>CM070770.1:65866010-66466010 GCA_036346955.1 Dipus sagitta | reverse complement strand
GTTGAATAATGGCCCCAAAAATATGGAGTACTTCTAACCTGTGAATATTACCTTATGTGGCAAAAGTGATTTTGTAGATGTTGTTGAGTTAAGATTTTGAGATGGGGAGATGATTAAGGAAAGCCAGACTGAGCCAGTGTAATCACAAAGGTTCACATAGGGGGAAGATAGACAGAGGTTTTACTACAGAAGAAGGTTATGTGATGAGTTCAGCAGAGATTTAAAAGCACATTGTTGGCTTTGGTGACAGAGGAAAGGGCCATGAGCCAAGGAATTCAAGGAATGAATCTCCAAAAGCTAGAAAAAATAAGAAACAGGTGGACCATCTGGGAAAGTAGCCTGGCTGACACCTTGATTTTTGACCCAGTGAGACCCAAGTACTGACCTCCAGAGCTGATATATATGCATATATATATATATATATATATATATATATATATATATATATATATTCTGTTAAGTTACCAAGTTGTAGCCATTTGTTATAGCAGCCATAGTAACCAATAAAGCAAGGGTATAAGTGTGAGTCAGTAGGGAAGGGTCACCAGGCAGTTGCATTGTACTTAATCTCTTAGCCTTAGGGTTAGGGCACAGAGCTACATGGGCACCAGCCTGTAGACATGGGTTGGGCCATATCTTGCTTGCTCTGTAAGAAGGCACAGGGGTATCCATATGCTCACGTAACACTGCCTGTAGGCAGAACACACCTGGAGAGAATTGACTATGCTCCCCCTACTCACATGTTCCCATAGCAGCTTTGATAGAGTCACACCTGTATCCTTATTTTTTCATTCTTCTTTCTCTTCCTTTTTTTTTTTTTCTTTTTGAGAGAGAGAGAGAGAGAAAGTGGGCACACCAGGGCCTCTAGCCACTGCAAACAAACTCCAGATGCATGTGTCACCATGAGCATCTGGCTTTCATCGGTTCTGGAGAATTGAACCTGGATTCTCAGGCTTCGCAGTAAGCACCTTAACCTGTAAACCATCTCTCCAGCTCATACCTATGGCCTTCTATTATGGTTTCAATCTGAAATGCTCCCCCTCCCCCACCCAAAGATCATGTGCTAGAGACTAAGCTGACAGCTCATGGGCTTTTGGGAAGTAACGCAATCCTGAGGACTCTGACTTCACCTATGAATTAATCCTTTGATGGGTACATAGCAGGATGGCATTATCAGAGATGGTGAAAAGTAGAGGGTGGGACCTATCTAGTAGAAGAAGACCACTGGGGGTGTACCATGCAAAGATCTACCTCATTCCCAACCACTTCCTGGCTCTCTCTGCTTCCTGGCCACTATGAGTTGAGCTGCCTTTACCGTGAGTTTGGATTGAAATCTCTGAAAATGTGAGCCAAAATAAGTCCTTTCTCCCTTAATTGTTCTCTCACACTCATGAAAAGTAGGAGAGAGCAGGGGAGGGTTATTTGGGAGGTGCTTTATGTAAATCCACTGTCATTGTTTCATTTCAATATCAAGGTGTCATTGTTACTTCCTTTCTACACCTGAATGGACTCTAGAGATTAAGTGATTTACCTAAGGTATTGAGTAGCTGAGCTGAGACTTGAATCTAAGCCTCCAAGGTAATGAGTGGATGTGTTGCTAAACATTAGTGTAGGAGCTTCTCAAGGTGGGACCAGCAGCATCAGTATTCAACTGGCCCTTCATTAGAAATATGGACTTTCAGGTTCCACCTTGGATCAACTGAATTAGAAATTCAGAGGTGGGTTAGAATCTCTTTGAACAAGACCCCTTGGAGATATTCAGAACCCCTGCTCTGTGCTAGTCCCTTAGAATCCCTCAGGATCATCACCATCTTGGTCTATGCTTAGGTTGCTTACTTCTCTGAGACACTGTGGCCAATACTGCAAGGATATTCCCAGATCTAACATCTGGAGTGGTGGTGGCAGTATATGCCCTCTTGTCATCTTCATAGATTAGCAGAGAGGTGGAGGAGGGCCTCTAGCAGAGAAATAGAAGTATGGCTGAGAATCTAGAGAGTGAGTTTGAAAGGAAATAGTAAGATACTTGTGAGTACATCTATTTTGTTTTAGAGTTGCATGATAGTTAGCCTGGCACAACCAAAGAACTCCAGACTAAGCATACATTGTTGAGCACCTGCCTATCCTGGGGATATTAGGTAGTAGACATGTTTCCTACGCTTTTGGCATTGATCAGACAGGGAGACTGGACTGCAATGACCTGATGTCTTGAAAACACAAATCATAAATGGGGGAAAGGAGTGAACTAGCATCTGGAGGCGAGTCCCATGCCTCTGTACTCTGCTGCACTCAGAATGTAAATATTTGGCAAGCTTGGCCATTCCTGGAAGTGACAGCTACTCATCTGTTTTTTTTTTTTTTCACAGAGATCTCGATCAAGTTGCTCCAGTGCCCCTGACTGTCATCCACAGCCTTCTGCTGGGTCTGCAGGTATGCCATAGCTGGGTCTTCATTCTCCAGCTGTAGATCATTGTTTCATCTGTGCAGAGCTTCAATCAGGAGGTGGTGAATGATGGGATGGAGGATAATAAAGGCTAACTTAGTAGCAAGATACTAATAAATCATGTTTTATCTATTTTTATGGGAAACAATTTGAAAATAGATCTTTGTAGCAGACCTAAACAAATGATAGCTATTGATTAATGATGGTATAGAAAGAGCCCTTTCAGTTTTCACTGAAAGCTTTTTGTTTTTATTTTTGTATGCTGTGATGGAATCCTGGGCTTCACACATGCTCAAATGCTAGGCAAGTATTCTAACATTGAGCTATATTCCCACTCTAACTACCTTTTAGTTATTATATAGCCCTTTATACTTATAGCATATCTTCTTTTCTTTTTTCCTAAATGCTGGGATCAAAACCAGGGACTTGTACATGCTAGACACTGTACCACTTACGTACAACCTTAGCCTAGAGATTTTTCAGATAGGGTATCATTATGTAGCCCAGGCTGGCCTCTAACTTTCCATCTTCATGTTCAGCTTTCTAAGTACTGAGATTATAATGCCCAGCTTTAGACTTCTACCTTGAGACCACCTTATTGTCTTTGCTGACTGCTCCTACTAAGTTCATCTGCTTCCACCATAGTTTGCAATAGATATGCAAAAGGCTGCATGAACTCAGCAGTTATCTGGCAAATAACTTGCTATTTTTGATCCTACATAGTTTAATTTTCAACTTTCCTACCTCTAAGCAGAAATCAAACAGATAAAAGCATCAACATCTTACTTGGCCTGACCTTATAGTTGTGCCACAGTACATAGTCTTTCAGAAATTATTGTGCAGGGCTGGAGGGATGGCTTAGTGGTTAAGGCATTTGCTTGCAAAGCCAAAGGACCCAGGTTTGATTATCTAGGACCCACGTTAACCAGATGCACAAAGTAGTGCATGTATCTGGAGTTCGTTTGCAGTGGTTGGAGGCCCTGGCACACCCATTCTCTCTCTCCCCCTCTTTCTTTCTTTCTGTCAAATAAGTAAATAAAATATATAAAAATTATTGTGCAGAGCCAGGCTTGGTGGTGCATGCCTTTAATCCCAGCACTAGGCAGAGATAGGAGGAGGTCACTCTGAGACTACATAGTCAAATTCAGGTCAGCCTGGGCTAGAGCGAGACCCTACTTTATAAAACCAATGTATATATATACATATATACTATATATATATATATACATATGTATATAATTGTGCAATGTATATATATACATATATACAATATATATATATACATATGTATATAATTGTGCAAATAAACATCATGTGTTAGTAACAGTACTAAGTATGAGGTAGGCAATGGTGAGAAAAAGCAAATGTAATTTGTGCTCTCATGTGACCTTCTGGAATTGCAACAACGCATGTAAACTCTTGGCTGAGGGAAGAGGTTACTAGGATGGGGAATGAGGGCTGGCACAGTGTGAAGTATCCACATGGGGGAGGCATGGCCAGCGTGAGGGACTGAAGAAAGACCAGAGCGACCAGACAGAAAAAAGAGGGAGAGAAGGCTGAAGGGGAGGTAGAGAGAAGGGGAGGAGGTCACATTTTGTGGGACTTGTTAATAGATCAACCTCAATAAAAGTGTATAATCAGATCTGCATTTGGTAACATTTCCTTCTCTTCTTTGAAAAGCAGGGTTAGCAGGATGGCTGGTAGGCTGCTAAGGCCAGTGATGCCTGTAGCTAACCTAGAAGGGTGGTGGGGACAGAGGAAGGAAAACAGACCCAAGAGAGTGAGGAGGTCGAGTGACTGACTAGATTTGATTCTGGACATGATATAGGTAGAAAGGAGGGGTCACAGATGTATCTCAAATCTCTGATAGAAATAATATTAAAAGCAACTGGATATTGTACCCTAACATCGACATTGTTCTGTGTACTTTATATACATTGCCACTTAATCCTAACAGTGTCCCTGAGAGTGGTAGAACTGTTATTATTCACGTGGGGAGTAAAGGCACAGTGAGGTTAAGTGTACTTCCTATGATCCCAAAGCTAGGAAGCAAGAAAGCTGGCATATAACCACAGAGAGCCTCCTTCCTGGTTTTGTGATGGTAATTATAACACTGCCTTGTCTCTTGAAAAGGATACGTAATCTTGAAAACACCCTAGGGCCAACTCTGTCTCTTTCCCTAAGTAAATGAGCAGAGACAATGGAGTTCACACAGCCTGGCTAGCCCAGCAGGAGGATGGGCGGGGGAGGGAAAGAACATTCAAGGCTGGGAGCAGGAAGAGGGAGACCTGGCTGAAGACACGCCCTTCAGAGAAAACTGGCCACTCTCAACATAACAGGGGCACAACCACTGAATGCTGGATCCTCCTTCCTGCACACAAGTCCTGCAGTTACAGGCATGTATATCACCACACTTGGCTTGAACATCAAGTTCTTAAACAGTGGGCACTGAGGAGCCAGGCAGCTTTGTGCCAGTCTTTGCCTAGCAGAGCTGTGGCAAATTAGTGTCTCTTTGGATTCCTTCAGGAGGGACTAATGAACACTGAGGGCATCCCTGGGTGCAGCGTCGGAGCCAAGTCCACCTGGGCTGGGTGCTGAAGACGTGCACTGGTGATTGGGTAGCTGGCTGCTAAGCCTGGCTCTGAGCAGCTGACCAGCAGCGTCTGTACTCAGCAGCTTGAATAGCCTGGCCAGTTCACCATGGAGCTCTGCCTTCGTGCCACTCGCCAGGCCTGTTCTCTTGAACGAGTAGCTTACCTAGTGCTATTTTTTGACAGATGGACAAGATGTGAGCACTCGCCTTCTCTTCTTCCTTCTCTGCAGATTCAAATGGAATTTATCATGCGTTTCCTGATGCCATGTAGACCATATGTTGAGCTTGCTCCTTCTGTCTTCTATTTCACCTGCAAACTCAGCACTTGGGAGATGGTGGTAGAAGCATCAGGAGTTCAAAGCTAGCCTTGGGAAATAGTGAGTATGAATTTGGGGATATCCTGGGCTACATGAGATCCTTTCTCCAAATAAAAAAAAATCACTGAAGAATATTATGCTCATTGTAGTGACTTCCAATACTCAAAGTAAGCACCTAAAACTCAGGAATGGAGCATCACCATAGTGGTTCATCCTCAACTATGATGTGCTCATACTATAGATCATCGTGGAACCTGGTTAAAATGCATCTTTCAATAAGGTATGTCTGGGTTAATCGTATTAACTTTCTACTGCTGCCTTTACAAGGTAGAAGGAGTTTAATGGCTTCAAAATCCACGTGTTGGTTCACATTCTGTAGGTGGGAAGCTGGGCAGAGTGGCTCAGCCGCCTCTCGAATCTGGATTTTACAAGGTTGATGTCAAGGTGTTTGCAGCCTGCATTCCTCCTGGGGGCTCTGAGCATGAGCTGCCACCAGGTTCCTTTAGTTCTTAGCAGAGTTCTGGGCAGGTGCTGGATGACTGTTGGTGGCAGGTTTATCTAAGTTTCTGGAGATGTTTGCATTTTTTGGCTTGGACATCCACTTTCAGCATCTTTCAACTAGCAGCTGTGGATCAAACTCTTCTCTAGCCTCAAGACTGTCCCACCTTTCTTTCTTTCCCATGTCACTTCCTCCTCCTCCCCCTGCCAGATGTTTGTGACCAACTCAGTCTTGGGCCCACCTGAACAATGTGGTCCATCTCCCTATCTTTTTTTTTTTTTTTTTTTAAAAAAAAACCTATTCATTTGCAAGGAGAGACAGATATATAATTAGGACACCAGGGTTCTAGCCACTGCAAACGCACTCCAGATGCGTGTGCCACTTTGTGCATCTGGCTTTATGTGGGTACTGGGGAATTAAACCTGGGTCATTAGGCTCTGCAGGCAAGTGCTTAATAACAGAGCTATCTCTTCAGCCCCCATCTCCCTATCTTAAGGTCAGTTGTTATTAAACTGTAATTTTTTTCCTTCCTCCCTCCATCCCTTCCTTTCTTTCAGATAGGGAGAGCAAAGTATAATTTCTTCTGCAAAGTCCCTTTGCAGCTGTGAATGACTAGGGAATGGGAAATAATCTCAGGGGACATGTTTCAGATTTAGCAGCTATACTGTGATGGATAAACTTCATTGTCAACTTACTTGATTTAGAATCACTACGTAAACACACCTCTTGGCTTGTTTATGAAGGTATTTCCAGGAAGGCTTACTGAAGAGAGAAGACCTGCCCACGGGCTGTGGTCCAGACTGAGTGGAAAGCGGGAAGTGAATTGAGCACCATTGTTCATCTCAGCTTCCTGACTGCTGCAATGTGGCCAGCTGCTCCTACTCTTGCTGCCAGGACTTGTCTGCCATGACACACTGTACCCTCAACTGTGAGACAAAATAAGTCTGGCCTTCCTTAAGTTGTTGGAGTATCTTGTTACAATGAGAAAAGTGATTAATATGGAAGGTAATAACTAACCCTTGTCACTGTGGTTGGCCCTCATTTTAATGAGGGACAAGGAGGAGGGAGAGAGAATGAATTGGCATGCCAGGGCCTCTAGCCACTACAAACAAACTCCAGATGCATACTCTACTTTGTGCATCTGGTTTTATGTGGGTATTGGGGAATTGAACTCCAGTCTATACACTCTGCAGGTAAGTGCTTAACTGCTGAACCTTAATAAAAGCTACACTTTAGTGTCCTGGTGCTTTTGTGCTTTGGGATCAGTGACAGACCTCCATGAAGGTTCTTGTTATTTTCTCCTTACAGTGAACACTGGGCTGAAGGATTGGCAAGGGCAGCACTGAATAAGGGGAAATAAGGTACATGCATGTTGAAAACTATTCTAAAATTATCTAATATCAGGACTTAGTCAAAGTATCTGGTTTGTGGTTATTGTTTCCTTATTATTTGCTCAATTATTCATTCGTAGATTTTTTTCAGCTATTGGTGAAGCTATCAAACACCTAGTCCATGAGACATATTATAGTCCCATGAGATATAAGGCATTTGCTAACTTTCCCTGCTTGGAAGAAACTCTGTTCCAAGGTAGTGAGAATTAAACCCATCAAATACTCCTGCAAGGATTTCCAGTTGATATGAAAGAAATAGAGGCCCCCTTAACAGTTCATAGGAGGCATGGGATTATCAAGACACAGAACAGGGAGTAGAGAGAGGTGGTGGGGAATAAGATGGGGAAATGTGAAAGCAGGTATGGTAAAGGAATGCTATACATATATGTATATATACACACATATATATAGTATATACATACATATATATGTATATAGTATATATCTACAGTATATATATATTCACACACATTATATGCAGAACCCCATTGTTTAGTGTAATTAATGTATGCTAACAAAAAAGGAAAAAAATAAGGAGATTTCACCTTGTCTTTAAGGATCAGGAAATGGAGAAATAGTACTTACACTGAAGTCCAGATAATGCATGTCAGCCAGTGATGGAGGACTGGATGGGGTGTTACTCAATTGGGAGCAGGGGGCAGGAAATGCTATACTGGGAAGTTGTAAAGTACAGAGCACAACAGAAGAATCATGGAGATTCGCAGTGGCCAGATGATGTGAGGGAGGGAGAGGACGTTGTGAGATGAGTGTAGGGAGGTAGCGCTGATCAGATTGACCAAGGCCATGGAAAAGGATCTCATCTTTATTCTAAAGATATGGGAAGCCGCAGGAGGATGAAGTCTCACCATGAGTTTTGAGTTGTTGACAGGGCATTCAGAACGTGATGGAGAATGTGACATGGGGGCATTGCAGGCCTTACAACAGTCCAGTCTAGTAAGGTTGCTTGGTCCAGGGTAGCATGGATAGAAGCAGTGAAGACCAGAAGGTGAGCCTGAGACAGACTCTGGAGACAGAAGTCTGTGATGGCTCTGGGGCAGGATGGAGGCAGAAGAGGCTCAAGGAGACTTCTGCTCCCTTGTCATATTGATGGTTCTTCTCATGAGTCAGTTACACACCATACTCCTATGGATAATAAAATGCCCTATAATGTTTGATAGCTTAACATTTATTGTATTATAAACATTGTGAATTAGGAGGCAACAAGATCTTGTTTGGTACCCCTGGGAAAGAGTTTCACCAGATGTGTTAGCTCACTGGATTTGTACTGTGTGAGGATGCACAGCATCCATGCACTCAGAGGTGAGATCACAACTTTATTCTTCTTAAGTTCAACTTGGGCTGCAAAATACAAACACTGGGCTCCCAACAGTGAAAACCATCATGAGGGGGTATCACATCCCCACTTATTCCTTCCGTCCCTTCCTCTCCCTCCTCTTTCTTTCTTTCTTGTAATTTTTTAAATTTATTTATTTATTTGAGAGAGGGAAAGAGGCAGATACACACAGACGGAAAAAGAGAAAATGGGCATGCCAAGGCCACCAGCCACTGCAAATGAACTCCAGACACATGCGACACCTTGTGCATTTTGCTGACATGGGTCCTGGAGAATCGAACCGAGGCCTTTGGCTTTGCAGGCAAATGCCTTAACCCTTAAGTCATCTCTTCAGCCCTTTTTCTTCCTTCCTTCCTTCCTTCCTTCCTTCCTTCCTTCCTTCCTTCCTTCCTTCCTTCCTCCCTCCCTCCCTCCCTCCTCCCTTCCTCCTTCCCTCCCTCCCTTCTTCCCTTCTTCCCTTCCTTCCTTCTTTCCTTCCTTTTTTGGCTTTTCAAGGTAGGGTCTCACATTAGCCCATGCTGACCTGGAATTCACTATGTAGACTCAGAGTAGCCTTGAACTCACAGTGATTCTCCTACCTCTGCCTCCTGAGTGCTGGGATTAAAGGTGTGTGCCACCACACCCGGCTGGGTCTTTCTTTCTTCTTCCCCCCCCCCCCCATAGGATGTCACTGTGTCACCCAGGCTGGCCTCAAACTCCAAATCCTATTATCTTAACTTCCTAAATTCAGGGATTGCAGACAAGTGGTACCATCCTGGCTCATTCCCTTGGGTACATTCTGATTTTTTTTTTCAAGGTAGTGTCTCACTCTGGCCCAGGCTGACCTGGAATTCACTATGTAGCCTCAGGGTGGCCTCAAACTCATGGTGATCCTCCTACCTCTGCCTCCCGAGTGCTGGGATTAAAGGTGTGCACCGCCACGCCCGGCTTCATTCTGATTTCTTTTGCTCATCTAGCACATTCGTTGCTATCGAGTGTCCTGATGACATTGACATTGACTATTATATGGCAACGGCAGGTATTCCTGGGTGGGCACTGCTCGGTCCACAGAACAGAGTCTGGAGCTGCAAGGACAGCTAGCACTCAAACATGAGGCACACTCTATGGTCACAGCAGACTTCTTTCTTGTGCTCGCATTGCTCTTTTTGGGGTATCACTGAGCTGTCTTAGGTATTCACCTTTTCTGCTTCATCATTGGTTACAAAAGGTGGGAGATAAAATCTGCTTCTGGAGTATTAAGGGCACCAATTCATATAAAGTGTTTATCTCAGCACAAGGGCAGTACTCCATGGACAGTGACCATCATCATCATTGTTTTTACTGTCACAGAAGAGGAGTGCTAGCACATCACTTGACTTTTTCTCTTTTTCTTCTCTGATAATGATGGTTCAGAGCACAGAAGGTCTTAGGAGATAAAGTTGGTCCCAAACAGCCTGTGCTCCCATGTCTAAGAAGGCCCAGTCTGTTTCTGTGGCTGTGAACACGATGCTGACGGGCAGCTGTGGGCTGCCTCTCTCCTGTGAGCTCTACTGAGTCCCTGTCCTTTCATCAGCGAGCTCAGAGTAGCCACCAGTCCTCTGGGGCCTGAAGTCAGGACAACCTTCTCAGCATTCTGTCTGAATGGCCAAATATACTGGCCAGAGGCCAACTTGATGGGGTCCTTGGGCAAGTCAGTTACCTCTCTCCTCTGTGATTACCAGATCATTTTCAAGGAAATATTAAGAGCTCTAGCTTCTGGAGGTTCCATATCATATCACACATTGAAATCCACCTCTACCTACATTAATTGAATGTGCCTTTAAAGAGCAGAGTTACAGCTGTCTAGTTTGACATGCTGGAATTTATAGACATCTAATTAATTCATCATTGATTTTGACTTTTGCAGTTTCCTTCCTTCCTTCTTCCTTCTTTCCTTCCTTCCTTCCTTCCTTCCTTCCTTCTTTCTTTCTTTCTTTCTTTCTGTTTTGTTTTTAAAGATAAGGTCTCCCTCTAGCCCAGGCTGACCTGGAATATGTAGCCTCAGGGTGGCCTTGAACTCACTGCAGTCTTCCTCTGCCTTCCTAGTGTTGGGATTAAAGGGTGTGCCACCACACCCAGCTCTTTCATAAATGCATGTGTGTGCATGTTTGGTGTGCATGAGTATGTGGTATGTATGAGTCTGGAGGCCAGAGGTTGATACCAGGTATCTTTCTCAATTGCCTTCAACTTGATTTACTGAGGCAGAGTCTCACGTGAGCTCAAGATTGGTGGTCTGGCTTGGCTAGCTAACCAGCTCGACTCATGCACCTCGGCCTCCTTTGTGTGAGGTTACAGACAGGTCTACACATCCACGAGGCATTTATGGGGAAGCTGGGGATGAGATATCTATCTTTATGCTTGCACAGCACACACTTGATCCACTGCATCACTACTTGTACTTGCATGCCAACCACTTCATCCACTGAGCCACCTCCTCATCACTAATCATACTTTTTTTTTTTTTTTTTTTTTTTGAGGTAGTGTCTTGTTCTAGTCCAGGCTGACCTGGACTTCACTATGTAGTCTCAGTGTGGCTTTGAACTCAACATTGATCCTCCTACCTCTGCCTCCTGAGTGATGGGATTAAAGGAGTGTGTCACCATGCTTGGCACTACTCATACTTAAATTTCTTTTTTTTATTTGCAAGCAGAGAGGTAGAGAGAAGAAAGAATGGGCATGACAGGGCTCCCAGTGACTGCAAATAAACTCCAGATGCATTCACCACTTAGTGAATCTGGCTTTATGTGGGAACTGGGAATAGAACTCAGGTCGCTAGGCTTGGCAGGCAAGTGCCTTAACTGCTAAGCCAACTTTCCAGCCCTATACTTAAAAAAATATTTTTTTTTATTTATTTGCAAGCAGAGAGAGGCAGGGATGTGAACATAGCAGGGCCTTTTGCTGCTGGAAGCAAACTACAGATGCATGCACCACTTTGTTCATCTGGTTTTACATGGGTATTGGGGAATTGAACCCAGGCCATCAGGCTTTCCAAGCAAGCACCTTTAACTACTGAGCCATGTCTCTGTCCCATTACTTGAACATTTTCAAGCCAACTTTGTGGTGTTTCATGATATGTAGCACCAGCACTCCCTTGGTAAAGTGCATGACTGGTTCCTCACACTCCTACTATTTCATGCAGTCTTAAATGCCCTCAAGTTGTAACCAGGTGCTCTTGTGTGTGCACCCCCATCGGAAACAAGCCAGAAAAGGGCAGGAAAAACCTGAGCTTGGTGTGTGGTAGGGACTCAATGATTTTGTTGTTGTTGTTGTTGTTGTTTTATCCAGGTAGAGTTTAATTTTAGCTCAGAATGATGTGTAGTCTCAGGGTGGCCTCGAACTCATAGCCATCATCATACAACTGCCTGCCAAGTGCTGGGATTAAAGGCGTACGCCACTACACCCAACTTCTCAATGATGTTTTTTTATGGAAGCAATTCATTTGAGTTCATAAGTAAAACAAGCCAGGTTCAAGGATACAGTGTGTTTTCTATCCTCACTTGGGAAAAGGCTCTTATTCTGCCTCCCACCCTGTGTAATGTGAACTTGGTTCACTCTGGCACCCTTAAAAGGAGGCACTGTTGTGAACAAGGTTGAAGTGATGGCTTGAGTCCCAACCACATCTACCAGCTATGACTCTTGCAGTAGAAAATTCATCTCTACAAGGCCATCTTTGTGAAGCCCTTCAAGTCTTAAATCATTGCATTCCTATAATATCTAGTTTATCTTTATTGATAAAAAGCTTATTCAGGCCTCAAGGGAATTTGTCTGGAATTTTGAAGAAATGAGATATAAAATATCTTTTGTTGCTTAACTCATTTGTTCAGAAAAATCAAAACAAAACAGTTGTATATCCAAGTAATGGTTCATTAGAAAAGAGATTTTGTAAGAACACCCTTAGTAACCTAGCTATAGCCAGGTGTGGTGGCTCATGCCTATAAGCCCGGCACTTGAGAGGCAGAGGGAAGATCACCATTAGTTTGAGGCCAGTCTGAATTACCCTGTGAATTTACAGATCAGCCTGAGCTACAGTGAGTCCCTATCTCAAAAAAACCCAAACCAACCCCAAACGCCAGCCCCTAGCCAAACCACCTTTCAAAGTCTTCTGGAGGTAGAGAATGGAGACTCCTGGCCAATCTAGGTCATATTCTAGCCCTTAAAGTCTTTGTAATTCTTGCCAAAAACCCAAATCCAGCCCAGATTGTCACCTCTTGTGATGATGAGACGACACGATTATGTGGATTACAGTCTGCTACTAGGTGCCAAGTAGTTCCAATCAGCCAGACGGAAATTCAGTCCATCTTGGCACAGCCCTGCTAAGTATGTCAAAGGCTTTAAAGTGCTATGTGGAGAACTTCAGATTTTATGGGTTGGCCACAAAAATAACATTTGGCAAAGGATGTCAACCAGAGGAGAGAAGCAGGTTTATGCTTCCGTGTCGTGTACACATTGAGTTTAGGGCCCAGGTCCTACCTTGGGCCAGGTGAGGTCAAACTGTGTCTGGCTTCTGTTCCTCTCCACCACTGCATCAAGCTGTCCAGACCAAAGCTGCTCACATGGGGTAGCGCAGTTGGTGGTCAACACACATTTCTCTATAGACTTTTATATCTTTTTGAATCTGAGCCTGGTTGGAACTCAACGTGCTGCTCTGTCTGACTTCTCATTTCTCCCCTCAAGGGTGTGTCACTGAGCCTGCATGCCAAGTGCTCTATGTGAGGTGGGCAGTGACACACACTGAAGAGTATGCTTACTTTACATAGTAGCACGGCTGGCTCTGGTTGAGTAAGGAGCTGTGTAGTTACATACTCAGATGTGCCTAAAGTGTTGATCATATAGACCATGAAACTTTAATTTGCCAGTTAGTATCCCTTGACTACTAAGTGCAGAGCTCGCAACTTTTTCAAAGTGAAGGATAACATGTTCCAGAGATGAAAGGAAGTGTGACAGAGCTCAGTGGGTGATAAGCCTGGGATAGAGGGAGCAAGAATCTAGATTGTCCATGGATGGCAGCTACTGCTTAGCAGGGTCTTCCATGGGGGTGGGAGTTGAGAACAAAGCACTACCCACAAGTCAGAGGTACAGAAGTTTCCTGACAGACCCATCATGTATCCAACTACTGTCCTTTGTAGCAACAAACTGATTAGATTAAAACCATGAAAACATCCTCCTGCCTAAACATCTCCTGGGTGACAAGTCTACGAGTGATGTACAATCCTAATTTCCATCTACTCAGGAGAAATTTACCCAAAACAGTTCAGACTGACCTTAACAACTTAGTGAGCCACACACGATCTGCAATTCATGGCTTCCTCTGGTCTATTAAGTTTTACTATTGCTATTATGGGATGGTCATGCCAATCAGTCTCCAGTGTTTGCACCTCGGTTTTCTTAGGGGTAAAAAGAAGCTGTGCATCAATCAGGGGAGGCTCGGTGTATGCCAGGGTGTATGTGATATATAGTCTCACATGGGGTAGCACAGTTGGTGGTCAACAAAATTCACATTTCTCTATAGACTTTTGTATCTTTTTGAATCTGAGCCTGGTTGGAACTCAACTTGCTGCTTTGTCTGACTCCTCATTTCTCCCCTCCAAGGGTGGGACACTGAGC
This sequence comes from Dipus sagitta, assembly GCA_036346955.1. Taxonomy (NCBI): domain Eukaryota; kingdom Metazoa; phylum Chordata; class Mammalia; order Rodentia; family Dipodidae; genus Dipus; species Dipus sagitta. The sequence continues at coordinate 66,451,794 of CM070770.1, read as the reverse complement.
CTAGCGGCTGCGTCCCCAGTGGCACACCAAGAGGTATGTCCATTGCTGTTGTCAGCGCATTGCCCAGTCCCCTGCAGTAGATTCTGGAGATTTCTGTTTGGCAAAGTCTTCTTTTAGGCATGTAGGGTTAAACCCACTGCCAATTTTATACAAGATGTCCGCTAACTGAACAAAGCCAGCTTTTTGTTTTGCACCTCATACATATGACACCTCCTTGTCCTGACCTGAACACACACACACTGGGGGAATATATGGTGCTACCATGGACAGAGCTGACCCAGATGTTCCCCACACTGCCAGCAACATCAGCACAATGTGATAAAAACTATGCCAGCTTTTGTTTGCGGGGGCGGGGGCGACGGGGGGAGTTTCGAGGTAGAGCCTGTCACTCTAGCCCAGGCTGACCTGGAATTCACTCTGTAGTCTCAGGCTGGCCTCAAACTCACAGTGATCCTTCTACCTCAGCCTCCTAAGTGCTGGGATCAAAGGTGTGCCACTACGCCTGGCTTCTCCCTCCTTTTCAGTTCCCACCTTCTGCTCACTCTTTTCCTAACTTTAGATACTTCATTTGACTCCACCCATTCCTTCACATTCTGTTTCTCTATGGAAACAGAGAAGTTTCTCATCAACTTCCCTTTCAGAGATGTTTATACATGGGTATGAACAGATCGACTAAACAGGAACTTAGGTTAATTTAATAGAAAAAATAAAATATGGAATAACATTGATTTTGGCCAGTATCAATTACAACTGTTCTACTAATTTTTACAAAAAAACACCCAACTGAACACTTTACACATGTACAGTACTTTTCAGTAAAGAGGGTTTGGATTTAACAACAGGTCAGGTCACTTTCCATTCGTGAATTAAAGATCAAAAGACAAAAGAGAACCGAAGATAGGACTTTTGTCTCCAGAGGGTTAGAGCATTTGTCACGCCTTCAAACTTTGTACTATCTATTACATATATCTCATTATGAATATATATATTTATACATAATATATAACATTAACTTACACCTTGAAAGCATTATGTTCTATTTAATAGTGTCATGTAGATGAACGAGGCACACACACTCGTAGTAAAACCAGGATTTCCACGATGTGCAAATGCCTGGCTAGTGGGAACCAGAATGCACCCTGGTGGACCCCAAGGAATTGGCTGTCATGTTGATGATGGTTCAAGGACAAAGACATCATTTTTATCTCATCACAGTGACCTTGCGCCTCAAGTGTTATAGGCGGGTTTAATCAACTGGATTCCTTTGCTGACAAATCTTGTTCTGCCATTTGCTTGAGCTTGCTTTAGACTTGCACTTCATATCTATCCAGTTAATGACTTTAAATGCACAAAGTCTATGCTATGCCAGGACTAACATTGCTATTCATGTCTTTATAACAGTGTTATAAAGAGGAAAAATGCTCAGCAATGACTCAGAACCATTGGAATGATGTGAAGTTCAATAGATGATTTGCTTATTATGCACTGTGCGTTGGAAGTAAACTTGGAGGCCTAAGAATATTTTCAATGCAGGCTGTTTACTAGTGTGCTCCGTGGATCAGGACTATAGCATCAACGCCCCAGGATCACCTGTATTGAAATCCTTTCACTTCTCAGTGACATCTTGGAAGGCAAGCTTTCCAAAGCTTTCAGTCTGTAAGCTATCCAGTCACTTCCAAAGCAAATGAAGTCAACATGAAGCTTTGATATGAGAAATGAAGAAATGATATCAGTCTACCCCCCCCCTTAAACAGCGAAACTGTGAAGAGACCTATCAGGCTTTAATGTTTATATAGTCAGAGAAAACCAGTGAATAAATTTCTAAAACAAAATGAAACAAACGAACAACCCCTAGCTCAGCAGCATTTTGTGGATATGTGTGTGAGCATGGCCTGGTTACAAAGACAGGAGAGCAAGAAAATATAGAACTAGGAGGGTACAATCATGCCACCCATACTCAATTTCCAGTTTTATTTTGTTTTAAATGACAAGATGAAAAACTTTCAATAAGCACCATTGAAAAACACTGCCCGGCCAACCTGAGCTCGAGCTTAAATATTATTTAAATAAATTTCATTTCTTAAAAAATACAAGACCTCTTAGAAAGTTTTGACTGCAGGAAGGAATTCCCTGCATCATATCCAAAATGCTTTCCACCACGACAAATGGAATTTCTGATGGTCTTTAAAAAATGCTATGGGAATAATGGCTAGATAGCACCAAGAGCTTGTGCAGGGTCTACAAAGTAACATTCTATGTTTCTGCGGGGGTGGGGGAGGGCTGGGTCAATGTTCTATATACTTCTATATCATTTCTACCATCAATTTGATTCTACAGAACAATCCATTTGATCAGCTGTGTGTAAAATAAATCAGTTGACAATGTTTGAGAAGCCAGGAGCAGCAAGTCTACCTCATGAAGCCAGTGGGGCAGACTGATCAAATGCGTGAAGTGCAGAAACCAGCTCCCAATGTGTGAAGAAAACTAGGTGTGGGATGGATCAGTGTCTCATCGTCAGGTCGTATGACAAATAAAGAGCACAACTCTGCAGGATGTTCTTAAAGCCCCACAACCCAATTTCCTGTCATCTCCCTCAGGTGCCAGCTCAAGCATATGTGAGCGCTTTCTGTTCATGGTGATCTATGTGTGTTCTTGTGATGTTTCAGAAAATATTTTTAGGTATTTGAATGCAAAAAGAATAAAACAGACCTTCAAACCCAGGGCAGGAAATCAAATAATTACTTTAACGTCAAATTTTGGCATCAAATACTTTGGTCATACAATACTGTCTCTGTAATTCTGGCTGTTTAGCACTAAACACCCAGTTATAAAAGGTAGGCTTGTTGTAGATTTATTTTTTTCCATATAAGTTTTGACAAAACAGTTCACCATCTCCCTGCACAAACTTGAGAGAGAAAAAAAAAGATAGCAAGAAAGAGAGAGGTGGCTTGCATTTTTTTTTGGCTTTTTTTCTTTTTAATAATATGGAATAATCTATAAGTCTACACCAACAAAGAAATCTAAGATGGCTGCTCAGCCTTGGAACGTGCATGTTTTGCAGCAAAGTTGTTGAAGAACCTTCCGCTGACACAGATTGTTCTTTTTCACAAGCATACAGAAGCCTCCTTCGGCCCAGGACTCTTCCGTTGCTTCTCCAGAAGTCAGCAAGAGACAGGGGGAGTGGAGGTCAAGAGCAGCAGGATGCACACACACGGAGGAAGATTTTGATTGGTCAGAGAGGCAGATGGGGGTTTGGAAGAGATCATTGGGAGTAGTCAACAAGGAAGAAATTTGGTTCACCCAAAGCGATTTCAGTCAACAGCATTGTTTTTCAAGGAGAGACATTGCAGTCCAGTGGTACATGTGATTGGTATCCATTGGTGAAAAGAAAAAAGAGATCAGAAAAAAGAATAAATTAGAAACCAATAATATCACAAGCAAGGGATTTTTCTTTTCAGAACTGCCTAGAGAAGAAAATATATAGTAATTTGTGCCATATTTCATTGAATCCAAGACACAGAAGTTAAGATGTACTATTTTTTAAGTATCACAAAGGAAATAATGCTTAGTAAACAGGGACATCATACTCTTATCAATTTGAATTTTACTTTTATAATTAATTAATAAAAGCATGTCTTATAATGTTCAGTTTTGTTTCTGTGCTTATGCAGTCCTCCTTCCTTTGTATACTGAACAACTGTTTAATTTTCTGAAATTGTTTCGAATTGGGGCTTAATGTTGCACCAGAAACAGCAGTCATGTGTGTCATGCAGTTGAATGGTCGTCTCTGCGGCTAAGTCTCACGTGCAGGCAGTGATGCTTATGACCATCAACCTCATGGTTAAGAGTGGCAGTAAACAATCATGAATTTATCAGATGCATTTTATTACAAATATTAAAATGTGAAAACATAGCGTGGCTTAGAATCATAGAAATATGGCAGTTGAAAGGGAAAAAAAAACAGCACATTTTGAAAAGTAGTGGCCTTGTGAGTTGAAAGCTCAGTGAGCCCTCCAGGACTTCAAGCTTTCCCTGGAAAATAATGGCTCCTCAGCTTTCACTTCTGCTCACAATCCTGAAACTCCTCTCTTACCAAACTGCCATTTGGCACAACTTAGTCCATGGGTTAGCAAAAGTAGTTAAGCCTTTACAAAACCTTGAATGCTAGAGTTGAAAAGTTCAAGGTGCATTGCATGTTCCGTGACCACCAGTTACCTTCTGCTAGCTCACTTAAAACAATTTGGGCTGCGTTCAGATAGAAAGGATCCGAGTTTTTAAGTACAAGTAGGAAGGCACCTGGGAACTGATGGGTCTCCCACCCCAGAGTGGTGCAATGAAGATTAGCTCTGGCAGGAAATGCCGAGATGACAGAGCCTGAGTGGGTCCTGCCCATCCACGTCAGACAAATTGTGTAGACAGAAACATGATGAAGACACAGGCATCCACAGTGCTCCAAGGAAGTGAGACCATGATGCCTATTTGAGGTTCCTAAGAGGGAGCTGTGGAATAAGCACATAAGGTAGGCACTAGAATTTTCTTTATTTTGTGTAGATGAGGGAAATGAGCCTAGATGTTCATTACTTACCCTAGGTCTGGAGTGCAGGTCACTTGAACTAAAAGCATACCGACTCTCCAAGTCCTCATTCTGCCACACACAGTCTTAGCACTGCCTTTCCCTAAGACCAACCCCACCACTACAACTATTCCTAATGTGTTCTTTCTACTTTAATAAACCCAAAGATGTTCTGAATAAGTAAAAATAGTTCTATAAAGAGACACATCTTTAGCATAAAGTTTGGGCAACGTTTAGGGCCCCTCAGCTCACTAAGTGTTGAAATTAGAATGACTTAAATTTACAGAGTCTACAGGGGGAGCAGGTAAGTCTAGAGGATCAAGTGAACATGGTTTTTGCCATGCTGGCAGGGGAATGGGGCAGTGCTGTGGGTCTTCATCCTGGCTGTACACTTGAAGTGCTGATGTCTCTAAAGTACCTTCTCAGGCTGCACTTCTGGCCAGAGTACTCTGAATCTAGGGAAAGGTGTGTTGTTCTTTCATCTGGGTTAAGAAGCACTGGGGCAAAGGGAAGAAAGCTGACCCGAAATATAAGGGTCTTCAGTTCTAGGCTGACTGTCTAGTTCTAGTAGCACATCTTGGGCTTTCCTCTCTAGAAAACTACAATACTAATTCATAGCCTGACAGACTTTGTCAAAAATTCCCTTACTACTCGACTGGTACATGCACATGAAAATAATAAAACCCAAATAATAGGAGAGTAGCAAAATTATGTAACAGTTATGTGATTAAATTTTATGATGTTATTAAAAATTAAGTTTCCTACAAGTATAAAACATAGGCATTAATAGAACATGTATGCAAAACAAGAAAAAAAAGTTAAAAAGTATGCGAAATCCTTAGTGCACAAAGGGGGTATAAAGCTCTATGCATATGGCACTAAAAAACACAGTGAAAAGTACATATGACAAATGAATGGAAAGAAATGCATAAAATCTTAACTGGAAAAGTCTGTCTAGTGTATGAACCTGATTTTGCAAAGGGAGAACCTATGGAGATAGTAAAAAGAGAAGGTCATAGATTTCTAGGAGCTGGGGTAGGGACACAACAGTGGTAACCAGGCAGAGCACAGAAGATTTTCAGGGCTGGAAAACTGTCTTGTGCGATACTATGAAAATGGACACGTCATTGTACTCCTGTTCACAAGGCTGCATCACACCAAGAGCTCCGCCTCATGTAAACCATCAGCTTCGGAGGATAATGTGTCAATGTAGGCTCATAAGCTGCAATGAATGTGCCACTCTGGGGAGGGGAAGAAAAGGCATGTGTGCGGGCATGGCCTGTGGGGACAATCTGTAATGTTTGCTCAATGTTTCCAATGTGGCTAAAGCTGCTCTAAGAAATACTGGTTATTACTTAACACAGCTGACTGGAGCCTCTTGGTTATTGGGACTATAGGTAATTTATATCTTCTTGCAAGTCACCAATAAAAAAGAAAAACAAAACAGCTGGGTATGGTGGTGCATGCTTGCAATCCTAGGAAGCTAAGGCAGAAGGATGATGAATGCAAGGGCAGGCTGAGTTATGCACTGAGATTCTGTGTCAAAGAAACGAACAACAACAAGATGATCAAACAAAGCAAAAACATCACAACTCATTAAAGTTAGAAGTTTAAAATGAATCCATGTTAACATGACATTGATTGGGCATATCTTATCTGATACATGCTTGTTAATTTCTTCCTTTTTTAAAAAACTGGAAACATGTTAGATGTTAAAGTAGAAAAAGTTCAGAGATCAAGATGAGCAGTTTTACTCACCATCCTTGCAGATGGTTCCCATCTGACACACTCCTAAGTCTAACTGATACCCACTGGGGCAGCTTGTACAGTTCTTAAACCCTGGGCCACTGCACGTCAAACAACTGGTATCACATCTAGAGGAAATAAAATAGAATTTATTAAACCTCTTATGTGTCATATATGGAGGAAGGAATATTTACTATTAACTGGTTGGTGTCTTAAAATTAATTTTCCATTTGAAATGACACAAAAATCTTTTCTTATAATAGCTTCTAGGATTCATAACGATAAAGAAAACCTATCAAGTAGACAAAACAGTATGCACTGGAAACAGAGATATTACTGTAAGGCTTTAAGGTACTCCTGAAACAAATAAAAATATCATATAGCTTGGAGTAATTCTGCAGACCAGTGTCCAAATATAAGTGACTGAGTGATTCATACTTTTTAAAATTATTTATGAAAGTGGTTCTACAAGGAACTGAGGTGCTAAGTGCTAGAATGGGTGGCAGGCAGGGTGGGGGGCATCTGTATTTACTTTTTTGTATTTTATTTATTTGTGTGTGTGTGTGTGTGTGTGTGAGAGAGAGAGAGAGAGAGAGAGAGAGAGAGAGAGAGAAAGAATGAGAATGAGTATGGGTGTGCCAGGGTTTCTTGCCCGTGGAAGAAAACTCCAGATGCATGCACCACAGTGCGTCTGGTTTATGCAGGTACAGGAGAATCAGACCCAGGTCATTAGACTTCGCAGGCAAGTGCCTAAACCCCTGAAACATCTCGCCAGCCCCTGCACTTACTTTTTGCAGGATCTGTATCCATTCTCTGAAGAGTGCTCTAAGTAATAGCTGAGGCTGCAGCTCTGCACGCATCTCCCCTCCTCCATGAAATAGCCCTCTGTGCAGTTAATGCACCCATCAGCTCCGGCCCCTTCAGTGCAGGAGACATGCAAGAAACAGAAACTAAGTCTCAGGATAGGTGCAGCATGGGCGTCTTAGTCTGTGAAAATGGTGTTCATCCATTACCTTCCTAAGAATTCACAATTTAACTGTGTGCACTTTTATATTTTTACATACTTTCCTTCAGTGGAGAAAAGGGAATTCCTATTTTAAGTGGAACCCATTTGCCAAGAACATCTGTTCTCTCTAGAAAGAGAAGACGGCACTAGGCCGTTTAAGTGAGGACAAAGAATGGATGATTGACACACACAATTCTCAAGAAAATCATTCCTTTACACGTTCTTTAAGCACTCTTGAGTAGCTACATGAAAGATGGCTCAATCCAAACAAAACCAAAATTACAAAGAAGAAAGTGAAGGGAAGAAGTGGGCGGAGGTACCAGCACAGGTAGCGCAGAATCGGTGGCAGGGCTGGCAGTCCTGGCCATTGAAGAACCGCCCGTCCTCACAGGTGATGGAACAGCGAGAACCCTGCAGGCTGGGAAAAACAGGAACAAGCCCTTAACAGACTTGTCAAGCATGGCAGACATGCAGTGAGTCATTAACTTCACATGTAACACACCCAATCCCCCCAGAGAGCAGTGGATTCGCTGAAGCTTCCAGGCAAGGGAAATGGCTCTAGACCCTCCTTTCCCCCCACTCTTCATGCTCACCATGGCTTATAGCACGTGTAAGTGCTGCTGAGCTCTGGGACCCTTTCCTGAAATTGTTACAGTGACAGAAATACTTTCCATTTACTCAACATCTTACAAACCAGAGTCTTGAAAAGTATCTAATAGAACAATTATATAGCCTGTCAATATTCTATTATACGTTTACTTCTGTTTGTTGGTTCATTCACTTAGTACACTCTAGTGAGGACTTTGGCAAAATGTAGCTTCCTCAAACATGTAGACATTCTTAGCTATACTACTGCTTAGCATTTCCAGGAGGTGTCTTGACCACATGAAATAATTCATTTCAATTTCTGCTTTTCAACCTAGTACCATGAAACAGTATGGAATGAGTTGCTGTAATGTATACTGAATAATGTAAGCTTTTCTCTCTTTCTAGTTTTTGTGAGCTATAATTTTTCTCATAACTTAGGTTTTTTTTTCTTTTCTATTTTGAGACAGGGCTTCATGTGGTCCACACTGGCTTTGAACTTGATAGTTACATATCTGAAGATGACTGGAACTTCTGCTCTTTCTGCCTCTACATTCCAAGTGATGGGGTTACAGACATGCACTGCATGGACAACTTACAGTTTGATTCTTAAAATTAAAAAAAAAACACAGAAAATTTAGATTGTTTAATATAAACATATTAATCACTAAATGGCAACTGGAAGAGATTGAATCCAACCTTTGTCACCAAATTGATACTATTGGAAGATTTGTGTCTAAGGAACACAGCCAAATGGTTTCTACTTTCTTAAATTCCTTTTATTGCTCTAGCTAACATCTTATTTGACTGCACTGTATATTAATCATATTAGTTACAGAAACTGAAATTTATTTCCCTGCATGTTCATTAAAGAAACTGGGAATTTACAATAATAGGCAAGAAAAAGAATCTCAAATATTATCTGTTAGCATTTTAATTAAGTATTTTCCTAGACTTTTTGTTAATGCTTTCCCCTGTTTGTTATTAGCTACTGTTTAAATATTTTTCAGGTCTCTTGAAGCCAAAAGGTTAACTTAGAAGCCCCTAAAGAAATGAATATGAGGAGCTTAAGACTATTCACTAAGACTTATCACTGAAGGTGTCTATCATTCATAAAGCTCTCTGGCCTGAAGCCAGCAACGATCATCCCCCTTTCTACAGCTCTAAGAAAAGGATAGTATATTCACTGGATCCTTTTGTGGGAGGAAATAAGGACCACACAAAAACACATGGTAATTTAGCATGGCTGAGTAGCTCCTCCTGAGACTGGCATGTACTCAGCTGTGTCAGGCAATAGAGAACAGTCACTGAACCCCACACTTTCAGCTGCTCCCCAAAACCAGGTACTACGAGGTCTAGGAGCTAGGCACCAGGCAGGCCTCCATGCCTTCTTAGATAAACTGGCTGAGTTGGATCCATGCTGCCCCCTGGCCTACTGAGCCCTTGAAATGGGGCTAGTGTTGCCAAGGAGTTGATTTGAAATCTTAATTTAATTTTAATTAATTTAAGTCTTAATTTGAAGAAATTATACTTGATTCCATTATTGGCAAACTTCTCAGTACATTTGAAATGTTGGATTTATAAAATTTCTCTAAACTTGAATAAGATCTTAATACAGATATTTATCATAAAATTTATTGCTGAAACTCAGGTGTACTTTAAGAGCATATATACCAGATTTCAAAGACTTTGTGCAACAAAAAACATAATGTAGTCCACTAATTTTTTATATTGATCATATATTGTAACAATATTTTGGATATACTAGGTTGAACAAAACATTTTATTAATCTCAATCTTGCCTTTATCTTTTACTTCTATTATTATTATTTACTTCTTTCAACATGGCCTCCGGTACATTTAAAATTGTATTAAAATTGTATACATGGCTCTCATATTTATAATTGTATGTACTACTTTATTTACTCTATTAGATGTTCTCTAAGAAATAACAAAAATATCCTCAATAGTCTTTGATTTTTGATGGACCAATTATGTACCTGTAACATAATGTTTCACATATTAAAGCAAGTCTATGTTTTATCACAGTCCAGGAAAGTAGAGATGATTGTCATCATGTTGTAGGTGAGAAAATGGAGGCGAAGAGTGCCCAAGTGGCTTAAGACTACAGTTAATAGACAGCAGGAAGTTTTCAGCTCATGTCTCCCTTACTTCTTTGTACTGTTCTGCTCTGCTGTTCCTCCAAGAAAACTAGGAGGCTGAACAAACTAATATTTATCAAGATTAAAGTATAAAGATGTAAAGTGCTAAGCAAACTAACACTGAATGCATTCATGGGAAAAGGGAGCATTGGTATAGATAATAAATGTAAATAAAGGCTGTAATATTGAGTAGTATGAAGGAATATCTGCCTGGAAACTGCCTGGACTTTGCCAATTTCACCACTAATGAAAGGTGGGACTAAAGGTACCATCACTGCTTAAAAGGAATGGTAGGAGAACCCAAGTCCAGCTCATCACTCACTGTAGAAGGAACCTCTTCTGAGGTCAGAGGACCTCAAGTTCGATTGCAGTGCATATTGTCCTCTTATAAAGTCTACTGAATATTATCTTTGGCAACGAGTAATTCAACCATTGTAGAAAATATCTCCTAGTGTTAAATCTGTGTGCATATCATTGATAGCATAATGGAACCAAACTTGTGGTACTTAAGATAAGCAAATGATTTGATAAGTGCAGAGAAATAATAAAGATAAGGGAATAACTTTCTACCATTCAAGAAATTAATCAGGCAGATTAAAGAGAATTCACTATAATTCTAGACTAGCACAATGCAGCTCAAAAAGTATGAAGGATGTGTCACAAATGGTCATTCTTATTAAATTTTATGCAGATAACTTATTCAGTTAAGAAACCTTTCCTTAGCCAAGATGGCATCCAATATTTAGTGGTAGAGGATAATGCAAATAGTGGTCAGATGTGTCGTGTGGGACAAACAAAGGGTAGATGGCAAAAGAGTGGTTTATTTACTTGTTTATTCTTATTGTTTACATAGAGATGTTCCTTGGGAGATATCACTTGATGATTTTCCTTGCTGTCTTACCTTAAGCCATCCCTGCATTCTGTACAATTATGGAATTCAGTACATGTTTTGCAGTTTTCGCTGCATTTCTGGCAAAGATTTTTCTCTGTTAAAAAAGAAACACAATAATAAATCCATCAGTCAAAAGCATGTGAAGATGTTCTAATGTCTACTGGTATGTGCTATAGTGCCCACAGTCTGGACTGGAAAACTGTGGAAAAACTCCCAAGTCATTATATGTTATCATTGCTCAGCAAACCGAATACCAACAAAACTGTAATATTACTGTCACCTTGAGGAGAAGAGAACTACAGGCCACTTGTTCTTAGTTAAATGGTTTATGATTTGGTTTTCTTTCTTTCCTTCCCTTCTTTTCTTCCTTCCTTCCTTGCTTCCTTCCTTCCTTCCTTCCTTCCTTCCTTCTTTCCTTCTTCCTTCCTTCCTTCCTTCTTTCCTTCTTCTTCTCTCTCTCTCTCTTTCTTTCTAACTCTTTCTATTCTCTTTCCCAAGCAGAGATTCCTGACTTCTAAACTGAAAATACCACTCATAAAGTTATGCATTAAAAGGCAATACTGTTACGGGCAGGTAAACATCCATGCCCGCAGATGCGAGGACCATCTGACGACCTGTGCGAGAAAAGGGAGATTGTAAGATAAAGGTTGCTTGTTTCTTGCATTGTCTGTAATAGTATCTCGGATTTTATAGCACCCCTGGAATTGATATAAATATTATTATATCTCAGATGACATCTCAATTCTTTAAAAGTGTATTGGTTTGAACAAATACACTGAATAATGGTTTTCCTGTTCAGTACCAAACCCAGCAAATGCACAATAGTTCTATCATGAAAAGAGTGATTTAATGTATTAAGGAAGACCTTTTACCTTGGATAACAGTTTGCTAGAAATTTAGTATTGTTCTGATATGCAAGCAGCTAATATTCACACATGTATGCAGAACTAAGGGCTTGCCTTTCTCATCTGCTCTAAATGTTGGTTTTCATTAAGGTCCACAAAGAAACACTGCTTCAACGGATTTCTGTGAGGACGTACTGGATTCTGAGCTTCTCAGCACGAAGAGTACAGCATCTGACAGTGTGATGGTAGTTGAGTCGTAGCCCTCACTATGTCATTAGAAGAATGGCCATGGCTGGGATCTGAAGTCTGTGGTCCTAGATTTGCATTTTGCTTTGAGCAGCTCCAGTAGGCAAGCTCAGCATCACTCATCTTTCACTAAGTGAGTAAAGATGACAGTGAAATCTCTCAGCTTATTTGACAAGTTAATGAAATTATTTAATGGGATGACATAAACAATAAAGCAGTCTAAGTGGGCTGTCGGTAATAATTACTAGTCACAGGCTGGAAAGATGGCTCAGTAATTCAGGAGCTTGCCTGCAAAACCTAATGACTCGAGTTTGATTCCCCAGGACCCATGTAAAGCCAGATGTACAAAGTGGTGCATGCATCTGGAATTTGTTTGCAGTGACTAGAGGTCCTCATATGCTCATTCTCTCCCCCTTTCCCTTCCTCTCTCTTTACAAATAAATAAATAAAAATATATAAATAAATTAGTAGTCATGGCTGTATTGGATCACCATGTTATGTATATTTTGCACTCATTGAAGGAGCAAACTAGGTCAGAAGACAATAAGAGAGAGATATAGAGCACTTCCGCCCATATTATGTGGCAGTGAAGAAACTGAACAGCTTTCCTCAACTGTCTATACCCAGGCTCAATAAAAGAAACAGACTGTTGGAGAGAGTTGACACTCAGTGGAGGGGCACATGTGGTGGAGGGGCACACACAGTGGAGGGGCACATGCAGCATGTGCAAAGCACCTGAACGAAGACTGCACATTTCATGGATCACTTAGGCCCCTTCTTAGTTCCTGATTTTTCTTTCCCAACCACTGGGAATCATGGAGCAAGTAAGAGCTACAGGAGTATCCCCAGGCATTACTCCAAAGGGCAAAATGAGAAACCAATCTACCTGGAAGAATGCCTGGCTTTGTCTGAGCTTCTTGTTTGTTTAGACTTGAGTTTTCCATTTCTTAGCTTGGGTAGTAGAATGACATCTCAGTGTCAATACATTTCACAGTAGGGTATTCTTGTCATGATAAATTATCCAGACTTAGGAATAAAGCAAAAGCTATCCACAGCCCTTTGAGAATCACAACGAAGCACTAACAGGTCTGCCCAAAGATGATCTGACTCCCAAGGCAATGTGTCCTTGTCTGGTTGCTAATCAGTTGCTAAGGGACCAGTCTGAGAAGTTACATGTTAATGCACAGATTGTTGTTTACTCAAGTTACAAATAATTTCTCTCCACTAGAAATAACAGCCCCCTCTTCAGACCCTCTCAAAACCCAGCAATATTTCCAAGTAGAAAATTATCTAGTTTATATCTAATTCAACAAAGGATTTCTTTTTGTCCTTCCTGAGGGACTATAGTCCCTGATTATCTTGGAACCCTTCTGTCCACCTATACGTTCCATCATATATGGGTAAAATGTTTCAGACACCTATTCATTTTACATTTATGCAAAAGTCATGCTTTTGAAACCTTTCAGTGATTCAGTGCATGTACGGAAGTGAGCAGACCTGGCCGCTATCTTTTGTAAGCCAAGCCTGCTAACCAGGTTGGCACATAGCTGGTATTTGGGAACTCAGAGTTAGAGAGGGTTCTCATCACTCTGATGAGTGTGAAAACTGGACACTGTGAAAGCTGTACATATAGCATAGTTTACAGTGACAACCTATTTTTCTTCAAGAAGTATAAGATTCCTGTATGTACCAGGCAGACAGCATCTACCTGAGCAGCTGCCAACAATGAACCAGGGCATTCAGTCTGCACTAATGCCCCCTGGTGGATAACATTTCACATATTATCACAAATGTGCTAGAGAGTTAAACATTCTTGTGCGACTCCATTGAGAGGGCACTCTCAGAATCTTGCATATGTTCTCTAGACATCCCTGCTTTCTTTCCCAGATTTTGCTTTTCTTTTCCTTCTACATCTTTCTGCCTTAATAATTCCTAACTGTGATCATAGAACATGACTGTGTATTGAGTCTTTTGAGTACTCCTTCAGCCAATCACTGAATAGGGGAGGGGATGTTTTGCAAGTCCCGTTAAATAGCTAGTTACAGGCATTTTTACATAGCGCTTCTAAAAGTGTCTCTTAAAATGAGTTGGCTAGATCCAGTTTGATATCAAAGAAAGCTCAGATGTCATACAGGAAGAATTTCCTTCCCAAGGTGACTCCAATGAAAACCTACATCATATTTGAAAGCAACTCACTGGTGTCCTGGTATGACCCATCCGGGCAGTGGTTAACACAGGTGCTGGCCTCTTCATTCAGGAAGTACCCATATTTACAGGACAGGCACTGATCAGTGTGGCTGCCGAAGCAGGACTCACAGTTGGGTGCGCACTTACGGCATCGCTTCTTGTCAGCATGGTAGTGGCCAGCAGGGCAGCTGGAGACACAGATCCTGCATTATAGGATGGAAAGAAAGAAGGTCACTCATCAGCAGCACAGCCCTTAGCCTTCTCTTAGAAAATCTGACTATCAGCTGTCTCCACCCCCAAGATCACTGTCCAACCAGGACGACAAGTCCAAACCTTAAAGGCTGTTGATTCAAGCATCTTGCTGTGCGCATTGCTACAGGAGCAAAGCAGTTAGACAGCACTACGTGCATCAAGAAAGGCAGTTCTTGGTCCACCTCCTAGTAAGGTCTAGCTCTCTAAAAGAATTATGTGAGTCTCAAGAGCAAGCTTGCAGTGTGAGGGAAGATTTGTGCGAACCATGACTTTATGGAAAAAGATCATGCTAATTAGGGGTTTCTTTCCTTTTTGTGTGTTGTCATATAGATGGTACATGTGTGTGGTGGCTGAAATTACATGTTTTGTCTAAATTAATATAAATACATTTAAATGTATGTTGCTTACCAGAAACTGCTTTTACTAAAAGTACTGTTTCATTTATTTCTTCGAGAGAAAGAGGTAAATAGAGAGAGACATACACATAAAGAATGGGTGCACCAGGGCCTACAGCCTCTGCAAATGAAATCCAGACACACGTGCTACCTAGCGCATCTGGCTTACATGGGTACTGGGGAATCAAACCTGGTTTCTTAGGCTTCACAGGCAAGCGCCTTAACCACTAAGCCATGACTCTACACTGCTTTTTAAAAAATTCCTTATTTGCCCATAGCTTTATTTACTCATTCAACAAATATATACTAAGCACTAATTACCTTGCAAGCATATTGGTAAGTACAACACATAGAAGGCACTGGTCTATGGCATAGCTCTGTGGGGACTCTGGCACTGGGTCCAGAGTAGAGGAGACATAGAGACCAGTACCTTTGCTACATGGATGCCGGGTATGTGAAGGAATATGGCAAAGTATTAACTTGGCCCAGACACTGACATTTCAATGAAGGGAAAATAAAGCCAGGACCCCAATACCAATTGGATAGAAAGGACACAGGAATTCAGTTAAGAAATTAAGTTCAAAGAGGTCTGTTGTCCATTATGGTGGCTACAGTTAAGAACAATATTATATATTTAAAAATTGCTAAGAGTTCAACTTTAAATATTCTCTCCACAAAAAATGACAAATATATGAGAAATTACATATGTTAAATGACTTGATTTAGTCACTGTATAATGCATGCACATTTCAAGACCTCATGTAGCACCACACATATATAATTTTTACTTGCTACTTGAAAAAAAGAAAAGATTAGAGTAGAAATATGCCATGCACATAGCGGGTCCCACCTCATCATCTCTCAAACAGAGACAGCTACCATTTTCAATTGTAGGACATGAATTCTGTGATGGTTACTCTGCACTGTCAACTTGACTGGATTGGAATCACTTATGAGACACAATTTTGGGAGTTTCTGAGGGGATTTTACAGAGTTTTAACTGAAAACAGAAGGCACATCCTGAATGTGGATGGCCACATCTCATGGACTGGGGTCCGAAACTAAAAAAAAAAAAAAAAAAAAAAGGTCCAGCTTGCGTTGCTTTCTGACTACTGATGTAATGTGACTGGCTACCTCATGCTCCTGTATTAGTTACTTTCTTGTTGCTATGAATCAAAATCTTATTGGAAGCAGTTTAAGGAAGGAGAGGTCTTACTTTTGGCTTACAGTTTCAAGGGAAAGTCAATTATGGTGAGGAAGCATGACAGGGAACAGAGTGAGCAACGAATGCTGAATGTTCAGCTAGCATTTTCCTTGTGATGCAATCAAATAACCCAGGCCATGGGACCATTTGTTCTGCCAACAATTACAGTGGGTTCTCTCATCTCAACTAACCTAAATCTAATAAATTCCTCACAGATATCCAGAGATTTGTTCCCACAGGGATTTTCACTCCAGTCAGGTTGACAAAGAGACTAGCCAACACATCTTGCCTGTATATCTTAATTGCATGATGAACTGTATCCTTTCAAACTGTAAGCCAAAATAAACCTTTTGTTCCTTTAATTGCTTTTGTCATGTATTTTGTGTTAGTACTGAGAAACATAACTAATCTAGAAAACTGGTACCAACAGTGGGGTTGCTAGCTGCTCAAGGTGGTGCACACCTTTAACCCCAGCATTCGGGAGGCAGAGGTAGCAGGATCACCATGAGTTCAAGGCCATCCAGAGACTATATAGTGAATTCCAGATCATCCTGGACTAGAGTGAAACCCTACCTCAAAAAAAAAAAAGTGGGGATGCTGCTGTATGTGATGTGATAAACATGAGCATGTGAGCGGGTGGTTTTTTAGGACTTTGGAATTGGTTTACAGGAGGAATATGGAATTGTCTGGAGCTGAAGACTGGAGAAGCACTATAATGCTTTAAGCATAGCTTAATATTCTATTCTGCTTTGAATCACAAGAAAAATATAGACAGTGGAGGCCTGCTTGATGAGGTTTCTGAGGGGAGCAAGGACTCCACTGGGAACTAGACAAGAAGTCATCATGTTAAATTCTGGCAGAATCTGACTGCATTCCTCTTGTGTACTGAAAATGCAAGTGAGGCTGACATATGAAAAGTAAAGGATGAAGTTGCTGCAGAGGAAATTTCAAGGCAACATAACTTCTAGGCTGTGGCATGGCTGATGCTCATGGTTCTTGGAGGTACAGTGAGAGAACAGAAAGTATGAAAACTGTGCAGCTTGTCCATCAGACAAGGAGAGTCCAGAGACAGGACTTTCCTGGTACCATTAAAGTGCAACCTTGCACCCTGTAAGGCGATAATAGTAAAGGTGTCCTGAAGGCAAGACCTCACCTGCAGAATACTGCTGAAAATTCCAAATCATATGAAAGGAGAGACTGAACTGGTTAAAAGGGTTCCCTGCTAAAGACAGATGTAGCTGCCTAGTGAGGTGTTTTCTCAGGTCCAGCAACCAAAGCACATAGAGGCCACAGCCACTATTGCAAGTGGGGAACAGACTACACTTTGAGTTAGCAGCAGAACTTGCCAACACTGTCTATGCTGACTTTGCAGGCATGCGAAATATAAGGTTTACAGGGTCACTGAGGCTTGCATTCAAGGTTCCCAAAAGCCACTGAGGCCAGGTGATGTGTGGCAAGGCTAGAGGTCTAGAGAGGCAATGTGTGAGGCTATGAAGGTGAAGCCTTTGTTGCAGTGGAGACCCCAGGATGTTGGAGATGCCAGGTCTGTGGGATGTCCATGAAGGAATGCTGCAGGTGCTAAGTGAAAGAGAGGCTATGTGTGCTGCAGATGACAAAATAGGAGGGGCTGACTACTCTAGACTACTGGAGTCCAGTCAAGGCCACCAGGAACCCAAGGTGCTGGACGTGGATGTGCCAGATTTAGTGTCTGTCCTGCTGGGTTTGGGTCTTGCTTTAGCCTTGTTTTTCCTTGTTATGCCTATATTCCTACCTTTGAGGATAGAAATATAGACTCTATGCCATTGTGTATTGCATATGTAATTTAAAAAATGTAACTTAAATTTTTTAAGGCATTACAATTAACGAGTCTGAGACTCAGAAAACTCTTAGGGCATGCATTTCAACAATGTCAGAACTGTTAAGATTTTGAGGATTTTAGAGATTTTGTAAATGAAATTTGCATTATGAGATGGTTATGAGCCTTTCAAAAAGGGGGGGGGGGAATGCTATGGCTAAAGTCAGTTAAGTGTGCTTCCTGTATGCAAGCATGAGGGCCTGAGGCAGTTCAACTGCCTGAGTTCAGATCTCCAGATCCAATGTCACACAGAGGAACTTGACTGTATGTGTCCATAAAGCCACAGGGGAACAGGAGAGTCAATGGCACCCCACAAGTAGAGAGACATTTTGGCTCAAGAACAAGACCACACAGAGGAATGATGGAGCAGGACATCCAATGTTCTACTCTGACCATGGCAGGCAAGTGATTCCTAGTAGCAGGCAAGTTTATTGGGTGCGATAAGGTCACATGCACATGCATACACCACACACGTCACACTATGCAGACACATGCACACATATATACATACAAGCAAAAATAACAATAAATAAAAATTTAAGAAGTGATGTTTGGGCTTTAAGTTAACAAGGAGTGGATCTGTGACAGTTAATCTTCATTGTTAACCAGATTACATTTGGAATCACTTAGGGGTGATATCTCTGGGTGTGTCAGTAACAGTGTTCACATCTTTGACTCTAATGTGACCAGAAGTCTCATATTCCCACTCCCATGCTTTCTCTGCCATGATAGACTGCATTCCCTTGAACAATGAGTTAAAAAAAAAAAACAAACAAACCATTCCTAAGGCTGGGAAGATGGCTTAGGGGTTTAATATGCCTGCTGCAAAGTTTGCTGGTCTGTGTTCAATAACTGAGCCACCTACGTAAAGCCAGATGCAAAAGTGGTACAAGCATCTGGCCTTTATTACAGTGGGTGTGGCACACCTAAACACCAAACAACAAACAAACAAACAAACAAATAAGCCTATTTCTTCCTTAAGTTGCTTTTATCAAGCATTTTGTCATAGTCATAAAAAAGAGTAACTGAAATTTTTCATTTTGTAACCCATCACTGTGAGTGACATGTGCAGTCAGCAGGCCTGAGCAGCAGCATCTTGTCTGTATGGAGGGTTTCCTAGGAAACCATAGGAAGATGGTCCTGTCTGAGCACACTCTGTGTTGGTAACAGGAATTTCTGGGATACCTGGGGATCTTTTGTGTCCTATCTATCACTTGCTTACCTGGTGTTGTTTTTCAGCTTGTAGTAGTAATGCAAACAGTCATTGCAGTGGTCTGGTCCTGGCCCGTCACAGCCCACCTCACTGCATTCAGGATCACAGGGGCCTTTGCAAAAGAAATTAGAATAAAAGTGAGAAAAAAAGATTCCATTTTTTCTTGGTTTTGGTACAGAATAGGACTTTTTGTTCATCTCATTCATTGACAATTTGTTTCATTTCATAAGATGGAGTCTATGGGCCTGCAAGCTTAGAGCTGAGCTCTTGACTTAGTAAAACTTGAATTGCCTAAGTATGAAGAACAGAAATTGTAGACATAAGCTGGCCTTCAAAACACAAAGAACTGCCTTGGAAGAGATGACATTATTTTAGATTCAAATGAACAATGCTACCACAGCAAATGGAAAAAAAAATCAACTGCAGTTTATATATGCATAGCAATAAAAATATAGGAATATTGAAAATATGAGAAGGTACATTGTTGGCAAAAAAGAAAAAGATTTCTATTCGACACCAAGACTAGATTGTCTCCCTACCACCCAAGGGCACTGAAACCACTGAATACTTTTGAAGTACTGTGGGCAGAAAGAAACATCTTCTTGTCACCTGGCACAAGCTTATCAGCATCTAGTCTTAAATCATAAACCAGCTACTTCAGTCACCTGATTCGGTCAAAGATGTAGATCTGAAATTGCACCCTACCTGCAGGCCAACAGGCAACACAACAAAAGAAAAATGGCATGTAAATTCCAAGGATGAGAGCTAGCTTAAGGAATTCCATACCTGGAATGAAGCACCTAAGTTCTCTTTCTACATGTTCTTTTACGTGGAATGAGAATAATGGGAAAATATCAGAAAGAAGGAACTATTTTGTGACTGATGAAAAACTTTCTAGTGGCATAGGTTATTTATATGTTTATAAACAAATGCCTTTAACCACTGAACCATCTTCCCAGCCCATATGTACATTTTTACTTCTTTTTCCTTGATCTCCACATTGTGGGACATTTGGTTTCATAATCTTAAGCTCTTTCCCACTGACAATTATTACATTTTTGAACTAGTATGAAATGTGTACTTTGTAGGTTAAAGGTGTTGGAAGTGTTTTGAATTCTATTTACTTTTGAAAAGGACTTACTGTTGAGCTTTGCAAAGTCTCTTTTAGTTATGGAGCTATGTTGTATAATTACTGAATCACACAAACAAAAAAGGTTAGAAATGGGTAGAAAGAGTTATGTATTTGAGGGCTGGAAGGATGGCTTAGAGGTTAAGGAGTTTGCCTGCAAAGCCAAAGGACACAAGTTTCATTCCCTAGGAGCCATGTAAGCAGATACACAAGGTGGCACATGTGTCTGGAGTTCATTTGCAATGGCTGGAGGCCCTGGCACTCCCATTTTCTCTCTCTCTCTCTTTCTCTCTGACTCTCTCAAATAGATAAATAAATAAATAAATAACTTAAAAATTAAAAATAAGGGTTATGTATTTGAAATGTTCTCTTGGTCTGAATGGACAAAATCATTTCAAGATGTTGAGAGTTTGGGATGTATGTATCCCTGATAAATTATAAGTCATTTGATAGAACTACTTCTATTTTATAAAAGCCTTAAGTCAATTTCACAGATAGAACAATGGGACAGTTAGGCTGCCTACCACTGTATACCAGGAGAGTGAAGATTGTCTTGTGTAAGGGTTCAAATTCAGCCACTGCCTCTGGGATGTGAGAAAATAGTACAGGGATATGATAATGTCCTCTGTGCCTTTGGTCAGACCTGGTTCCTAAATTAAACTACAAGAAGATCATTACTGCAGAGGAAAGGAGTCATGTGTAGCCTTAAATTTTCACCAGTCTGTACAATTAAAAAAAATAAAAACCTTAAAATATTTATTTTGGATATATATCCAAAAAGCTCTGTATGCCAGATTCACACACTATCATGATATGTTGTATCCTTTCTGCACTTCAGTTGTCCCAGTTATAGTCTACTATCTTAACTTTCAGGATAATAATAAAATAATTATTTTGTTCTCTTACAAGTGACAATGGGTATGTTTTAGAGGTATAATCTCAAAGATGTATAACTGTCTTCACAATTTTTACATTGTCAAAATTAAAATTAGAAAGATCACCAAAATTTACATATGCAAAAGAGAATATGGTACTATTATGCTTCATTTGTGATTTTTGTATATTCTTTCTCCTGTCAGAAAAGATAAAATAGTTTTTTTAGTTACAGTATAAACAGTAATATGACACGTTCAAAGCAAAATAGGAATAAGTCTAATGCACTCTAGCTCTAGTTAGCCCAGTTGGTCTTAATTATTCAAGCATGCTATTGACTCTGGGGTAGTACCTGTTTAAAATAAAGGGAACTACATGCTTACTTAAAGATATTTTGTTCAAATTAACAAATTACATTTATCTCAGTTTCTGGAGAAGACTTCCTGAACTGCAGGAACAAGAAATTTCTAATTTAAAAGTACGTTACACTCTGATTTATAAACATGTTTCCATATTTTAGAAGAGAATGTTCTTAGAAGTGATAGTCAATGCAAGAAGATAGGAATCATAAATACAGTGAAGACAAAAACATGATTTGCAGATGACAAGGTTATAGCAAATGCCATCCAGATATTCCACTCTAAAATATATAAATTAATGAGAAATTTAGCAATATGGTCAGATATAAGATAAAAATGAAGCAAGCAAATAAAACTTTCTAAATGCTAGTATGCAGTAGTGAGAATAGATGGAGTATTTTCCTTTACATGAGCAGCAAGACATTACCTAGATAGGATAGCAATGAGAGGAAAATCATGAAAAGTTAAAACACTCCAGGGATCTGGTCTACATTTTACATGGAAAGGCTTTTTATTATAAAAACAGGATTTCCCTTAAGACAGCACACAAATTTGATTAAATTCCAATGGGATTTTTAATGTAGCACTTAATAAATCATTTAAACATTCAACTAAAGAATAGTAGGGCAATAATTTCTATGTAAATGAGAAGCAGATGTTTAACATACTAAAACATATTATGAGCTTTTTTTGAGCTAAGGTCTCACTCTAGCCCAGGCTGACCTGGAATTCACTATGTAGTCTCAGGCTGGCTTCAAACTCAAAGTGATCCTTCTACTTCAGCCTCCCAAGTGCCAGGATTAAAGGCATGCACTACCATGCGAGCTAAAACACATTATGAGAGCTGAAGGCATAATGCAGTGACAGGGTACATGTTTATAATGTGTAAGGTTGTAGGTTTGAACCTCAGTACAAAAGAAGAGATGAGGGAAGGAGGAAGAGTACTAGAGGAAAAAGATTAATCCAACATAATGGATTAGTAGAGACTCTGATATAAGAACACACGATATTGATATTATTGTAAAGAAAGCATCATAGCTAATAAAAGGGCCAATTAACTCAGCCAATAATGTAAATTTGTTGGAAAACAATTAAAGATAGTTTCAGTTTGAACTAAATATAAAGAAACAGAGTAAGTTAAAGACTAATGCCAAAGAGCAATAAAGCTAAACCAACCAACCAACCAACCAATCAAACAGAATTCTAGCAAGCAAGCAGAAAACTCCAAAGAGCTTACAAAAATGAAACACATGAATATTTAGCTGACATAAAGAATAACATTTCCAGTCGCGTGTGGTGGCACACACCTTTAATCCCAGCACTTGGGAGGCAGAGGTAGGAGGATGGCTATGAGTTCGAGGCCACCCTGAAACTCCATAGTGAATTCCAGGTCAGCCTGGGCTAGAGTGAGACCCTACCTTGAAAAACCAAAACCAAAAAAAAAAAAAAAAAAAAAAAGAAGAATAACATTTCCGAAAAAAATAGAGATGGGGCTTTTCACACGAGTTCTACCACTCAGATTGAGCTTGGAGATCCTCATTCCATGATGGTGCAGGTGCCAACAATCTGCCATTGGCGCCGAGACTCACACATGAGTTTCAGTACTTGGGTTCTTCCTCTCAGCGATCTGCTATTTTGTGACCTAAGTGGAGTTCAAGCACAGCTGCTACTGAACTGAGGACACCTCTCTGACCCCGTCCATAAACAGTATCTCCAAGATTGAACTCCAAGTGCCACAAAGCAGGAAAGAAAGACAAGCAAACACAAAGAATCATCAAATACCATTCCATGTACTCATTTAACACAGGCATATTAAAAAGATCCAACTAGGACACTACCTTCAGGTGGGTAAGCCTCAACCTAAGACGGACAACATAAAAAAACAAGCCAGTATGCCTCCCCCTCCCCAGAATTCACAATCCCATAGTAAACTCCAAGGAGCTCAAAAGAATAATTACAAATATGTACAAAGAACTCAAAGAAGACTTAGGTAAGCATATAAATGAAATCCTGACTAAATTCAAAGAGGATACAAATAAATACCTAAATGAATTTCAAGCAGCTAGATGAAATGAAGTCAAACCAGTAGGTGAAAATGGAACCCAATAATGGGATAGAAATTGGTTGTTAAGGAGTCAGAAGCATTCTAGGTGGCTCAGCTCCACAAAGGCCCTGGGCTCCAGACACAGATGGCATCAAATACTGGAGACACTGAACACTCATCAAAATGACAAGACAAGAAAGCCCAGGGCTTACCACTGGACAAGTCATCTCTATCACACCAACCAGGGCACAGGGAACATTGCAGAAGTAGTTGTGGAAAGAATGAGTGCTTTTTTTCACTGCTAGCTAGAGAATCATCTCTATGGAGATGGTGGTAGATACTGAGGAGATTCAGAACTCATTACAGTAGAAAATAAGAAGCTGTTGAGAGCTCAACATGCACTCCAAGACTCAGAACATTGTGGAAGAGTGGGATGAAAGAATGTAAGAGCCACGGGGTATATAGGCAAACTCTGGGGTGTTGTCCTTCCAACACGAACCAGTTGATGCATTCATGACACCACAGTGGGTACTGATATCCTAACAAGATCAACATGGTTCTGAGCCCATCAACATTTTGACATGGAGGAGAACAAAAGGAAAGAGATAGCAAAAGCAGAGGAGGGAGCATCTTGAAAGAGGAGGGTCCTTAGGGATGGGGGTAGGGAAGAGGAGACAAAAGAGAATAAAGGGATGGGAACATGATCAAAGTACTGCATGTTCATATATTAAAGTTTTTATAAGGGAGATAGGATAGAAATCATGAAGAAATACAAACTAAAATGAATCTGGAAGTAAAAAATATACTAAGTCACACCAAAAGCTTAATGGAAAGCTTCAGCAACAGAATAGAGAAGTTGGAGACAGAAATCAGGTCTTCAAGACAAGGTAGGAATGGAGGAGAAGACAGGGTTTGGGAAGGGCTAACCAAAACTAAATACATTTTGAAAAGCGCCATAGAGCAACCCATTTGTTAGCTAACTAAAAAAAAAAAAAAAATTAAGGGACTGGGAAGATGGCTCAGAGGTTAAATGTGTTTGCTTGCAAAGCCTGCCAGTCCATGTTCAATAACCAAGCTATCCATGTAAGCCATATGCAAAAAGTGGTAAAAATGTATGGTGTCCATTTGCAGTGGCAAGCATGTACATACATATGCATGCACCCAAATAAATAAAATAAAAATTACAAAATATAATTAGGATTACCAGTAGAAGGCAGAGAGAATTTGGGAAAAAACTTCCTATGCAGGTCAGCAACATTGCTTTCTGAAGCTGTTGGTTGTTGCAGGAAATCCCCAGTACAAGGGTGGGACACCACCCAGTTAGTTCTTAGTCAGAGAGGTTACTATGGTCCCCAACACACTACAAGAGATTGCCAAGGCTCTTGGTTGACTACCGGGACTGGACAAGAACACCATATTATTGAAGATATGTGCTTGCAGGACACTGAAAGATCAAACTGGAATTTATATGGATGTCTTCTTTATGCTGGCTACCTGTCACAGTGCTGACAAGTGCTTTGCAGGCTGCTGGAGAAGAAAAATCACCAATAGTTCTACCCAATGGTGGATCCACCCTCTGTGCTACACAACAGACCAGCCTGGCAAGTTATGCTTACTAGTGCAATAGTGGTATGACTATTATGGGATAACTAACTCCTTTCTTGATTGGGCCTGAGGTCCAATTCCACACAGCAAGGAATCCATGCCTGATACTATAAACCTGGCCAAACGCATAGGATATGGCTGAGAAGTTCATAGACCCAGGGAGAGGGGCTACTGTCATGATTTGACTAAATGGATACGTGTGGTCATCAAATTGTCTCCTAAAAATTTACATTATGTTCATGCCCATAGATTAACACTGCTCTCACTGTTTGCCAGAGAGCCAGAGCAGCTCTTTTTGTTCTCATAAAGCAGTAAATACTGGGAGATCCAAACTTGCTAAAGGGCTGAGAATAAATGACTGCTCAGTGGTAACTGGAACACCTCTACCATGTCCTCCAAGGCTCAGGAAACGTTGAGGAAAAGGGAGCAAAAAGAATGTTGAAATCAGTGGGGAGGCACAGTTAGGGACACTAATCTCTAGACATGAAATGACTTACATTAAAATCTCATGGCGACTGCTGTGACCTCCTCAAGATCTGCACAATATTGAAGCCATCAACATTGACATGGATGATGAAGAACCCATCACCAAAATATACCAAAACAGAAAGACTAGTTGGAAAGAACAAGGGATTCATTGGAATGAAGGTGGTGGAGGGAGGGCAAAACGTAATGGAAGGGAATTATGATCAAATTAAAGTATGTTTTTGTAAGCAAATTCTCAATAAATAAGTTAAAAATAGAGATAAAGACATTATATCTGAAACTCTAAGCCACATTTTCTAATAGTATTTTCTGCCAAGCAACACAAAACAAAACGAAAACATTACACTTGAGAGGCAAGTGATAACTGGTGTGTTTTTTCGGCACTGTGAGACAGTGAGAAAGACATCAACATACAGATACTTAGAGGCAGAGAAGACCACTGCTGCCTCTGTGGATGGGAGAATCCTCTAGTTCTGAGAAATGTTTAGATTTCCTAGCAAGCAAAGACATAGACACTTGGAGATGTTCCTTCCACTTCTTCTTCTAGGCTTCCCCTTTCAGTCAGTGCTGGCAAGAATGAGAGCAAGGCACATTTGGAGCACTGGCCACTCTGGATAGTGTAGAGCTTGTTTGCATAATGAAGTGACCTAATGTTTCCAAATCCTGAAGCTTACTACCCCCCGCCTTTTTTTTTTTTTTTTTTTTTTTTTTGCTGCAGTCAAACTCAGAACACATTCTAAAGAAGTAACTGATCTCCTTAGTGGTATGGGACCCATAGCTGGAGCTGGGAAACAAGTCAGAACCATATCCAAACATAAGCCCACTCACCAATATCAAGCTACCATCAATCATGGGCTGCAAGAGGGCCAACACCTATTAAATTCTCTATAAAAAAGTAAGGGTTATCTCTTTTATCCTGGTGCTAACTTAATCTCCGTTGGAGAATCTGCTTCTCTTTTTCAGATAGATGTAGATCCTAAGGAGAGAGCCACCCCATCATACCTCCAAAGGGCCCTGGATGAAACTAAGAAAAATTGGTGAAACAAGCAAGGGTGCTGATTTCCTGATGAACTGGATACCAACAGAAGGGGGAAGGAGATCAACACAGAGAAAAATCATCCTACCAAATCAGAGAGCCAGAGCCTCAGAGGCCCCCAACACCTCATCACTGAGGCAGACCAAAAATGAACCCAACATGGCTCAGGGAAATTTTGTGGAAGAGGGGGCAGAAAGAATGTCAGAGTCATATGTTGGGTCATGATATGCAGAGACATTTATCTTACACATAACTGTGGGCTAACTCCACAATGCATGACCCATATACGTCAACAAGGAGGGGCCAAGGGGAGGGGGTAGGTCACGGATGAGCCTAATAATGGTACCAAACTGACTGTATTTGCTGAATACAAAACTAACTAATAGAGAAAAAAAAAAGTACCCTAGGATATTGATGTCACACACATATTACAAGCATTTTGATTGCCAGTGACCCTTTGAACCGTAGATGTTTTACATTTGGACATTGTATATTTAAGTATTAAGTATTAATTAATATTTTAAAAAAAGAAGTAACTGAAAGCATGTACAATGACTGTTGATGATGTTCATCCAAGCATGTTCAACATGGTCTTCAACCCTAAACAAACTATGTGTCTTGGATCATGGATTATATACATCATAGTCCAATCATATTATGGGTCATTATATTGACAGACAACACAGTGAATATATTCATTTATGAATAAATGATTTTACACACAAATATATGGAGGATGGAAGAAAATATATCAGAATATGAATAGTATATTATGTTAAGTATTTTATCACATCTCTCTATCATATTACATCACACCATATCACATTACTTCACATCTCAGGAACATGTTAGCCTGTCTGTCAACAACTAGCTCACCTGTGTAGTCTTCTGAGCCATAGTCATCTGTGGGGTCCTCAACCCGGGTATAGCGGAAACGTTCCACCTTCGGAAACTCGTTGGTAGGGGAGTATGGCTGTACAGAGGTGCCGTAGAGGACCAAAGACCACTCTTTCAGTTTACCTTGAGAAATAACGAAACCACAGTATGATGGGTTATCTTTAGCTGGTTAGATTTTTCAAGTCCTTCTCATGCAAGAAATTCCAGAAGGAGAACTCTGGGAAGTAGACTGCTAGGAATCATTGCATCAGATACAAGGCCAGGAATGCACATGCCTCACCACATATTTATTGAGCATCCACCACAGAAAGAATGGGAAATAAAAATACTTCAGATTCCTGGCCCAAGGGCTGAATTTCATTTTAAGAATATTTGAGACTACCAGAAGTTTTTAGAAAGCTTTGCTCTTTTAGGTACCAAGATTTTATGTGAGGGTTTTAGATTTTTTTTTTTTGGTCATCATCTGATGTGTTAAAAAATAAACATCTGATATGTAGCACTTAGATCCTGTATCAGTCATTCAGTATCAATGATTCATCATATATGATAGCCACAAGACTATTTGGCTATTTAAATTTAAATGTAATAAAATTAACTGAAATTTAAAATCAGCTTCTCAATTACTCAACACATATTTCAAGTTTTCCATATGTATAGGCATACTGGGAAGACCTTCCTTCATTGCAGAAAACTGTCACCAATGTTACATAATGTATAAGGAATTTTACTTTAGTTTTCAGTGATTTTTTAAAATCCATTGATTTCTTAGCTTCACAAAACTATATTGTTTAATGCAAAATGTTAAAGGCTTAATATAATTCACACCAAAAGGAAGCAGGGTTCCTTTCAGACCTTTTCCCACCTTAGCGGGACATATGGAGACCGGGCATAGCCAGTGTTGGCGAATCAAGGCCTAGTTCAGAGTGTGCTGGTCTTCAGCTGACACAGTCTTCCAATGACTAGTAATCTGTAACCACTATCAAGCTGCTGCCTAACATTTTATGTATTTACCATATGCTAATAACAACAGGCCTAAATGTTGTATATTACTCCATTCAATGTGCACTGCAACCGTCAGGTACAGATGGATATCCCAATAAACAAATGAGGAAACTGAGAAATAGGGTTGGGAAGGGAGGAAGTCAGAGTAATATTAAATCCCACTTTGTATCTACAGTTGGAGTTCCTGTGGTATATTGTGATTTTTTCCCTCTCCCTCCCTTAGCCCCTTCTTCCCTCTCTTTGTCCGTTTTCTTTTACATAGGGTCATAGGAATCTCAGGAGGATCTGCATTGCCAGGTTTAGCCTTAAACTCCAGATCTTCCTATCTGTACTTCCCAAGTGCTGGGGTTATATGCATCTCCATGCTTGGTTGTCCTTATGCCCATTTGTACATTAGGAAATAAACATAAAGAAATGCCTTCATGCATTATGGGATTCTGTCCTCATGAAGCCTCAGAAGTTTCAGTGTCCTAAGCTGAAAATGTGTTCAACCCAACTAATGACATCACAGCTGAGCTTTGCCTCCTTTACACATGCTTAGAACACTTGCCTTAGCTTTCAGTTGGGCAACGTCATCTAACACAGACCTTACTTTACAGTAAATGAGAGCAATGTGTGACAGTATCTCATGTATACTCATTTGGTTGTTGTTTCATAGAAATGATGGAATGTGGAGACACAAAGCAGAATTGTAGAAACAAGACAAAATGCTGGTGATAGATACAGTAGAAAGTGACAGCATGACTTACTAGACTATGGTTTATGGCTACTGACCAGCATCAGGGAAGTGTAATAGTGCATATCACTGTGTAGCCATCTCCTCTGAACTGACATTTTCTTTCTTTATCCCCCCCCCCCTCAAAGCAGGGTCTCACTCTATCTCAGGCTGACCTGGAATTTACTATGTAGTCTCAGGGTGGCCTCGAACTCACGGCAATCCTCCTACCTCTGCCTCCCAAGTGCTGGGACTAAAGGCGTGCGTCACCATGCCCAGCTTGAACTGACATTTTCTACTGGAGGGAGGAAGGAAGAAGGGTCATAAGATTGGGACTCTAGTTGGGTATCCCTGCTCCTGGCTCAGGGTGGCATGGGTTCTGCGTGGGTGTTGCTGAAGCAGGTCTTTTGCTCTGCCTTCCTGATTGGCCTGCCCCTGGGTCTTCAACTATTGGATGCCCTGCTCCAGAGGGTACACTCGCAGAGTGAGCAAGACAAAGCTCCTTGTTCACTCCCCACCCCCCAGTTCCCAGTTCCCTGGTCCCGGCACCACTGTTGCTGTCTTGGGGTGGCTTATTCCCTGTGTGTGAGGCGGAAGTAGCTCTTTTGCCCTGGCTTCCTAATTGACTGGCCTCTGGGTCTCCAAATCCCTTCCCCTCTGAGCCAGAGGGTGCACAGGCCACTGTGGGGCCTGGCCGCTTGCCCCTGGCTCTCCAGCTTTCTGGCTTCTGGTTCCCCAACCCCTGGTTCCCTGGTGCTGAAGAGTACCTGCAAGTGAAGTAAGTAGGCCAGAGTACCAGTTCCCTACCTTCCAGTTCCCTAGGTACCTTTGAGGTACTTGCAATCTCCATAATCTGCACATCTGCTGTTATAACCCCAAGCTCCAATCTGTTTCACATTTAAAACAACACTCACTGAAGATCCTACAAGGACAAATACTTGCTTCCCCCTCCATAAAATAAGACTTTTACCCCAAGATGGGTAAACCACCACCACAACAACAACAAAACAACAAAAGTCAGAAAACTGAGAGATCTCCACCAAGAATGCCTATTCCTACAATGGAAGCTTCCAATGAAATCATAGAGAAAACAACAGAAATTGAATCCCAAAATGAAAACACAACACGGTATGTGGCCCTGATCAAGAGAACTGCTGGGCTATAAGCAAAGTATCAAAATGCCAATAATCACATAAATTAAATTGAACACAATTGTCTCTTAGAACAGTTGGCTTTTGTCACTAGGTTTAACTTAATTGAAGAAATCCAGAGAAACCTCAAAAGGGAGATAAATGACTTGAGGGTGGGTCAGCAAATAGTGGAGCTCAATAATCAGCTGATAAAGCTTAATGAAGATGTGATCAAATGCAAGAATGAATTCCAACTGAAATTGTACTTAAAAAAAAGATAGTCGTGATTCAAAAAATGACATCAGAAAACAAAACTCAAATAGAGCTTTTAAAAACTTCCATAGAGCCCCTCACTAACAGTCACTCATGTGGAGGTCAGAACCTCTGAGTGGCTAGATAACACAGGAGAAGTTGACTGGGAGTCCAAAAACTTTGCCAAGTTCAAAAACATGCTACTAGAACATGAGGGAACTGTGATACTCTAAAATGACCAAACATCCTGATCATGGGTATACCAGAAGGAGAGGAAATCCAGGCCAGGGCCATAGAGAACATAGTCAAAAAAAATTATTGAAGAAAAATTTTCCCAATTTCTTAAAGAGAGGCCCAACCAGATATAGGAAGCTCATAGAACAGCAAAACAGATGGGACCAAAGAAGAAACTCTCCAAGGACATCATAGTAAAAATTTTTAACAATGAAAACAAAGTGAGAAGGGCCTAGAATGGAAAACTTCAAAGTCTAAAAATACTATGCCTTCCAACCCAATATACTGTACTTAGTGAAACTGTCCTTCATAATAAATGATGAAAGGAAAATATTCTGTGAAAAAAAAAACAGCTTTATGATTATATGAACACAAAGCCAAACTTACAGAGAATACTTCAGGGAATACTCCACACATTAGAGTCAAAAAACCAATCTCAAAAGTCTGCAAGAAGAAGATCACAACAACCAAAAATAGATCAGGGTCAAAAAAGTATGAAGCCCAAGAAAGCACAAAACCCTGTAATGCACCTCATCATGGCAGTGGTTAAATCAAACCTCATAAAAATAAGCTTAAATATTAATGATCTTAACTCAACCATCAAAAGACACAAGTTAACAAGGTAGATCAGAAAAATGGACCCTTCTATTTGCTGTCTTCATGAAACCCACCTCATCACTGAAGACCTCCTTGGGTGAAAAGATGGAAAATGATATTGCAAACAAATGGAAATAAGAAACCAGAAGATGTTGCTATATTAATATCTGATAAAATAGACTTCAAACTAAAAGTAATCAAAAAGGACAAAGAAGGCCACTTCTTACTCATCAAGAGAATGATCCAACATGAAGACATCACACTCATAAATCTATATGCATCAAACACAAGTGCACCACAGTTTACAAAGCAAAACCCACTTGACAACAAAACAGAAAATAAACATCAACACCATCATAGTTGGGGGCTTCAATACTCCACTATCATCAACAGATAGATCATCCAAGCAGAAAATCAACAGGGAAATAATAGAGCTCAACAACACCGTAGATCAACTAGATCTAATGGACATCTACAGAACTTTCCACACCAATTCTACAGAGTACATTATTCTTAGTAGCCCACAGAGCATTCTACAAAACAGATCATGTATTAGGCCATAAAGCATGCCTCCATAAATTCAGGAAAATTGACAAAACTTCCTGCATCATATCAGATCACAATGTTTAAAGCTAGAAATTAATAACAAGAGACACATGAGGAACTCCACCAACTCCTGGAGAATGAACAACACACTTTGAAACAATGAATGGGTTGTGGAAGATATTAAAAAATAAATTGTAAAATTCCTAGAATTGAATGATAATGAAAATATAACCTACCGAAACTTATGGGACACAATGATGGCAATGAGCTCTAGGAACACAGCTTTTGTTACAGTGCTGGATTTTGGGCGATGCAGCTGCCTTTGAGTCACCCATGTACTTACAGGTAACCTTTCACCTATGTTCCTATGGGTAGCCCAATAAATTATCAATTTGGTTTTGGAATATTTTCTTTGGTTTATTGTTGATACCCTATCTGGGATGAAAAGACATTTGTTCACATGTCCCTAGGAAATGTTACACATCACCAGCCTGGGAAAAAGCAAAAACAAAATCAAATTCATCTTGATGCTGTTGTTTTTATGATCACAAAGTCCAATACAGCAATCTTGCTGCCTCAGCCTCCCATGTGCTAGGTTTACAGTTGTGATACATCACATTAAACAAGGCACTCTTACTATGTATGTATTTAGAAAGTGGTAAAAACAATACACAGGGCTGGAGAGATGGCTTAGCGGTTAAGCGCTTGCCTGTGAAGCCTAAGGACCCTGGTTCCAGGCTTGATTCCCCAGGACCCACGTTAGCCAGATGCACAAGGGGGCGCACGTGTCTGGAGTTCGTTTGCAGTGGCTGGAAGCCCTGGTGCGCCCATTCTCATTCTCTCTCTCTCCTGCCTTCTCTCTCTGTCTGTTGCTCTCAAATAAAAAAAAAAAACACAAATATGACCTCAATGTGGTGATAGAAATCTCTATATTTAAACATGATGCTACCAATAAATTGGGCTAGAAATGTTCTACGTTTATATGGTATGTTACAGACACAAAGGCAGAAAGAACTATATGGAAGCATACACCTGAACACCCATATTTGGAAAAGCAGAAGTCATTTATCAAGTTTGAGAATAGAGACATGGTTCAGTGGTTAAAGGTCCTTGCTCTGTAAGCCTGCTGACTGGAGTTCAAAGCCCCCAGTACCCATTAAAGCTGGATTCAAAGTATTGTATGCATCTGTAAACTCAATACGCATAGGCAATGAGAGGTGGTTCAGGAGAACCCAAAACTCTAGCCTTCCCAGAGGCAAAAAGAGCAACAAGAGAGACCTGGTCTCAAAAAAGTTCAGAGGACCAACATCCTGAGGTTGTCCTCTGATGTCCCAAAACACACTGTGGCATGTGCACGCATATGCACATGTGCACACACACTAATAATTTTTTAAAATAAAGTCCCTAACCAATGGTGTAAATCTGAAATGAGAGATAGAAGGAAGAAAGGATATGCAAAGAAAATATGTTTGTATTCAAGAATCAGAGTATTTATCTACTGGCAACAAAAGGGACCATGTTTAAATTTTTGGAAGTAATTGTAATAAAGCGATTACTCTCATTATCTTTAAGGGATTCATTTCCTGACCCATTACAGATGCTTAAGTCCCTTCTATAAGATGGAACAGTATTAACATAGACTTTATACATATATACTTGTAGACGTTAAATCATCTATGTGTTACTTATAATACCAAATACAGTATCACTCTCAGGAATTAAAAGTCTGTGCATGCACATAGAGATTCAATTTTTTTTCCTGAATATTTTTGATCCAGGCTTGGTTGAGTCAGTGGATGTGGAACATGCAGAGTGTAGGCATGGAGGGATGACTGTATAGGGAGAAAACAATGGTGTGAAGGCACTGAGCCTCACAGACAACTTTAAATGCAGATAGTCATAGGAAGCTCGGGACAGACTGAATTCCATGAAGGCTGAAGGACTTATAGTCATAGCTCGTGATCCTTGCACTCAGTGACTGGCTCACTAGGAGGATGATTTAAAAAGTAGTCTATACTTGCTGGGGTTGAAAAATTCCTTCTGCCTGGTGATAATAAACAGGGGCACTTTTGGTTAGCTTTATATCTCTTTCAAATTCTCTACAGATAATCCACCCTTCATATCTTCACTTCTCTTGGTATACAACTGCCACATTTTTACAAGCTTTATTCCAATGGAATGTCTTTACACCGAGGAGCCTTGCTGTGACACCAGCTCATGGATTGATATCAAATGGAAGCTGCTGGGGTCACAGTACCCCAGCATGTTGGGGTCACTATGCTTCTCCTGTTCTTAAGTTCCATGGCCCTGTGTATCCCATGTCAGGGTCCATAAGCAGGAGGAAAGGAGAAGATGGTCCAGGGAACTAGATGGATATAGACAGAGTACAGCATCTACATAGAAACTGTGGTCTGTAATCCGTCTTCTCTAGCAACCCACCCTTAGGAGGAAAACATTTGATTTGGATGTGGTATGTCCCTCAGGGAGTTCAGGCTCTGGAAGCTTGGTCTAAGTGTGGTAGAGTTGAGCTTGAAGAACCTTGAAGACGTGAGCTTACTGGGGCTATTGCATCACGACTATGGGTGGATCTTGCAGGAATGAATCAGTTCTTGAGAAAGATTCAGTTGTTATACAGGACATTCCTCAGGCCGTGCTTGCTCTCCCTTGCACTGCTCTTAGCCATTCGGACACAGGCTCCCACTACTGTGACATCATCATCCATGAGGCTGTCACTAAAGCTGAGCAGATGCCAGGGCCATGCTCTGGAACTTCCAAAACTATGAGCTAAATAAACAACAACAACATCAACAAAGCCCAGAGCAGGACAAGTACAAAATATTCTTTGGCCAAAATATATTCCATCATTTTTCTTCTACAAAATAAACTGAGTGGTAGGAAGGGGATTCTCACCAGGAGTCTTGAAGTTCCTCAGTTGAGATGGAGTATCATAAACTTCAAGGATCCAGTCACCAGCAGCCCGTTCTCCCCAGCAATGAATGGTCATGAACTCCCAGTTCTTAAACCCTTCCATGGAATGATCAAATAGCCTGAAAAACATCAAATACTTCCTGTGTTATTTAAAATCTAATGAGGGCACAATCAAGACCATGCTCAGTGACCTTTACATATCCATTGGTGTCTTTAGCTGTCCACTGGAACTCGTCTTGATCCTGGACGTTACCAATGATCAGATGTGCACATGGCATCATTGATTTGCAACAAGGAAGCAGACCTGGGCCTGACCAAGCAATAGCATCATTGATTTGCAACAAGGAAGCAGACCTGGGCCTGACCAAGCAACAGCAAATCTTTAAGAGATAGCCATTTGGAGAGTAGGGAAACGAGGCTAAGACTTGATTGGCAGGACTGACAGTGGAGTGTGGATGGTGTGGAGCAAGCAGAGTCTCTCACAGTGATGAAGCAAATGCAAACATTATCATAGGAGTTCTAGAAACAGCTTCATAGAGCTATAAAAATTGATTAATCAAAATTTAATAATCTCTTCTAGACATTTATATAAATGAAATAAAGAAATATTTTCATAGAAACAATTCTACATGAGGGCTGGAGAGACTGCTCAGTGGTTAACATGCTTGCATGCAATGCCTAAAGACCTGGGTTCAATTCTCTAGTACCCATGTAAAGCATGATGCACAAAGTGGTGTAGGCATCTGGAGTTCATCTGTGGTAGCTAGAAGCTCTGGTACACCCACTAGTTCTCTCTCTCTCCTTGGAAATTATATATATATATATATATATATATATATATATATATATATATATATAGAGAGAGAGAGAGAGAGAGAGAGAGAGAGAGAATTCTAAATGAATACCCATTATTTCCCAAAACTAAACAAATGAAGTAACTACCAACTAGTAGATAAGCAAATAAGCATGGTGCATCCATACAGTGAAATACTAGACAATAGGTAAAAAATGAACTGCTAACATATACAGTGACACAAATAATTTCTTTAAACATGCTATATGAAAGAAGCCAGATGTAAAGTACTATGTACTGGATAACTCAATTTATGCATGTTCAAAAACAAAAGCAAAACTATGTGACACATGCTGGTAGTTGCCAGGGGCTAGAGGAAAAGAGAAGGGAGGAGCATGGGAAAATTTTGAGGTTGACTGAACTGTTTCATATCTTGAACCTAAGTAGCTGTCAGTATACAAGTATAGAGATTCGGGCATCAGTTACTTTCTTGTTGCTGGGACAAAATACCTGACCAGAAGCAACTCAGGGAAGGAAAAAGTTTACTTTATTTTACAGTTCTGAGGGGATGCCCATCATGGTGGAGAAAGCATTTCAGGGGCAGAAAACCAGATCATATGGTCACATCAACTTCGAGGAAGGGGGGGAGAGAGAGAGAGAGAGAATCAACAGCAAGTGGGCCTATGCTAAAAAGACTCATGGTTCACCCCCAGTGACATACTTCCTCTAGCAAGAACTCTACCCCCTTAAGGTGCCACAGCCTTCCCAAATAGCATAACTAACTATGGATTAAGTACTTAAGCATATGAGTCTATGGGGAACATTTTACATTCATATTTTGTCAAAACTCAGAATTATTCTCAGAAAAAGATTATATTTTAAATAAATTTGTCTCAATACCAATCCACCAATAAAATCCACCAAATATAATTCAGAGTTGTTCCTGGAATCCTAGCTGAGCTCCCGTTCTTCTGCCTCTTCTAATGATTATCTAAGTTCTTGATTCCATATATGAAATAAATTTCTGCTTGAAATAATTAGA
This sequence comes from Dipus sagitta, assembly GCA_036346955.1. NCBI lineage: Eukaryota > Metazoa > Chordata > Mammalia > Rodentia > Dipodidae > Dipus > Dipus sagitta. The sequence goes on along the minus strand of CM070770.1, from coordinate 66,414,965 downwards.
ATCATACTGTTTTGTATGACGGAACCGAGAAGGTATAGAATATGAAGGAAAATAACATAAATGGAATTGTAATCAAGAATTGAGAGAATTAAGCTGGGCATGGTGGCGCACACCTTTAATCCCAACACTCAGGAGGCAGAGGTAGGAGGATCGCCGTGAGTTCGAGGGCACCCTGAGACTCCATAGCGAATTCCAGGTCAGCCTGGGCTAGAGTGAGACCCTACGCCGAAAAACCAAAAAAAAAAAAAAAAAAAAAAAAAAACCCAAAAACAAGAATTAAGAGAATTATTAAGAGGTAATGTACAAATAAACACCCGAAGAAAAAACATTTATACATCATACAATGTGGATTTTTCGTTGACAACTCAAATATCTTTATTGAGATGAAATCTACCTACTAGAAATTGAAAAATAGGTCATGGCACATATTTTTTATTTTAAAGCTTAAAAAATTCATCACAAACAAACAATGTCGAGTAATAAGTTGAGAGTCAGAGAGGCAAAAGGAAGGAACATTATCTTGCATCATTTGAGGAGCAACCATGACCAGTTACAGGTATGCAGTCCCTGTCTTCATAGCACTGGATCACCATGGTATTCAGAACACAAAATAAACTCTCCTTGGTTTAATTCTATGTATGCTAAGTGAATGGGGGTGGTTGTAATTTGACATTCTATGCAGATCTTTCTTTTGGGAGTTAATGTGTGCCTCTACACCCAAAATAAACATTTTTATTTCCTAAAAAGATTAAAATTATAAATCTGACTTAGAAAAATATTTTTTCAATATGTTTGAGGCTACCTATAAAACAGTAGTTGGCTTTCAAAGCTGAAGGATTCAGGGGCACAAGTTTGGACTGTGTCAGCAGGTAAATGCTGACACAGCAGTATCCCTTACAGAAAAGCAGTAATCAGGAAAATCACCAGCTCTGTGTTCTAGAGCCTTTGCAAGACAGAAAATGAAAATGATTAAGTCCCATTCTCAAATTGTCTCTTGGACAACTTCTGAATGCCTGAAATCATCAAAGCTGCACAGACAATCCTTTAATGCTTGTTTTCCCCACTGAATATTGACTGTTAATAGACTAAAAATGATTATTCTAGGAATATACTATAATCAATTGCACAATAGGGCTAATTTCACAAGTTTATGGCTAAAAGTGGATTTGGGCTGAAAAGAAATTGCTTGGTCATTAGGTGACTGATTTATATCCATACAGTCTTCCACTTAAATCCTAGGATGGTGGCTTTACCCCCTCTCATCTCTCTCATGGTGTGATCTCTTTGTACTTCCTCCTCTTTCCTTCTCTTAATCTAATAATGTCTAAACCTTAAAAAAAAACTAAGATGTACATGTACATGTTGAGATGGGCACCAACATGGGGAGGGAGGAGTTACCTCAGGAAGTCCTTCCAACCAGGGATGCTATCAAAGGGAATATGTGTGAGAAGGAAAGAGGAGGAAGTACAGATATGGGTTCCTTTCCACTGAGTTGATCTCTTAGCCAATCAGAAAGCTATTGGCTACCCACCAAGGCTGTGTGCCACTACTGCACTTCTGTGTGCATGGGTCAGAGTGTTTGCTTCTCAGTAACTTAGACCTCTGGATACTCAGACAATTGGCCACTACCCCAAAGTAGCTCATGTAGTGATTTCCAGCACTACATGGGCTAACTGAGGTATGGTTGTCTTCTGGATTCCAGGCAGGTCTCTCTGTGTTCCCTGCTGGCAGAATATGGTATCTTCAGCAATACGGTCTTACTGTTTACTTCAGGTGTATAATCAAGTGCTTTGACAGAAGCCTGTCTTGTTTTGGGAACCATGTAGGTCTCCCAGATAAACAGCTCATATTCCATATCTGGAAGTGGGAACCAGGTTATAATCCTACTGAGACAAAGATTATGCTCTCCATTGTCAATATCCCACTAATTTTGGGCCAAAAGAGGGACTACATCCATCAAATTCTCTCTAAATTAATAAGGCTTATTCCATTCAACCTGTGGTGGCTTCACTCTCCGTTCAAGAATCTGCAATTCAGACTGTTGAGAGACCTGAGGAGATAAGCTACCTCTCACACTTCAGCCAAGCCCCAGCTGTAACCACAGAGGAATTGGGGTGATGAGCAAGAATGAAGTTTCCATGGTGAGTCTGACAATCAGCACCAAGGTGAAGGAGACAGATGCTGAGGACACTCAAAACCTACCAAAGCAGAGACCTAGTGGCTCCTAAGAGCCCATTACTGAAATAGACTTAAAATACACCCACCAAGGCTCAGGGAATTTCACAGAAGAGAGGGTGGAAAGATTGTTAGAGCCACAAGTTTGAACATCATGCCCAGAGGCACTGTCTCTTCCCAATAACTAACGGCTGCTCCCACAATGCATAACCCACAACCCTATGGGGAAAAGGATGAGAGAAAGGATAGCACCCAATATGATGTATCCATACTAAATATGTCTGTAACTAAATAAAAAAATAGTGCTGCAATAAAGATTGACGGCATGTGTGCAAATTAAAAAAGAAATATTTATAAATGTCAAATTCAAATAACTGTTTCACAGCCCACTTATAAAGGAGCTTTGTCTGCATGTATATGGCTGACCAGTTTTCTGGCCTCTTCACTTTACACAGAGTTGTAATGTTCATTAATTTCTTGCAAATCTAAAAGTTGATAAGAGGAATGAACATGTAGCTAGATACAAGCATGGCATTTTACTGAGAGTGGTTGGGAAAGAAGTAGATGAGGTCTGTGTGTCAGCACACTGGTGAGTGCATTTATAGTCTCGCCATGTCCTGCATCAGCACAGAAGGCTTAAATGGAGATGGATGATTCCATATTTTGATTCTGAACCAACATTGTAGCATCATAACATTTTTAAAAAAGAATTGCACCTTTTACACACAGTTAAAGGTAACACAACTTGTAGATTAGCTTGGTGTTATGCAGAAATGAATTTGCTCATATAACAAAAATCAAGTGCGAAACCACAGACACCAGTGAGACTAATTGTGGGCTCTCCCTTTACCCAATCAAAAATCTAATGGTCAGTTTGAATGTGCTGTGTCAACCATGCAGAACTGACACACACCAACATTATCAATGTGGAGAACAGAGCAGTGTCTTAAGAGCTAAAGTAGGTTAAACCATGCCAGAGCCACTTCTGTTGCCATAAAACTCAGTTTTGTCAAAGTTGACTTCATAATCATGTGCTCAGTGAAATGATAGATACAGTTGCATAAATTACAACCTACTTGTTAAAAGTGTCCCCAGTGCTATACCTGGAATAGTCTTCACATAAATTACTCTGGATGAAGTCTGTTGGAAAAGCCTGACATTATATGAAGTATATCCTTTTGAGAAATTAACTCAGGAAATAACTCATGGAATTAGTGTGAGATTTCTTCCTTCTTTTGTTTACAGAGTCTAACCAATATATTATGAGGCTTTCCTTCCAAGATGGCATGGTAATTAGATAACACAAAACTGGATCCACACAGCAATGGTACCATAAAATTCTGCATCCTAAATGACAAACCAAGTGGTTGAACCTTCACCAGGCCCTTACAGGCAACACCTGAATCGCAAGGCCCTGAGAGGGTATGTTGAAGACTGACCTTAATCTTCTGTTTCTGTTTCTCTCTCTCTCTCTCTCTCTCTCTTTTCTCTCTATCTCTTTTATATTACTTGTCTTTTTCTTCTTTCTCTTCTTGGGTGCTGACCTGCAACTCCCAGTACTAGCATGTGGCTATCATCCACAATGAGCTCTTGATCAGAGGGGCCTACAAGGTTTCCTAAAAGACAGACAGATTTCTGTCAGAGTACTTGATGACCCACCAAGGTTAGTGGTATGACCCTACTTCTGAAGATACCATAGGCTGTTGCCATGTAACATGGAGTGACATGGCTGGAGGCTGGAAGAGAGTCGGTCCCCAGTTAGTTAGTGCGTCTAGTGCCAGAAGATGCTACATGAGCAATCGGGGGAACATGGCCAATATCGGTCCAGGCAACTCATGGTCTAAGCTACTTAGAAGCAAACAACCTGACGTGATGCTTACACAAGTCCAATAGTGGCGCACAGCCATGGTGGGAAACCAACTGCTCCTGATTTGGCCCAGTGGAATGGAACCCATAGCTGAGCTGGGAAACAAGTCAGAATCATATCCAAAAATGAGCCCACTCTCCATTATCAAGCTTCCACCAACAGTGGGCTAAAAGGGGGCCTACACATATTACATTCTCTGTAAAAAAGAAAAAACCCACAAGGGTTATCCCATTTATCTGGTACTAACTTTACTCTCTGTTGGAGAATTGGCTTCTCTTTTTCAGATAAACACAGATCCTAAGGAAAGAACTACCCCATCATACCTCAAAAAGGGCCCAGCTGAAACTAAGAATAATTAGGGGAAACAAGAAAGACTGCTATTTTCTTGGTGAACCTGGTACCAGCACAACAGTGAAGGAGATAGATACAGAGAATAATCAACTCCTATAAAACCAGGTATCCAGAGACATGGAGTCTCCCAAGGCCTCATCACTGAAGCAGACCTAAAATGAACCCAACATGGCTCAGGGAAATTGTGGAAGAGGGGTGGAAAAAATGTCAGTGCTACATGTTGGGTCACAATACACAGAGACATTGCTTCCTAGTCATAACTGATGGCTAACCCCACAGGCATGACAGATATTCCACAACGAGGAGGGTCCTTGCAGAGGGCGGAGACAGGGAGAAGGCTAACAATGGTACCAACTTGACTGTATTCACTAAGTACAAAACTAATTTAAAAAAAAAAGAAAGCATTTTAAAAAGAATGGACAGCAGGCTATGGTGGTGCATGCCTTTAATCCCAGCACTCAGGAGGCAGAGGTAGGAGGATCTCTGTGAGTTAAAGGCCAACCTGGGACTACAGAGTGAGTTCCAGGTCAATGGTCTATAGTGATGCCCTACCTCAACAAAATAAAAGAGATTTAATAACTGACATGTGTTATATAATTGTTACTTAAATTATACATGGATCATAAGCTCAGATTCATCCTCTATTATTCAAATAGTATTTGTCATTACAGAATTAGACATAGTCCCTTTTTTGGCAAGTGTATGTGTGTATAGTGTATGCATGTGTGTGTAGATGTGCATGCCACATGTGTGCTTATGTGGAGGTCACAGAAGAACTATGGCATTTTCCTCCCTCACCCATATGTTTCCTGGAATTGGCATCTCTCATTAAATGTAGAGGAGTCATTTTCAGTCAGATTGCCCCAGCAATTCTCTAGTCTTTCCCCACAGGAATAGGGTTACAGGCATGTGTGGCCATGTCCAACTGTTTACATAGGTGCTGGGAACTGAACTCAGGGTGAACAAGGCCCTCTCAGGCTCTCATGCTTATGTGGCCAGCACTCTTATTTGTTGTGCCATCTCCCTAACCTGTAGGACCTATATTCCTGGAAGGGTTTTCTTTTCCTCTGTTCTCTTAAATTTTAAGTGCTTCACCACAATTTATAGCTTATTGATGGCTCAGCAATTACTGAACTAAATTATAATGGAGTGTTGAGTGTCTGTAAGGTGTACATGACTTGTTTTTGCAGGTGGGTATATAAAACATGCTATTTGGTTTCCTCTTTTTGTTACTTGAATTGCTTCTTTAGAAAAGGATGAGAGAAAAGTACCAGTTCTGGATGTTTAGAATACTTAAAATGAAGAGTCTTTTTAATGTTTATTTTTATGTTTAAAGTTTAATCTCAAGTTCCTCACCTACCCCAACTGTATTCCTTCTAATGGTACGTGATGTAAGGGCTTCATCTTATTTCATTTTAGAGTATTTTTTTTTATTTAGGACTGTCTCTTGCATTATTATTATATAGAACTTACTTGCACAGCATCTGGCAAAATACTATTTATAAAACATTTTATATCACAAAATGAGAAGAAAATGTGAGTGATCTTTTAAATTGGGGTTGAGGTGAGTTCTATGGATAGACAGATTCCATCTCACCTAGGAGCTTGACAGAAATGGAACTCCTTGGACCTTGACCCAGATCTACAGAGTTGGAGTCTTTTGGCAGGGCCCAGGATTCAGTTTTTGAGAGAGCCTCTGACTGAATGTTTGGAGAGCACTGTGCAAGCAGGGTACCACTTATTAAATGTTGACCATGCAGGCTTTGAATTAAGTCTTCACTCTGTATTATCTTAACACTTACACCAACTGTGTGAAGCAGATACCATCATACTTTTTTTTTTTTTTATAAATGAGGAAACTCACTTCTGTAAATTAAAGCATAGACAACAGTGAAGTGAAGGGAAACTCAGCCTATAGAACTCCAAAGGCTTTTTGTGAATAAAGATAGTAGGTTCTCATGGTGGGGCAAAATATAAACTTTCACTGTCAATAGTGCAATTTTTAGTGCAAGACACAAATGCAGTTACACTCCATGGTGCTTTATAAAGGTGAATCACCTACCACTGATTGTTTAGGAAGCACAGTAAAAAAAGGTGATTAAAGTATAGTTACTCCTTTTTCTGTGTGTGTGCACGTGTGTTTTTGAGTGTATTACCTACATGCAGGGGCTGGGATTACAGGCCACATTGCCATACTGAGCATGGATTCTGAAGACTGAACTCAGGTTCTCATGCCCATGAGGTGAGCAATTTACCAACTGAGATATCTCCCCAGCCTTAGTTACTATATTTTAAACAGAATAATTGAATCCTATGGGTTTCATAGACGAGAAAGAATACCTCTCTACTTAAAACTGTAACTAGAAGCAGAGATATACTTCCATAGTCAAAATTAGGAAAGGTGGCAGTTTCAGTTTTCAGTCTAAGGACAAAAATTGGAACAGAGAATCCATACACTTGAGGTAAATCTAAAACTCAGTGAGCTGGGGATGGGAAAGATTTACAGGAAAGGGGAGGCAGCTTTTCATAATTCTAACAAATATAATTGATGAAAAAACTTACGTTGGACAAAGTATTTTTTGAAAAATTTATACATAGGCAAAATTTAAATGTTGAAAATATTTTTGTCTGAGTGTTTTCAAAGAATCCCAAATCTACCAGCTTCTCCTCATCTACCTGACTTCTACATTCTCCAAGGAGGGAGCCATGTTTACTGAATACCCGGTTTAGGTTTTGACTAGGCAGGGGATAGGAATAGTGGCCAAGAGGTGGGAGGGCAGAGGAAGAACACAGGGGAGAAGAAAGTACCGCTTGTCCACTCATGACTGCTCTGTTGACCCCTGGCTCCAACTCACTGAATCACCATGGTGGCTTGCCAGGCCAGCCTGCCTGCTGGGCTAATGGGGCAGGCAGCTCAGGCTGCGCAGGCTTCTGACTGTTGCCGAGTGCTGTCCAGTGCTCAGCACCTGCATGTGCTTCTGTGAACCATTTTCCCTCCAACGGCTGTTCTCCACAGGAGCTGCCTGTCACTGGGGACAGGGAGCCACTGAGGGGCTCCAGACGGCCCACAGAGACATAACCAACACATTTAACACTCTATAGGAAACACTGTCCAGGAACTGCACTGCTCAAGTGATGAGCAGTTCTGAGGACATTCCTCACTGAAATGTCTAGGAAAATGAGGTTGTGAGGGGAGCAACACAAAGGGAAAATGACCCTGAGAGAGCCCAAGCTATGAGTCTGAACTTTCTCGGTATCTTTCCTTCCTTGGCCAGCCTGCAAAGCCGAGGGTAGTATTCCACAGCAGCAAGACCTGTCAGCATGCAGAAGAGTGGGGGACAGAGCTCTGTCTTCTGGAGGGACAGAAGAGATGACAAAGAAACTTGGTTTTGGGTTTTTAACTCTACTTTTTGACTGTGATCTTAGCTTAAAATGATTTTCTTTGGAAATCCTTATTTTACTTATTTATTTTTTGAGAAAGAGTTTTCTATGTAGCCCAGGATGGTCTTGAACTCACAATTCTTCTTCTGTAACCTCTACTAGTTCTAGCTAGAAATCCTGGCTTAAAACTTTAAATGTCCAGCACAGGAACTATTTACTGTTTTTATGAACAGTCTTGAACACACAGACAGACTCCTTATAAATTATTATCTATTCACCTCTTCTTAGGCCAAGTACTGACCTGCAGGCCAGCCAGAAGGACAACAGGAACACATCAGGGCTTTCCTTCACCCTTCTTCATCTCTTTCTGTAACCCCGGCTCTCAGTGCCCCATCCTGGGCCTGGGCCTGGGCTTTGAATCCCGGCCAAGGTGAGAGGATAGGAGGCTCCTTGCCACCAAGTCAGAGACGGAGGTTTTGAATAGCAATTTCCTCTAATAAAATGGAAGCCTCAGAATATGCCAGACGAAAGGATTGCCAAAAGAAACTGTCTTTCTTTAGCTGTCGGGGTAGGAGAGACAACCACCAGTGTCAAGCACAACATGAACAGTGGGGCCCTGGGCTCTACTGGGACCAGGTGCAGCTGCCTCACATTTAAAGGGCCAGCTGCTCAGAGCAATGGTTTGGGGGAGCTGCAGACAAATGAATTTCATAACATCCTTTGTATCTCTCGGTGCCTCCAGCCCTGTCCAATGTCCAATGATGGCTGTGTATTGTGAAGACTCAGGGGTATACACCATGAGCATTGTTTTAAGAAGTATGCACAGGAAGGCATGCTGGGTGAAGATATGAATGGGGGAGATTAAGGTGAACCACAGAGCACAGGTCAGTGAGCACATCAGATACTTTAGCTTCACCTCAGATTAAAGTTCACTTGCAAAGAGTAACACAAGTGGGGGGGGGGGCATGCTGGCCTGAAAGAGGTGACCCGACAGCCCACCAAATGCCTGTGATGCAATCCACAGCTCTCAGCTCATAGCTTTTCTCTCTGAAGTCAGTATAGACAGTAAAGTGCAGAAAGAACCCAGAGTGGTGGAGGAGACTGTTTTCTAAGCCAGCAGTAACAGCGCAGAGGGTGATCTACTACAAGGGAGGGGTGGGATGATGCAGCGTGTTAGTAACTCTTTGCAGTCCATCACGTTTCATCAACTTGCTCTTTCATATTAGACCCAGATGAAGAATGAAAAGGAACATTAAAAAAAAAAAATAGAAGCAGGAAATAGAGGCCAGCCTGCCTTTGGTAACAACTGCTGGGGAGCCCTCCATTAATCATGTGATCGCTTGCTGGAAAGACGCTTCAGGCAGGTAGTGACAACTGCCTGCGGGGCAGCAGCTGAGACGCCCTTTGTCTACAGAGGAGGAGGGCATGGAGGAAGTGCCCCTGGGCATCTGATGCCAGGAATCCTCAGTTCTTTCCACCTGCATACTTACTCTGGCAAAGCCACACTTCATTTCTAGAGCATTAAGCCTGGTTTTCCTCATGCCTTGATGGAAAATGTTGGTTCTGTCAGAATACAGCAAGTCCCAGCTCAGAAAGTAAGCACAGATAAAGACCTGGGACTCTTCACTCCTGGTCACTCTTACCTAGAAACACTCGTGCTTTTTGTCTTTTGTTTTACTCACCTTTAGAAAAAGATTTTTGTTTATTTGTTTATGTGAGAGAGGGGGGAGAGAGAAAGAGAGAGAGAGACAAGGAGCACACAGGGGCCTCCTGATACTGCAAAGGAACTTGAGAAGCATATACCATTTGTGTATATGGTTTTATGTGGGTACTGGAGAATTGAGCTTGGGGTCATCAGGCTTTACAAGAAAGCATCTTAAACCACTGAGCCATTTCTCCAGCCACCATCTTTTTTTGTTTTTTTGTTTTGTTTTGAGGTAGGGTCTGACTCTAGCCCAGGCTGACATGGAATTAACTATGTAGTCTCAGGGTGGTCTCGAGCTCATGGCGATCCTCCTACCTCTGCCTCTCGAGTGCTGGGATTAAAGGCATGTGCCACCACGCCCGGCTTCATCTTTTTTAAAAGTAGATTGAGTTTGCTACTTTTCTCACTTTTCAAAACTGTAGATGGAGTTTGAAGATCTTAAAATATCAACCAAGCCTGGAAAGTTAAGCCTCTCATTTGTTCTTCAGGCTTGCATCAAGCCTGGCCTTTCAGCTCCTCTGGTCTATTGCTCATGTTCTAACTAAGATCACTATGCCATGTCACCAGCTGTACACACAGTGGCTTTGTCTACATAAAAGGTAGACTTTCATTTGTACTAAATATGTCACTGCTAAGGTTTTTGCTCTCATTAAGTGTTCTCCATGATGAAGTGTTTGGTCTTATAGTGGTATACACTTTAGAAATGTGATGGGAACCATGCCTGCATCTACCTACTAACAACTCCCACTCTTCACAGCCAAATACCAAAAAAACCCAATGAAGTAAAAGAAAACTGTGCTAGAACCTCCTGACTTGATTCTTTCTGCAGGATCCTGACCTATTACCCACTTGTGGGTAAACTATTTTAGAGGAAGAAGGAAAGAGGCTGAGATTCCAGGGTAATGAAGGGCCAACCTTAAAAACAGGAGCTGTGATAAGTTTGAATAGAAAGCATTCCCCAGAGCCTCAGACTTAATCCTCAGCTGGTGGAGCCTGGTTGGAAGAGGAGTGTCACTGGGGGTGGGCCTTGCTGGAAGTGTAGATAGTCCAGCATTTATTTCCAGGGCTAGCCAGCTCACTCTTGCTGCTTCTTCCCAACACACATGATAAAATGTAATTCCCTGATGTCTCTTCTTGCCATGCTTTCCATGCCATGATAAAACTTTCTCTCAAAACTATAAGCTGATGTAAACCCTTTTCTCCTATAAATTGCTTCTGGTTGCATGTTTGGTCTCAGCAACGAGAAAGTAACTGCAGAGGGCTGAACTATAGTAGTTTTACTGGAACAGTAATGCCTACTCATGTCCATTCTCTACATGGCCACTTCACTCTACCAGCAGAGCCAAGTAAACAGGATGGAGATATGACCCATAAAGTGCAATGTGCTTTCTACCTAGCTCTTTGCTGAAAAGATTTGTTCAATAGCTGCTTTTAATGAATAGAATTCTCTTTAACTTTGGAAAGTGCTTGCTTGGGAAAGGTGATTCAGCTCCTCGGTAAAAGTATGTCAGCAGATAGTAATAGGAGTGCATCTCAGAGCTCTCTAGTTATTTATTTTTTCATTATTTATCTGCAAGGAGAGAGAGAGAGAGAAGGAGGAGGAGAATGGGTCCACCAGGGCCTCTAGTGGCTGCAAATGAACTGTAGATACATGTGTCACTTTGTGCATCTGGCTTTATGTGGGTACTGGGAAACTGAACCTGTGTCATTATTTGCAGGCAGGCACCTTAACTACTGAGCAATCTCTCCAGCCCTATTTTTTTTAATTTTTTTGTTATTTTTATTTATTTATTTGACAGCGACAGAGAGAGAGAAAGAGGCAGATAGAGAGAGGGAGAGAAAATGGGCGCACCAGGGCCTCCAGCCACTGCAAATGAATTCCAGACACTTGCGCCTCCTTGTGCATCTAGCTAACGTGGGTCCTGGGGAGTCGAGCCTCGAACCGGGGTCCTTAGGCTTCACAGGCAAGCGCTTAACCGCTAAGCCATCTCTCCAGCCCTCCAGCCCTATTTTTTTTAAGTAAGAAAGAATAAGTATCCTGTACTATGTTTTTGTTATCCAGGTATCAAATTCCAAACATTCCCATTCTTTTGGCTGCTAGGCAGCTTCTCACTCTCTATGAAGGAGCAAAAAGATCAAGACACTGAAGGGACTTCTCAGTTGGACTCTTTTTTTTTAAAAAAATATTTGTTTATTTTTCAAGCAGACAGAGAGATAGAGAGAAGAGAAATAGAGAGAATGGGCCTCCATCCACTGCAAAAGAACTTCAGATGCATTCTCCACTTTGGGCATCTGGCTTTATGTGGGTGCTGGGACATTGAACCCTTGGTTGTTAGTCTTTGTGAGCACATGCCTTAACCACTGAGCAATCTCTCTAGCCCTCCCTCAGTTGGCCTTTTCAAGGAGATGTTATTCCTTTGTACCTTTAAGGACAGCTAAGTGTGGCTGTGGATCCCATCTTGTTGGGCAGAGGCTCTTACTGTACCTGTTGGCCAAAAGCTGGGATCTGGTTCCTGAGGGTGATGTCAGGTAGATGGCCAGGTCTCCCCTCCGTGGGTGGGTGATGGTAATGCGCACAACTACGTGTTCCAGGTAGTTGACGTGGTGGTTGGGGTTATCTGAGCATCCGGAGGCTTTGTAGATAGAGCGCACTGCACTGTTGGGGCGGATAGTCCTGCACAAGAGAGAGAGGCAGGATTTGAGCAAACTGTGTGGCACAACTCAGGTGAGTGAGCCTAGAGGCTTGGAATGCAAAATACCAGGTAAATTTAGCACCATAAAGGACAACAGCATGAACATTCAAATGACTGGTCAGTTAAAGGATCCAAGGTTAGATCATAGGAAAGGTGAAGGCGAGAAGAAAAAGGGAGCCACTCTTCTTTGGCCTGTATGCTGGGAGTGGGTAGCTAACTTGAAGTGCATTGAAATTACCTTCTTAAAACACAGCTGAGTCATTGACGGTGGAGATCTGGGAGGGATCCCAAGAATTTTCATGTGTAGGCAGTTCTCAAGAATACACATTGAGAACCATTATGTTGTAGTACAGTAAAGGCCTGGGAATGGGCATGCCCTTGGATCAAATCATTGGGCTACCAGCTCCTTGCTTCCATGGGTACCATTTCCTCTCTCTTCCAGGCTGCTGCCTCCTGACCACAGGCCCTGAGGCTCTGGATTCCAGCTCTGGTGTAGTGACCCATGCTTCCCACCTTCAGGCACACATCTCTCTCCCTGGAGTACTTCATTTTTAATTTGCTTCTGGCTGACTCTTTTTTTCCCAAGTCAAAGCTTAAATGTCACTTCTTTAGAGCCTGTCACTGATCACAGCAAAATGGGTTCCCTACCTTTTCTTTCTTACCTTTAGATTTTTCTTTTTTAGCATTTAGCTTATAATTAATTTGCAGTCACTTACTTATTCTTTCTTTTTTATTTAAAATTTATTTATTTATTTTGGTTTTCCAAGGTAGGGTCTCCCTCTAGCCCAGGCTGACCTGGAATTACTATGTAGTCTCAGGCTGGCCTTGAACTCACTGTGATCCCCCTATCTCAGCCTCCAGAGTGCTGGGATTAAAGGTGTGTGCCACCATACCCAGCTTACATTTACTTATTCCTGTTTGACTCTCTCTGTAGTCTAAGTTCCAGAAGAAGAAGAAAGTGTTCTTATTTACCCTTTCTATTTAATATCTAGCTGGATATAAGAAATATAGTGGCTGAGTTTATGAATGAATACATAATCCCACTGACTATTTTCTAATTCTCAAATAGGAATAATACCCAAGTTCTTAGAAACTTTTAAGGGGAGACCACACAGGGAGTTTTGAGCACTAGGATGGTACGTAATAAATGCTGAATAAATGCTAACTTGCCCTCCTCTGTTTCAGTTTTCATTCTGTGCCATTAAAGTGTAGAATGGGGATGAAAATGTTTTTCCAATTTTCGGCATAAATATTTTTCACACAGCGGAGTCTTTGAGAAGAAAGCCCAGAGCACTAATAGGATCGTGGGACTAGATGTTGATCCTTCTGGATTTAGTACCTGAAAGTGACTTCACAGAACTGTCAGGTGAATGCTGTGAAGGCGGCCTCCAAGTCCGCTGCACTGGCTGAGCAAACAACACTCGTGGGAGAACTACATTATACATAGATAAGTTTCTGGAACATTATGTTCAGTCTTTGAAGTACTTGCTCCATCAAACAGGGATACTGACAACAGAAAAATCTGGTTTGGACTTTGGTAAGGAGCTCCTTAGATGCTTTGGAAGGGATACCTCTCCTTGAAGGAAGATTATGGGTTATACTAGTGTGGATTTAATACCCCATCATATTTTATAATCACACTAGAAAGAAACTACATGTTTCCCGCTTCTATGTGCAACAAGGGGTTAGAGTGGACACTTGTGCTGCCCTTGTTTTTGGGCATTGGCAGGCTCTCTGCTGGCAGTGAGCATTACTTGATTTGTCGGTCTGTGCTTTCCACACACACATGCTGCTGGGGAACAGTGGTCCACTTCTCTGCCTCCATCACCATGGCCTCTGCATCCATCAGTCCAAATCCATAGAGATGGCTCACTGTGGAAGATAAGAGACTGGTCAGTTTCACTGTGGCTAGTTCAACCTTTTAGAGATTCCTGACATATCCCAGGGCATCCTAGCTATCTTTCCAGAAAAGTGTTGAACAGCAAACACAAACAATCACAATAAAAAAGTCAAAACAATGTGCATTTTCACTGACTCCATATTCTTGCTAGGAATGCACAGTCATTTATGAATTACTATTGCATGTTGGATTCAAGTCTACATTTGACACTGAATTCTCCCTCCCTCCCTCCCTCCCAACAATCTGAAGATATTAGTGTGATTACTGTCATCACTCATGGGAGAAGAAATGGAAGACAGAGAGAAAAGTGGCCAAATTGACCATCAAGTCAGTGATGGAGCTTGATTCCAACCCACGGTGCTTTGCTCCAGGACCCGACTTTTAACCACTCCTATTTAAAAATGATGACATCCCTTAATTTTGAGATAAAATGCTAGTTTAAAGAAAAATGATAATGTGGAAAATTTCTCACAGTGCAAGTAGAACTCACATGCATGAAATATCCAAATCTTGACATCTCTAATAATTAGGCTAAATACCTCAAAGACATAAATTATCTTTCTTCTGGCACATAAAAATTCATTAAACCATATGCATATAATATTTGGAGGTTTTTATACTTTTATGCCAGCTTCTTGTCATCAAATCCATTAGTTCTTAACTAGAAGAACTACTGATCTAAAGGTGAATTTGATGTAGCTGTCTCAGAAATGACAATTAAGTACACGAATATTATAATGATGATGTAGCAAAATCTAGATGTGCAGGTCTTTCTAAAAATACTTTAGGGGCTGGGAGATGATGGCTCATTGGGTAAAGTTCTTGCCTGTGCAAGCATGATCACTTGACTTCAGCAGTCAGATAAATGCTGTGCTTGGTAGTGCACATCTGTACTCCCAGTACTCCCAGAGAGACAGAGACAGGCAGGCTGGCTAGCTGGACTAGCCAGATCAGTGAGCTTTGGGTTTAGTGAGAGACCCTTGATCAATAAATAAGGTGAAAAACAAGAGAAAATATACTTGATGTTGTCCTCTGGACTCTACATGCATGCTAACATATATACAAGCATGCATGCCACACATACATATGTGAAAATAAATAGTTTAGAATCCTTGTTGAACACTTAAAGTCTCCATTTTGTATTAAATCATCATTTCAAATCTTTTATTTTTATTATTTATTGAAAAGAGAAAGAGAGGGAGAGAGGGAGGGAAGGAGGGAGGGAGGAAAGGAGGGAGGGAGAGAGAGAGAGAGAGACAGAGACAGAGACAGAGACAGAGAGAGAGAATGTGAGCTCAAGGACCTCTAGCCATTGCAAAAAAGGAACTCCAGATGCATGCACCACCATGTGCACCTAGCTTATGTGGATACTGGGGAATCAAACCTGGGCCCTTAGGATTTGCTGGCAAGTGCCTTAGCCACTAAGCCATCTCTCTAGCCCATCATCTCCTATCTTTATAGTCATCATAAAAATAATTTTTATTAAGTCATTAATTACTTTATGCAAAAAATCCTATAGCTTGTTACATTATCAAGTAGGTACTGAGAATTTGTAATCCATGATGTTCTGTGATGTTGTCTTGGGCTACACTGTAAACAACCTCCTCACTATGCCTTTTGCCTCATAGTAAAGCTCCTCTGCTATAGTCCTCAGGCAGAGTTTGATCTTTCAGCCTTGCTACTTTTCCTCAGGCTGAGTTCTTGGTCTGTAATTCCCTCATTCCTCCTTCCTTCAAATAAAACTCCATCTAAGTTTTAAGTTTCTGAATGCCTAGTCTATCCTGTATGTCTTGTTTGCACATCCTGAAATAATCACTGATCAATAGGAAAGTCAGCTTTGGCGTAACTGAATTTCCACCAAAGCTGACCAGTTAACTTTTCTTCTATGTATTCCCATAACTAGTCAAGTCATCAGACCTGCTGGTATTTTATGCATTCATACACCCACCCACCCATCTATATACCCTCCCATTGCTTTCTGTGGGACAGGCAAAGCCTTTTAAATCTGTGCCATTGGTTGAGCTGCTAATTCAGCATGTGTCCATGTGTCCCTTCACTCAAACTATACTTTAAAGTGCTTGACAGTGGGAAATGGGTCCTATGTTTCTTTGTAGGTTTCATGAGAATTTTATGAACATGGAAATTCAAAGAAATTTGATCACATAAAAAATAAAAAATTGGGGGATTGGTGCAATGGCTTAGTGGGTATGGTAAGGACTTGTGTTTGGATCCCTAGTTCCCATGTAAAATACTGGGCCATGTGGCATGCACCTGTAATCCCAGGACTGGGGAGGCAGAGACAGGTAATCCCTTGGGCTCATTGGCTAGCTAGTCTAGCCAATCTGTGAACTCCAGGTTTAGAGACTCTATCAAGAATAAAGTGGAGAATGATTGAAAAAGATACTTGAAGTCTCCGTATAACTTGTAGGCAGTGCACCTGTACCTGCACACATTTGTGTATCCATGTACATATCACATGCACACACACACACATACAAAGAAAAGTCATAATAGGACTTTGTCATAGTTCAATTTATACTTGATTATTACATAATTCTTAAAGAAAATTTCTCTATTTTGGGTTATTATGATGTATGCTATTATCATTACCCAGTTAATTGGGTATTATGTGTGCCCTGTAAGAAAATCTGTGTCAAGGGCTATACAAGTGCAAGGACTCATTATTTTGCCATCAGATGCTGAGTGAGATAGACCATACTAGATATGTAAAAATTAACCTACTTTGCTATGGCAAGGATATACATGGGATTTTTATACATGTACTTCTGTAACTCTTATTATTAATGATTTTTCCTCATTTAAAATTAATGTAAGTACATTGTAGAAAATCTTAGCATGCCCAACAAGGAATAAAAATGTAATAAATGATCTTATCAAAGTTGGTAATACCTATGACCAATTCTATTTATTTTGTTTCAGGTGATAGCTTATGTAAAGGGTGGGGGGTAGGAAGGGAAGAGGTTGGGAGACAGGTAAATACATCTGACAGGAGAACAAAGTTCTAGTGTTCTCTAGCACAGTGCAGGATATAGCTTGTAATAAGCTTTTATGTTTGATGTTTTAGGAAGTAGGAGTTCCTTCTCCAAACATAAGGAAGTGAAAAGGAGATAAAAATGCCCACCACTCTGATTTGACCCATACCTATTACCTGAATTTATTAAAATACCACACTGTGCTCCCATAATCATGTACAATTATTACATGCTAGTTAACAAGAAAAACTGTTCTTGAAATAACATTATGAAGTTGAACTTAAGGAAATGGAATTATGGAGATCTTTCGTGAAAGTTCATATAACTCACATGCCCTCCCTCATCATTTAACCTCAACATATATAATTTTCTCTCTCACATTGTATAGTATTTTCTTTATCTAGGGAAACAAAGATGTAATTTTTAGGCCTTCTACTTTTGTTCAGGAAAGTGGAAAGTGGTTTTAAGCCAGTGCAACAAATACTCTTATCTCAGTTTAGTAATAACATTAAAGAGGTGAATGGTTTGTGGAGGGTGTGGAAGAAGGGAGGAGGGAGGCCAGGGCTTTCTTTGGAAGGACACTGCAGTGCTGG
Organism: Dipus sagitta; assembly: GCA_036346955.1. NCBI lineage: Eukaryota > Metazoa > Chordata > Mammalia > Rodentia > Dipodidae > Dipus > Dipus sagitta. The sequence continues at coordinate 66,397,307 of CM070770.1, read as the reverse complement.
GGCATCTCTGCACATGAACACTGAGCCCTAGTCTCTCAGTACTGCCCCATTGTTTTTCTGCTCCACCTTCCTCCCCAATAACAATAACAATAACACTCATTAGAGGAAAATTAACAAAAAAATGTCATCTAGTACCACCAGCACCCATGCCTGTCAGGAAACCTTTTGGGTTTAGCTGAAAAGCACCTTGCACCTCCATGAAAGCCAGAAATTTGTTTTCTTTACCAATTCGATTCCCACTCTTCAAGGACAAGTTCTATTCCTGAAATTCTCAAAGCGATGTAAAGAAAAAGTGGCTGACTATCTACAGGTCAACCTAGTGTGAGACTGTACCAATATTATCAATGAAGAAACAGGATTATATCAATGAAAGTCAGTGAGCCAGTTACGGAGATTTTCTTGTTTGAGAAAAATACTCAAACATGTGTATTTATCCATATGATGATACACAGCTGAAGAAAAACACATTAATGTTTTTATTCATTTATTTTATGGACTGGCAATATACTGACTCCATGTAGTTTGGTGTGGTTGGTAAGTACTAACGAGAAAATAATTATACAATGAATGTGTTGGGCAGATAAGCTCTTTCAAAATATGTTGTCAGTAGGGAAAATGACAGTCTAGAAGCAATAATAATTTTTTATGTAATATTAAAATTTCACACAATTAAAATGACTTATAAGTGCAGAAATTCTGCTTTTGCTTTTTGTAACTGGGTGATTCATTTTGATTTGCTTGTCTGTCACCACCATGGGCCACAGGCTCACAGCACCATTTCTCTCCGTGGCTGAAGTATACCTAGCTTACAGGAGGACTGACAGATATTTGTGAAATGCATGAATGGAACAGATAAAAAAAAAAAAACTTAATTCACCAATGGCATCATGTGTTTAATAGAAAACTGTATGCAACTTTTGCTCCCCCACCCAATTTCTGTGAAGTCATCAATAATACTTAAAATTTGTGGATATATTTAGACAATTTTCTTTTTTAAAAAAATATTTTAAAAAGTTATTTTATTTATTTGAGAGAGAGAGAGAGAGAGAGAGAGAGAGAGAGAGAGAGAGAGAGAGAGGAGGGAACACAGGTGTTCCAGGGTCTTCATCAGCTTCAAACTCCAGAAGTATGTGCCACCTTGTGTTTCTAGCTTATGCGGGTCCTGGGAAATCGAACCTGGGTCCCTTGGCTTTGCAGGCAAGTGCCTTCACTGCTAAGCCATCTCTCCAGCCTATTGAGTCAATTTTCATAATTTAAACATGTACAATGATGGAAAATATATGCAAAGAAATGGTTGTGAAAGGGTCATTTTTATAACTAAAGAAGACTTATTTATGCACATTTCTGATGCCAATCTCAAAGCAAAACATTAGCCCCAAAATAATTTTATAATGGCCAAGTTGAATCCACTCTCTCTGCATGCACTAAGTAAAACATACAATTCTATGGATTCAGAGCACTATTAACATGGGAACAGGAATCCCAATGACTCTAAGAAGTACCTGCTTCCAACTTCACATTAGTTAAGACTCAAAAATCAAATATTAGAAAGATAATGAAGGAATAAGGCATGCATATAGAATCCTTAAAGATCTTGAAGCAAAGTTAAATATATCTATTTCAGAAAGCAAATTAATTTCTTAGTTGAGTGACAAAGGACATGTTCTGTTTAAATAAGAGGCTTTTAACAAGGGGCAGGACACTTGTATCATGTTATATGTGTTCCTTTGGGCTATGTGCTCATTTATGTTTTAACATATGTAAGATAGCAACTGTGACCTCAGAAATAGGCTGTCATACAAAGCTAAGCTCAGGAAAATGGTGGTGTCTTGTGCCAGAAGCATAGTGAGTTTTAAGTCAAAGCTATCTAAAGACCTACTTGCAGAGAACACAGGAAAAATGGCTAATGCTATCAGGCAGGTATATTTCCATTTTCTAATGAGACCAGAAGTGCTGAGAGAAGCTAATCACTAGTCATACTGGTAGGTAATTGCCCAATGTGAAAGAAGATATAGCTAATTTCAGCAGCAGCTGAATTCTAAAGAAAAGCTAGAACACTCAGTAGGAAGAAAAGGAATGTTTCTGAGCACAAGAAGGTATAAACAGCGAAATTTTGTTCTTTTTTTGTGGACAATCCTTTTGAAGCCAGCTATTTTAAGTCCTTTTTATTGTTAACATTATACTGAATGGACATATCAGGGCACTAAGAAGACTATTAGCAAAGCACCTTCTCCATTATCAAAGTATTGATTGCATGTGTTTTTTTTTTTTTAAAGAGGATTTCTTTGTAAGGTTTTGAGCTTCCTGAAGTGAGGAAGAGCCTTTCTGGTTGCTCCCAGATGTCAGAGGCACAAGATATCACATAGCACCCAGTGTAAAGCATCCAATGACAAAGCTTCATATATGGAATCTGCAGGACATTTCAAAATTTGTCCATGACTGTGAGACAGTTCAAGTAAGTGACATCTATCCATGACTGATCATTTAATATGAAGTCCAGCCAGTATCTTCAATTGAGGAGATCATAACTCTCCAGATAGGATCTCTGAGGACTAAGTGTCCAGGTTTGCCCAGGGCTGTCCTGATTATAAAGTCAAAATTCCTGTAATAAATACATTATTTCTGGATAAACTAGGAGACTGGTCACTCAGTGCTATCATGGAGTGGTGCTCTTGTGTCTCTACATGTCAAATATCTAATAACTAGAGGGCTTCTGGTCATCCTGAAACTATATTTGTATTTGGTAAGACACACCTAAGCACCAATGTATAAAACATGCTGACCAACAGGTTTAATTATTATTTGAAAGGGATTATTTCAATGTACTTAACAGGTTGAGCAATCTTAATCTGAAAAATCTTAAATCCAAAGTGCTCTAAAATGTTAATTTTATACGATTGGAAAGTTCCACGGCTGACCTTATGTGATTGGTTGTAGTCAGAATCTTGGGGCACCAAAATGCATAAAATTATGTTTAAGCCACGTGCGTAAGGTATACAGGAAACATGAATGAATTTCCTACTCACACTTAGACCTTCTTACCTTCCTATTTCATATTGTACAGGAAAGTATTCCAAAATTCAAAGTGTCTGAAATTCAACTGTGTCTGCTCGCAAGAATATTTAGCCTGCATGAGCTAATAATTACTTAATTATTATTGTTATTGTATCGCTTAGATTGTTGTGGAACACCTACTCTGGATTCAACAGCACCATGAGCAGGTTAAGTCCAAAAGAAACAGAAAATGATTTGTGTTCTCAGTGAACCGGGAGATGAGACAATACTTTATGAGCTAAGGAAAAGAAAAACATCAAAGTGTGTAATTACTACAAGCATAAGTCAAAAGAGTAAGACATCTTTCAAAATGACGATGGGTACAAAGGAAGCTATTACAGCCCGGTGTGCAGTAAGCAGTCTGCTTATGCTACCAAGATGTAGCAGACATATCAGGTAAAGTGAGGAGAAAGTGCCATTGGGTTTGTGCATTAGTGAGATGCAGATGCAGAGAACACATGTCCCCTGGTAAAATAATCAATGAAGTCGGCATGTGGTTCTCTGAGTCAGTGATGAAACAAGAACTCCAAGAAAGCATGGGCTGGGCATGAGTGATCAGCTTGGGGTAGGGGGACTGAGAAATATCTCAGGAAATAAGGGATGGACCCTACTATGGGAGGACTGTGAGCAGACCATGATGGCTGGATGTCGTCCATCATCAATCAATCTACCTGTAAATAAGCCACTAGAATAAACAGCAATTAACCAAACTCCTGGATTGAGGGAGGCTGCTTGATCTGTGAGGTGGGTAGGCATCACAGCAGATATCAAAGAGCTGCAGCAGCTCTTGAGGTGCTTGCACCTTTGGGCTCTTTGATCCTCAGTGTGCTCAACCATCTGCTTCCTATACACCTCCTGTACCTAAATCAAATGAGGCTAAATGTAGAAGAAAGGAGGAGGGCTTGCAATCAAAAGGGCCTGGGAAACTGTCTTAAGCCACCATATCCCATGTGCAGAATATAAAACTGAAGAACTACTCTTTTAAAGCAAAAAAAATACACAGCTAAATATGAAAACACAATATGTAAGCTTCACAAGAGTATCTTAGAGGGAGGCTCGCAATATCACCATCTTTTTCCTTGCCCTCCTCCCCTCCTCTGATACTCACTCATGGTCTATCTTCAGACTACCATGGGAAAGGGATATGAGCTTCTTAGAGAATCTGAACTACAGTTCTAATATTTTTCGTCTCCCTCAGAGTAAGAAGTGCAGAGTTTTGTGAGGTAGAAAAGCAGAGTAAATGGCACCTGCGTTCTGTTGCCTGGTTTGTTTTTATTTTTCTCTTGCTTGTTTAGAAACTTCAGGCTCTAGTCACAACTCTAGCCAGATCTATACAAGCCAGCCGTCACCAGGACTACTGACAGCTAGCATGTGGAAGCTTTCCAGTTTCTTGGCTGTTTGCTGGGGCTGAACTTCAAAGCTCCCTTTGGGATGGGCTCACTTAGCAGCTGCAGGTAGTCACACAGGCTCATCACTTCAGAGAGGAAGCAGTCAGAGCTTAGAAAACATTCTGGGCTCTTCTTCCACACAGTGTAACTCACTCATATGTCTATATGCACACATAGATGCACAGTTTGTTATATAGTCATCTATAGAAATGTGTGCTGTTTATTTAATGTGCAGAGATAACTATTTTGGGAAGACCTGGTCATGTAGCCTAGGGAATAGCCACATCAGTTTTGCTTTCTTCTCAGGAAAACAATATTATCTAGAAAAAGAAAACTAGATAAAGGAGGTATTCTATATGGGCCTCTGGTACAAGGCTAATGGAAGGTTGGATTGACCACATATCAGTTTCCCAAACTGCATTTTTCCTGGTGTAAAGCTTGTTACACAATAACATTTTGTAGTTAGCATTCCTATTTGTGGATTATTTATATTATTTGTATGTAATTCTTCCTATCATTTCCCTGTGATTTTACATTTCCCTCATTTTTACTGTTTTTGTTTCCCTTAAATTTTCATAAAAGAAAAGGAAGTAGAGTTGCTATTAATTCAAGTGAGAGTCATTTCACTCAGTGCTGAAAGTGGTGATGCAGATTGGGTTATTCCGTCCATGCACAGGTTCACCTGATGTACAGCCATCACCCACTGTTGAGGGCACTGGTCTCAAAGCACAAAGAAAGCACTCCCCACAACTAACAGGGCCACTTTTCCGGGAGGAAACCTATCTCACATTGTTCTTTGGTTCAAGTACTGTGCTAGATCTCTCCTAAATACTCCTTTTCATCTACATCTACATGAAACACAAACAGCTTTTAAGTTTAAAGGTGTGCTCATTATAATGAAAAGCAACTGGGGTGGGAAACAAAACAAAGGCAGTGGAATAGAAAAGAGGGAAAGTGGACACACACACACACACACACACACACACACAGAGAGAGAGAGAGAGAGAGAGAGAGAGAGAGAGAGACTGACTAACTCTGCTTTCTTTTTAGAGCTCACAAAGCAACTGACCTTGGGGAATCTTAGGGAATGTATGTGGCTAAAGGAAGGCAGAAAGGAATTCATGAAAGGTCAAAGGAAGACAAAGACTATGTCCCTGTTTCACACAAGGAAGAAGACGGGTGCAGAGTAGGGAGATTTAAGAGCAGGAAGTACCAGAGGAAGACAGAGCCTAGATTTGGCCAGCAGGAGGTGGGTAAAAGCCTTTTCACTTTAGAGGAAAATGATAGCCTTTCAGGAAGTACAGAAGGAACTACTCATCCAGATGACTGGGGAAATTCCAGCAGTAAAGCAGAGATGTTTTCCTTCCTTCAAGTAGGGCAAGATGAAGTTTTCAAACAGGCCATGGTCCCAACTGTCAAGCAAAGGAACAAGTGAGGCTGAGCAACTGACAGAGATGTTTGGGAGCAATATGTTCCTTAGCAGACTGCAGGGAATGCATGCTTTGAGAGACTTTTTTTTTTTTTCCATTTCCTCTAAGGATGACATTTCATTAGCACCACTCCAAAGTTAAGGGAAGACAACAGTTCACTGCGTACATTGGAAGAATGTGGTCAGTGATTCTCAGGTTTGCACTTGTACGGGGATCATCAGGACTGGTTAAAGCACGCTGCTCTACAATCCCCAATTTGTACACTGTGACTCAGTAGTGCTCCAGCAACCAGAACTTGTATTTCTAACACATTTGCAAGGTGTGCTGAGGTTACTGGCCTAGGACCACTTTGTTTAGGGTTAGCCTCTTGCCAGGAAAAGCCTGGCCAAGTAGGCTAACATCTCCATGACAGAGCATGAGCTTCTGTAGGCATGGTTTCCAAATGTCCATTCTCTCATGGCAGGAGCACAAGGAATGAGAGTTGGCAACTATAGCAGTTACCTTCTTCTAGCAGGGACAGAAATCCAACCCAAAACAGCTTGTAGGAGAAAAGGATTTATGTCAAGCCTATAGTTTCAAAAGAAAGTTTCATCAGGACAGAGAAAAGCGTACAACTGGCTCACGCCTTCTGCAGGAGAGAGGGCGGAGGATAGAGGGGGAAGAGGGGATACAAGCACAAGTTGGCTCCAAGTGAACACACAGTGGGCTGGACTAATCAACTCCAAGGTCTACCCCCAGCAGCAGTTCACCTCCTCCAGCAAGACCCCACCTCTCAAAGGCTTTACCAGTTGGGACTAAATAGGAAGCTTAATCATAGACACTTGAGGCTGTGGGGGACATTTACATTCAAATCACCACAGCAATACAATATATAATGCCCATTATATTTCTGTATCTATGTACTATCATAACATTTTTGCTTGTTTTGTAAAAATTTTCTTAATTAGCTTATGCATAATTTTTTCTTAATTCGCTTATGCATGCATTATTTCTCCCACTTCAAGGATAGATGCATCTTCCTTCTTTATATGCACCTTACCTTAGGGCCATGAGTTCTATACATTGTTAAGCTAGAATCAGAGTCCACCCTCTGTTGAAGGACAAAAAAGTCCTGCTCAAAATCAGTCCTTAGAAGCTGAGAAGATGGCTCAGTGGTTAAGAGTGCTTGTGACTTAAGCATAAGGGCTTCTCAGGCTGGAGAACAGCAAGTTTGACTCCGGTTCAACTTTCTAGAATCCACATAAAAAGCTAGCCACACCTGTAATGCCAGTCTGAGTGGGGGGTAGGGTGAGACTGAAGAATCACTGGAGCTCACTGATGGACAGCAGCGCTGGGTTAAGAGAGAGACGCCTCATCTCAAGAAAACATGTGGATGACCAATAAGGGAAGGACACAGGACGTTTTCTTCTGGCCTCTGCTTGCACACACCTATGCTGTGGGCATCTGTGCATACATATACTTATACCACATAATGCATATACTGTATGCATGCACACATACATGCAAAAATGTGTTTAATAATGTTGGTAGCTTTAAAAGAATGTCTTGATACACAAACACTGAAACAGGAAACACACTAACATAGCTTTCTGCCCCTAAAAGTGAAGCATTTCATGCATCAAATATGCCATTCAAAAATAAGACACAGGACTGGAGAGATGGCTTAGCAGTTAAGGCACTTGCCTGCAAAGCCTAATGACCTGAATTCAATTCTCTCCTACCCATGTAAAGCCAGATGCACAAAGTGGTACATGCATCTGGAGTTCATTTGCAGTGGATGGAGAGCCTAGTACACCCATTCTCATTCCCTCTCTGTTTGTAGTAAATCAATAAAAATATTTAAAAAATAAGACCCAAAGATGAAATTCTAAATGGGAAGGAAAAATAACATGTAGTATATGTAATTTATTACAGATTTGCTAAACAGAATCTTCACGCTGGAAAGATGGCACTATTCACATTTATTGCAGAAGAAACTAAGTCGCACGGACATGAACAGAACTTGAAGTGCAAAGTCATAGGCACTACAGCTCAAGTCTTCACGCTCTTCTACATCTACATCCACTGATTACTGCTGTCTGAGTCACATAGTATTTCAGCTAAGGTACTCAAACCAGCTACATCCTCAAAATAACTCTGTAAATCAACTGCATAGAAACTGCTCTCTTTCCAACTCATTAAAATATCATGTGCAGAAAAAGAAGTATGTGTGGCTTAGAAAGCAAGCCGAACATCTGGCCCTCACACCTTCCCATTCTTGCTGAGAAGTAACCTTCTTCAGTGCTTTTTAAAATTCAGATATTTTCATGGTGTGTGAAGATGTTCATATGGAAAAGATACTTTATTTTATATTCCTACTTAGGGAAGTTTTTATTAGCGCTAACCAGGCACGCACAAATGGGGTACATCAAGTGCCAACAAGCATCTGCCCGTTTGTGAGCATCAAGCAGCGATCACAATACAGTCTCTTTGGCTCTTTCAAGGATGACTGGAAATTTCAGGGCGTACCATCTCTCATGGTGCAACACTATAAAATAAAGTCTGTTGAAACTATTACTGGGATGTGTGATAGAAATTTAATTGCTTTGAAATGCCATAGGCTAGCAAGATGTGAACATGTGTCAGGAGTCTGAGTTAAGGTTCTAAGGAAAAAATAAGTCTGGAGCTATTTATTTCACAGCAGATGTGGATTCTGAGAAGTGACCGCCTGGCATGCTGTTGTACCCTGGTAGCTAGTTGCATAGGCCCTAGGAAGTCAAGCACAGAACTAACATAGGATTCTTAGTGTTTCTGTCTGACTCTTGGGATCTGGTCTATATTAAAGACATCAGCACAACCAGCGAGTTCTTTCAACTGCAAAAAAAAAAAAAAAAAATGAATAAATAAGATGGACTAAGTGTTGGTTACTCATTCACGCTTTGCGAAGATTCCTTTGTCAGGTGCTTTTTGACTCTTGTTTGTTCATCTCAGTGTAGATACATGAGGGACATCATTAGTGTTGTGGACATGAATGCCAGAGTTCAAGCTGATACGCACATATGAATTTCAATAAGACAGCTTGTTCTATACACCTCAACCAGCTTTCCCTTCAGACTTATCCTTACTAAATATAAAGGTCTTTTCTGTAGGAGAGACCTGCTCAAGACCGCTTGATGATGATCACAGAAAGCTTCGCATAAAGGTTCAAAATAGGAGCATAACTTCTTAATTGTATTGACAATTCTAAGTAGGTTTTATGACAGAGAAAAATTAAATGTAGAACTTCAGAGTCATTATAAACTAAATTTGTTAGTATTCCTGTCTAATAGTCAGTATGCAAACTGAAATTATTTTGCTTACTTTCTGAAATCATTGGAAAATCACATGGCAAACCCAAATGAAATTCCTGTGTCAGAAGTTAAGTTACTTAGGAAGGCTGTAATGAACAGGAACAAGCAGCAAAAGGACTTGAGTCAGAAGAAAGTTGTGACGCCTTCTCAAAGCACAACTTCTGGTCTGACTTTTTTTTCAGGAAGCAATCTTGTCACCATGCCCTTTGTCCTGGGCTTACTGAAACTCATTTTAAAAAGTATTTGTCTTAAAAAAAGATCTAGCAAATATTATTATTTATCAAAAGTCTACAAACATCCTCATTTAGAAGGTGGCTAGAAGAGGACAACAAATTTTAATGAATGTCATAGTCCTTGAGGTCACGAGTACATAATTGCATAGTAGCATATTGTAAAGTAAATTTTCATACACTTCCAACAAGTTATATCCATATCACTTTGTATGATGTATCATAAACTAAGGCATTCACATGCCCGCCTTAACAACTAAAACATGGGGCAGGAAAGATGGCTTAGCAGTTAAGGCACTTGCCTGCAAAGCCTAATGACCTGGGTTTGAGTACACATGTAAAGCCAGATGCACAAAGAGGCCATGTATCTGAGTTCACTTGCAGAGGCTGGAGGCCATGGCATGCTTATTCTCTCTGTCTGTCTCTTCTCTCTCTCTCTCTACTTGCAAATAAACAAATAAAATTATTTAAAATTAAAAAAAGAACTAAAACTCTGACATCACATTACCACCTAAGACTCACCTGCCTCGGTTACCCAGCTCACTGTTTTGAAGCACTACAATGGCTTCAAAATGCATTTAAAATCAAAATATAACTTCCAACTTGAACCCTAATATAGCTTTGCTCTTGGTTTCTTTTAAATTACTTTTCTTATCATACCATGTCTGCCCTTTTATTGCATGCTGGTCCCCCCACTTCCCCTGGGCCTGAATGGCAGCCTTCACCAGAGCTGACTTTTCCACCCTAATTCCCAGTGCCCCAGGAGCACAAACAACAGGAGGCATCTGTACTCTAGTGACTCAACACAAGTTTCAAGGTGCTCAATGACCGAGTGGCCCAAAGTTCTCAAACATCTTCATACCTTGTCTACATTTATTTATGCTTCTGATTTAGGTTATTCATATGGCATTTTTAACTCATGACCTGTCACTATGCTTTGGTTTTTCAAACATTGTTGAACCCATTTATTTTTTTCTCAAAATCCTAGCAATCTTGTACAGAACTGAAAACACAAACAAGGAAGCTAACCATTTATCCAGAATCATCAACAAAAATCACTGATAATGTGAAATGAAAACAAGAACCTAAATTAGAGAAAACTGTATACAAAGATGAGAAGTGTTACAAGAGAGATGAAGCTCCAGTAAAAGTGATGACAGGGTTGATAACATTTGTAGGTTGCACATTACTTTTATGCATATGTTTCTATGCATTGCTATATCTACATGATCAATTTTTAAATCCAAAAATGTGGCAAAATACTTATGAGTTATACTGTATTAGAGAAAGAATCCAGCTACACAGCTCACGCTGGCATCGAACTCATGACCTCCCGCCTTCATCTCCATGGTGTGTACCATGAAGCTCAGTTTGGTCATGTCTTATGCATGTAATTTGCCTTCTCTGAAATGGTCTACAGCTGGTTAGCCATTTGGATCACCCCTTTACTCTTACAAGGCTCCATTGAAATGACAGAGTTTTTTAATTCAATAGTTTTTAAAAATAGAATTTGTCCATACAAATACTTGTACATGATTACCCATAGAAGTTTCTTCTATCGTACTCTAAATTGGAAGCAAAAAAGCTATCCATGTGAAAATATAAGATACACATTGCAGCACATTCATGAAGTGACTTTTAGTTAACAAAAGGAATGGACTTCCAACACAATGGCAAAAAGATATCTAAAAATGTTAAATGGAGATAAAGAATCCATACTCAAGTAACCTTAGTTATATGAAATCCTACAAGAAGACATTCTGATTGCTAGCGACAAGTGGAAGGTAAACGGCTGTGCAGTGCATATGAATCAGGGAACAGAACAGGGAAATAAGAACTTTTAGGACAACAGAAATGATCTTCATCTTGACTATGGTGATGGAAACTTACATACATAGATTTTTCAAAATGCACCAAACAATAAAATAGTGCTTTCACTACAATATACTTGTCTTAATAAAGTTGGGTTAAGCATGAAGATGACCAGATGTACTGTTGAGGTGTTTTTAAAAAAATTTTTGTTTATTTATTTATTTGAGAACGAATGACAGAGAGAGAAAGAGGGAGAGAGAGAGCGAGAGAGTGAGAGAGCGAGAGAGCGAGAGAGGGAGAGAGAATGGGCGTGCCAGGGCCTCCAGCCACTGCAAACGAACTCCAGACATGTGCGCCCCCTTGTGCATCTGGCTAACGTGGGTCCTGGGGAAATGAGACTCGAACCGGGGTCCTTAGGCTTCACAGTCAAGTGCTCAACTGCTAAGCCATTTCTCCAGCCCTGAAGTGTTTTTTTCAAGTGGATTTAATCTCAGGTTGTCTAACTGTAGCACAAGCTCTGAAACTACTATTCTGGGTGAGTTTCTTATTTCAAACAAATAGGAAAAGGATTGTTAAATTCAAGAGAGATCTCCGGAAGACAATGTGAGTGTATTCTGATAATATTTTTGTTTTGGCTTAAATTATTTACATCTCATTTTGTAAATGGATTCAGAATCAGTGGTTTAAAGACATTCACTGCATTGCTGTGTAGCCCAGCACACTTTCTGACCAGGAGCAAGGCTCTGCTAATGGCTCTGTAATCTCTGTGCTAAGGGGCAGTGGTTTTAACAATGCATAAAATATCAACTGTCACCACAGCATATCATGATCGGCTATTCTTTTTTTTTCTTTTCTTTTTTTGAGGTAGGATTTTGCTCTGGTCCAGGCTGACCTGGATTTCATTATGTATTCTCAGGGTGGCCTTGAACTCAAGGCAATCCTCCTACCTCTGCCTCTGAAGGGCTGGAATTAAAGGCGTGCGCCACCACGCCCGGTGAAATGATCTTTTATTCTTAAGGACAGTCAAGCTTGTGTACTGAGAGAAGAGTTCCATCCTCTTTAGAATTTGTAATTTGAGTTCTTTAGGTACTTATACAAAAGAGGCATAAACTTTTTCTTAAGGACAGAAGTTTTTGAATATTGTCAAAGCAAATTTTCTACTCATGGTTTTATATAGTATATTGATTACTAATAACAATCGGCAGAATGCTGATGGTATATAACTATAGTAGATTTTCTATCCATTCCTATCCTAATGACATTAATTACAACTTTGGAGATGTCCAAATGATATTTATACATTTCTAGAGAGAACTCAAGTTGTCTTATTGTTATAAGATTGTGGGAGGAAAAACATTTAAATGCATACTAGCTCTCATTTTAAATAAAATATATTATCCTCTAGCCAGTTTAAGGTACCATAATATAATTTCAAACACTACAGCCATTGACAACATAGTTATGTACCTTTATCCTCTTTCTGGTAGTGGAAAATGTAAAAAAATAGATTATTAGGACTCTTTATGTTTGGCATTTTCCATTTTTAGTCAACTCAGCCTTTTCATTATGTTTGGTATTAGCTATCCTTATTCCACAGAAACCAAAGTACAAATTATGAATTGGTTTTCTCAAAGACCACAGTAAATGTCACAGGGTTCTGAAGATTGTGGCAGACCCACAAAACCACTCCCATAACTCTCTTCAATTAACTAATTATATCTTGCATTGAAGTAACAGGGAATAGGAAAACCACGATTTGAATTCTATTTTATGGTGTGTGTGTGTGTGTGTGTGTGTGTGTGCGTGTGTGAGAATGTGTGATGCTAGGGCTGGGAGCATCATATTAGACTAGTGCTTTGCCACTGAGCTCAGCCTCCAGTGTTGGAGGTGAATTTAAGGATGAAACTATGTGCATTCAAAATTTTCTGGACACAAACACACACAAAGCACCAATAGTACAAGTCTAGGAAATCAAATGCTACTCAGTGAGAGACCAGTGAACAGGAAGTGCAGTCAATGCTTTGAAGCCTCAAGTACTTGGTAGATGTGAGATGAATATTTTGAGGTCAAGTAGACATTTTGGAGTAATAATATGCAAGCGGGGCTTCTTCTCAGGGTCTCACTATTGCCAAGTAAATGTTGAGGTAAATCATCCACCAGACAAAAGAGAACAGGTAAATATTCCTAAATAAGCTAGAAGATAAGCTCATATATATTGTCAATAAATTAAAAAATTAGTCAATAGAAGTATGTATCAATATGATACACACATACATATATGAAATGAATACAAGTTCACAGAAAACAATGATAGAATAGATAGAGCGCTGAAAAAAATCAAGTGGCATTTTCTGTTAGCAAATTTGATCAGTATTATCATATCTATTTACTCCCCTTGTCTTTCCAAGTAATAAGTGCCTCTCTTGTGCAAATGGGTTAGGACTGAAGTCAAGCATCTGATTCTAATCCCATTTTTGACACTGACCAGATGCATAACATGTCACTTTGACCTTTCTTCAAAAACATGATGTGCAGATTATCATTTAAAGCGTTACACATTAGGACATTATGTGGCTTTGATCACAGCCACCAACAGTGAATCCCCATGCTGGATGGCAGAGAAGAAACATTATTTGAACAGTGAGTGAAATAACAAAATAAAATGAAAATTTCCCCTTTCAAAGGCAACATATTAGAAATCATTTCATACTTTCAAACAAAAAACCAAAAACGATTTAAAAAACCTTTCATTTTTGATTCAACATATGGCATGCTTAATACTTTCAACACTTAATTCTTTTTAATAAGTGTTACAAATAAAAAGCAAGACAGGAGACATTAAAATATATTGGAGCATATTAAAATTACCATCCCTACCAGTGGAAACAAAATGACAACTAAAATGGCAACTAAAAATAACAAAGGTTATTAAAAGTTAAGACCTTGGAGGCTAAGAAGTCATGTTAGACTGTCCACTGTTTTTTCCACAGTGGGAAAACCAACCAGTTAGAAATTTTTTAAAAAATCTAGTAGTTTAGTTGTGGTCACAGAGTCAGTGGGGGTGGGGAAGGTTTCAGCAACATGCTGGTAGAAAAAAAGAGACTTACATAGTCTGGGAGGGCAGTGAAATGGAAGGCGTGGTAACCTCTCTCACTTAGTTGTCATTTTTTGAGTTTCAATGACATTTTTTTCATTCTTTCGCCTAGTAAAGATGACAGAAGGTCCTAATTTATTATCTGATGTCTATTCCTGTTCCTAGACGTAAGAGAGTTTAACTGCATACAGTCATATCATCCAAATACAAATACCTTGACACAAAGCTGGAGCACTGATCATGCATTTTAATATAATCACAACTGCATCCTTAACCAAAGTTCTGGATGCAGGGTGCAGAATCAGCCACATAGCCCAGGCATTGCGAGGGTGGAGGGATGGTTGGTTGTGGTTACCTCAGAGTAAAGCAGCAGAGAAGAGGAGAACCCTAGAAAAAGCTCGCTTCTTCCACAAATACTCCAGGCTCCGAACTCTAAAGAAAGTCTGAATGAACATCTTGGGCATGACCTTCTGGGGGCACACTTCCCACATGGTAGGGCGAGCCATTCAAAACACACATGAGATACAACAGGTGCTCTCTGCCTGAGATGCTTGCTGCTGTGGATGGCTGCAGAATCATCAACACGTCCATCTAATGTCATCGGCAGGGATTGGCTGGGCTTAGACTGGCACTCAAAATGGGTGCATGTCTTTGGGCATGGCACATGCCTACAATCCCAGTATTCGGGAGGCTGAGACAGGAGGATTGTTGTGAATATGAGGCCAGCCCCAGCTACCTAGCAGGTGAAATATTATCTCAGAAAACCAAAAAGGTCTATGTTAGTTTCTGTGTCTGCTTGTAAATTATGGGATACCAGATAACACTGGGCAAGGTCATGGTGTTCTTGTCAATCTTTTGACTGTCTGGGTTCATTTCAATATATGTTGGGCTGGAAGGCTGAAGGTGCCCAGGGAACACTTATGGATCCATAAATCATGAATTAGATTTTGTAAAGAAAGCCACCTGGGCGGTAAAAGCCCTGCTTTCTGAAATAGCTAATTGGTGCATGTTAAGGAGCATGGGCGAGGATTAAAACGTCTGGAAAACAAAATAAATCAGAAAGACTTTTCATGACAGCAAAGGGGACGGATCAAGGGGGAGAAGAAATAATCCTGATAAAATCCCAAACAGTTAATGCCACAGTCATCTTTTGACATTGTGAATGCTAGTCAGTAATAACATACTGGGATTTGAATTTTACTTCTCCAGTGATAGAATAACACATCTGCTCATCTGGACTATGATGCATAAATTCCTATTCACACACACAACCTTGGATAGAATCTTTCATGGGTGCATTATATTCACTCCAGTTTTTTTCAAGAAACTATCTCTGGAGGTGCTACAAATCAAAAGGTGCCTGAGGTTTGGCTAGAATTAGTCACAAGATGGACAAGGCGAATAGACAATTAGTCACTTTATATCAGTGTGTCTTCATTCCATTATGCCTTAAAATATGAGCCTGCTGGAAAAGATACTATAATTACATTGAGATCATGATGATAATTATATGCAACAGGCCAGAATAATCTTAGTTCAATTAAAGCTGCTAACGGGGCTGGAGAGATGGCTCAGTGGTTAAAGGTGCTTGCTTGCAAAAGCCTGCTGACCCGGGTCAGATTCTCCAGTACCCACATAAAGCCATATGTGCAAAGGGGTGCATGCATCTGGAGTACATCTGCAGTGGTGAGAGGCCCTGGCATGCCCATTCTTTCTCTCTCTCTCTCTCTCTCTCTTTCCTTCTTTCTCAGTCTGTCTCTCTGAAATAAACAAAAATACTAAAAAAAAAAATTGTTAACAGTTAAGATAGCATTAGCCAATGAGCAGTGACTGTTGACTGTGGTGTACACCTTTGGGACATCCCTCCCTATGAACTAATTTTGCCTAGGGGGCATGAACAGAGTACTATTACAGAGAGATGGGTTTGCAGAGAGCCCCATTCTTGAGGTTCCCAAATCGGAACCTGAGCACTGGAAGTTAGCAGTAGCAGCTGCGAGGGGAGGGCATTTCTTCTCCATCCCAGGCCTACAGCACACAGGCTGAACACGGATCTCCTTCAAGCGAGCCCCACACCTGTGTAGTGTGCGCAGCTCCCACCTCCGCTGTCTGCTTACTGTGTGTGACATATGGATATGCCTTAAACAATGCAGGAAGGCAGTGTAAAATAGTTTGGCAGGGTGTGGTGAGAGATTGCTATTCACTCAAGGAGTCGGCTTTTCTGATGTTAAAACCCCAAACAGAACTGGTTGCTACTCTAAGCGTCCTCTGCTTTCCCTGATGAGAACCTCTAACTTGGATACTGGAGTGTTCATGCCTCATATGGACCTTCTAAGCAGTTTGTGAAATTGCACCCCCATTTGTTCATATTCTTTAAGCCAAGGGCTCAACATTAGGGGACCAAAAATATGCCCAGGAAAGCACAGGTGATTTTTTAATTGCATACATTTCACGCAGTGTTTAGACATTTGCAAATGGAGTGGTAAGGGTGTGCACTGGGGCCATCCTGCCATCAGGCCACTTCTGCTTTCCCTGCCGAAGGAGAAAGGTGTGGCCATGGATTTCTGTTAAGCATGCCCTGAAATCACTGACTGGCTTTATATTAAGGGAAGCTCTTGCTGAGCTCTAGTTACATGAACCTCTCCTGAACATGAAGTCTTTATGTTCCTCTAGATTTTATTTCATAAAAAGTCAGTCTCTTTTCCTCCAGTCCTGGTGGCCTGAATTCTGTGCTTCCCCAAAGCATATTGCCTCTCCCCTAGTCACTTTTACTTGTGGAACACATTGGAGGGGATGGCAATGTTTAAGAGTAAGAAAGAAAATAACTCCTATAAAATTCATCTTATTACGATCATGTTTAGATGAAATATGGGGTTGCCATTAACAAAATTACAAAACAATTCCACTGGGAACCCAGACTGTACAGAGTAATTCATCTATGAAAAGGGGAACTTCAATTGTTATTCTTGGCAGCCATCTAAGAGAAGAGTGAAATATTATACTAAATATTGCCACGTGCAAAAGAAAAATACAATTTCCTCTTTGCCAGAAGCCCCCTTCAGATTCATGTTTGGGTCTGGTGACTTAGTCTAAATCCTCTGCTTTCCCGGATCCAAAACCAATAGAGGTTTGCAAAAGAGCTGCATGTTTTATTAGAACCATTTGCTCTTTTTAAGTTGCCAAAAAGGAACAAGTAAAAGGAAGACGTTTATTTGGGTTAAAGTTGATTCCTCAGCTTCATGGAGGTCAATGGGCTTAGTCTGTGAACTTCTACTACGAAGTTCATTCCAGCCTTGAACCAGCCAAGGCTGTTGTTGGTCCCTTGTTCCCCACATGGACTCATGGATTTGTATAGCAGGCCTCAAGAGCACGTGGAAGATACTAAAAATGAAATACACATGTGAAAAATTACAGTCTAGATTTTCTGGAAGAATTGAAATTTCAAGTAATTTTCACGCTGCTTATACAACTACAATCTGGGGATCTGAATATCTCAACGTGGGCATTAGATAGTGGGCCTACAGTAGGAATTTGCCATTCTTTAGTTTACAAAGCTCACTGACAATAGCTTCATTGTACAGCTGGCAATCAAGGAAATAAATGACCACACTCCACACCAAAAAGGTAGTCTTCTTTCCCTAAGTACAGATGAAACCTTTGCTGACAAAGTTAACCAAAGAACTGTTCATGGGGTGCTGGTTACTTGACATATTCATAAGTTTTGACTAAGCATGAGTTTAGAATAAGCAATTTGCAAAATTTTTAACAATAATACATTCCAGCATGAATAGTTGCATATATTAGACATAGTTCCTTAAGGCTATTTAAGCTCTTATGTAAAATATCATATGAACATGCTATTCATAGTGTTTAAATATGGGTTAATCAGGGCTCTTAACAATGAAATGATTTCCTCAGGATTACTGAACATGTTTACAATGGCCTGAGTGCCAGATTTTAATTTATAAGTAGATGCTGCCTATGGTATGGTACACTGTTCTTCACTCACAGGGATATGTATTATGATATAAAATGATTTGAGAGTATATTTAAGTCTGCAGACCTGACAAAAAGTAATTTTTGTTATAACTTAATAAATAGCCTAATCATAAGAACTGCCTTACATAATGTTTTATTAAATTATATAGTATCTGTGACAATAAAGACAGTGGCCATTGTTAAGAAGACCTCTGGAGGGAAATATACTCTATATCAGCTATGGGGAACATTCATCTTTGCTGTATATGGCAGACAACTGCAGGATTATATGTTTTGGAGCTTTGTAAGAAATTTTGTTTTCCCTCTGAAAAGTAAGCCTGATTTTCTGTGGAAGTACTAAAGCAAATAACAATTATGATATAGGATGCATGGTCTAACAGTGATATTGCAGTTTCCTACACTGAGCACTTTATGCCAGTTACTGTTTATGTAGAAATAATCATTACAGAAGGTGAGGAACTCAAGAACACATAGTTATAAATACCACTCTGATCAGCAATGTTAGCAAATAGCAAGCTAATTAGGAGTCCCATAGGCAAACGATATTTGGGAATTGGTTGATTTCTTAAAAAGAAATGACCTATGATGTAGGAAGTCAAGGAAATCTGCTATATATGTACAGTTTTAATTAAAAAAATTCCATCTGCCTTTTTCTTACTAAAAGATCAAGAGCTCTTTGTATGTGAGCACAAAATTTAAAAGTTTGTTTGAGGGGTTCCATTTCCTGCTCTTCCTTTAAAATGAGGGAAAAATAAAAATATTTTGCCTGTGACAGAATATGAAAGAGGTTCTCACCCTTAAAACCAGCAGCATTGGTTTTCCAGTCATTAGCGTTCAAATGTCCCGCACGGGAAGTCCTGACAATAACATGCTGCACGTCTCTCCAGGTCAGAAACGGACTGGGGAAAGACAAGGTAAGAATCATTGTACCAAAAAAAAAGGTGGGGGAAGCAGAGAGTCACAAGCAAATTAAAAAAGCAAAATAAAATGGCAAAGTATTAAAAACAAGAGGTCAGAGATTTGGGTTTGGATATCCAAATGCCAAACGTCACTCTTGATCTCAACATGGAGATGTGACAGTAGTCTGTGGGAGGCAGAAAATGTAACCTTAAATTGAAGAAACAATATGCTTGAAGTCAGTAGCTCAGTTCTTGAAAGGGTGAGGGTTTCCCATTTTCTCAACAAAATGGCTGCCCATTATGGTGCTGCTCTCCGCTGTGTAAAAGCTTTCATCATCATCAGAAACTTACAGTAAGGGAAATCAAAACAGAAGACCTCTGGAACATTCTTTATTCAACCATATAGCTAAGTAATCAACTTGCAGTTTACAAAAGAATAATGTTTAATGCTGCATAAATATGAGAGGGATATGGAAAACTCTCAATTGAAATTTAGTCCCATTTTTCAGTGTTCTTGAAGGAAAATGATGTGTTATAACAACCGAAGTTGGGCTCTAAGTTATAGAGCCATGACAGTGTAGTGAGTGGTAGTTACAGGAATTCACTGGACCACTAACGCTTATTGCCATCAGCGCTGAAGAACACAAGGAACACCTGTGTGGCACACATTCAGGGAAGAGCTGGAGTGCTAACCATGAACACACAGAGGATGAATCCAGGCACATACAATAGTTATGGTGTTTTCCCAGGATTATGTGTGTACTACAAGGCACTTGACTCAGCATATGCATGTACTCCTCCTCGGGACACTTACTTCAGTCTTGATGTCTGCCATAGGCTAAGCTTTTACCTAAGAATAATGGTACTCATGATCACCCAGCCTATGTGCTCATTGTCATTGGTTTTCATTTTCCACCTTCTCTTTGGAAGAAGTATTTGCAGAATGGAAACAAACATTTGAAGAAGAGGAACAAATTACTCAATATCAACTTCATATGCTCATATATGGATATTCTACCCTGAGGGATCCAATCTTAATCACCACTAATATTTAATGGTGAAGCCTACATACAGATTTACTTTATTCTTTTCTTGAATACAACTACCATATCTGCAATTTGGAGGATGTTCTCCTAGAAAAGGGGGGGCCACTGATCAGATTGTAGCTCATTCATTTCCTTTGTAAAATTAACCTCTCAACATCTCAATTTCTTCATTTGCAACGTGGATGTTAATATCGACTTTACTTTGTGTGCTAACTGAACCACTTAAAGAGGTGTCAATTAGCAGTGGTGTATAATAACCTCTTAAGAAGTAGGAGGCAGCACACAACTGCACTGCTGCTCTTATTTGGTGGTTTGTATATCATGAAAACAGGCAAAGAAAAGAACTATTGAGTTCAGATACTCTTGTTTTACACTCTCAGACTGAAAACAGGGAGTCAGTAGTGCTGTGGTCAATGTTTTCAGAGGGTAAGACTGTATGTGGCCTATTTTTCTTTTAAAGAACTTACAGTTAGGAAATTAAAACCCAACTTTGTGAACTTTAAGAATGTGAGAACAGGGCTGGATAGATAGCTTAGTGGTTAAGGCGCTTGCCTGCAAAGCCAAAGAACCCAGGTTCAACTCCCCAGGACCCATGTAAGCCAGATACACAAAGTGCCACATACATCTGATGTTTGTTTGCAGTGGCCAAAAACCCTGGTGTGCTCATTCTCTCATTCTCGCTCCCTCTCAAACAAATAAATAAATATAACATTAAATACTGTAAGTTTTACATAAAAGAATATGAGCAATGAAAAACAGAATTCTCATTCTGTTTAAATATAACACTTAATTAAGAACCAATTTTAGACTCTGGTAAGTATGAAACTCTCAAGAAAAGGAGAGAGGTGTGTGGTAGATCCCAAAAGGAAGGGAAATTTTGTTTCTAAAATATATAACATGTTTTGGCCTTTATTGACTTGAATCACTGCAGGAGACATGAGGAAGCTAATTTTGAATGCTGACCTTAACATACAATGCCCTGCCTCTGCCTGTGATGGGCTGCCCATGACTGAATGTTCTCTTTCCTGGTATAGATACATGGGTGAAAGGCCAAAGTGACCACAAAAAAAACTCCTTTTGGAAAGATCTCCCTGCCACTCATTCCAGATTCAGTAAAAGCCTCCCCAATCAACATACATTACCTTTATTTGTTTTTTCCCACAAGCAAATAGAACACCAAAAGTTATACATGGATTTTAAAAATGTGTAAATCGATCTAGTAATTTAAACAAAATATTAACACACAATTAAAATGTCTGTATTTGAGGAAGTTTTACGAAAACAGAATAGAAGTAACTTTTCCATATTAACTGTCACACGGCAAGATTTCTGCAGAAATACCAAAGATAGGCTCTGACCATTAGGAGCCATGCATCTTTCCTTAGCCTCAGTACAAAAATGTAACCGCCAGTTGTACCTGGAACAGCTGTATTCTAGCGTTTTTTTTTTTTTTTTTCCAGAAAGTCTCCTGCATTGAACTGAGCCCAAAGAAATAAGTTACTGGTTCTCAGCTGAGTGCTTGGAATCAGAAGGAATAACTCAGCATAAGGAAACTGGAACTACATGTGGAAAGAAGGAGGTGACTGGATGATTTTACTCGGATACCTGATAATGCATATAACCTTGAAAATGATAAATTAAAAAAATTCCCCCAAATAGGGAGGATAATACAAGAAACCAATAAATTTGGCATAAGTTATATTTCTGTCTCTGGGAAGATAATTAATTTACTCAGTAATTAGTCATAGGTTAATTTAGGTAGACAAGTTTTAGTTACTGGCAGTATCCCAAGAGGACTCCTGGTTGCGGGAAGGTATGATTTGTATATGACTTTTTATTGCACTTATGCTCATAGGGAAGATGTAGAGGTGAAGACTGAGTTATATTTTCAAGATTCAGGAACAGATCTTTCTGATAATACATAGAAAAAGCACAGAGAAAAAGCTGAGTGCCCTCTGTGGAGATGCCATAGCCACAATGGTAAGATAGAGTCCTCTATGAATATCATGCCCTTCTGCAAATACCTTTGGCTTACACTCCCCTGGCCTGGCAAAGCTAAGACCATTTGTTTCTAGTCAGAATGAGTGTTCAAGACCTTTGGAGCAAGCAACCACGAAAAGGCAAAATCTTACAGACATAGAGGAAAAGAGGAAATTGCTCCTCTTGACCTCCCCATAACATCTGCATAGAGTTTCTTCCTGGGATGATTAACAATTACTCTTAGTGGTGGTTTGATTCAGGTGTCCCCCATAAACTTAGGTATACTGAATTCTAGGTCCCCAGCCAATGGCAATTTGGGAATTAATGCCTCCTGGAGGGAGTATATTGTTGAGGGAGGGCTTATGAGTGTTATAGCCAGCTTCCTCTTCCCAGTGTTTGACACACTCTCCTGTTGCTATTGTCCACCTGATGTTGGCCAGGAGGTGGTGTTCACCCTCTGCTCATGCCATTGTTTTCCCTGCCATCGTGGAGCTTCCCCTTGAGACTGTAAGCCAAATAAACCCTTTTTGCCAACAAGTTGCTCTTGGTCAGGTGATTTCTTCCAGCAATGTGAACCTGACTGCAACACCCTTCAACAATACATACCTAAAGAATAACTTCTAGGTACCTTTTGTGCATGATCTTTTAAAGAAATGAACTGGACTTGACATTCTGAGGAGTTCTGTAAATAGAATCTTTATTAATTAAGAAAGTATAAATCTTTTTGTTTTTCCTAGAGATAGGGTCTCACTCTAGCTGAGGCTGACCTGGAACTCACTCTGTAGTTCCAGGCTAGCCTTGGAACTCTCAGGGATCCTCCTACCTCTGCCTTCTGAGTGCTGGGATTACAGGCATGTGCTGTCATACCTGGCGGAAAGTGTACATCTTTCACTAAGCTTGTAGTAACAAACAACATATAGTGAGCACTAGTCAGTTCTAGTTCATATGTCTTGAAAATTATAGTATACAGGAAACAGTCTCATGACCATTTACCTATGGACAAAACTGAGGCTTTGGGTTTCACAGTCATTCAAGCATACAAGTCAACGGTAGAGACAGATTCCATGCCTGTGGAGCTTGGCTGCAGAACTCATGCTATCAATCATTAGGCAATGCTGTTTCCAGAAGGGATCCACAAAGGTGCTACAGGAACACAAACACTGGCTTCTCAAGTTGTTTTAGACATTTTGAATCAAGAAGTCAATTAAGAAGGGAAGATCATGTTCTCGTGATCACATGACCTTTGTATACACATTTAACAATAATGTACAAAATTTATTTATCTTTAAAAAATTAATGAGCATTTACCCCATTTCCAATTCTTTTCTTCTTACAATGTTGTATGCACATTTTAAGTCGGTCAGTTGAGTTTTATTTACTGTGAATTTATTTGCTTTGTATGTTCCAAAAGGTCTAATTCTTGCACATTTAATCAAAGGTAAAGAGAAAAATATCATATACGAAATCTCATTTTTAATATATTTTGTATTTTAACTGTCATAATGTTATTCTATTACTTTATGACATTATTATGAATTGTTCCCCTTCTCTGCCATAGCTTCCCTTCGATGTGGCTTATAGTCTGGTTAGGTGAATTTTCTCAATGAATCTGCTGAAGTTACCCCTACCTACCATTAGTTTTCAGCTGCAAAAACAAGGCACTGACCCTGTGATTATCCCTGTTTGCCATATCCTTCTGGTTGTGTGAAGTCCCAAGGGGATGATGAGCCCCACACTAGATTTAGCAGAAGCTGGGCATGTCCCCAGGAGTCACTGTGAGCAGTGCTTCTTATTAAACTTCTAAGTGTAACTACCAGCACTTACATCAAAACAGATAACTGAAAGAGGTGCTGGAGGGATGGCTCAGTGAATAAAATGCTTTGCCATATATGTGTGAGGACCAGAGTTTGGATCCCCAGTAACAACATGTCAGGTTGGGGTTGGCGTGATGAACCACCTACAATCCTAGTGCTTGGGGGTGGAGACAAGCCCCAAGGCAAGGCAGCCAAGAGACTAATCAGTACACTCCGAGTTCAAGTGAGAGATTCTGCCTTCCATAAAAGGAAAATGGTTGGGAAAGGCACCTTATGCCAACCTCTGGCCTCTACACACATGTGCCTACATGGGTATGCACACATATGTATTTGCACACACATCCACTCACATGAATATAAACATGCATACATGCATGCACACCACATATACACATGCAAAAAATAAAAAAAAGGTCACTCACCAAGAGTTCTTGCAAATAATTCTCAGATGTGAGTGTTGGAAATGAACCTCTACTTGGTGATCCTTAAACAGAAGGACCAAATTGAAATCTTGGGCAACTGAGGAAACTGCCCTGATTAAAGAGAAAAAAGACTCCTTCCACTACATAAATCAATCATCATACTCAATTCAGTAGCCACTGATAAAGGAAACAGAAGACACTTATCTTCAGAGAAGAATGTATCCACTAGAGCAGGAAGACAGAACAGACAATGAAAATGACTTTCTGGGTAGGGAAGTCTTCCTTAAATGAACGAGTGAATTTTGTTTTATTTTGTTTTTCAAGGTAGGATCTCACTCTAGCCTGGGCTGATCTGGAATCCACCATGTAGTCTTAAGGTGGCCTCAAACTCACAAGAACTCACAGCAATCCTCCTATCTCAACTTCCCGAGTGCTGGGATTAAAAGCGTACGTCACCACACCCGACAGAAGAAAAAGTGATTTCTATCAAGCGAAATGACAAGGTTTCACCAAGATCAATGGGAAAATTAATTCTAGGACTAACCCAATTATCCAAGTTGAAAAGTAAAATCAACAACAATCCAAGACCCCTTTCATGTTTCTTAAGTGTGTGTAAAATAAAAATGGGGATATGAAGCCAGAAAGTTAATGTCATTGTATGTATGCTAAAGAAATCAGTAATTATGAGAATGAATTGATTGTGAGCTGGAGCAACAGAAATGAAGAAAAAAGTGTTTAAAACTTGCTGAGAGAGGTAAAGCACATTATTCTGACTGCAGCCACTGCATGCAAATGACGATTTACAATAAAATAGGGAATATTCAATAAAATAATTCAACCTTCTTCTGTCATGTAAGGAAGACCCAAAAGGCCATCAATTGCCAGCCCCTCTTGCAGACAGGAGTAACCCCTACTGGGGTGCATTTGTTTTGTGTTTTAGTTTAATTCAAAAGTTCTAGGCCTGAAACCGAGTCTTAGTATAGGAAAATACAATTACAAATGTCTCAAAATTTAGAAATATCACTTGTACTGGAATTCTCTGGCTAGCCAAATAAGCCAAGCAAAATGGAAGAAACAAATAAAGAGAAATTGGTCTACAAACACGCACGCTCAATTTTTATGTTTCTTAGAAAACCATTTTCTGGTTCTATGAGTTTAGTCTACACCAAGGTAAAATTATCTGGTTAAAACACATTTCAGGAAGGACCCTGCTATATGATGAAAAGTTTTCTCACTGGCGTTAAGAGAACTTTCCCCTTATAAATCCTAGCTCATCACTGCGAGTATTTGTTACTAACACCCAAAAGACCACAGTCACGTTTCCTGCTGCCTGGACAAAGACCTGATGGTTTTTTATTTATTTTTTGGCATATTCAGTGTTCACTTCCTCAGAATACTTTGGTGCATCGTAAGTTCTTACAGAAGCAATGTCAGCGTGAAGAAGACTAGGAACTCAAGAGCACACACAGAGGAATGAAGATAGGATTGTGAAGCTGTCCTCAGGGGTTCCAGGTGCCCACATGTCTGTAGCAGAGTACGGAACCCCGAGGGCCTGAATCTAGGTCTGGCCAGCATTTTTGCCCCAAACATGAAAATTTTGGAAGTAGGAAGTATGAGAAGTGTAACTACGTCCTTGCTAACCCTTTAGCCTGTGCAGCTCATGGCCATGACGCCTCCCAAAGTGACACTGACCAGGACGTGCGTGGGGAACGCACGATTCTAGGCTAACTGATTTGCTCTTCAGGAAGATACCCATGGTCCTTTCACTCCTATTTCTCATCCAAACTTGTTCTCAAAAATAATAAATAGGGGCTGGAGAGATGGCTTAGTGGTTAAGCACTTGCCTGTGAAGCCTGAGGACCCCGGTTCGAGGCTCAACTCCCCAGGACCCACGTTAGCCAGATGCACAAGGGGGTGCACGCGTCTGGAGTTTGTTTGCAGTGGCTGGAGGCCCTGGCGCGCCCATTCTCTCTCTCTCTCTCTCTCTCTCTGTCGCTCTCAAATAAATAAATAAAAAAAAATAATAAATAGCATATTTAGCCAAATGAGAATGGTATAAATAAGATGTAGGGCATGCATTGACTTAGTTCATTCTATCTTAGCATCAGATAATTCACTGATCCTTTCTGGGACTGTTTCCTTTGCTGTGGTGTAAGACAGTACTGTTTATTCAGTGATGTGGTTGCAAGATTCTGAGAAAATAATTATTAAGTGCCAGACATACAATAAGTCCCCCAAAGCAATACCCACTATGAATAATGGAGATTAGGAACCCACCAAACTAGGAAAAATTAAAGGGACTACTTTCTGCACTTACACCAGCATTGCATTTACACTAGCATTTACTGAATCTCATTTAATTAAATTATGTTTCCATCACTTTTAAATTTTAATCATTTTTCTTAACTTTCTCTATCTAACACATAAGAAATAGTACTTTTAGCATTTTGGTGTATTTCTGTTTTGTAGAATCATAATGCTACTAAGATCTGTCAAACAGACCTCTTTAACAAACCCATGGGAAGTCAACTATTTACAACGTAATCTGTCCCTCTGTTTGTGAGCCCTCTTCCCTCTTGCTGGCTGGTCACTGATGCTGATGGTGAAATGCTCTTTGGTTTGACATCAGAAAACTTCACAGTATCAGATGCTAGAATGAGGGCTGCAAACATATTCATTAGCTGAATTTTCAGGTAGAAATGCTTTTGATATTGTTTTCTACAGAGGTCAGAGACTGGCAGGGCTTTCAACTCAAAAGCTAGCAGTTGAAATCTTGGACAGACACCAACATAGGTGTTTGTATCTCAGTGATCATTTGCAGTGCTAGGGCCTTGTCGATACTAGGCCAGTGGTCTGCTACTGAGATATACCCAGCCCCTTGCTATTATTACAGTAATTCTAAGTTTTTTTTTTTTATAACACCTTTATCCCAGTTTCCACCTATTATTTAACAGGTGTAAAATAAATAAAATATTAAGTAATGTTTTTCTGTAGGTTCGCAGCAGAAGTAGGTTGTTAAATAACCACTTTGAAGTTTTTTGCATGTCTATCAGTGTATGGTATGTGTATGCATGTTATATATGGGTGGGCATGTGTGTGTGGCAGCCAAGGGTCGATGTTGGTTGTCTTCCTCAGTTGTTCTCCAATTCATTTTTTATTTTTCTCTTTATTTGTACTCATTTGAGAGAGAGAGAAAGAGAATGGGTGCACTAGGGCCTCTAGCCTCTGCAAACAAACTCCAGATGCATGCACCACCTTGGACATCTGGCTTAAGTGGGTCCTGGTGAATCAAACATAGGTTCTTTGGCTTTGTAGGCAAGTGCCTTACCCATGAAGCCATCTCTCCAGCCAACCTCCACCTTATTTTTTGAGACAGGGTTTCAAACTGAACCTAGAGCTTGCTGATCAGCTATACAAACTGAAGAGTGATCCCCAGGGATCCTCCCATTTTTGCCTACCCTCGTGGGATTATAGGTGCAAATAGATGCCAGCTTTTATGTGTGTGCTGGGAATTCAAACTCAGTTCCTCATGCTTGTGCAGCAAGCACATTACTGAATGAGCCATCTTCTCAGCCTCTCAGTTTTAACTTTAAGCTTCACTGAAACTCATCAAGCATTTTAGATTCAGAACCAAGTACATACTGTGCCCACGTTAGAAACAACTGACTTATTGTATAAATTGCTGGCAGTCTTCCTAATTATTACAAATTCAACAGCAACTAGTATTTAAAAAATTATACATGATATTTACACACACAGGAAAAGATCTACAAAGATTAAGCAGCATCTAACACAAAATGTGTGGAGGTATTATAAAGAATCCCAGGCTGAAGTGCCCATTGACTCCCAGAACTATGCTGCCCTATATTCTCAGGCAGTGGGCTTCCCCTGAACAAAGTTCTAACTAGCAAAGCATCAACATATTGGGCATTCTTAGAGAGGCCATTGCTCTCTTGCTATAGGCATTGATAATCCTACATCATCCTTTTTGTCCTATTACTAAAATGTGGATGTGATGGCCAGGCTACAGCATCCATTAAGAAAATGCTATTATTGGCATTGAGCTTCTGAACTGGAGATTTGTGAATTTCTTGTTGCATGACCCCTCCCATCTGCCCACCTTCTATCTGTTTCTCTTTCCCTCTCTCTTTCTGTTCTTGTTTTCTTTTCCTCCCCTCCTCTCTCAAGACTGACTCGCCGGGTAGCCTGGGATTGCCTTGAACTTGTGGTAATCCTCCTGCCTCAGCCTTCTAAGAAAGAACCGGGTTTATAGGCATGCACTGACACACTTGGTAATCTACCCTTTCTTACTATGGAAAAAAAATTCCTAGAAAGAATACTCACAGTGCGGACAGGCATACTGTGAAAAGCACTATGTATTCATATTCCTCAAGAGCTAGGTACTGCTACAACTTTCATTTTGAAAACAAGGAGGAAATCGGAGTGCAGGGATTTCAGTGAGCCTGCTCAGTCCTGCAGCACAAACACCATCCCAGGGAGGCAAGCAGTTGGAGCTAACAGAAAGGCCTGATTGCAAAGCCTGGAGCTCTGACAGCAGGCGCGGGACATGAATGGATGGGACATGCTCCCCTCACACACCACACTCCCTCTACATGCGACTTGGTCAGGCCCTCAGGACCGGACTGGGCTTTTGCCCATCATCCCATCTCCAGTGACAGAGCTGAGTAAGCTTGCATGTGTTGGGCACTGCTATAATTTGGAACTTGAATGTCACCTAAAGGTAATATGCTAAAGGATTGCTCCCCAAGGTGGCACTACTGGGATATCCTTTTGACCACTGAAGAAGGGGAATAATGAAAGGTTTAAAAGTTACTGAGGGCATGCCATGATGTCAGTAGCCCTGGTCTACCCCGTGCTCCTGCCATGATGAGCTGCCTCTCCAAGGGCCCAAAGCAACACAGCCATCTACCCATGAACTGTAGCCCACATAAATCTCTTCCAGCACTGTGAGCTAAAATCCCTTTTCTCTCAAAGTTAATTACTGTAGATAATCTCGTTATAGTAATGTAAAGGTGATTAATGCAGGGGCTAGACAGAGCAAAGGTACTGTTATACATTTTGTGAAGCCAGAGATTTTTACTGAGAATGAATTCAAAAGAAAAACCAACCCAGAATGGAAAGAAAAGTAGGGAAGAAAGAAATTAAGTAAAAAGAAAAAGAGGTAAGTACAAGGGACAGAGAAAAGAAGAGTACAGAGAAGAATAGCAATTATACTGAATTTGCACAAGACAGGATGTCAATTGAAAAGGAATCCATTAAAACCCAAAGCGAGCTGTGAGCCAGACTAGCAATGGAGGGGTGAAGGGGCTAGGAGCAAATTTTGCATCTGGGTAAATCGATACTGATGTGAGATGGCAGACAGATACTGTGGAAAATTGAGTCAATGATGTGGAATATACATTTGAGAACTTCCAAGAATATTCTTGTAGGAAGGAGATGGCAAGGTAAAACAGGAGAACAGAGGCCCAAGCTGGGAACAGCAGCTGGGTTTTCCTGTGAAGGTAAGAGTTACGGACTCTGGGTGACTTGGTACATTCAGTGCAAGGTAAACAGCCACACTGCATACACACCACCATCATTTCCATTTTACAGACATGGAAACTGAATGTTATAAGGGTTTTATGTATTTCCAATGCCATACACCGAGCAAGAGTGAGAACCAGGACTGAAGCAGGGTCTGACCTCTACAGGACAGGCTCTGATCAGGGACCTCGCCAGTCATTAAAGTGACATGTAGTGGAAACATCCAGGAGTGCGGGTTGAAAAAAGACCCCACATTTTCCAGGAATATTAATAATCATAATCCACAGGGCTGTGGAGATGGCTCAGCAGTTAAAGGTGCTTGCTTGCAAAGCATGCCGGCCTGAGTTCAATTCCTCAGATCCTCATAAAGGCCAGATGCACAAAGTGGTGCCAAAATTGTACAAATGTTTGGAGTTTGTTTGCAATGACAAGAGGCCCCCGTGTGTCCAATATTTGCTCTTTCTCTCTTACAAATACATAAATAAAAACATTTTTAAAAAAATCAGAATCATAATCCCTATATTGGTCCTAAAGTATAGACATTTTATTTTAAATACAATGGAAAGTTCCTGAAAGCTTTTACTCAGGAATTTTAAAAATAAACCTAAATAAAGTAGAATCACTGGCCTAAGATTTTCTCTGAAAAATTAACTTTGATTAGTTATAGCTATTTAGGATTAATAAGGCAATGAAACTAATTACAAAGCTATAAAGTGTGGAACTGATTCATAGTACGAATGATTTGGGTGATCATGTTAATGGTAGAAATATAATAGTGGAGTTGATAAATTTTTAGCATTGTAGGAGGTTTAAGTTTTGGACTTTGTCATTACCACATGTGTTAGAAATCATTACTAAGCAATAAAGAATAACTTGTGCTACTGAAAGGAGATGAATCCAACAGTTTTACACTTACTTTGTTCTTTACTAGTGAATGCAAAGACATACCTGGGCAGGAATGAAGAAATATACTAGCTTGTCTACACACATATAGTCTGAGAACCCCTCCAAAATATGTGAAGAATAGGGAAGTTTATTTTAGCCTTTGGAAAAATAATCCGAAATGAAAAACTCTTGACTAAGTAATTCGTGTTGGAAGAGACATGATGATGATGAGGATGAGAATGATGCTGATGCCAAGTAAACAGAGGTGAGTCTTAATCATGCTCCACTTGAATTAATGCAACTAGGAATCCTGTGGAATAAACCCATTGCATCAAAAAGAAAGGCAAATATAGTCACAAAATAAGGAAAACCAAACAAAAATGCGGTCAGGGGTTAATTTTACACTAGTAAAATAAATTCTTAATATTAAGACTGTGATGAAAACCAACACTAGATGGGCTGGGGAAATGGCTTAGCAGTTAAGGCATTTGCCTTCAAAGCTTAAGGGCCCAGGTTCGATTCTTCAGTACCCATGTAAACCAGATGCACAAGGGGCACATATGTCCGCAGTTCATTTGCAGTGGCTAGAGGCCCTGGCATGCACATTCTCTCTATCTCTCTGTCTGTCTCTTTCAAAATAAATGATAAACAAATTAAAAAGACAACACAAGAGATATTTAAAGTGTTATTAAATACCGTGTATGTAATTGGCTAATAAATTTGAAATGCTAAGGAAATAAACATGGTTCTGGAGAATATAAATTTTAAAAAGCTGAGATAATTTATCAATGAATTATCTCCTAAAAAATCTTTAGGGACATTTTTAAAAATTAAATCCTATAGAAAAAGGGATCCTAAGGCTCTCCAGAGATGATAAGCTGCAAATTTCCACAATTTATTTTTTGAATCAACATTACTCCAAAACAAAACTTTGCAGAGACAAAGGCCAGTTTCATGGCAAAAATAACCTGGGTTAGGACCTCTGACTCTCCATTGTGGTCCTGCGTTCAATGATTACCTCAATGTGTACTCTAAAAGGTGTAATTTATCTGCTGTGTACACAATGTTAGCTAGCTGTTATAATCAGATAAAATACATGCACACATACTAGATAAGGCCAGTAAAAATGAATATATATATATAAGCTATAAATCCCACTCAAGAAAATAAACTCAAAGACATAAGTAAAAGATGTTAAAATAAAACCAAAAGCATATTAAATAACTAAGTTTCATTCATCAGTGGAAGCACAGAATAAGAACTCTCTTACTATAATAAGTCACATTAA
Source organism: Dipus sagitta (assembly GCA_036346955.1). Lineage (NCBI taxonomy): Eukaryota > Metazoa > Chordata > Mammalia > Rodentia > Dipodidae > Dipus > Dipus sagitta. Next base: position 66,365,096 of record CM070770.1, on the reverse strand, counting down.
CAAATCTAGATGTGTGAGAATCTACATCTTAAGCTCAACAAATACTGAAAAAGCCTCAGATTCCATTCACAATGACAGGTTCATAAGCACAATGAAGAACATCTAAAAGAGAAGCAGATGTCAACAAAAAGTGAAACAGAAGGCTGAAAATAATCCAGAGAAAGCCACAGCCTAGACATGAGTGCTACTATTATCCTTGATATTTAACAATGAATGAACAACTAACGTGATGGAAATAATACTGTGATATCAGCTTCCATACTTTTAGTATTTTCCATAGAACAAAATACATTTGATGTTAGCAATAATCCGTTGATTTCAAATTATTGGCTCAAATTTCAGAAGAAACTGAAACTCAAGAAAGATAAGAGGCATACTTTTCACTCGTTCAAGGCCTTTCAGGTAGATTGGAACTGAGATCATTGTGGTTTCCTAACCGGAGACCAGCCTACAAAACTCCCCAATAAGAATGCATATGGAAAATATTCATCACAAATGAACAGAGACGATAAAACTACTATAAAATGTCATGCATACATTCTGAAAAACAAAATGAACAAGGTGATTGGCTATAACAAACTATGACTTAAAGGAGTAAGAGAAAAGAAGAATATACAGATCAATAGCACTACTATGGACATGCAGTAGTAATCATTTAATTATACAATTGTAGTTAAAAATGATCAAACATTTCCTGGTTCATAAAAGTAAATTATAAAACTAAAGATAGGACTAAAACCTTATTATGCCAATAAAAACAATCTGAATAAGTTAGAGAGAAATTTTCTTCAAGAGGAAAATCAATTAAAAATAAACCAAGATTTACACAATTCACTGTAATTTTTCAACAACAGAATGGTTCTAAATTTTATCTGGAGAAATAAATAGATAAGAATGGTTAGGAAAGCGATGTACAACAAATTGCTTTTGGGGATAAATTACTTCACAAATGATACCGAGCCAATGGAATAACTGAAAAAATTCAGTTTAGATCGTCATACCAAGTTAATTATAGTTGAACAAAAACCTGTTGTGAAAAATGAAACAAGAAAACACTAGAAGAAAATATCAGTAGTTAATGAATAGGCTTTAGGTGAGAATGGAGTTTTCAACCTAAGACTTCTCAATGTGGGGTACAGGGATGACCCTAAGGTACAGAGAATGCTTTAGACATTCTCAGATTCATTTCAGGGGAAAGCATTTATAGTTTTCAATGGCAGAGTTAAGAACCTCCAGGGTGTACAAAAAGATAAGGTATAGATATCTAATTAAAGAATTCATAAAGAACACATGTATTTGCTTGAATAACAATAACTGAAAAACAAAGAAAAATGATGTGTGTCAACAGTATGAAGAAACTAAAAGCAAATTAAAAACTGAGAAAATATTTGCAATAACTATGGAGGAGCAATATTCTGAATATTTACATGCAGAGATTATAAAATACTAATGTAAGCAACAGGCAATTTATAGAAGATTCTTGATATTACTATCTTTTGAGTGACTTTCATTCTCCTGAACTTGAATTTGAATATTAGTTCTTATAATCCAGGAATTCCTCAGTACTCAGATTCTGACAGCTGGACAGCACCTACCAAGACCTGAATTTTTTACTCTAACCTCTCTCGACTCCAGGTTGGATAAGCATTATTTTGTTAAAAAGATTAAATAAGTAACACTAACAGGGGGCTTCAGAGATGGTTCAGCAATTAAAGGTAAACTCACAAAGTCTGCTGGTGCAGGTTCAATTTCCCAATACCCATGTAAAGCCTGATGCAAAGTGGCATATGTGCCTGGCATCTTGAACTACAAGATACAGGCACACCTCTACAAACATGAGTGAATGCAAATGAATAAATAAAAGTTAAAGAAAGGAAAAAATTAACAGGATGGAAGAAAGAAAATAATAGGATCTGAACAAAAAGCAATACAGAAAGTAAATAAAGTATGAAATATTATGGTCCCAAATTATTCACTTATATTATCTCACCTCAGTATTGTAGTGCCCAGAGTTATTACATTATTCAAGCATAAAATGGCTTCTGAATCATCACTAAATAGGGAAGCTTTCATTATAGATATATACATATACATGTTTGAACATGATGTGTATATAATATATATTTTAGAAAGGGTATGAGGAAAAATAGGAGTCAGGTAGTTTATTTTAGGTAGCCTGCTAGGGAAAGGCCTAAAGAGAAGTAATGAAGCAATGTAATCCCTCCTGCTTTGGCAGGACTGGAATTCAGCATCTGATCCAGTCTCATCCCTCAGTGCCAGTGCCCTCTACTTCCTCCCCTATCTGCATATTCCGGTGTGCTGGCCGCTTCTGGGCCAGCCCCTTGAGTCCAAACCAGCTCTCTCCCAGACTCACCTGAGCCTGACAGTAATGGCCACCCTAATAAACTTATAACAGCAGCTTACCAGAAGGGCAAGGCCTTCTGTTTGGCTGTTTACTTCTCCTTGCCTGAACCCTGGGATCCCTGGTCCAGTAGGGCCTTCCCCCATCCCAACAGCCTGTTGCTGGGATGGGAATGTGGAGAAGTTTTTGTCCTCCTCATTTCGTTACTCTCTTCTAAGTTACAGGTTCATTACTACCTCTTAGCTCCCCCCTTCCCTTAATGTAAGGAAGACACCTTCTACTTTCTTTTGTTTCACTTCGTGTGTGTGTGTGTCTGTGTGTGTGTGCACGCGCGCGTGTGTGCGTGTGTGTGTGTGTGTGTCCCCTTCCATCCTTCCATCTTCTGTCTCTTACTCCATTTTTCTGGAAATCCCCTTCAGGTTTTCCCTCCACTCCCATGCTCAGCTTGCCTCAGGAACTCTCAGGTCTGCCTCCACGTGCTCGTGTATACCTGTTCCAGCCTCCTCCCTGTATTCATAATTAATTTTCCCGTAAATAAAGCCAATAATTTATAATCTATCCTTCTCAGACTGTTTTTTAAAATTATTTGTTTAAAATAGACAAGAGCCTAAAAGTTGGGTCTCATAAGCCTCATAAGCCTTCCCTGAACTCCAAAACTCTGGTATGATGTATAAACATACATTCTGATGATGACCAGGCATCTATCAGTGTTAGAGAAATGTTAATTTGCTCCTAAGCCAATGTGACGAACTGGATGAATGGGATGTTTACAAATACCACTAGGATGAAAAAGATTCTCACTCTTCAGTTTTCAAAGTCTAGCACACTGTTTTTCTATGTGGGAATCAATGTGAACTGGGTCACTTTAAGTTGTTCCAAAGAAAGATGCAAGTACGAAAGCTTAATAATATTAAGATAGTACACAATTCACTATAAAATATTTTTTTAAAAACACACCTTTATTTTCTTTCTTTTGAGGCAAGCCCAACAGACTGCCTTTTTCTTATATGAGAATGAGAGTGAGAGCAAGAGTGTGCATGCCTGCACACAAGAGAGAGAGAGAGAGAGAGAGAGAGAGAGAGAATGAATTGGCACACCAGGGTCTCCAGCCACTGCAACAGAACTCCAGACTCTTGTGCCCCTTGTGCCCATGTGTGACCTTTTGAGCTTGTGTCACTGTATGTCTGGCTTACGTGGGATCTGGAGTGTTGAACATAAGTCCTTAGGCTTCGTAGACAACTGCCTTCACAAGTAAGCTATTTCTCTATTCCACACCTTTATTTATTTATTTATTTTTAAATTTATTTATTTATTTATTTGAGAGAAAGAAAGAGAGAGAGAGAGAGGCAGAGAGAGAGAGAGAGAGAATGGGCACACCAGAGCTTCTAGCCAGTGCATATGAACTCCAGATGCATGTGCCTCCTCATGCATCTGGCTTATGTGCATCCTAGAGAATCAAACTGGAGTCCTTTGGCTTTGCAGGCAAATGTCATAACCACTAATCCATCTTCTCCAGCCCCACACCTTTATTTTTAAACAAAACTATTTTCATTGTTTTCCTTTGTCTTGTGATATCTGAACACTCTTGGCAAATAAGCTTCTCCCAGACCAGAAGTTCTCTGGGCAAGCTTCCAATGTTATGATTCTCAGAAAAAGTAATAATTATTTTATATTTTAGGTATGAATGAGATCCTGTATAATTGAGAATTTCAGCACAAGGAAAAGTATAAAACATGAGTGCATCTGCTATAGAAAATGAGGCTACTAAATGTCCATTCCAGTGATGCCTACATGCAGAGCAGAGAGTAAGAATTTGGCATACTCTCTCCAGGAGACAGCCGGTGATATGCTGGCAGGTCATTTGTAAATGTTTCTACCAGTTTAAACACGCAGGCTCCCCTGAGAGCTGCTAAGAGAACACAGCTCCATGCTTTGCATTTCACTCACAAGCTCTTCCATTCCCTGGTTGTGCATTAAATATCTCAGATAGCATGCCCACTGGACATAGAAAAACATGTTTGTTAGTGTATTTGTGCTGACTCAGTGTACAGTTTCCATGTTGAAAGCAATACCAGCTCTCACCCTGTTTGTAATCACACAGGCATGCTTTAGAATTTTCTGTAGGAACATTAAAAAGAAGGACAGATAATTCAGGCTTTCTTCTCCCTTTGTCATGAATGCAAGCAACAATGGATGACTTCTTTGGGTGAAATGTGGTTAATGTTACCTTCAAATAGCCCAGTAAAGCTGACAGAAGCCAATTATAAAATAAGTTGGATAACTCTGTAACTTCAGTCACAGCCCAAATGCTATCCTCACCTTGATAGCTCTTCCTTAGCTGTTATCATAATTCATTCTTTCCTACCCTAACCTGTCACCCTGCATACAACGCAATGCTAGATTTTGCTTTGTCCCTTCATATCAGGTATAAATATCTTCCATTTGTGTCCTTGTTAATAGGAATGTAGATGGCATTGGAACCTGGTTCAAAGCCAAATACACAAGTGTGTTTACCCCATTCTGTTATGCCTGTAAGCTCTGGCATGGACTACACATGCTTACTCAGAGGAATTCCAGTTCTTGGCCCAGTGCTAGGCTCACACTGAATTACATTTAAAACTATGATATTACAGACTTCATCTATGAGATGAGAAGTGAAAGCTGTCTTCTTCAAAATACAGAAGTTATATTAGCAATCATAACTCAACAATATTTACTGAAGAAACCAATCAACATTTTGAGTCAAAATGAAACTTGTTGGCCCATTATCTACATATAAATAGGTAACTGTATATACTTCCTCCCTCCCCTTCTTTCTTTCTCTCTTCTCTCCCTCCCTCTCACTCATTGTATACATGTATAATTTTTTGCTATATGTTACAGATTGCTCTTGGCACTGGAGCTGGAGCATAACACAGACTCTTATGGTGGTATAATCAACAGGGGTTTCTCATTGTGATCTATACATCACTTCCAACTAAATAATCTGATTTACTTTAAAGGCTATGAGAAATGCATTTTAAATAATATCCCTCAATGATTAATACAAACAGTAACTTTTAAGAAAGATTCTCTAAAGTATATCTCAGACATTAGCTGTTCTGTAAAGTCTTCCTAAACAATCCCTGTTTAAAATTTTATTTTAGCCGGACGTGGTGGTGCACACCTTTAATCCCAGCACTCGGGAGGCAGAGATAGGAGGATTGCCATGAGTTCGAGGCCACCCTGAGACTCCATAGTAAATTCCAGGTCAGCCTGAGCTAGAGTGAGACCCTATCTCAGAAAACCAAAAAAAAAAAAAAAAAAAAAAAAAATCTTTTCCAAAGCTCACAGTGCCTATTGTCTATGACAATGGTTTATAATTAGCCAGGTCTGACTTCTGCTCTGAAAAGCAGAAAGGTGATGTGGTAAGATGGTGAGTCCTTGTGTCACATTATTTTGAATTTAACTTCCACACCTATCCCTTATGTCCTGTGTGACTTTCAAAGTTTTGTTTTCTATATATCTGAGATACCTGTTTTGAGGATTAAATCAGACTACAGATGTAAGAACACTGTTCAATATTTGGTAAAAAGCAATCACTCAGGGAAAGATGACTGCTGGCTTTCATTTTTTATTGCTTGCCTTTAAAAAAGAGATATTGTACCTCCGTACTCATGTGGGGCCAGTTAAGAAATAATGCTATGTGGTAAAGATACTATGCGTTTCATTTTGTGTGACACGCTGTACCCCAAGTACCATATTTATTTCATGATGAACATGTTGTTTGAAGCTTTCAACACATCAAATGCCATAACTGACTTATTGATGTCAGGGTGACTAAATCTTGTGTTAGTTAGAAATGAAATGCTTCTCAATCTGTCAGTTACATATTTCCTTTATTTATCTCTCTCATATTAATGGAAAATGCATTATTATATTTTTTTAACAGAAGAAATGAAGAAAAAAAGCTAGTATCAGTCAAAGTGGATAACTGGGTCCTACAGAAGGAAAAAAAAAAAGAGAATGCAAAGGGTGGAAAGGTCTTGGGAGGTCAGGAAGCAGGGAGGGTGGGAGGGTGGGAGGAAGAAAAAACTAACAACAACATGAATCAATACCATATAAATTTTCCTCCTGGATAGCATTCTGCAAGATATAACCCTCAATAAGAGGGGGTGGGTGATGGCCTGGACAAGAGTGCCATGTAGAAGCCAGAGATGGCTTAATCCTCAAACCATGGGCTCTGGCTAGCACACCCCAGGGCCAGAACTGGTTTGTCCCTTCTCCCTTCACCGCACATATTCACCAGGGAGACCCATAAGGTCCTCAAAAGAATGTAGGCTAGTGCCAAAACTTACCTGCCAGAGCTAAAAGGTAAGACACTATTGCTGAAGACACCACAGCCTTTCAGACACAGGGCAGAAAATCTCTGCTGGAACCGAGTAGGAAAGAAGCTCCTTCCCAGCTTGCCTTTATAACATGGGTAATATCTACGAGAGTCGCTGGGGGGTGGAGGAATAATGGTCACCAACAGCATGAATAAACAGGAGATCCCAAAAGCTACAAAATCCACAAGCCAGACAAGAAACACACACCTGTGCAACAGTGGTACTCAGCCTTTGCAGGTAACTAACTGCTCTAGAACTGGACATGAGACCAGCTCTGTGGGAGAAAACTGATACCTGGTACTGGGAACCAAGTTAAAATCCCATGGATAGGAAACTTATAGATGCCAGAGAGTACCTCTACTGCTCTTTGGCTAAGAGGAGTGGACACACACATCAAAAAATCTTTCAAATAACATTGTGTATTCCCTTTAATCAAGCTGCTCTCACTTTTGGTTGGAGAATCTATTTCACTTTACAGATGGCAGAGAATACTGGGGAGACTGAGGATCCATCAATGCAACAAGAAATAAGTGCCGACTCCTTATCACAAGATGTGTCACCTCTACCACAGCTACAGGTGCCCAGAAGGCATTGTAGAGGAAGTATGAGTACTGCTGTCACTGGTAGCCTGACAACAAGCTCTGTGGAGATGGTGACAGACACTGTGGTCACTCAAAGCTCATCAAAGCAGAAACTCAGAGGCTACAAATACCCCAATACTGAATCAGATTTCTAACATGCCCATCAACATTATGGAAGAAGGCATAGGAAGATTGTAAGAGCCATAGGGTGGGTAAGATTAGCCTAAGGCACAGTTACCACCACCCCAGACACAGATAGAGGCCCTGAGAACCCTAGAGTGAATACCAATAACCCCGCTGAGGAGTGTCCTCAATGGAATGGGGGCGAGGGAGAGGAGATATAAGATATAACCTATTATAAAAGTAAAATTTAATTTAAAAAAACTAGGTCCATGTGTCTTTAGGAATGATTAATCTCTTTGGAATGAAACGCACACACATATACAGAGAGAGAGGGAGAGCTTCTAAGTTTTATAAGATAGAAATGTCCTGAGTGGTCAGAGTAATAGGCCAAGATAACATAGGCATAGGCTAGATTTATTTCAAACTCAGCCTAGAGTCAGGCATGTCTGTAATGTCAGGCTACAGCAGGACGATCAGGACCTTGAGGGCAGTATGGGCTACGGTCTGAGCTATGAGACCTTTTCTCAAAAACCAACCAAACAAAAACAATTAACCTAAAGCAAAAAAATCTTAACAAGCAAAGAACAATACAGACCAACAAACAGAATCCGCTTTCGTAAAACCTCAGCCTAGGAGTAAAAGCCTGGCACACAACAGACTTGACTTTTAACTGGGTTTCAGGACAAACTCTTCAAAAACAAGATGGTCACACTTGATGAAGCTAAGCAGCCAGTCATTAGGAAATTGCCTTGGAATATTCTTTGATGATGGTGATTAAGTTGGAAGCAATGGTGAGAAAGTAACGAGCCCTGAGCAGAAATAAATTCTCCTTTTTACAGCAAGAAGAATTAAGACTTGATAGTATTTGGGGAGTAACCATAGGCATTATCAAGAACAGAAATGTCCTGGCAGTGAGGAAAATCTGAAAGCTCTTAAGAGATTAAAATGAAATATTATATCCTTGCATTTCTACTGTAAACTCACTAAGACATTAGTTTTCTAAGCAGTATTACTGAGTGACTGTATAAAGGTTAGTTTGCTGTTAACACTATACTATATTAATAGACATAGAATCAGACATACAATTTGTAATGCAAACAACCATATTCTTAATTTTCTTCCACCTGTTAAAATATTTTTATTCATTTCCTTGTGAGAGATAAAGAGGCAGAAAGAGAAAAGAGGAGAAGAAAGGAGAGGACAGAAAAATGAGAAGAGAAGAGGAGAAAAAAGATGCATAGGGGCATTCTAGGGCTTCCTGGCACTGCAAATGAATTCCAGACGTATGTGCCACTTTGTGCCTCTGTATATATGTGAGCATTGGGGAATCAAACCCAGACAGTCAAGTTTTGCAAGCAAGTGTCTTTCACTACTAAGCAACCTCTCCTGCCCACTTTCACTTTTTAAAGAACTAAACTGTCCATCATAGCATTTAGGAATTCAGAAATAGACATTTTCTGAGGATTAATAAAAGCTTGGTATGGAGCCAGTATACTAAAACACAGCCAGTGATTGAGACATTTGCTACAGTTTACATGGCAAGGTTTGTAGACCCAAGAATATCTTGTCTCATCAGGTTTTATGCTTCCTACAATTCTTAGAATTCCATGGGAAAGACTAAGGGGTATTTATTTCTATAAATGGCACCACACTCTACCAAAGTTCCACAAAGTAACTAGACCTCAGCCTTGCTTTTCTTCCATTTCCTCAAGACTTATTCAATTTCGTTTCCTGTTGGCTGTTCCTACATACCAAATCTACCTCCTTCTGTCTTGTCCATTATCATCTCCTTGTCCAGACTACACTATGTACCCCTGACCCTCTCTATAGCTTCCCAAATAGTTTGGCTATCTCTTCCCACACACAGTGGATATAGTTAACATGAGACCTTTCTGTCATTTGGTCCTTAAAAATGAAATTTGATGGGCTTAGGAGGTAGATCAGTGAGTAAAGTACTTATCTAGCAAGCACAAGAACCTGGGTTCTCTCCCCAGTAACCACATAAATGTGCTGGTTGTGGTAGCATGCAACTGCAATCCCAGTGATGTGGAGGTAAACACAAGAGGATCCCTGGCATTCACTTGCCCATCAGTCTAGCCTACTTGGTGAGCTCCAGGCCAGCCAGACCTTGCTTCAAAAAGCGGTGGATGGCATTCCTGAGGATAAACTCAGGATTGCCTCCTGGAATCCATACACCTGTATATAACATGTGCCCACCCACCTGTACCCACACACATATGAAGTGCACACACATGCATGCAAATACACACACATGCGAAAGTAAATAAATGAAATGGGATTCAACCAGCAATACAAGGATGATGATTGCTAATCAGGGCAGGAAAGAGGGGGTATGAGTACAACCTTTTGATATAAAAAAGAGCTAATCATATTTAAAAATTAAAAGGAAAAGAATCACACATTTTTAAGTGGAACACATAATCTTATAAACATGGCTAAACAAGAAGAGGCAGAAAACAATCCCTACAAATATTTTCATCTTCAGTTCAGCTCAATGCTGAGCATATTGCTGTTTCCTTACCTAGGGAAGGAGATGGAAAACACTGGCTGGTTCTCAGTAAACTCTGGGTGAATGAGTCTGCTAAACAGGGCTTTTCCAGTCCTAATGGACACCTTTGGAAGTTGTCCTGGTTGAAACCATTACTTAAGGTCCAAAGTCAAGCAAGTCCAGGGAAAATTGGCTTCCACATAATTTGAACTTCAAGTGCTAGAGGACAGAGTGTATTGTCTGTGTGTATGTAGACATAACAGAGCTATTTTCATGCATAGTCCTGGCAGGAGGCCCGGGGTAACTGCTCTGTGGGTCTGGTTACAATTATTTCACTACGGGGAATAATCCAGGACAGTACATCCCTACCCTGTCCGCTCAGCTTCAAGTTGAAATGTGTGCTGCTTTTAGCCTCACAAACTTTGTCAGCTCTCTTTCTTGATTCCTTTTTAATTCACTCACCCTCTTCATGCTGTATATCTCAAACATCATGCCAGAAACCTCAGCTGCATTATAGGCCCAAACTACATTATAACATACAAGAAACTGAGTGTGTGTAAAAGAGGTGTTGGATGTGATACCTGCTCCTCTGCTCTTGTGATTGCATGGAATTTGGGCACACGTGCTTGTCTGTCCCACTGATTGTGCATGTGCTTTCTGAGTTCTAATGGAAATAAACAAATGTCTCCTACAAGGAATGGGTTGGTATGTCCTCTGCAATTTTACCTTCATAACCAAACACATTTGTGCTCCCCACCCACTGCAACATTTCATACAGCTGAATGTGGCCCTCGGGAAAATCCAAAGTAGAACAGTTAATACAAACGTGTGTTTTTAATTAAAATAACAAAAAGAAGATAAGGTTGGTTACAGAATATCAGTTTGTAGCTGCTAACCCTCATAGTTAGATAGGCTTGTGGCCATCGAATCCTCCTTGTGTTCCACTCATTATGTTCAGACCTAGAAACTGGAAGTCCCCAAGAGTTCTATTAGCTCAGACCTAGCTTGGTAAGAGCATTCTCAACAGTACCATGCATGAACTTCTTACAATAACTGGATTAAACATATTTGTGCATTTCTCTGTATTTTTCTTCCATTGGAAATTCACATCATCAGTATGACAGGTTATAGTGAAAGGTGAAGCCAAGGCATATAGGGGTGGTTATCTGTGAGAACTGCATGCAGTCTACACGGATGCCTTTTTAAGTTTACAAAAGTAGTAGATAGTTTGATTTCTTAGGAAAAGATTGTTCAGGATGTTGTTTTGAAGTCATTATCATATGGTGTGAATTATCCTTTGGCTCAATAGTAACTTTTTACACTTTGACCTTCCATGTCTGACATGGTCTCTTCCAGGGACTTTGCTGGAAACACAGACAGAGAATCACAGAGAGGCTTAGTTCAGCCAGGTGAAACACTGTTCTAGTGTTAGTCAACAGTGAGGCAGCTCCGGGAAAAGTCACAAACAAAAATTAGCCAAAGGACCCGAGGATAAAAATAATTTACATGTGAAAGGGAGTAATTCTTCTAATTTCTTTAGGACTCACTCCTCTTAGAGGAAAAAAACAAGGTTTTAATAGCTTGACTAATCTATATTGGTTAAGAATGAACCATCTCATGGCAAGTGCTCTCTGTACTCTGGGCTTTTATCCTTCTGCCTTCGCATGGGCAAGGGTTCTCTGGATTCTCCTTTCCTTTCTTCTCTTAAGCTCTGGGCTTCCCTATTTATGGGAACCCTGAACATACCCCCTGGGCATGAGCTCTGTCCTTTCTTCTCTAAAGTTCTATCTATAATCTAATAAAACATAGAAACTTAAAAAAAATCAGGCTTGTTAAAAATATCATGCTCATAGCTGGGCGTGGTGGCACACACCTTTAATCCCAGCACTCGGGAGGCAGAGATAGGAGGATCAACTGTGAGTTTGAGGCTACCCTGAGAATACAGAGTGAATTCCAGGTCAGCCTGGGCTAGAGTGAGACTCTACCTTGAAAAAAACAAAAAAACAAACAAACAAACAAACAAAAAAAAAAACAAAAAAAATCATGTTCAGGTGTCATAGAAGATGCAAAGAGTGAGAGAACCATGCTCCAACCTGAATCAAAGTTAATCATTTCTGTTTTCAATCAGGTCTCCCATTTCCCACATTCCTTCCCCCAAGACTATTTCTTTGGCTTTCATAAATGAACTGTTTATATCTACTGTTCAACATTTGCTTACTTAATGAATCACAAGAAATGACTTTGTCTTTTGACTAATATTTCAATTTTGCCCTAGCTAATTCTCTTTGTATATACCATGTTGCCTTAAGTTTAATATATATTACCTCATCATTTGGAAAGTAGCACATATGAAAGCATCTATAGGAAAATGATGATCTATACAAACTAGAATTATGTTCCACATATTCCATGTATGCTTCCTATGTAACTATATGGGACATTCTATAAATCAATAGAAATATGAAGGAACAGATAGTTAATAAAGAGAATGTAGAGAAATCCATCTGTAACTGTGCCAGAGTGTACATGTATGTTGCATACAGTGCACCAAAGGCAGAAAAGGTATGAGATATACCAGGCATATTTAACCAGCTTCTCTCACAGTGTACTTTTTCTCTAACTTTACATCTAGATATATTTTATTTTTATCATAGTAAGTTCTTCTAACTCCCTTAGAATTGAAATTTCAGAAAATGGCTTTTGGGTCTTCTAAGGAATTGTGGAATGTTCTTCAATTCATGCCCTTTGTTAATTGGTCTTAGTCAAAAGGCTGAGATGTGATACCCCAAACTCTTGTTCTATGTCCAAAATGATTTTAGCAACCACCACCGACTCATCCCTTCTATTTATGCTTACTATGCATAACAATACTTCTCAATTGCTGAACACATATTCTCCAATTTTCCTAATGACAGACCATTTGTAATTCTAGTTAACAAGGTTCCTTTGGTGAACCTAACTTTTGAACTTTGAATGTATGAAACACTCTTCTGAAATAGCTTTTCTTTGTTAACAAATGCATACTCTGGTCAGGAAGATTTCTCCCAAAATACAGCCTGTTGTTCCAAGCACTCTACTTTTATGAACAGCAGTTGGCTTTTTTTTTTTTTTTCAGTTTTATAAGCCATTTTATGTGAACCATTATTGGCTATTAAGCTCCATTTTTTCTTCTTTGTTATTACATATCTGCAGTATTGGTGATGTGTCCTGAGTTCTAGATGCAGAGCACCACGCAAATACGAATCAGGCCTTTCTAGTTTGCTTACCTAGAACGAGAAGTCACCTTTCCTCACTTGCTCTTGTGGGAAAGGAAGTCACTTCCCAGTACACTCATTTCAATATAAAGACACACCCTTTCAAGTAGTAATGGCCCCAACAGCAATTCATTTCCTTGTAAATACTGATAATATATCCCCTAGTCCCTCAGACCCATGAACTTATATTTAAAATTCAAAAAATACAAAATATTGAAAATTTACAAACCTCCTGAATCAATAAAAATGTGCTGAGAACATTTCAATACAGAAATTAGGTTTTCTCCTGATCTCTTCTTTCTCTTTCTTGTGTATGTATGTGCCTGTGCATGTGTGTATGCACGTTCTTGTGTGTACGGGGCCACGTGTGTGCAGGTGCATGTAGAGACCAGAGGATAAGCTTGGGTGTTATTCCTCAGCAATGCTGTCTACCTTTTTTTTTAAAAAATATTTTTTGTTTATTTTTTTATTTATTTGAAAGTGACAGACAGAGAAAGAGGCAGAGAGAGAGAGAGAGAGAGAATGGGCGTGCCAGGGCCTCCAGCCACTGCAAACGAACTCCAGATGCATGCACCCCCTTGTGCATCTTGCTAACGTGGGTCCTGGGGAATCGAGCCTTGAACCGGGGTCCTTAGGCTTCACAGGCAAGCGCTTAACCACTAAGCCATCTCTCCAGCCCGCTGTCTACCCTTTTTGAGATAAGGTCTCTCATTGAAGTAAAGCTCACCAATGTGGGTTCTGTCCTCTTGCTTGTGTGACAAGTACTTTACCAATTAAGCTATCTCTCCAGTCTTCCCCAACCCCATCTCTTTAATATAACTCTTTTTTGACTTATTCTGAAATTGTGGTTTTGAGAAGCACAGGGGAAGAAATTGCCCAATTTACTACAACAGCAAGGTTCATGATAAGCCTTTCAGAGGGCATACAGTGTGACACAACCCTGACTAAGAGGCACAAACCCAGGAGGAAGAGAGGAAGCAAGCCGACATTCATCATAGATGCTGGGAATTATCTCAGTCTTGGGAACAGGATCTAATCATTCCCAGTATCTGTGGGTTCTTGATTCCAGGACTTCTCTTCCCCTTCCCCCGCTAAATACCACAGTCCACAGATGCTCACTTCCCTTATGTAAAATGCTGTGACAGTTGCAAAGAATCTAGGGACATCCTTCGGTACACTTTAAGCCATCTCTAGATTGCTGTCATACCTAACAAAGGGCAAATGCAGTGCCAAATGCTGCTATCCTGCATTGTCCACAGAATAGCAACAAAAAGAAATTTCTGTACACATTCAACACACACATAGTAATTTTTTTCTACAAGTGTTTTTGTTGGCATGTGTATGTGGTGTGTGTGTGTGTGTGTGTGTGTGTATACACGTGTACATGTGAGGATCCACGGCTTACCGAATTGGCTAGCTTGCTAGTCAGTGATCCTTGGGGATACCTGGTCTCTACCTCTTCAAAGCTGAAATGATGAGCGTGTGCCACCACGCTTGGCATTTATGTGGGTGCTGGGAGCTGAACTCAGGTCCTCGTGCTTGTGCGGCAGCAACTTTAATGGGTGAGCCATCACCCCAGCCCTCTTGAGTACTTTGGATCATGGTTAGGTGAATTAACGAACGTAGAAACAGAGGTCCAAGTATCCTTTCAATCATGATTCTGGGAACATATTACAGTGGCATTTATTTTTGTAATGTATGGTTATATACCCTATAGGCAAAGGATTTCCAAGGACAGTTGACACAGAAAGCTATTTTGTTCCCAAATGGCTGTTAAGTTTGGGTACTCTCCTTTAAGCTAATCTTTGATTCTATTTTGTATTTGTTCTATTTCTCCTTAGTTTCCTGACAAGGGCTTGGCATGGCACAGAGCTCACTGGCAGAAGTAGCGTCTGCAATACAGTTCATATTCCTACCGATTCAGACAAGTCTCCTGATGCAGGCAGGCACGGGAGAACACAAAGGAAGAGGCTGGGGGAAGCGCAGGATGTGGGGGTTTTCCCAATGTCCCCTTTACAAAAAAACATGGCAACCTCATGTCACTCAGAGAAAGGCCAAATTTCTCCTCCTCGTGCAGAAACAGCGAGGTCATGTGGTCATGTAGTCAAGTGGGCACTAGCATTCCTGCAGCACCAGCAAACCTTCCTGTGGGAAGGAGGACAATGGCGCGAGCCATCCTTCTGTAAGCAGAAGCTTCTCTCCCCATCCAAGGCTGCCATGAGCCTTGTGAGAGTAAAGGTTAAGTTTCAAAATGCCAAGGTCAAGTTACTGAGAAGTGACAGGATAAGAGAGGATTGCAAGGTGAGGATTGGGCCTGGCTCAGCTGAGGAGAGCAACTGCAGCCTTGTGCACTGTTATTTGAACTCCTCTCCAAAACTCCTCACTTTCAGATAATTTTCACTCAAACTGCAACTCAGTGCTTATTTTGTTGCCTGACCCACTCTTAAAAGTACTCAGTCCTCTTTTCTGTAATTTTCAGCTTCACTTACAGGCAGATATTGGCCTGTAGGTCAAATCAATGGAGTTAATTTGTTTACCCTTTATGTTAGGCTGGTGATTGAAGTGGGTTGATAAAAATCTTAAAATACATTGTAATTTCCAGGTAACCTGCATTTGGAGAATATAGGCTACTTTCTACTTCCGAGTTTTGGCAGAAACAAATCTTCAAAAACATTCTTAACACACAAAAGCAAAACCAAACAAAAAAACAGACCCAACAACAACAACATCTTGTCTGGCAGAGTGTCAGTCATGCTAATGACCATGTCTCATGGAGTGTGACACTAGAGGCTTTTGCATTTTACCTTAAGTAACACTTAAAAGTTCTATTGTTGATAAAGTTGTGTTATGGTAATATCTCAAATAACTGAGCACCGCCTGGGCCTCTGAGGCACTAGTTCCATGTCTGAATGTCACAGCATGGCCTTTATGTGTATGTTTAGGGGGTGGGGGGTGGGGAGGGGGGAGGTAGTCGGGCAATTCTGGTTTTTTTTTTGGTTGCTAGTTTTTAATTCCTCATATTTATTCCTTTTTAATAGTTTGCAGATAAGAAACCACCTAGAATTTCAGAAACCCTCTTTTTCAAAAAATCAGACTTAGAGTCACCAAATTAAGAGTACAGACATTTAGCTGAGAAGTCTGCTGCCAAAACACTCCAGTGAGAAGTTGTAAAGTGAGGATGTCGTAGGGTAAGTGCCAGTTCCTTGCTAAACCCGAACTTATAGCACCTTAACAGATATAATATGTTTCAAATGACCTCAAATTTAGCATTGTCGAAAAGAAACTCAAATGTTCATGGGAGTCAGTTGGATACCACCCAACGCAGCGGCGTAGGCAGGCCACCCAAAGTAAGCTATCGCAGCACGTCTGCAGCAAGAGTTCTGCTGTGTTGCAGCTCTAGGGTTTACATGACTTTGTGCCTGACTGTAGCCACACTGCGTTAAGGCCCAGCTACACTAATGTTGGTCCTACCGATTTATGCTTGTAGAGGGGCATCGAAATGGTGAGAAGTCCCAGTGCTGGCAGTGAACAAGCATATTCTCACTGTGTTGCCTGGGCCCCCTCGGCGTACTGTGCTTCTTCCCTGTCATCTGCTATGGTTCACCTAGCATGCAGCTTGTCTGAGGGAGAGGCTGCAAGACTGTTTTTAAAAAAATGTTGATGTCATTACTCTATTTCTTTTTCTTAGTGTCTTCAAGCAGGGAGAGCCTTGAAGAATAGGCTTTTAAAGCTGCTTCTTAAAGTCCTTGAGCCAGATGTGTTTGGAATTCATTTTTTTTTTTCAGAGATGTTCACAACACATGTTATACAAAACCTTCTAGTGGGGTCTGAGCTAGTCTCACAATCATATTTATGAATATCCTTGCACTGAAGACAAGAACTTTCATGATAAGTGGAGTAAGTAAATACTGTAAGTAGCAGTAAATCACTTTGCCAAATGAACCCAAGTGTTAAATTTGTAAAGGCACTTCCAGTTTTCTAAACATTTTGAGTTTGAAGTTTAGGCCAGGAGATTTTAGATCTATATTAGGTTCTTAAAATTTTATAACAAATTAACCTATTAATTTTGAGTGAGATGAGTGCATGCCAATAGCTTATGGATGCCTTACAAAGTGCTCCTTGAACACAGAATTTGATGGTGTGGAACAAGAGCTGAGATAAATGGGCTGTCCTTCTCCCAGGGTTCTTGCCATGTGACCTTGACATAGTCTGTCTTCCCGTGTCAGTCTATGACACACTGTTGTCACGGACTCTGAGCTGCCTCACTGTGCTATGGAGAAAGGGACCAGAGATGGGTTGACTTAGCTTCCTGAGACTTATAGTATTCCCAGACTAGAATGAAAACCCTAGCGAGACTGGAGCTTGTGGGCACAAACTGCTACCCATGTTCACCGCAACTACATATTAATGCCATTACAGTTTGCTTTTTAAAGCAAACCAACCAAAAACTGATCTTTTGTAAATGGGTTACATATTTTTTATTTTATTTTATTTTTTGTTAATGTTTGTTAGTTTGAGATAAGGTTTCATTATGAATCTCATATATATGTCCCATACTGGTCTGGAACTGAACTGGTTATACAGCCTAGGCTAGTCTCAAATTTGCAATCCTCCTGATTCAGGCTCCTGAGTAATGGGATAACAGGAATGAGCCACCATGGTTGGCTGGCAATTTTAAACATGGGCTGGCAAGCTTATCTCCTGGGCTATTGTTACACGGGGGAATGGATGACTTTCCTGGAGACCAGGGTTGTCACCAGTAAGAACATATAGAGAGCCAGGCTTACTTGGCTTCCAGGGCCAGTGCGATGATACCAGCAGCCATGGGGGCTGAGGCCGATGTTCCCGTGTGATTGTCTGTGCATCGCTGCCTTAGGTCAGTAGTGATCTGAAAAACAAGTGAAAATTTGTGAGGTAAGTGGGAGTCATATGCAAACAGAAAAAAAAAAAAAACTTATTTATAAATGTGGATGGAGAAGTATTGAAAGATTCATGTTAAATTTGCTGTTCTCACACTTCTATAGCCATTTCTCTTTCAGAGAATCACAGGGGTAAATCAACTTGGACAATGCAAAGGTTTGGAAATCGACTCCACATCTGCTAAAGCCAGACACAGAACTAGAGTGAGCCTACGGCTAGAAGCATCAAGGTTGTCCAAGTCCCTCCTGAAAGTTTGCACTGCAGGGACCTCGTGCGTGTCACCTTAGTTCCTGCTCAGGTTAAAGCTAACATTGTTATACGGACCAAACATTTTGAAATAACTAAACATTGAATCAGCCAAGTGTGGTACTGGGAGCTTAAGCAATAAGAGTATGTAGTTCTTGTCCTCCCCACATCACTACCTTGGGAGAGCTAGGTTTCACAGCAAAAGTAAGGTTGACCATATGAGTAACTCAGTGGTGCATGCCTTTCCAGAAGTCACAGAACTGTTGCACACATGAATCAAGGTGTCCTCAGATTTCACAGGGATATGAATAGCCTAGTGTGTTTCATATGCAATTACAGCACAAAGTGTCTCCTTGTGCACCATAGCAGATTTTTACTCTCTAATCAAAATGTCAAAACTACATCATTTTTATTTTGTTGGCTTGACTTCAGTTCACTTCAGCTCTGACTGACATCCAGCAAGGACAATGGCTTTCAAACCTTGACTCATTATTGTCTCACTAAGAAAATTAAGCTTAAATTCTCCTGAATAAGCAAAATTAAATTTTATGAATATGATTTTGAAAACCCATTGTAATATCTCTGAGATTAAAAGAAAAACCTCTTTCCTGGATAGGAATCTATTTTTGTCCCCTTGGGACTGAGCTAGTGTTCACTGAGAACGCACATGTCCATGACATGAATTAGTGGAGTTGTAGCAGCTCCCAGATGACATTAGTAAATCTATCTTTGGCAACATGACAAGTCTATCACCACATGTGACAGACAAAAATGCTGATGGGAAAGGTCAGCAGCAAGGCGCAGAGGGTACAGACGACAGAAGAAATGCCTGGGGGTGAGGGGCTGCGAAGGCTCAGCAGAAAGGCAGAGAGGGAAGAGTCAGGGCTTTGAAGGTCAGGTGGACGTGGTGGCAGTAGAGGGACCCTCTCTGAAGCGTTTTCTCTGTGTCACATGAGGCTTCCCAAGAGAAGTGGACTCTACTTTTAAGGAACTAGAACAACATCCTGGACCATTCAGTTTCCCAGGAGACAATCTGTTTTTATCATCTTTTTCTCATTTCTTTTTGTCACTTCTAAGTACCAGACAACCTGTGCCACATAGGAATGAACACTGACACAAGAGAACAGAATAAACAAAAATATATAGAACCACATTGATTTGGCTGGATGGAGAAACAGGACTACATCAACTTTCTGCTAAGAAAATTTCAACTATTGACTTTAAAAGGGAATTATTTTATTGTGTTAAAAACATATAACATAATTTTGCCCTCCTACCAAATTTTATGTATATTATATTGTTAACTATATACACTGCGACACAGTATGGATGACTGCATGTTTGTACCCACTACATGACCCTTCAATGCCCCTTAACTGCAATCCCCATTCTACTTCCCATTTGGAGGTGTCTGGTTACTCTGAGTACTTCACATGCGTGGAATCACCTGGTATTCCTCTCTCTCTCTTTTGAGGTAAGGCCTTGCTGTAGCCCAGGCTGACCTGGAATTCACTATGTAGTCTCAGGGTGGCCTTGAACTCATAGCAATCCTCCTACCTTGGCCTCTGCAGTGCTGGTGTTAAAGGCATGTGCCACCATGCCTGGCCACGCGTTTGTCTTTTTATGGTTGGGTTATTTCACTTAGCATGAAGTCCTGAAGGTTCATTAATGTTGCAACACATGAAAGATCTCCCTTCTTTACTAGGGGTGAATAATATTCCATTGTGCTAGGTTTCTATGTCACTCAACTGTTGATGGACACGGGGTTGCTTCCACATCTTGTCAGTTGTAAATAGTATTCCAAGTACACATGAGTGGGGAAAGACTTCTGAAGATCCTATTTCTAATTCTCTTGATATTTCATGAGAGTTAGGATTGCTGAATCATTCAAAAAGTCTTACTATCTTATTTGAAATCGTGAGTGAATTTATACCCTTGTTTTTGGAATCATTGTTCCCTGAGTCAGTGCATCTGAAGCAGGGTTTTCCTGGGTTTCCAGAGTTGTCGTTGTTGAGAGATGGCCTTGTCTGCATTCTTCTCATTTCACCTCGCCCTATGGCCACATTCCTCTGTTGGAAGTGTTACTGCTTTTCGATGACTTGTGCCTGAATTCGAGAATTTTTCGTGATGTTTCCTCCCTTGGCTCTCCTTCTCTGTTCTTCCACTGCACCAAACACACACATCCGGACACACACACACCCAGAACGAATGTTCCAGGCATTTGCTGTCCTCCTGAGTATCATAAACAACCATCTCCAGGCAAACAAGCACAATGCATGCTCTATGATGTTGGTGTGCAGCACGAATATACATTTATATAGTCAGCAGGCACACATATAACCTTTACTTACATAAAAATACTTAGTATTTTTATAGTAAACACTTAGGAAGTGTTAAATGCTATTAGTGAAGGCAAGCTTGTGAAATTCCACCTCACAACCATGCTCTAATCTTTTTTTAATCATTTGAACTAGATGAAGGGGGCTGGAGGGGAGTGGAGCAGGAAGGTGATGAGAAGGGCAAAGGTTAAAACGAATAGGTAGAAAATAAACAAGAACATCTTTCCCCTTCTCTGCTTTCAATGGAAGTTACAGTTGGGTCATGTCAAAGGAACACTACTGTCAGTGGAGGAGAAATTTAGGTCTAACTTACCAAGAACATCCAAGGTAGGGCTTTCATCACTAGGAGAAGCTAAGGTACTACAGGATTTTTATGTCTATCTTTAGAAATAAAAAGCAAAGACCACCAAAAAACATGCAGTTTTGAAGAAAAACAATGTCTCCCAAATTGGAATCATGTGGGATAACACTGTCATTCCTAAGTTGTATGTGCATATCTCACATGTGCCTCACCAGAAAGTATCATTCTGTGTTCAGCTCACAATGCAGTGACCAGCGGTTCGTACTCAAAGCCAGAGACATTTCAACTCCAGGCATTCTAGATAATGCCTCAGAGCTTCTTCTTAATTCTAGGAGTACAGCTTGAACGTTCCAAATTTCCCCAATTCATCCCCCAAATAAGAAACAGAATAATTCAAATAATTCAAATTGCTCAATAAAATATCATGTGTATCCACAAAAGAGAGGAGAGCTGGACAGGACACAGATCCCAGCAGACCAAGGAATCCTGTCAGTGAGTCAAGTTTGCAGCCCTCCGAGATTCAGTGGCACAATGACACTGGACTCCACACAGTTAGGGCTGGCACCTTCCCCTGTCAGGAGGGGTGGATATGGTTCAGGCTTCAAGGCTCCTTATGGATGACCATCACTTTCTCACACTAAACGCTTATTTCCAAATACTTCACATTTCATTATTTGAGCTGATTGGACCTTAGACTATTGCTTGTGGATGCAGTTCTCCAGGGAATCTCAGATTGGATTGGCTCAGGCCCTAACTGACAGGCTTTTTTATTGCCCAGCATAAGTGTTCTTTCTCCCTGATGTCTTATGGTATTTTATTTTGAGGGTGCCCTATTGTCTCATACCTGTTATAAGAGCCACTGAGAAGATATTTTTAAAATATGAAATGATCGTGCTGTCAGGTTGAATTCGCTTCTAGTGTTGACTTTGATTTGGACTAGGACTGTGACAAGAGAGATGTTTCAGACTTGGCACTGGGAGAGAAGGGCAGAAAAGGAATCTTGAACATTGCAAAGAGCATAACAGAAGGAGCTGATTTAATAAGCACAGTGACACACAAAATGGGGACAAGTGGATGCCTTTGGTGTCCACAGAAGTCACAGAGACTGATGTAGAATTCAATTACAAGTGACAATTCAGTTCAAACTCCACTCCCGTGTCACGAACAGAATCTATACAAGTGCAATGTAAATATATTTGCTTACATATATGAGGGAATATCACTAAAAAGGCTACTCATCTTCTGTCATTTCATATCTGTATAATATATAGCTTAGTTCCAAGTCCCAACAGGAGCGTAACATTTATCTGCTAAAATCAAACTCTTTTAGAGACATTTTATCTTATTCTTTAAACTCTCCCAGTCATGTGGAAACATTTCAAGGTCATGTCTTTTTTGACAATACAAACAAGATTCAAGGAAACTTATCATCAACCTGTGAAAGTTAGATGTATACATGGATGCACACAATCCTAGAATAAGGAGCAGTTCTATTCTCACATCTACTGAAGTCTCATGGCTTCTACTAAAAGTACCACCATACAAGTAAGTGAGAATGTGCAGGAATATGTGTGTACATGTATCAAATTTCATCCCAACTCATAGGAACTTTGTATTATTCTTGTAAAAAATATTTATTTGAGAGAGAGAAAGTTTAGAGAGAGAATGGGAGTAGCAGGGCCTCTAGCCACTGCAAAGGAACTCCAGACATACATATCACCTCATGCATCTGGGGTACTGGGGAATTGAACTTGGGTCCTTTGGCTTTGCAGGCAAGCACCTTTACCACTAAGCCATCTCTCAAGCCCAATATTATTCTTTATATGCACATGGACTGCGGTGATTTGATTCAGGTGTCCTCCATAAACTTACGTATTCTGAATGCTAGTTTCCCCGCCGATGGAGATTTGAAAATTAATGTCTCCTGGAGACAGTGTATTGTTGGGGGTGGGCCAGTTTCCCCTTGCCGGTGTTTGGCACACTCTTCCCGTTGCTATTGTCCATCTTATGATGCCCAGGAGGTGATGTCCACCCTCTGTTGGTGCCATCATTTTCCCCTGCCATCATGGAGCTTCCCCTCAAGCCTGTAAGCCAAAATAAACCGTTTTTCCCACAAGCTCCTCTTGGTCAGGTGGTTTTCTGCCAGCAATGTGAACCTGACTGCAACAAGGACTTTTTATCATATTAGTTGTAATATAATATTTACATTATAGCAATCCCTTACGCTGTTTGCCAGCTAAGGACAAGGAGGCTCAGAAAAGCTGATTTTCTTATTTCAGGACACAAAGCAACAAAGGGTTAATAAGTGGTGAAGATATTAAATCCTGAATTAGCAGCAGAATAAAAAGCTGAGTGTCTAAGTGTAGTCACCCGTGAGGAGAGCAACAACAGAGCCAAACCCCAGCCACAGCCACGGCCGTCTGGTGTCAGGGCCCAGCCTGCCAGCAGGTGGGTAAAACAATTCTCCTTCCGAGCTTTTCAGGAACAAAGTTTCCTTTCAGCTTTTTAACAATCTGTGGAGAATGTGGGTCGAGCCTCTACACACATGTGGACTTGCTAGGGTTTTACTCCTTCTAAATGGAAATGGGAAGCTGGGATGGTAATGAGTACTGCAGTGGCAATGGTGACTGCATGTGAAAAATGAACGAGGTGGAGGGGTAGAACGCTTCTTCAAAAGGAGCCACATTGCTGTAAGGTAGGGGCTGGGGAGTTTCTCAGTAATCAGAAGCGCTTCCTGCACAAGCATGAAGACCGGAGTTTGACTCCCAGTACCCATATAAAAATGTAAATGGTTGGGCACCGCCACTCATGTCTGGAACCCAGTGCTGAGGGGGAAGGGCAGAGACAGAAGAATTGCTGAGGTTTGCTGGTCAGCCAGTCTGACTGAAAAATGACAGCTCTAAGTTCAGTCAGTGAGAGTCTACATTTGAAGGAAACAGAGTAGAAGAGTTGTAGGGGAGGACACCTAACTGTCTTCACTGGCCTCTGCATGTGTGTTTATGGAGTGTCCAAACACTTGCATACAATACACACACACACACACACACACACACACACACACACACGCATGCACAAACAGCAGTGAGGTACTCCTTCTGGAATTGGTTACTAAGGCCAATCCTCAGATATCTCACAGAGTAAGTTTGTTTTGAACACAAACTAATAAAATGCTGTCAGGAGAGGTTGAGATAGAACATATAGTCTCCCAATCATGGCCAGGGCAGCCCATACCAGGAGAATTATGAGAAAGCTGGCCAGTATCCTAACCATTGTGACAAATGACTTGGAAAAATAGATAGAGGCTAAACAAATCTCAAACGAAGAGTTTTACGATGGGATTGATTGGGGAAAGAGCAGAATTTCATCTTTAAAAACAAAAAACAGCATGGAAGAAGTTTGGGTAGTGTGGTGGTTTAAATGTAAAATGACCTCTACACAGACTCATGTGTTTGAATACCTAATCTCCAGTTGATAACACTGTGTGGAAAGGCTGTAGGTTCTTTAAGAGGTAGAGCCTTGCTGGAAGAAGTGCGTCACTGGGGGTGGGCTCTGAGGTGTTCTACCAAGTCCTGATTATTCTAATCTCTCCTTGCTGATGTGAAGATGTGACATAAGCTTTCAGCTCAGTCCTACTACACCTTCCCTGCTACGGTGGACTGTAACCTCTGGAATTCTAATCTACTTCTGTTCAGGTATTGTGTCCCAGGAAGGAGAAAATAACTGATACAAGGAGGCAGTGAGGGCTGCCAGACAGAATCTTCAGTGCTTTTTCAACCAAGGAAAGTCACAGTTATCGCTTTAGTATTTAAAGCTTTTGTAAGAGGAACCCTGTCAATTTTTGATTCTAAATATCCAGTCTAATGTCATTTACCTTCCACAGAAAGGAACAGAGAAGTTCCCTTTCTTCCAGCAGCTACATACCAGAAACCTGTGTAGTCTCTGTTCTTCCAAAGTCTGATAGCCAGTGTTGCTTGACTATTTGTGGTGCTCTAGTTCTAGAAAGGAGCACAAATTCTCATGCTCAAGTGGTTTTCACTCTCCCAAGAAAATCAGACAGTAAATGAGAAAGCCTAGAGGATCGTGTTAAGTGGGCATAAGTGCACTAAAAGGAAAATGGAATAAGACACAGGAGAGGAGGATGGTGGAGGGAGCAGCCCTATGTTAGGGAGTGTATAGAAAGCATCCTCTCTGGGATGACTTAGGTGAGAGTGCTGTCCTACAGAAGCTGCTCCTAACAGGACCCAACCCTTCCTTGAACACATAAAATGCGTAACTTTGGGAGTCTGGTGTTAACATTGTGCTTTAGATCTGTACAGGAGGTCTAACTGAAGAGGTTATGAAAAGGTTTTTATCCTTCCATGGAATTCAATTATAAGAACTAAATAGTAAGGGGCAATGGACACCCATGAAGCAAGAACAGACTATGAAATCAACCTCCTCTACATAGCCCCACACTGGATGTCCCAAGTGTCAGGGGCATGATGGCATGCTGGTTACAGAGAAGCACGGGGCCTATAGTGACTGAATGGAAGCTAGGCTCTAGCCTTTTCTTTTTTGTGCAATAAGCACAATAATCCTTCTACTCGGGGTTTTAAGGATACCACAAGCTAAAGCAGTCAATAGGCAAAATGTAGTACCACATTCTCATTAGGAGGTTGCCATCATGTCACTGTAATGGCATGATGTGATATAAAGACTATGATACATACAATTGTGTTCACAACATTACTTCATACAATGTCTTTAAAGTAGCTCTTTAGTCTGGTGTGGCAATTTGCATCTGTAATCCCAGTACGCATGGCTAAATGAAGCAGGATGATCATAAGGCCAGCTTCGACTAAATAGTGAGGCTTTATCACAAATGAAAAAAAAGATAGCTTGTCATTTTGGATGATTCTATTTAGTTTAAAAAGAGCTTCATATCATACTCCTGACAATGTCGAGACTTCATTTGCTGGAATAAGGCCAGCACTTCCCCAAGCCTACGAACTGAAGGCAATTTGAACATCCACTGTTGCACTAATCATCAAGGCAGACACCTGAGGGTGGAGAGACTCGCAGTGTTTTGAAACCCAGAGCAAACTTTTCCCTCTTGCAAACCGTGAAATGGCTTTTTGTCCCAGGAAAGCTGATTTAACAAAGTGCTTTCCCAGAGGCAGAAGGGAGTTCTTTCCTGTCCCTCCAGACTCTCGGCAGCCTCCTTGGCTCAAATCACAAAGGTGTACTTAGGAATGAAGAATGACAACTGTGTCTTCTGGAAAGGCTGAAAATGACAGAGAAAGTGAATGGTTCCATGAAGGGAAAAAAGGAAGACACTGCACTCCTGCAGCACTCAATCACAGATGCCACTAACAGGATGCAGGCGTCACTGGAGACCACAGGCGTCTAGGTTCAAAGCCTGGTGGAGGGAAGGTCCCGGGTGTACCCCTGGCTTATTCATCATTCTGACATCTGGAAGGAAAGGGGGTCAGCCGGACTATAAAAGGCTAATGTTGCTGCCAACTCCACTCATGTTCAGGCTGTTAACATGTTCCTGATCACAGTGCCTTTCTTTATGGGGTGGGTGAACAGGCCATACTATTTTATGGGTTGAAAAAAAAACCAAGGTGCAACAAACCTCTCTGTTAAAAACAGCTGACTAGGGCTGGAGGGATGGCTTAGCACTTAAGGCACTTGCCTGCAAAGGCAAAGGACCCAGGTTTGATTCTCCAGGACCCACATTAGCCACATGCACAAGGGGGTGCGCATGTCTGGAGTTAGTTTGCAGTGGCTGGTGGCCCTGGCGTGCCCATTCTCTCTCTCTCCCCCTCTTTCTCTGTCAAATAAACAAATAAAAATAAAAGATATTCAAAAAAGAAAACAGCTGACCAGCTACACTATCTGGATGTAGAAGGATGCATCAGCCCAGGAACATGGGTGCTGGCCACTCACAGAGCACGTGTGTGCCATGCACTCACACAGAAGCCAGGGCTACTCCTGCTGTCTCACCATCCCTCAGGACTCTCGGGTGTGCCCTCCATTTTACAGTGGAGGAAGATAAGACATTGTGGTCTCTTAGCACTAGGCAGTCAGTTTGATTTCAAATAGCTTCCCAATGTTCTCTTCCACTGGGCATGATCTGGAGAAGCTGGCAAAATGAGAAAGCTAAAGAATTGGGTGGAGTGAAGGAAAAATTGCAGGGATGAGAAAGTTTGCAAGTTTTATTTTATTTTGAAACCGAACACTGCCATCCACATGATATTGAGCCTTTAGTACTGGAAAACTGTCATTCAACATTAATAGTTTTGTTATTAGCTAGATCTCATATTCGTGAGCCAATGACCAGTGTCCACCAGTGCAGAGTGATACCCGTTACTCTGTTTCCTGTTTTACCTCCATTCTGAAGGCATCTAGAAATAAGCAAAAGAGTAGAGTGCTAATTATTAGGGAATGTACAAGGACAAAGTAACAAACGGAAGCTCAGTGAAGTTTGTGATATCAGAAACTGTAACTGGAGAGAAATGAGATAACCATCCCCACTAAAGGACCTGACATTAGTCGTGGTGCCCAGGTTCTGGCTCCAGCTTTCACTCTGATGACAGAATGGATCGATTTGCTTATCTGTGGGAACAACCTCTCTATGGCCCTGCATGGTGGTCACGAAAACTACTACATAATCAAAGCAGAACATGGGGATGGCCTAGTAAAGTGTAGGGAGCAAATCTCACCACAGCGATTGTGAGAACTCAGGAAACACAGTGTGCTCCCATTAGGGATGTGGGTCACACATCCTCCTCCTCTGATATCTTGTCCATTAGAATACCATAAGCTTCATTTGGAGAAGGCACTCAGGGAGTTTAAGGATACCCTTCCCATAGCAACTGTACCACAAAGAAAAAGACTAGCCAGGTAGCCTGGTTGCTCAGATGCAAGAATGAACTTTCACACCCTCAGACTTGAGGAAAAAGGGAGGGAATCTTAGAGTTTCCAGCAGAAACTTCTTGAGTAATGGGTGTCACTCAGCTCTGTGCACATAGTTCATGAGCTAGGAGACACACATCTTTATCTTTAAAGGCAAGGTGGATACTACCAGTTGTTAACAGTTTTCTAGTGAAGTCAAAAATCTCATGGGGTCATTAGTTTTCAATTAAGCAAACCAGGAATTACCAAATGCTCACTATTGCATTTATTCTGTTTTGAATTTACCTTTGTTTGGAGTTAGGGTTAGTGATTAATGATGCAGAAGGTCCTGTCAGGTGCACTTGTGTGTATTTTTAACCTAATCATTACAAAGGAATTAGGGAAAGATGAAGACATCTTAATAACAAAACCAAAGTAAGTAAAAAGGTAGTTGGGAGGGGGGGTGGATAAATGGCTTAGTGGTTAAGCACTTGCGTATGAAGCCTAAGGACCCCAGATCAATGCTAGATTCCTCAGGACCCACATAAGCCAGATGCACAAGGGGGCACAGCATCTGGAGTTTGTTTGCAGTGGCTGGAGGCCCTGGTGCATCCATTTTCTCTCTGTCCATCTATCTCAAATAAATAAATAAAAATAAACAAAAAAAAATTTGAAAAGGTACTTGGGAAGCAAAACCAACAAATTCTATAATAACCAAGCATCAAGGGGAATTGAATGGATGTGACATGAATATGAATGGAACAGAGTAAGTATACTTATCCAAAATGTTATGAACTAACAAGTGGCATTTGTTTAAACTTATCTGTGTGAATGTACATGTGCCTATTTATGTGAGTGTGTTAGTGTGGGGCGCACACGTGGCAATCAAAGGACGACGTTCAGGCCAGTCCTTGCCCATCCACCGCATTGGAGGTGGGGTGTGTTCTCCGGATTCTCACTCTGCTGTTCTTCAGCTGCGGCTGAAATCCCCGTCTCCACTTCCCATCCACATCAGCAGGCTGGAGAAGCTTGCCTGGCTTCCAGCTCTTAGATGGGTTCTGCAGATTAACCTCAGTTACTCTAGCCTGAGCAGTGAGCACTTCATCCAGCCCTAGAACTTTTAAAGTCACATTTTGGAATATCTACACATAGTAAGATATTTTGGGGTTGGGAACAAATTCTAAACAACATTCACTTGTACTTCATATGTACACAGACTAGATATAATTTCACACAATATTTTAAAGCATGAAATTGTCTTATGGAATGTAATGTTCCACCTGTGTCCTAGAAGGACTACAGACCTTTCAAATTTGGAGTGAATGTTTTAGGTATGAGGTTAGGCTGCTCAGCCTAAAGGGTCCTATGAGCACAGCTATGGGAAAGTGAGATGTGTTGTCAGCAGGGAGATCTGTCTGTGTTGCTCCCTGGGCTCTAACGCAGCATCTTGGGGAAAAGTTAAGGAGTGTCAAGCACAAAGGCCTCAGTTGAATTCAAAAGTCAAGTCCTAAGACAGTTTACCAACCCATCATCAGGAGAAAAAAATGCAGGTGGAAAGTAGTTGACATTTAGTGTTAACAGCACAGAGTTGAGCATGCTGAGTCAGAGCTTTGCTAAGCCTCAACAGGGATCGTGACCCCTGTGCTGTGTACTACCCACTGACTTCCTAGTAAAAATCTCTGTAATAACTCCATGACCTACACACTGTCAAGGACAGACATGGACCTAGTCAACAAACAGCTCAGGAGTAGGTAAACCTAATACAGGCTCGACTGACAACCTGACCACTTTGGCTATCTGCAGTGAGAGCAGGCTGGGGTGGTGAACAGGGGACTCCACAGGACTTCTATAATTCTCTATCCAGCAGACGGTGCTATAGTCTTAGAAGCGTCTTTGGTACAGGATTGTTTCAAGTTAGGTAAGTACAGTGGTCCCTTGCTATCTGCAAAGGATTAGTTTCAGGGATCAAAAAATCTGTAATGCTAAAGTCCCTTATATAAAATAAGATAGAATACCATTCACATTTTTACTTATGCATATCCTTCCTTGTACATTAAAGTTATCCAAGTGTACCACACATAATTCTAATACTATATTGTTTAGGGGATAATGGCAAATAGAAAATCATTTTCCAAATAATTTTAATGCTGTCGTTAGTTAAATTTGTAGATGTGGAACCTATGGACACAGAAGACTGACTACGTATTTTAAATGAGACCATGGGTTTTCCTACATACATTCATTGTTCACTATGAATTAACTGTACTAAGAACCAAGCATTAAATCAAAAGTTAAAAGATAGTGATTGAAGCACCAGGATGAGTCATGAGTCATATGTAAATTATAGGCTTTTCTCTGTTGTTATGTATCAATGTAAATGAGGATTAATCATGTGTTCTCAATAAAACTGAAGCTTAATCATGTGTAAGGTTATCATGACACAGGCAAACATTTCCATGAATAACAGAATGTTAGCATTTAGTGACTTGTGCTGAGATTCAGCAGCTAATTTGATCTGTTATTTCACTGTTACTTCTGCACATATATTTATATTTCAAGGTGATTATTAATAAATAAGCAGTGAGAGGAATGTAAAGGTGACATACTATTTTCTTATCATAGGACTCTCCACTGCTGTAGGTTGTGGCTAGTGTAGATGAACACTCTTCCAGGTACCAAGGCTTCTTTCCACTTTCTGCTGTGCTGCTGATGGAGATGGTGTAGATGCTGTTGGTGTAGCCATCACAAGAGCAGTGGTCTTTGCTTCTTCCGCCATTGCCAGATGCCCAGACAAACACAGAGCCAAGGCCTCTCCGTCCCTGTTTACAGACAGAGAAAGTTAAATGGTGGGGTGAAAGGAAGAGATCCCAGGCTCTGGACAAGGAGATCAAATACCACAAAATCAATTATTTGCAGGATGAAGGCGATGCTATTTTAAGACCAGACGGGGGTTAAGCTGCTTTGCATGTGGGGAGGCAGTAGAGAAGTACCAATAACACCAATGTGGACAGTAAGAATGGTTGATGTTTATGAAGTGAGCCCAATTCTAACTGCTTTACCTGAATCCGATTCTTTCAATAACCCTCTGAAATGGGCACACATTTTTGTCTCCATTTTGCAAATGAGGATCATTGGTATATAAGTAATGTTCCTGTGATGGTATAGGAACATGTCAGGGTAGGTCCCAAATTTGAATCTGGCCATCCAGACCCTAGAACTGTATGCTTATTACTTCTCATAAGCTTAGTGACATATTTCTCAGATCGTCACATCTACCATAAAGTGGGCACCTTCATTTTCCATCTGAGGAGAAAGAGGTTAAAAGAGGTCAGGCAACTATGTTGAATTCATTGTCAGCAAGCAACAGAAGAGGGTAGTGGCTATGTGCCTCCACTAATGGTATGGTGAAAACTCCGAGAGCTGACAAGGACTCTATCATAATAAAAATTTCAAGATTATGTATGCTTGGGAATCATTGAGTTACAAAACTAAGTATGCATTTTTATTGTAAAACCTCTAATAACTTTTAGTAAATGAATGCTTATTGCAACATGAAGGACTAGAATCTAGTCTAATGTGAGATCCAGTCACATTTTTGGCCATGTATTCTACAACCTCATAGACCCATCTTTATTAACAGTGCTAGGAACTGGAGTCACCCTATGTCAAAATCGGTGGTTTAAAATAGCTAGATGAGTTACTTAAGGTCATAAATCATCTAATAAATAGACACAAAGGAGATAACACATGAAGTAAAGCATCTCTTTAGTAACTGAATTTTTAATTTTTTAAAAATAAATCAATTTAAAGCTAGAAGCACAGTCATTTAGGACAGATCCATCATTTTCTAGTTCAAAGATGAGAATAAACCACAGAGGGGCTGGAGAGATGGCTTAGAGGTTGAGGCGTTAGCCTGCAATGCCAAAGGACCCTGGTTCGATTCCCCAGGACCCATGTAGGCCACATTCACAAGGGGAAGCATACAGTCTGGAGTTCGTTTGTAGTGGCTGGAGGCCCAGAGCATCCATTCTTTCTCTCTCTCTTTCTCTCTCTCTTTGTCTCTGTCTCTCTCTCTCCTTCTCTATCTTTCCCTCTGTGTGTCAAATAAATAAAATATATGTTTAAAAAAACCCACAGAGCAGAAGAGGAATAAGCCTCTTTCTTCCTCTAAGGCCATGACTTTCTGGCCACAGGTAGAAGGAAACATTTGATATGCTATGGCTTGAACCTAAAATATCCCCTGTGTTTTGAACACTTTCTCTACAGATGCTGGACTTATCTGGGGAGGCTATGGCATCTTTAGGAGGTGGGGACTGGCAAGTGGAAGCGGAGTCCTAGAAGCAGGCCACTGAAGGATATGTGCTGGGCTGGTTCCTGGGTCTGCTCCTGCTTTGTGTCTTGGTCTGACAGGACGAGAAGAGTCACAACCTCATGCTACCACGACCGTGGACAGAGCAGCTACACCATGCCTTTTCCAGCCAAACAGACCGATGCTCTCTGAACCTGTGAGGCAAAAGGAACCTTTCTTCCTTTCAGGTATTTCTGTCAGATATTTTTGCCACAGATGCTGGCATGCAGCTAATACAGATATAGCCTTGGAACTTCTGATAAAAGATCCAAAGAAGAGAGCAAGGGATCTGAGATTTCCATAATAAACTCTTCTACATCTTGAATCAAGTAAAAGAATATTTATGACATGATTAGTCAAGTCTTTGAATTGGAAAATGCAATATATTTATACAGGAATGGGAAGAATTCATGGAGAAAGATAGGAAAAGTGACAGGGAGAGAGAGAGAGTGAAGGAGGGATTGTGGGAGGGAGGATAGAGAGAAGGAGGGATAGAAGGAGGGAGGGAGAAAAACAAGCTGGTATTACTGCTGGACAGCTGAGCCTGGTTCATCACCCCTCACTTCCCCATCTCAATCCTCATGGCATGACCACACCCTCACTCAAGAATCGGAATAAATGCTTTGTCAAGCACTAGCAGGAATCATACCTCCCTTTTCAGACACTGAGGGGCTATGCTGCAGGGCAAATGATGCCCCATTCTGCCCTTATAGGGGCTCAGGATTGTGGGTAGGGATAAAATCAGAGCACAGAGAAAGCAAGCCTGAGGATGTTCAGCCTCCAACTTCCACTCTGAGCCATCACCAAACCAGCCTTGAAACTGTCCCCACAGGAGTGCCACCTTCCTTCTCCCCCCACCCATAGCAATCTCTGGATACCACTGTCATTGTGATCTTATTGGCACCTATCATGGCCCCTCAAACCTGGATCAATGACTGTTCCCATTGGTCAGAGGAGGAAACTTAGAATGGGAAAGGCAAACTCTTCAGGTCACATTGCTGCACTTAGATCTGTCTGACTTCAAAGTCTAGATTCTTGGCTATTCTGTCAAGCTGCCTGCTTTGAGATTGAAGATAAACATGGATGGATACCTTTTTCTCTTATCTGCAAGCTGTCTTGAAGACCAACCTCAGATGGCAAGAGCTAATGAGGTCTCTGGCATGGCCACTGTCTAAAGGTTGCATCCCAGCCTCCTCATGTGACTAACAGACACTTCTGGATCCCCATGGGTGTGGAGGGAAGAGCCAAGTTCCCACCCCTCAGGTATTTCAGTCACAAGGCCAACTTAACCTCTTACTTCCAAAGTTGCTGCCACTAAATGTAGAAGCTTTGTTGGAGCAGCTCAGAGGACGAGGTCAGTGGAGCCCCTGGTGTGCAGAATTTTCAAAGAATAGGTATTGCCCAGTCGTGAAATCTGGCATAGTTAGGATCTCAGAAACAGGACACTTGGACCCTCTCACCCTCATCTCTAGGCTGTGCTAAGGTTGGTTGTCCATGAATTGATTGCCTTCCCTAAGAAGCTCACCCCTGTGACATAAGATTCCAGGAGAAAGCCGGGCATGGTGGTGCACGCCTTTAATCCCAGCACTCGGGAGGAAGAGGTAGGAGGATCGCTGTGAGTTCGAGGCCACCCTGAGACTCCCTAGAGAATTCCAGGTCAGTCCGAGCTACAGTGAGAACCTACATCAAAAAACCAAAAAAAAAAAAAAAAAAAAAAAAAAAAAAGAGTTCAGGAGAGTCCATTTTGGTGGGTCTTGTTTTCTCAGCCCTCGCACCCTCTCTAGCATCTCATCATAACCTCAACCCTTGCACTGAGGCAGAAGCCCAGCCCTGCTCCCTGAGCATTTACTCCAGTGGTTCAGAAAGTGGTCACTGGCTTCCCAGGGAACACTTTGGGAATGTATGGAGACAGCTTGTGTTGTGATCATAGGATAAAAGATACTGGAGTTTTGGGAGCAGAGGCCATAGATGCTGTTCATCATTATTGAAGGGCCTCACCCCAGAGAATGACCCTGTCCAAATGACAAGATTTAAAACAACTCTGCTCACATTGAGCCATATTGGAACAGGTCAATAGATCACAAGGGACAGTGCAAGATATACTGTAACAGATGAATAAGAACCACAGAGAAATTAAAAAGCACATGATCATGGGCTGGAGAGATGGCTTAGCGGTTGAGAGCTTAGCTGTGAAGCCTAAGGACCCTGGTTCAAGGCTCGATTCCCCAGGACCCACGTTAGCCAGATGCACAAGGGGGTGCAAGCATCTGGAGTTCTGCAGTGGCTGGAGGCTCTGATGTGCCCATTTTCTCTCTCTCTCTCTCTCTTTCTTTGTGCCTCTTTCTCACATGATCACTATCAAATTTACCTATTTAAATTTATGACTGTGTTCCTATGGTTAAATTTTTACTAAAATGCTTTTAAAGCAATTTCATTTCAAAGAATATTTAATGAGATTATATTCAGAAAGTATCTGAGTTCATGATGTCATAATCATGAATATACAAATCAGAATTATGAATATATGAATATATGTAATCAGAATATACAAATGGATACAGGATGACTTAATTGAGAAAAAGGTATGTGTTAGTGTATAGAAGTACATACATGAGGTTTGATACATAAGGTGGTCACACAATTTAATGTAAATTACCCTGCTTGGTAAGATAAGGACTGTTATTTTCTTCTTTATACCAAATTTTCATAACTATATTATTTTTATAAACAGACAAGTACAATAGTCCCTCTATTAAGAGGGACTACACAGCTCAATTCTATTTATTCTTCCTGTGTTTCTTCAGAGTCTCAGAATATAGCCCCATGTTGGCCTCAAATCTATGATCCTTTTGCCTCAGCCTCCAGAATAATACAATTACAGGCATGTGCCACCATTCCTAGCTAAAAGAATTTTTGTTTTCCATGTTGGAGATGGAACTTGGAGTCTCTCACATGATAGGTGAGCTCTCTACCACTGAGCTACATCCTAAACCTTTGGTGAGGGTTGTACCCATAAACTGTATCCTTAGAAAAAACAGAGGCCAACCTTTCTAGACACATACCATGCATCAAGCACCAAACCAGCATAATTCTGCACAATCCATACTCCTAGACTTTACTGTCATTTGTTTCACAGATAATACAACTGCATCTCAGAAACAGTAATCAATTCCGGAATCAGACCTTGACATCTGACAGAAGTCAATGCCTGAACCATTAACCTTGATGATAGACTTCTTCTAGGCTAATAGAGAGCTGGGTTTGTCTTACTGTTTTTAGCCAATTTTGCTGTGTCTTCACTGAAGCCAGTACTGGGATCTAAGACAGACTGGTCCTTGTTCCTTCTGGATTCACAGCAGAGTTAGGGTTGGTAAACAAAGGTTGAGAACTTCTCCCTGAGCACTGGTAACGGGAGGACATAGGCTTGAGCTTCAACTCCTCCTGGGAGCCTCAGCCCTAACACGCACCCCTCAGGAGGATGCACTCAGCTCACTCTATCCTAGCAATATGCACAGAGGACAGCACAGTGCAAAAACAATTACACTGCTAAGGAGTCCTTTGGGGACTCAAGCCCTGAGATGAAAGGAGCATGGGCGGCTGCTGTCCTGAAAAATGTTCCTTCCAAAGGTGACAATCTTATATTAGATAATTCAAGGGATTTCTTTTTTTTTTTTTTTTTTTTTGGTTTTTCGAGGTAGGCTGACCTGGAATTTATTATGGAGTCTCAGGGTGGTCTCGAACTCACAGCAATCCTCCTACCTCTGCCTCCCGAGTGCTGGGATTAAAGGCGTGCGCCACCACTCCTGGCTTCTCAAGGGAATTAATTAATTTTTATGAATGAGAATGGAAACCTGAAAAGACAGTGTGGGTTCACACACTTTCAAAAGTCTGAAAGGACAGTGGAGAGAGGGGAGACTGATGCTGGAGATGGAGGGCTGCTGGAAACTGGAGAAGGTCATGTCAGCTTGTCCCTGCATGGGAGTGGGCAGGCACAGAGACACTGACATTCCTCCTCCCGTAGCTACTTCCTGCCAGTATATGTCACAGGCAGAACCATGCCAGATGCTGCTGGACTGGGGAACCCACAAAGACCACAGATGTCAGTGTTCCAGAGTTCAAGGGTTGAGACAGGAGACGAGAGGACCAGAGCTAGAGAAAGATACCCAGTATAGTTTTTTAGGTGTCCTAGGGACTAAATTGTGTCTATATATATAGATATATCCCATAGTCCAATGTGATAGTATATCTAGAAGAATCCTTTAGTGAGATACTTAAAGTTAAATGTGAAATCAGTGGGGGCTTGAACTGATAGGCCTGGCATCTGTATAAAGAGGGAAGGAGCTAGCAGCAGGCACTTTTGAGTGTGGACAAAAGGAAAGGCCATGTGCAAACACACCAAGAAGCTGGCTGTCTGCAAGGCAAGGAAGGTGTCACCTGAACACAGCTTAGCTAATCCTTGGATCTTGGAATTCTAGTCTGCTGGCTTCTAGCAGAAATAAAGTCTGTTGCTTGAGTTAACCCGTCAATGGTGGTCTGATATGGCAGCCAGAGCTGACTAATACAAGCAGAGCAGAGTTGCCAGTGTGACCTCATGAGGGCTACAGGATCCACACTGTAGCCACTAGGCAATTCAACCCTTAAACCTGTGTGTACGGCTTATTATCAAAGTCAAGGTTTAAGGGTCATTGACGTGTTGGTCCATATAAGAAGTAATGACATTTCTTAGCTTAGTTAAGTAGTGTAATTGTGATTGGTTACTGAAATGTACCTTGGTGTGGAAAAAAAAGAAAATACCACTTCAGTTTAATTGAGTGTCAAGTTAAAAGTTAATAAGCTTCAGGAAAATGTAACATGAAACTCTTGCAGCATCTATTCAACCAAATGCTAAAGTCTTTCTCATTGTATATCTAAATGTTCATGTTTTTTTTGTCATATTGATACTCTACAAAAACCAATTTATATAACCCCATAGCCACTGTTATTAAAGTTTAAGAGGGAACTAGATTTTCTTTTGGCTTAAAAGGTCAACAAAGGCCAATTTATGCTGGATTTCTAATTAAATCATATACCTCAGGACAGATTTTGAGAGCTTTTGTAAAACTAACTGGTGTGGCCATTTTTTTTCAGCCAATGATGCTAAGCTTTTATTTGGTAAGTTAATGTTACATTATTCTCCAATACTGATTAGAGTCTTCTTAAAGGGCCATGAATAAATGATAGAGGCTTCTGGCAATATAAAAACAGAGGAAGAAAGTATCATGTATGAATCCTATTAATTTTAATTGAGTGCAAGACACAGAGCAATATCAGCAAGGTAGATAATACTATGTACATTTTGCAGACTAAGAAACTATGCCATTCAACCAGAAACCCCAGTGTCTAATCAGAACCTATAGAGTATGACATGAAGACATACTGTAAAATAACTTTAGAATTTGGAACTTATTTTTCCGTGAGGTTTGCCAAGGCTGAGTATGCAGTGTACCGAAGCCCCATGCTATGCTTCTCCCCACATGCTGTGCAGCGCAGCTCCCTCTCTCCGGTAGCAAAGGACACGTGGTAATTGCATAGCCATGCACACAGGGCTCCTGGGTAAGCGGAAGGCACTGTTCAGGAACAATGACACCTGCAAGGAATGACCCCAGGAGCTGAGAGATGAGGCAAGAAGAGTTTATACTGTCAAACCCTAAGGAT
This sequence comes from Dipus sagitta, assembly GCA_036346955.1. Taxonomy (NCBI): domain Eukaryota; kingdom Metazoa; phylum Chordata; class Mammalia; order Rodentia; family Dipodidae; genus Dipus; species Dipus sagitta. The sequence continues at coordinate 66,327,173 of CM070770.1, read as the reverse complement.
ATTATAACTGGCATTTCCAAAGTCCATCTTGCTCCTTCACAGAGCAGGGTTCATTCAGAGAAATAGACTGGGTTGAAAAATGTAGGTAAATGCAAACGAACAAACAAAGAGACAAACAAAATACATCAGAACCCCAAATTTTAAAAAAAGTAAAAAAAAAACACCTATTTTAGCTATCACAGAATTTTAAAATATATTGTTTATTTAAGCAGTTTTAGTAACTTTTTGAACTACTGTCATCCACAGGACAGATGATTAACATGAACCATAAAGGTCACAACCAAAGAAAAGAAACCTCGTCCGCTCTGAGCACAGCTCAGAGCAGACAGCCACCACTTGCAATGCTTGGTGGCAAAACTGGCCTAACTTGTGTTGAAAGCTCTTTGGGATTGAGGCAGGGAATGAAGTCCCAGGGCAGATACATTAAGATGTCTTTGGCATGAACTCTTACCAAAGCATGAGTTTCGTTTCTTTGATAAGGTTCATTTGAGTTGGGGTTAGGGAATTTAAAGAAACTGAATTAGATCTGCAGAAAAAGTGGGCTACCCCACCCTCAAATAGACTTAATAAGACAAACATGAGATTTTTAGGAATCAGGAAGTTAAGTTTGCTATTGCCAAGAACAATCCTATACCAAGATCCTCAATTTTTCCAGGTTCTTGCACTGTACCCAAGAAAATGAATATATGAGACTCCCCTTTTTTTAAAAATATAATTTCTTCCCATATAAAGAACACACTGGCCAGGCATGGTGGTCCATGCCTTTAATCCCAGCACTGGGGGGAGGCAGAGGTAGGAGAATCACTGTGAGTTCGAGGCTACCCTAAGACTACATACTGAATTACAGGTCAGCCTGGACCAGAGTGAGACTCTACTTAAAACAACAACAACAAAACCAAACAAACAAATAAAAAACACAGGTCTCTCTTGAGTCTACTTCTTCCCTCAGACTTTGCATTATTGTACTTAAAATCATCAAGGTAAGTGGAGGAGGCACTTTGTATGTTTTAAAACAAAACTGAAATTAATTTCATTTAATGATTTGATGAAAACAACAGTTCAGTAATTCTTCTTGTCTCCAAGGGGGGGGGGGGAACCGAGATGAAAATACTAACCAATGGAAAGCAACATGTTCTTAAATATGACTTTCCACAGCTAGATCCTATCTGAATCTGCTGGTATACACTCTCCTCAGTCCTTGCAGGATACTGCTGGGCTCTGGCTATCTGTCTGCTTCACACATGAGCTGCTTATACTACCTATGTGGCCTCTGTTTGGCTTGGAGAAGGGCTTTCTAGGCATACACAGACGGACTCACCAAAGGCTATCCATGACATACAAAAAGTCTGTAAATAGAAATACAATTATTTTCCACTTTCCCTTAAAAAAAAAAGAAATAACTGAAAGTAGAAGAAAGGCTTTTGTGAACTGGAACTATTTCTCATTTTTGTCTTCCTACCATTTTCAGGACTTCACTCTCTTCTTCCTCCCCATCCCAGCTCCACACCAGTTGCTCTGTATTCTGACTTCCTGTGTACAGGCTATGAAGCCAAGTATATGAGGTAATTTTTTAATGTTCTTTGACTTTTTAATAATACACTGAAATTATTAGATGCAGTTATTAGCAACCATATTAATTTTGCACAACCATACACAAATGAAAATTCATTTTATGTGCTTGCTGAGCACACCAAATGCAGTTGCCTTCATTTTTAAAGGCTTTGAAAACCCAATGATGATTATGGAGTCAGCTGTTGGTAATTGTTGCAAGTATTTGGAATAAAATAAAACTTTTTATTGTTTCATGCTTAAACTTTTTAGCTTAAAATGACAAAATTTTAAAAAAATTATCTGTTAACAAGTTTGTGCATTAATATAACATACTGTGATCTTATTTTTTGACATTTTATTTATTTATTTGAGGGGGGGCACAGAGAGAGAAAGAGGAAATGAGCATGCTGGGGCCTGTAGCCACTAAAAGGCACTCCATACACACACCACCTAGTGTATCTGGCTTACATGGGTCCTAGGGAATTGAACCTGGGTCCTTTGGCTTTGCAGGCAAAAGCCTTAGCCACTAAGCAATCTCTCCAGCTCTTATAATCTTATTAACTCCCCTATCTTTTCCTTTCTCCCATCCTCTTGATGAACTCTTTCTTTTTTCCAATTTGTCCCACTTCTACTTTGATGTTTGTGGGCCGTTGAGCCTAATTAATGTTACTTATTTGAACATGGATATGGGATTATATTGATAAGATTTCAGAGGCTGCAGTATAGATGGCCCATAAGATGCTATCACTTGTGGAGTTTGGGTTTCATATCAAAGAAGAATGTCTATGATTCTATGAAAAGGCCACTAAAATGCTTTCCCCTCTTTGAACTACCTATGCATATGAGGTCAGAGTTTCTTTCTTTTTCTTTTTTTAATTAGTTTTGTACTCAGTGTATACAGTCAAGTTGGTGCCATCATTAGCCTCCTTCCTCTCCTACCCCCTCTGCAGGACCCTCCTCATTTTTTTTTTTTATAATACACACTTAGTATCATTTTGCAAGCTTGTTCATGCTCTAGTCCAAGGATAGCCAGCATGTTTTACTGGATTCAAGAGTACCTGTTTTTAAAAATTCTCTTTGATGATGGCAAGTTACGTGGCCAAAGACTAGCACAGAGAATGATTGATTAGCATAGATAATGATTAATGAGCATAAAGAATGATTGATAAGTGCTGCTACAGGCCCTTTGGGTAGCATAGAGAATGACGGATAAGTGCTGCAAATACAGAGCTCCCTACTTCAAGTTCCTGAGAAAGAGCTAGGTCTGTGTTTACTATGTGAATAGGATTTTTTTTTTCTTTTTCTTTTTTCGGATTTTCGAGGTAGGGTTTCACTCTAGCCCAGGCTGACTTGGAATTCACTCTGTATTCTCAGGGTGGCCTCGAACTCACAGGAATCCTCCTACCTCTGCCTCCCGAGTGCTGGGATTAAAGGTGTGCACCACCACGCCTGGCTAGGCTAGGAATTTTTTAAGTTGTTTATCCACTTTATCTACTAGATTCTCAATTCAGCAGAGCAGCAAACACCAAAGCCTTGGTAGAATCAGCTGGTCATAATGGTGAAGCCTGTATTCCCAGCCCTCAGGAAGCTAGGGTAGGAGGATTTCCTAGGCTACACAGTGAGTTCATGAACAGCCTGGGCTACATAGTGAGACCTTGTTTCAGAAACAAGCAAATGTGAACTAAAGATTCCAGAAAGAAGCTGCACCTATTTCAAACATGTTCTAACAGAACATTAGCTTCCATCTACCCAAAGGGCCTATAGCAGATTTTCCCACTCTGCTGTAACCCACCTACCTTATGTTTCCAAAGATGTATTTGAAAAATACACCTTGGTTTGTTACCTTCTATTGTAACTGCAAAAATTTCATAAAATTATTAACGTGTTGGAACACAGAATTTGGGGTCACCTAAATCTGTGTTCCCAGACCATGTGCACTCATTTGGCTCCAGAATAAACTGTCTCATATGTCCTTTGAGGTGAGAGATATGTTTTGCATCAACAGAAATAATTAAACACCTCAAAGCAAAAATAACAAAAACTTAATAAAAACAAAGGTTTAGTAGAATCAGTCTTATTTTCAGATATGCTTACACATGTGCACCTCTTCTTGTGATACTTTATCATGAAAGTACATAGGGGGCTGGAGAGATGGCTTAGCGGTTAAGCACTTGCCTGTGAAGCCTAAGGACCCTGGTTCGAGGCTCAATTCCCCAGGACCCACGTTATCCAGATGCACAAAGGGGTGCACGCATCTGGAATTCATTTACAGAGGCTGGAAGCTCCGGCGCGCCCATTCTCTCTCTCTCTCTCTCTCTCTCTCTCTCTCTCTCTGCCTCCTTCTCTCTGTTGCTCTCAAATAAATAAACAAACAAAAAAATTAAAAAAAAGAAAGTACATAGGGATGAGATCCTTAGGTCCTGATACCAAATCATAACAATGATGTGAAAAATATATTTCATTTATATGCAAGCAGAGAGAAAGAGAGAGAGAGAGAATTAGAATGGATGCACTATGGCTCTAGTTACTGCAAATGAAATCCAGATGCATGTGTGGGCCACTGTGCATCTGGCTTTAAATGGGTACTAGGGAATTGCATTAAGGTTGTTAGGCTTGTAGGTGAACACCTTGGCAGGTGAGCCATCTCTCCAGTCCCTTATTTTACTCAACCTGACAGAATAACTGGAAGAAAAACAGCAGTCTTCCATGCTAAGAGGACAGTAGAATACAAAGGAACAGAAACTTAGGTGTGTTCACTAATAGAGGTTATTTGGGCAAGTTATTTTACTTATCAATTTTAAGATATTCTGTCAAGGACTTCATATAATAACAATTTGGAGCTGAATAATGCACTCTGAATATTGTCTAGGCATGAACACATAGAAGGTTAATTTAATGGACTTTTAAATTTCTTCATAAGAAAATGAACAAATCAATGTGAAGAGACTCATGACAACTGGGATCTCACCTCCCTGCTGCTGACACTGGCTCTTCCTCAAAATGCCTACTGACTGCTGCTTTGAATTCTGCCTGACAATGGAGATTAAGCATATGTACACAGATTAAACAAAACAAAAACAAAACAAAGATACATTCCTTTCTGCTTTATCTCATTTGCCAATTCAAGAATTCCAAAATAATTGGCTGCCTTTCACATCCTATCTCTGGTTAAACTTGCTTTTCTCAGACTACAGAAGTCTCAGCAAGAATAAAGCCACATCAAAAGCTATAAGAGGCCACACGTGATGGCGCACACCCTTAATCTCAGCACTTGGGAGGCAGAAGTAGGAGGATCACCATGAGTTCCAGGCTAGTTTGAATCTACATAATGAATTCCAGGTCAGCCTGGGCTAGAGCAAGATTCTATCTCAAACAAACAAACAAGAAAATTTTTGTTATTGTTTGGAAAAACACCTGCTTTGAACATTACACAGCATCTACATATAGGAAAACACTGCATTGTACTTTGTTGATGTACACATAGCTTATGTTTTTATGCATCAATTAAAACAGATTCAAAATTTAAAATACACAGCTTATTATTTCCTTTTGGTCACCCCACAGTCTTCCAAACTTTGAGGTCTTCACAAGTTGTTGTCCCAGGGTGTGCGGATGACGAACACTGTGATCCTCATTCCAAATGGCCGAGAGGGCATGTACATGTCCTACCCTCTCTAAGTCACTGCCTTCGATAACTAATAGCAGCAGCACAATTGTTCTGGGTAATAAGACATTCCAGAATTCCACCTTTTGTTTTTTTGAGAACTAAAGTGATCATCTCACCTACCAAAAGTCACTATATCCTGGCTCATTCTAGAGCAAAGGCAAAGCTGCATTCAGACTCTCAGGAGAGCCACGTGTACGAAATTCAGAAATATTCATAGGACCAACTACCAATTAAAAAATTTTTTTGTTTATTTTTATTTATTTATTTGAGAGTGACAGAGAGAAAGAGGCCGATAGAGAATGGGTGCGCCAGGGCCTCCACCCACTGCAAATGAACTCCAGACGCGTGCGCCCCCTTGTGCATCTGGCTAACGTGGGTCCTGGGGAATCGAGCCTTGAACCGGGGTCTTCAGGCTTCACAGGCAAGTGCTTAACCACTAAGCCATCTCTCCAGCCCCCAAGTACCAATTTTGAACTGCTCCAAATTATACCATCACCTTTGAATTTTTACTTTGGCAGATTCAAATTTGAAAAATTCCTTTCATAGAGACCCAAAACATTTATTAGTAGCAGGGGTATAAAAAGAATTTACTGTAAATGTTTGGAAAGTAATGAAAAGTTTATAATCTTCTCTCAGTTAGCTGTACATTATGGAATTCTCACTGTGAATGATTCCAACTGCCAGCTCAACTTTAAATGAACAAAATCACACCTATCTCTATAGCCCACCCTGGGGCTTGAATAATGCCACAGGCTTCAAGCATATGAAGCAATAGCTTTCATCTTATGTAGTAGCTCACAACATTTCTCAAATAGGAAAAAAATCAATTCACTGCATTTTCTTCCCATGAACACAATATGAAAACAAACCACACTTTTGAAAACATTGCAATTTGTATTAGACTCATTTTCTTTTTTCAAGACACTATGGTGAATATATCTTAAAGGCACATCCAATGTCACCTGTTCTTTGAGGAGGAGACTAGCTGCTGGGCTGAACAGTAATACATTAGAATGAGGCCTTGTAATGGCTCTAGTAGAGTATGATAACAGCCTTTTGGAACAGAAACCCTGGTCACTTTCCACATCACCCTGGGACTCCTGCAAGGTTGAAGAGGAAAAGAACGCATCTAATGAAGCTCAGGATGTGCCTAGATGATTTGGCTGGATGACAAGTTCTCTGCAAACTCAAAGAAAGAGCTCTTTGTTGACCACAATTCAGCCGAACATGCATGGATGGGTACATATGACCTACTTAGCTCAAGCTGGTATCACAGGATGGCAAAGAACACAGGCTTTGGACAGAGACATGAGTCTGAACCATGGTCTTGCTTCTTAATGGCATATTACCTAACTTTGCCAAGACTCAGCTTACATGCCCATAAACTTTGTGTATCTATGAGACCATCAGAGTTATAATCATAACAGTGTTTTGTTAAATCCCTGAATAGTAGGTTAGATTGTGTTCATAATACATGCTATGAGAAATGTAGGTGCAGACTATATGGACTAGAAAATTTACTATAGAAGTAACATGCTCTTTCAAATATTTGTTTTTAGCAACTCAGATAAGTTTATCTTTGCTTATTGGTAGTGGCCTATGTTTTCTGCCAGCTATCATATTATGTGGAAGGAAATTCATCTGTCCTCATCAGCTTTAACAAATCTTACATTTGGAATCACAGAAACTGGTATTTGGTATGGATCTTGATTTGACCCATCCAATCCCCTTATTCTGAATCTTTCCTTTACAGGAACCTCCAGATCACAGCAAAACAACTTCTAGAAATTTCCATGCTCTACAGCTAGCTCAGTACTCACTATAATCAGAGACAAACCAATTGAAAAACAAAAGAGTGCTGTTGGTATCAGGCTAAGGCAGGAGTAGAGAAGTCTAACAAAGGGATTTAGAATGGATTTGACATAGAAAATTTAATTATCCACATAAGTACTAAGGAATCTCTAAACTAAAACTAAATGAGATGACAATAAATATGTGAAATTTTCACATGTAACACTATCATAGATTTGTATACCCTTAAAAATGCATACATATTATTTCATAGTTATCTATAAAATAGCAATTAAAATTTGATACTCAGGCCTCAGACAACATTGATAATTATAGAATGTATTTATGAAAGACACCTTTGTTTAAAAAATAACATTATATTGGATATACTTGAAAAGTCACTTCCTAGCTTTTCTAAAGTTCCAAATACATATAATTCTATTTACAAAGACATAGTTAAGTCCTGAGGGAAGATTTTAAAAGTAGACCTCATTAAAAGTAAATTTTCATTAAGTGGAACCAATTTTAAATAAGCTTTTTTGTCTATCTTTGTCCACCCATATATCATTTCAAGATTTTATAACAGTCAGCAGCTGGTTTAAAGGCAATATCTCATTTATTAAAATGAAAACTAGTACCAATATGGCTATATCTGGGTGTATATCAAAGAAAAACATCTTTCTCCCAGATGGAATCTGTTAATTTTATCATGATTATTATTGCTGTTTTACTATACATACTATGTCTCTTCTCTCCCTTTTTGGTTGACATATGCCTTTCATTTGAGGGTTAAAAGAAATGTGTTTATGTGTGATATAAGTGTATTCAATAGGCAATATGTGACTACAGAATGCTCTTATGCTTTCAGCAAATGCTCCACATATCAGTTCAGCACTGACCTCTGTTGAATGATGCTGAGAAGAGAAAATGGCAACCAGGGTCATGCCCACTAAAGATCAATGAGGGAGGCAAGTACAGGGAATACTTGGTAACTTGGGTACTGCTTGGCTTGAGGAATAAATGCATATGTTTCCTATTGATGCATCTACTACCCATCAGCAGTCTGGCAACCTCTCCTGCATCAAGCAAGCTTCACATATACTACTTCAAACAGTGGAATAAGTACTCCACTTAGCAAACCCTCAGTAACACCCCATTTTTATCTAAATGTGTTCCAGGATATAGCTGAGACCAGGTGATGCGGGGCTCATCCATCCTGGATTGGTTTTGAGTGAATGCACATTAAGAGAGACTGTTCTCAAACTATAGGGGATGACAAGAATCCCCTATGTATCATCTTACGCCTATACATAATTAGGAGTACATTTGAGTAAGATGAGATGCATCATGGAAAAAGGCATGTGCAATAGAGAAAGGCTTACATAACCCTAGACTGGTCAGGCTAAGCCAGTAGCCAGCACCTCCTGTAAAACAGAAGTGCCAAACAGTAATGCACTGCTCTGAGCAATCCAGCTCGTGATGCCCACTGCTCTGTGGCAGATTATTCTTCCCTTTCTATTTTTACTCTATTCTTTATTATAACTTCTTCCTATTTTGTTATCTGTGTACATTTCTTCAGTTATCTAATTAAGAAGCCAAGAACCTAGGAAAACATAGGGTTTCCATTTGGACTCCTGGTACAATGAATGTTGTGAGGATGGAAAGACTGCAACACTTCAAACAGGGAGACTGAAGATCAGGAGCAGGGGAGTTGGCTCTGTGGTTAAAGGTGCTTCATTGCAAAGCCTGATGGCCCAAGTTTGAATTCATGATACCCACATAAAGCCAGATGCAGAAATTGGCGCATGCATATGGAGTTCATTTGAAGTGGCAAGAGGCCCTGGCACACATATACTCTCTCTCTCTTCCTCCCCATAAATAAATCAATAAATAAAATCAGTGATTTTGATCTCTCTGACTTATTACTATCCTTGCCATTCTCTCTCTTATCATGATTTTCTTAGGTACTTTGAATAATATTCCCAAAGTAAGCAAGCAAGTAAGCACACAAAAGACATCCAAGACAACTGACACAGCCTTGAAAGTTTAGCTGCACATAAAGTGATGGAAACTCACTTGAGATGAGCTCCTCCAATATCTGCAATGGGTTAGTACAATAAGTTCTCCAAGGGAAAAATATCAAAGACAAATGCCAAAACATTGATCAGTCCATAGTTCATATTTAAGAAATAAGCACTGGGAACCATAACATAGACTTTCCTGATTACAGAGATTAAATCCCAGAATGTAACTAAGTGTGCTTGTCAGGAAATGCTGTACTGTGTAAGCCATCTCTGATGATATCAACTGTACCAAGTCTTACTTAAGTCTAATACACCAAAGTGCAGGTGGGGATGGGGTGATGGATCAGCAGTTAAAGTGCCTGTTTACAAAGTCTGCCAGCCAGGTTCAATACCCCAGCCCCCTGTAAAATGAGATGCAAAGTGGCACAAGCACCTGTGACCACAAAATGCCCACAAGAAACCAAGGTGGAGCCAGAAGAACCCAAACTCACAGGCAGCCAGTCTGACACTCATTTCCAGTCTGGCATGTTTGCAGTGGAAGGAGATCCTGTCTTAAGGAAAGTAAAGCATGGCCACCTCAGAGCTGTCCTCTGACCTCCACACGTCACTGCACATGTGCCTATAGCATATGTGCACATATGTGTGCACGTGCACACACACACACACACACACAAATAAATAAACAAAAAATTTTAAAGTACCTCCAACTGGACAAAAAGATGGTTCCAAAGTGGCCTACAATGGTGTGGGCAAGCAGGGTCTAAGCTGCTCAGAAGCAATCAGCCTGACAAGAAGCACACACCAGTGCAATGGTGGCACACAGCCTTGGTGGGTAACCAGTGGCTTTCTGATTGGCTAAGAGATGCTCAGTAGAAAGGAATCCATGTCTGGAACTGGGAACCAGGTGTGAATCCTATGGAGACAAAGACTATGCTCTTCACTGTCAAGCTCCCTCTAGTCTTTGGCTAAAAGGGCGACACCCATCAAACCAAGCAGACAAAAAGAAGGTTCCAAAGGTAACAGATTATATTATCATAATAAATTTTGTTACTGTGTTTTATTTATTTTGTTCTTTGTTACCAGATATTGCAGGTTGAGTGGACTTTGGGTGTCAGTTTTCACCTTATTTAAATCATTTATTCACTATTATATAGAGGTCTTCCTTAAGATAAGGGTGGAGCATTTGCTGTTCAGCCTTCCATGCCACCTAGCAGGGTGCCTGCAATATCACAGACACCCAGTGGCCACTCCCAAACGAAAGCGGAAATAGACATGTGAAGGTAACCCTAGGCTCCCGGCTTCTTTCTCTGACACAAACCTGCAGTCACTTGTGTCTGAAGCCTCGTCCGTGCACTCACTTGTTTTTTCAGGTCACAGTTTCATAAGATCATTTAGAACTGACTGGGAAGACGAAGCCATGAGCATATCCTGAGGTGCTGTTTGCCAAGGGGCTGTACCCAAGCCACAAGGCCAAGTGGTGAAGGGGTTAATGAGAGGAATATTTCAATTGTTCTTTTGAAAAATTGGCATGTAAAATTTCTATTCTGAGACCTTGTGTGCTCTGCTAAGAAGCCTCGAATGTTCCTTGTCAGTCATAGGGAAGAGTGAGGAACCTTAAAGAAAAAAAAAAGAGATAATATTTGAATATAAAAGTACTTCTTAGACTGGGGTGTTCATTAGGGATCCCCTTCAGCATCAGCTGGGAATTTCTGAAGGCATGCTATTGCAGAGGTCTGTGTGAGAGATGATCATTTTAATTGTGAGGATAGGATGAGTCACAGACTTTTAGCAATCGGTATCGGTAAGTCATTTATTAATTAAGTAGGATGAAGAGAGAAGAAAGTCATAGGTGTTAGGAAGGGTGACCAACTTAAGAGTGGGCTATCAGCATGTGAAGAAATGCATGTTTACTGGTAAAAAATTAATCACTAAAATCATTTCTAGTTCCAAGGTTTTGAGTACAAAGATACAGAATGTAAACTGAAATTAAATTTAAAAGCCAATTTTTAAAAATAAAGAAATGTTGGGTTAGGTGTGGTGGTGTGTGACTGAAGCAAAGAGATCAAGTTTGAAGCTAGGCTGGGACACATGCAAGGGAAGGTGGGCTACAAAAGGAAAGCTGTGTGGTTAAAGCTGAGAACCCTGGTTAAACAAAGCTAAAGATATCTCTTTAATCTGAGACCTCTCAGAGCCTTTAATATGCTTTTAAGTTTGCAAAGGAACCATAGAATAAGTGGTCTCTCTCAAGGGTATTTGGTAGGGAAAAATAGCAAAAACAACATTTATTCCTAAATGAATGTTTTGTCTAAAATTTTATTAAATTATTGCTTTCTGGAATAAAGTTTATCAAATATTCTCAAGTAATATTCTTCAACTTATAGAGATCATTCATTAATAATAACCAGAAATTTATATAATCATCTTCCACCATTCCATTCAACAATATCAAATTGAATAAACACAGGTATGAATGCTTTCATGGTATTTTTACATGACTAATTAGTAGTTCATTTTTATTGGCTTTACCTACTTTGGGTGTAATGACAATTAAGATTAATAATATTTACATTGTTTTGGGAACTCTGCAGGATATTTATATGCATAAAAATATGATCTTCTCTAATAACCATTAACATTTAGTTCCATTTATAGAGAAATAAACTGAGCCAGGAAGCTAATTTTAGCTTGAATGGATTAAGAAAGTACTAGAACCCACATCTTTAAACCAGAAAGACTGAATCCGTAGTCTGGCCACTTTACCTTTCATGGATGCTAATAGTTCATTTTCAGTCTATTAGACTTTTTACTATTTATTAGTCTGTTAACAATCAAGTATGATTATTGGGTAAATTAACTCATGACACAGAGCAAGTTGGCATGGACGTGATTCTTCACTAATCCCTTCCTGAGTACCAGGTACTATTGTGGACGTGCGAGACACAGGAAGAACAGTCAGACTCTGAGTCCTGGAGATAAGCCTGAGGTAAACAAATATAAGAAGCATAATAAGGCAAAGCATTAGAAGGTTCTGGAGGATTGGGTTGTGTGTCTATGTGCCGCATTGTGTACAGGTAGAAGCAGGCAGGGCTCTGTGAGAACAAGTTAGATGAGACCTTAGAGAAAACTGCCTAGGACACTGACAGAGAAACTTTAAGCTACAGTGGACTTCTGGGGTGGAGACCTGACACAGTGGCTTCAAGAGACAATAAAAACAATTGGTAAAGGACAAGTATGAAAATGGCCACAAGGAATTATACTCAACAGGAAAAAAAAAAAAAAAACAGAAAAGAAGGAAACAAGAGGGAAGAGATATGAGACAAGAAGAAAGGGAGTCTTCAACCATTTTTAAGATAGGAGTATTAATGATGTGAATATCTATATTCAATTGGATAATACAGTTGAAATGGAAACCTTGATCATTTCAATAAATAATAATTGCTTGAGACATATCTTTAATGAGGCAAGGAAAGACAGGGAAGCCCTAGGTGGAAGATGAACAATTATTTCACCAGAATAAAAGAAAGAGAAAAGCAAGCTGAAGGTAAGAGTCAGAAGTGCCAACTAAAATAGATATGACAACCTGATGCAGGGTTTGCCAGATTTCTTAGAGGCCCATTCCTAACTTTTGTAGTTGCGATATATTTCTGTTTTTCCTGCCTGTCGTGTTGGAGAGAGAGCAGTACCTATCTTATAAGGTTATTGAGAAGGTTTAAGATAGTAGTTAGTCTGTCAGGGTTAAAAGAGTGATGTTTGCGTAACAGATTGGCCAAATGTCAAATATTGTCCCTGTTGCCATCATCACCATCATCATCATCATCATCACCATCATACCATTATTTGTAGTCAAAATTATTTAATTCTAAAACCTTCACTTAATTTTCATAGCCCTTTGCCATCAAATAAAATGTGATCCTTGCGAGAAAGAGCAAGTTGTCAACAATGATATAGTTTGTTTAACATAGTTTCTTTGGTGCAGCTTTGGCACATTAATTCTACAGCGGCAATAAACTGAATCAATTCTGGTTTTGTTAACGTCTCTGAAAGCGCTGTTACATTCTGTTAAGCCAAATGCTTATCTTATAGTAAACAAATGGGGAACACTTGGCAACTCAATACGTGCTACGTTTCTGATTAGCAAGCAGAAGGAATGGACGCAATTAATCCTTGGACTCCCTGAGCAAAATGTATTTATTTCCTCTGTGAAAATCTTTCCTGATACTTGGCCTTCTCTACTACTGTCTGATCGCTCTGGTGGTCTGGATAGGGCTGCCACTGTCTCAGCTTTCTCCTGGACCACTGTAATTTCACACACTTGCCTCTATTAGCCACAGATGGCCCCTCCTACATGGCTACACTTCTGTTTAAAGTCCCCAATGATTTTCTGTAACAACAGAATGCAAACCTTGCCATGGATTAGAAAGCCTTGGCCACCCCTCCTATATTCATCTTTCTCCTACTGCTTTCTGTTCACATTTTCCCCAAGCTTTAAGAAGCATTCTGTTCTAGAATATGTTGAAATCTTGGCTTTTTTTCCCTGTAACTTCTGCACAGATTCTCTGCAGCCCAGAATGTATCTCCAGCATGCATCCCAAAACAGACACGAATGCAACCCAACACAAAACTGTAAACTCAAAATATTATGAGTTTTTTTTGTAACTCAGTTGAGTAGTTCTTAAGTGTGAACATTGTAGATGACAACACCATGTTATAATGTCACACAAACATGTATGTTCTTATATGACTTGAATGATGTAGTGGCGTGCAGTTTCTAGTGTATCACCCAAGTGCAGTGAAATTGGCACCATTATTTCCTCAAAGTAAGATGGCAAGTAAAATATAGTGATTGTGAACAATGTTTTAACCTACTACTGCAAACAATAGAGGCTTAGTGTTATTTAGAAGACAGGTAAGAATTTTTACTTGACGATAAAGGGTACTTTAGACACCTAACCACACCTCCTACTTTATACTACATTAGCATCTGGAACCTTGCTTTATATTTTCCTATTAAATGTCTTATAAAATAAAAAATATATCCCATTACAAATTATTAGTTCTTTAATCCTAGTTCCACAGTATCTTAAAAAAAAGAACATCCCCTAAAAAAAAAAAGAAAAATTACAGATGAAGGAAGATTGTTTAATGAAAAGTTGAAACTTTTTTTTTTTTTTTTTTTTTTTTTTTGCTGAGACACACAGTAAGGAACTCTGCTTAATTTGTAGGGAATTTTTGTGAGTTTTCTAAACCTAGAGTTGGAAAAGGCATTACATGCAAAAATATGCTGCCAAATTTGTTGTGTATGAAGGACTAAATAGTGAAACTGAAAAAAGTCTGTCTTCTCAACAAGAACTTACTTTATGAAGTCACAACTCAGACTTGATTGTAAAAGCTAGTTAGATGGTGGCATATTTGTTATCAAAATGATTATTTGCTAGTGGTAGGTTCATTAAGTAATATATGGAGGTTATAGCAAATACAATATGCACTGAACAAGAGAGGGATATTTCTTTCTTTTGTTTTTAGTTGTATGTGAAAGAGTGAGTGAGTGTATGTGTACGGGTACATGTGGACCACTGGACATGGTTACGTGTGAATCACTGGGCATGGGTACATGTGGTCCACTGGGCATGGGTACATGTGGAGGTTTGAGAATAACCTCCAGGTGCTGTCTTCTCCTTCCCTCCTTCCTTGAGACAGGGTTTCTCTTGTTTCTTCTCGTGTGTGCTGCAGTCTAGCTGGCTGGATTCTCCTGGCTTCACCTGACATTGCCACAGGCATGTTGGTTTACAGACACATGTGGCTTGGCCATGCTTTGTCCAACTTTATGTAGATGCTGGGGAAGTGAACTCAGGCAGGCTTACAACAAGTGCCTTTAACAGCTGAACCATCTTCCCAGGCCCAAAAAGGGTATTTATAAAATTAGTTTGTGTTACCAGATGGTAGACAGGCAAATTAAAGAAATTGGGAAATCTATCAAAATAGTTTGGTGAACAGAGATGCTAATATTCATTTTTAAGCTTTGGTGGTGGATTGATGCTACAAATATGGCTTAACTTGCTATTTTTATTGACAGTATTGAGATGAATATAAGTCACTGAAGAAATAGCATTTTTAGTGTGCCTTTAAAAGAAACTAAATCAAGAGATTTGTACGAAGTAGTAAAAAATACTGCTATAGCAATAAGAGGTAAAATTGTTAGAAGACATTGCAATTGCCACTCACAACTGACATCTAATGAAATATCATCACACCAAGAAAACAGAAGCAAAAGTATCAAAATGGACAGTATCATGGAAATCATTATCAAGATGATAAATTTCCTAAGAACCAAGGGATTAAATGATCATTAATTCCAGGAATCATTTCAGAATGCTGATGCTGACTATTATGACATCATTTACATTTTAGACATTAGATGGCTAACTCAAGGCCAGATGTTAAAAACATTTTATGATCTGCAACATATCATTTATGGTAACAAAAGTACTTTATGGAATCAAAAATAAAATTTGTGCCATAACCTGATGATGAAAACTGGCTTACAGATTTAGCCTTTTTAGTGGATTTATTCACTTATTTTATTAAGTCCCACATATGTCTCCAAGGTGAAAACCAATCTACAAATACAATGTTTCAAGTCGTAACATCCTCCAAATAAAACCCAAACTATGCCAAGCTCAAATCAGACAAACAATTGAATCTACTTCCACAGCAAAACTATGTAGCCTTGCCTTTTGATTTGATACAAGAATTTGAAAACAGTTCTCAAGATTTCCAGATAAATAATCAATATTTTGGTATTATTTGTGACCTGGTTTTCAGTCAACATAAGTAAGTTACCTGCCAATTTTCAAATGGAAAACAAACACCTACAATCTGTCATTCAGCTTATGGAAGCATGCGATCATGTCTCTTCACTAGACTTTAGTAAGTCTCATTTTCTCAGAGACAATTATCCTCCCTTCATGATCATGCCTTATTCATGTCATTTTGCTTCCTGGCAGCACCTACATTTGTGAGCCACTGTTTGCAAGAATGAAACATGTGAAGTAACAATAGAAGTAAAATATCTGATATACACCTTAAGGACTCACTGAGAACTGCAACTACTTCTGGCATACCAGTCACTGATGAGTTTCTCAAATGTCACATGCTAGTTTTATACAGTTCTCTTTTACTTTTATAGAAAAAGCATATTAAGATAGTGAAGTTTTATTGCTTAAGTATGTTTATTTTTTTAGATTCCAAACCTAGGACCGGCTGAACAAATTTAAGACTCTTAGCATGGCGCAACATAAGTATGATTTGGCTATTTAGTATCATGAAAATCATGCCCAGCCTTTTTCCATTAGTGTTTGTGTGGTCCAAGACAATCCTTCTTCATCCAATGTGTCCAAAGAAGCCACAAGGCTTAACCTACCTGTGAACATTCCTCCCCAGCTCTTCCTATGACTGGCTCATCATTTATCTCTATTCAGACACCATCCCCTAAAGGGGGACACCCTTTCTTTTATAACTATAGCAGCTCGGACTCTCACAGTGACTAGTAGCATGTTACTAATGACATGTAGCTTCAGCTACACTAGTTGTGGTTGTTTCTATGTTGCTTTCTCTCTTGTTGCTACAGAACAGGGTCTGTGTTGCTGTAATGTGTTGCACATAAAATGTCAAGGTCTTCATCCCTTTATTTACACTTCCTACAAAACGGCAGCTCACTAACCTTAATGGAAGAAACAACAACAACAAATTCCAGTTTCTGAATGATGCAGAGGATATAGCTAGGCAGCAGGCAAAATGACATCAGGCTGCTTCATAGGTTTTCCATTGGCTACCTAAGGCAATATTTTTACCAGCCATTTATTCCTTAAATCAATTAAAAAATAGTTCTGGGCTGGAGAGATTGCTTAGTGGTTAAGGCACTTGCCTGCAAAGCCAAAGGACCCTGGTTCAACTTCCCAGGATCCACGTAAGCCAGATGCACAAGGGGTCGCATGCATCTGGAGTTTATTTGCAGTGGCTGGAGGCCCTGGTGCACCCATTCTCTCTCTGTTTATTTCTGTATCTCTCTCTCTCTAATAAATAAATAAAAACAAATTTAAAAAACAACACAGTTCTTCTGTTCTATTACTATCTATGTGACTCTCCCTCCCTCCCTCCTTCCTTCCCTCCTTCCTTCTCTCTCTCTCTCTCTCTACACACACACACACACACACATCCACACACATGTCACAAATTAGAATGATCTCCAAGAAGATAAAATGTAAATTTCACTTGGTGCTTGGTGCTTAATAACAGAAAAAGCAGTAAAACATTTCACTTTCTTGGAAAAGACTACCCAATAATTGCTTTAAAGATTAAATTATATACTCATAGTTATCTAGAGAAGCACCCTTTGGCAAACTATAAACTTAATTTGAGATGAGAAACATGGATACCTTGAATGAATGTCTGTGTATGTATATATTTATATGGATACATATGCACACACATGTATGTGTGCATAAATAATGCTTTAGTAGAGCAAGTGAAATTGAAGTTGTGAATAGACAGAGGAAGAACAAGCATATGATCTGATCATAGTTCAGAGGATCTGTGCTGACTTACATAAATGTATTTCTAATGTACCCCAGCAAGTAACCCAATGAAATCACCTAGAACTATGTAGTGTGACATGATTTAGAAGAGAAGGATGAAGACTGAGGACAAATATAAATTGTCATTTTGGAGAATGTGATCTTTTCTCTTTAAAAAAAGGGATTTTATTGAGCAATGAATATACTCAAACATCACATTAATTTCTTTGTAGCCATGTAATTTCACTAATAGCTTGTAACATTGCTGTGAGTAAGTAGTATTCATTAAGGATCCACTTTAGAAAATGGAAGCAAGAGTGATCTAATTTATATAATCTAAGAAGTAAACACTGGACTTGAGTTTGGCTTGACTTGAAAGCCTCTGTGTATTAAAAACAGGAAAATACTATGATCCATCCGTATCTCATTCCAGTTGTTCAGTACTATATTTTCATGTTTAGTGATAAGAGAAAGCAGACGATATAAGTTCCTTCCTTCCTACCTTCCTTCCTTCCTTTTTTTCTTTCTCTTTTGTTTTTTTGTTTTCAAAGTAGGGTATTGCTCTAGCTCAGGCTGACCTGAAATTCACTATGTAGTCTCAGAGTGTACTCAAATTCACAGCGATCCTTCTACCTCTGCCTCCTGAGTGCTGGGATTAAAGGTATGTGCCACTATACCTGGCTCTTTACTTATTAAAAGAGGTTTCTCATGTTATTATATCATCTTTAAAAGTTGATGGTTAGTTTAATATTAAAACTGCTGGGAGACTAAACCCAGGGCCTCATGCATGGTAAGCACATGTTATACTGCTTACTTGCACCATAGCCCCTAAGTCATGGTATCTCTCTACTCAAAAAAAAAAAAAAAAAAAAAGAAACCATGGAAACAAATGAGCTATATCTTTTAAAAAGTATTTTATTTTTATTTATTAATGTTGAGAGAAAGAAAGAGGGAGGGAGGGAGGGAGAGAGAGAAAGAATAGGCACGCCAGGGCTTCCAGCCATTGCAAACAAACTCCAGATGTAAGCGCCCCTGTGTGCATCTGGCTTACGTGGATACTGGGGAATCCAACCAAGAACCAAGGTTCTTTGGCTTTGCAGGTAAGCACCTTAACCACTAAGCCATCTCTCCAGGCCCATGAGCTATATCTTTATGGGCTTCCTTGGAATGATGCTCATGGAGTACCTGCAGAGGTTCAATATGATTCCCAGTCGGCACAGTAATGTCTGTGATTCTGGAAATAGCCTTTTTGTTTAGCAGTGGCTAGCTGGTTGTGTGGGGACATCTATTATTACTTCCATCACAGCACACATTCTGTGTGTGATCATTAATAAGAAACACAGATCACTTATGTAATTAAGAGTAAGCTTAATTTTCCCATTAAATTTATTTCTCTATATCATCTTCTTCTGTGTATACATGGTTTCTTATATGACAGTCTACATACCTTTTTTTTGTCAACCATAGAACAACCTTTTTATTTTATTTTTTTATATTTTTATTTTTTTTTTAATTTTTTGTTCATTTTTTATTTGAGAGTGACAGAGACAGAAAGAGGCAGATAGAGAAAGAGAGAGAGAGAGAGAGAGAGAGAGAATGGGCGCGCCAGGGCTTCCAGCCACTGCAAACGAACTCCAGACATGTGTGCCCCCTTGTGCATCTGGCTAACGTGGGTCCTGGAGAATCAAGCCTTGAACTGGGTTCCTTAGGCTTCACAGGCAAGCGCTTAACCAATAATCCATCTCTCCAGCCCAACCGTTTTATTTTTCAGAGTCAGATTATAGCTTATTTCCACTGAGCAACAGATTCTCCATCAAAAATAAGACCTGTGAGTCTGTTAGTAAAGTTAGGCGTTGGGCCTGGGCATTCTTTACATGTACCTGTATAACCATGAGGCTAGGTCAGTTACTAATATAACACTCTCATATTAATGAGCGATTCCAGGTCACTATGTTTTAATTTTCTTTTTTAAAAAGTTAATTAGTTTTTTTTGACAGTTCTGAACATGTATATAATGTATATTGTCAAACCACTTCTTCCCAAGCAGTTACCATTCTCTGATTTCTGTTTTGGTGAAGCACTGAGCTTTACTAGGATCGCTTTTATGAATGTGAGTGGGGGTTTTAATGGAGCATGATGGACAACTTAACAGTGGCCATGCCGCTGAAGAAAATGGCTGCCTTTCTCTTCCCAAACACAGGTTGTTCTCTATCTCTCTCTCTCTCTCTCTCTCTTTTTTTTTTTTTTTTTTGGTTTTTTGAGGTAGGGTCTCACTCTAGCCTAGGCTGACCTGGAATTCACTATGTAGCCTCAGGGTGGCCTCAAACTTGTGGTGATCCTCCTACCTCTTCCTCCCGAGTGCTGGGATTAAGGGCGTGCGCCACCATGCCTGGCCAGATTGTTCTCTTTGATATGAATGCCATACACACTAAATTTGAAGATTCATTGAACTAAACTTAGTTTACTTAACTCCCATTACTGTCCTACTGATGGCATAGACAGCAAGAATAGATAGATGTTTGTAGTCCACAGCTTTGGTAATAAAATCACCATATTACTTAAGGTATATTCATTTAGTATCAAGGCATTTTGAAAGGAAAATTTTAAGCAATGTGTTAAAATATGGTCCTATATTTAAAAAGGTTATAAATTAGCTGAAAATACATAGTAAAGAAAATGTCTTCATGAAACCTGAACTATTAGTTAAAAAGTGCTTACAAAATAAGTATGTAATATTTACTCTTAAATCCATTTCAGAATAACCACAAGATAGTTTAACTCAGTATTCTGATAAAACTAATCCTTGGGAGCAGGAGAGATGGCTCCACAGTTAAAGGTGCTTGCTTGTAAAGCATGATGTCCCAAGTTCAATTCCCTAGTACCCATGTAAAGCTAGAGGTACAAAGTGACACATGCACGCACCTGTAGTTCATTTGCAAGAGGCCTTGATATGCCCATTCCCTCCCTCTCTCTCTCTCTCTCTCTCTCTCTTTCTGCCTCTGTCTCCCCTTGCAAATAGAAAAAATGAGAACAAAACTACAACCCAGTTCTCATAGGATGTATAAGACTTGTTATTATTGTTATTCCTGCTCAAACATTTCATTAATCAGCGGAATCCACTGCTGCAAATCTGGGCTGCAGAATAACTGTATTCTTAACCTCACTCAGAGTAGACTAAATTTGACTCAGTATTTGTGGAGTACTCAGGAGAATACAATTGGACTCTTGGTTCTCCAGGAACTTAAGTTTCAGAGAAGTTATACTCAGAACAAGCTAAAGCATGAAATATGTTGGTGTGTCTGTGTTAACGCCAGTGAGACTCCAAAGAGACACTAAGCACAGAATGGAGATTGGTGACCGTTAATTCTGGTGGCTGTGGGAAAAGCTGTCTGGGAAGGGGTGACCTTTGAGTAGAGGCTTGACAGTCAAACAAGAGTTGGTCCAAAGTGATAAGACTTGGGAGTGTGATAGGGAAAAAGTGTGCTGACAGGCAGCGGAAATGTAGGATGCTGATCTGACAGAGTGAAAAGGGATGAAGAAAGCAAGGGAAGTCAGGGCCAGATCAAAGAGAGCCTTCAGGGAACCGCATACTTTAAATTACTTCTAGGTCTATCATAGGTCTATTCCTGAAGAAGGAAGAAAAAGGGGTTGCTTTAGAAGAAGTGCTCTTCCTTTCACTAACACTAGTATTAGCGTCTTTATTTAACTGAAGACGGACTTTCTTAGGGTCTGTAGTGTGACAGAGACATTTCCTAACGTTAGCTGAGGTGATCAGTGTTTTGGAGGACAGTGCTCAGTGAATCTTTCAGAGAATCAGAGAAAATGATGTTCCCCATTTAGGGAGATTTGGTGCCAGTAGATAAATACATGGTCCTGGGGAAAAAGTGACAGTAGACGAGGGATACAAAAGGGAGATGCCCAGAAGGGCATTGTTAAATGACCCACCAGCACCAAATGGACTCTGTGAATATTCCCACTCAGTCTCTAAGCCTCAGGAATTTGTTTCTCTTAATGTCGGTTAACATATAAATTAATGTACTTCCTCTGAGTGGATCTAAGCATTCAAATGCATGGGTTTTTGTCAGAGGAAACTCCAGTTCTGAGTCCACTAAGACAGAACCAACTCACACCATCAGTGCTCAACACCGCCATTGTCATAGCTACTGGCTCAGCCCAAGAGCTTCAACATCCCTCTATCCTGAGGGCACCAGGCCCACTAACCCTGAGTGTCACCACCTCAGACCAGTGTGGGTAAACATACCATTCTCACTCCATTCTCAAAAGCTTGTCGGGTGAGGGGGGCCGGTCCATCAACAGTCTTGCCATCATCATCTGGACCCCAGCTGGCGCTGTAAATGTGCACATGCTGGGGATTGTAGCTGACTGACTTTGCTTCCACCATGTCTGTGACATCACCATCCAGCATTCGCACACCTTCAAAGAGAAAGATTGGAGCTCAGTATAGAGGCCCCACTAAGTAGTACCTAGACTTTCCAGTTACATGCGACACTTTGGGAGATGAATAACACATTTTTAAAAATATTTTCTTTCTATTTATTTACTTGAGAAAGGGAAAGAGGCAGAGAGAGCAACAGAGAGAGAGAGAGGGAATGGGTGAACCAGGGCTTCCAGCCATTGCAAATGAACTCCAGACACATAAGCCACTTTGTACATCTGGCTTATGTGGGTCGTGGGGAATAGACAGAGGTCCTTTGGCTTTGCAGGCAAGCACCTTAACCTCTAAGCCATCTCTCCAGCCCCAATAACACATTTTTAATCAACACTTCAGTGAGCACAGTTGGTTAAAGGAGGACATATACTTTGCAAAAACTATCTTGGGAAGAAAGGAAATATGCTTAAGACAACTGCTATAACCTCTATAACCTCTCCTTTCTGCCTCCCCCCCCCCCAATTGAGTACCCACAGGTCCTCATGCAGTCCACCATCCTGTATCTCTGTACACTGAATACATGTGCTCCTAGTGGTATAAAATGTTCAGACCTTAGTAGATTTGTAAAAGTTGGAAAGCTGCCAAGTTAGCCTGGTCTCATTTCCTAAATATCCCCTAATCTAAGAATGATGCCAAGTTATTTACAAGTCAAATAATACACAGGAATGCATTTAATACTTCAAATAATTCTCAAGGGGTTTTAGTAATGTTTAATCATTAATCTTCATTTAAGCACATTCCCATCAGGCAGATAGAAATTTAATATTAGCCCAATTTGCAGACAGTCACTAATATGGAAAGAAATAAATAACCCATCTAATTCCCATGCCATGCTTTCCTTTTTCTTCTGTATCTCGGCAACTTGTAACAACAAAGTATCAAAGCAAGTGAACAAACCTCACTGCGACATTGAATAATCTTAAAATTACACCTGCACAGGGCAACTTTACTTCTTAGGAAAACCTTGTCATCCCAGCAGGATACCAAGTTTTGATTGGTTACGAACATCAAGAGCAAAAACCAAAGCTGGCAGTCTTAGGTAGAAACCATTCTTTCTTACATGTGTGGCTGCGTGGTGCTTTGCATGTGCATATTCGTGTGGGTGTGGGCGCATGTGTGTGTAGAGGTGTACATGTGTGGATGCCAGAGGTTGATATCTGGTGTCTTCCTTCATTGCTCTTATTTTTGAGACAGGGTTTCTCAGTGAACCTGGAGCTCATCAATCCATCTAGAGGAGCTAGTCAGCAAGCCCTAGGAATTCTCCTGTCTCCACCTCTACAACAAGGGGACTACAGGTACGTGGTGCTGCACCTAGCATTTTGTGGGATTCAAACTCAGGTCCTCATAACTACATGGCAAGCACTTACTGACTGGGCCACCTCCCCTGCATGCAGAAGAACTACTTTTGAGGGAACTACATCTTTGAATTAAAAAAAACATATACATATATCTTGCAAATAAAGAAAGTAGAAGCAATGAACACATATATAACCAGTATACAACTGTTAAAATTCTACCCCATTTTCTTCATCTAAAATCACAAATTTTAGGTTAGGTTAAATAATTTTAAATTCTATGACAGATATTACATAAATGAAATGGCATATTTTAATATTTTTTAAAAAACTAGATGTAAGTGCCTACTGTCATCTAATACCCCAAGCATATCTAGAGATACTGTATTTGGTGCTGGTGAGATGGCTGAGTGTTAACCAGGAACTTGCTTGCAAAGTCTGACAGCCCAAGTTTGATTCTCTAGTAAAGCCAGATGCACAAAGTGGCACATGTGCTTGGAGTGCGTTTGCAGTGGCTAGAGGCCATGGCATGCCAATTAGATCCATCTTTCTCTAAAATAAATAAAAATGTTAAGAAAGGAGGTGCTGCATTTGTTTGTTATGTCTCTGATTACTCCTGTCAGCGATAATGGACTGAGCTATAATTAAGATAGAGCACACTTGCGTGTATGCCACAAGCCATGCCCGAGAAGACTGGCACAGAAACTATGGGGTGGGGAGACCCACCCTGAATACCAGCATCACTTTCCGTACCCTAGCAACAGCAGACAGCGGGAGCATGCCACGGTGAGCAGGCTCAGTTCTTCCTGCCTGTGTATCCATTGCTGCTGCCATCGCCCTGGACATTAGGCTCCTGCTTCTATATCCTTCCAGTGAGAAATCTCACCAGTGAACTTACTGGCCTTTACCTTGGACTGAAGACTACACCACTGTCTCCCATTTGTTCAGGTTTCCAGACTTTTGGACTGAGTAGCTACTAGGTTTTCTGGTCACTGTGGAACTAACCAGCTTCCATGTGTGTCAGGATTAATAAATCACCTTTGATGATTACACACTGTTATACACACAGGCGTATGCAGAGAGATTTTTTTTACATACATGTATGCATTCTGCTGGTTCTGTTCTACAGAACTTAAGGTAATATGTCTCATGTCTTCCTCTGCACTTTTTAAAATCTAGTGTTAGCTGACACATAATAATGATCTATATCTACGTTACTGTATGATATTTTCACTTTTGGACTTTTAAAAGAAAATGTATATTAACAAGCTATGTGGAGAATGAGGACTATGGACAAAACTCTTCTAACAGTGTGGAATGGAAGTGGAAATGTCCTTGGAATGCTTAAGAAAGGGCTGTTTTGTAAGAGTGGATGATGCAGGACAGTGCTCAGTCCTGAATAGCCATTGTTTTGTTTCCATATAACATGAATTTTTAGAACTAACATGTACTCTTTAACAGCTAAGACAGATAAATGAAATCATCTTACTTTCTAATTAAAAAGCAGAAAATGGGGCTGGAGGGATGGCTTAGTAGTTAAGGCATTTGCCTACAAAGCCAAAGGACCCATGTTCGATTCCCCAGGACCCACGTTAGCCAGATGCACAGGGGGCACACACATCTGGTTGGAGGCCCTGGCACACCCATTCTCTCCTTCTCTCTCTCTCCCTCTTTCTCTGTCAAATAAATAAATAAGAAGAAAATGAAGTATTTGACCTGTGTGGTGAGTTCTGAAATAAATGCTGCAACTGCACAAACCAATCTCACTAGAGTGTCTGAATGCCAGCATGCGTATCAACATAACAACTGGATTCACTTTTTATATAATGCAATTTATGTGACATGCATGGAAAACCAAATGTCTGTTCAACCACTCAGAGGGTCATGGTTTTTTTTTTTTTTTTTTTACTGAAAATAGACAAATACTTTCATTTTTTCTGTCAAGTTCACAGGTAGAAGTCTGCTTCCTTTTCTCTGATTTAATTATGAGCCTAATGCCTTGTGTCTAAGGGGTTAAACTCATTGTGAAGAATGTTTTATTTAGGAAATTTAAAAAAATATTTTATTTATTTATTTTGAGAGAGATAGAGAGAGAAAGAAAAAGGGCACACCAGAGCTTCTAGCTGCTGCAAACCAACTCCAGATGCTTCCTCCACAAAGACAGTACGTCCTGATGTTTCTCTTATTGGTTCTTTCTGACCCAGAAACTAATTTTAAGTTTGGATACAAAGGTCAATGGTATGGGTATCTTTAGTACTGAATAACATTTTTCAAGCTTGTTTAATAAAAATTGTTTGTAATACTTTAAGGGTCCTGTATCAACATTCCCTGACTTGTACTGAGTAACCAAATTACACATGGTCACTTCGTTACTGGCAACAGCTGCACATATTGATGCAAAGACACACCCATCTTTAGTCTTACAAAGATTCTGGAAACACAACTATCTCCAGGAAGTGAGTTTCCCATACCTCCAATCTTGGCATTGAAAGCAATTCCAACGGTGCAATGAGAGTTGTTTGCAGTAGCTGCCACTTCTCCAGCGCAGCGGGTCCCATGCCTGTAGGCAGAACACACTTTCTTAAGTGAAACACGCCCCGTTCTCACAACCTCAACACATCACTGCCACCACTCAGGCTTCAGAGTGGTGAAGACAGTATCCAGCTGTGGGTCTTTCCAGAACTTCCTACCCAAGTAGCACTCAGTCTGCCTATGGCAAAGTTTTAGCACTTCATTAGGCTGTTTTGGATTATATTCCTTGAATGTTTACTTTTGAGGTCTATTTTTGATTTTCTCTAGCTGGAACATCTATCTCCCAACAGGGTGAAACATAACCATACAGCTTTTTAATTTTGTTTTGTTTTGTCTGTATTCTCAAAATTTCTGCTGGTCAATAGTCTAGCAATAGCCAGATGGGGCTACTGAACATTGAAATGTGGCTGGTGCAATCTCATTACAAGTTTAATATTATTTCATTTTAAATAAATTTTAAAAGTAATATGTAATATTAGATTTAATATTAGAAAAGATTATGGGTCCAAAAAACAGCTTTTTGGACTGTACTATTAAATGCAAATTAAGTATTTCCAATGAAAAATTATCAAAAATGTGATATATTAGAAAAACACATTGGATTGCAGAAATATTGCATACTACATATTGTTTTATATCAATTATATGTGAAAATGTTAGTAAAATATATCAATATTTAGTACACCTAATTGTTTTCACCTTTCATTTTCTTAACATGGCTATTAAAAAAGTGGTTTTTGGTTTTGGTTTTGGTTTTTTGAGGTAGGGTCTCACTGTAGCCCAGGCTGACCTGGAATTTACTATGTAGTCTCAGGGTGGCCTTGAACTCACAGCAATCCTCCTGCCTCTGCCTCCTGAGTGTTGAGATTAAAGGCATGTGCCACCACACCCAGCATTGTTTGTTTTTATCTGAAAACCATTCTTTGCTATTTATTGCTACAATACTGTTCCTTGATCAGAAAAATCTTCTGGCTGAAACAAAATTATACAACTTGTAGGAAAATGGATGGAACAGGAAAATAGCATATATACTGAATTGGCAGTCTCGAAGAGACAAATATTGCATGTCATCTCTCATTTGTTGGTGCTAGATTTTATAGACACATAAAATCATGTCATAAAAATAACATAAAGATAGAAGTGAAACAAACTGCCTATCAAAGGAGGGGGACTAAGGAGATGGGAAGGGATAATAAAAAGGAGATGGGTACATGGGGAAGCTATGCTCAATGTATATTATATACTTGATTGGAAATGGCATTATGATGCCAAGTACCATGTACATGGAATATATGCCAAGTGAAAAAAATATCTGACTGGACGCCCTTCTAAATCATCTTGTCCAAGAGTGTGCTTTTTATGTTAGAAGGTGTTGCTTACAGTGGTGTAAGGAGAGAAGTGCTACATCCCAGCAGAGCCCAGAGAAAGAACATTGACACTTAGGACTAATGCCTGTCACAGCTGCAGCAGAGAGGCGAGGACCATTGCTAGGGTGTGTTTGTTCCCAGTAATGATGTCTGATGCTTTCCTCCCTCCCTCTCTCCTCTTCTTTGTTTCTCCCCACTCTCTCTTTCCTTTCTCTCCCCTTTCCTCTCTCCTTCCTCCCCTCTTGATGTGTGTGTCTGTCTATATATATATAATATACACATACACCATCATCATCATTATTATTATTAATTTGAGAGTGACAGGCAGACAGAGAGAGAGAGAGAGAGAGAGAGAGAGAGAATGGGTGTGCCAGGGACTCCAGCCACTGCAAACAAACTCCAGATGTATGCGCCATATTGTGCATCTGGCTTACGTGGGTCCTGGGGAATCAAGCCTCGAATCGGGGTCCTTAGGCTTCACAGGCCAGTGCTTAACCACTACGCCATTTCTCCAGCCCCATCGTTATTTTATTAATATATCCTCTCTTCCTAGAAATCTATCCAGTTTTGCATTAACATGAATAAGGATATGAAGAGTAATTTTGAAGAGTGTGTGTTTGTGTGTGTGTGTGTGTAATTGAAGAAATAGAGATTAATTCTTAGCAGAAGAATTACTGGACCCAAATGAGTTATAGTTGCAAACTGATAATCACACATAAGTAATATAAACAAATCATGTAAGTTCTACAAAATTAAAAATATTAGAACAAAACAGTAAATATCAATAGCAAAATTATTGTATATGGTGTGCATATGAGACAGAGAAGGAGAGAGAGAGAGAGACAATAAATAAGTCAAGTTGAATGCCAGTATAATGAACAGGGAAAATAAACACCTTGATAAGACCTGTGTACACATATCCTTATATAAGAAATTTCCAATCTTTTATTCCTTATCTGACATGAAAAATATTATCTCATTTTTTGGTCCTTCTTTTAAAATGTTCATTAATAATTTGTACTTCTTAATTTATGAATGGTCTTTCTGTAGCCTTTGCCCAAATTTGTTACTGCCTTTCCTTTCATATATGCTGTATTTGTATCCTAGCTTGAAAAGCATCTTCCTTACTTAGGGGAACTCCCTTCTACCCTTCGGTTTATCACTTTCATCAGTAGAAAAATACTCAAGTGTGAGCTATTTCTTCTGAGTCCCAAGCTAAATTAATAATTTTCCCCAGAACATAGATATTATTAACTATAATTCTTTAATAGCTCGTATTGAATACTGCCTCATGGTATTATTTTTATTCAAATGTCCAATTCCCTTATTGTATCTACTGTTCAAATATTTCATTGTATCTATTATTAATTAGTGCTAGATGTTACTGGAGAATGAAGGGCTGTATTTTTACAATCCACTCTGGTTTATTCTTTTACACATAGGTTACTTGCAAGTATGCTTTAGTACTTTCAAATGTATGTAGGTAGCTTTGTAAGGCATCAACTGCAAACTTCATTAAGTTGTGACATGAGGATATATTTTTTTAACTCTGAATTTTGTAAGGCATATAATGAGAAAATTCATTGTCAATATTAATGCATTAATATTCTATGTGCTCAAAAATAAGGTACTATACCTTCCAACTGTATTTATCTATACATTACGTCAAGGCCATTTATTATATGTGGAGTTATAAAAGTTCTTCACAGTTTTGTCTATTTTGTCCTATTCACACTAAGTTAATACTCTATTTTTGTAATAAAACATTTTAGGAATATGTTACAATACTAAATAGTTCTTATAGTTAAAATATCTGGTTAATATTTATTTATTGCTTTATTCTTTTTCTTTCATTATATACTCATATTAATTATGTCACATAAAAAGAATACTTCTAAGCTAAGCTGTGTTTCATAGTAATATTTTTTACTGATACTTCTGTATCTATAATTTTCATCATGCCAGTTTTGTCACCAGTTTCTATCATTACGCTGAAATTCCTGGAATTCAGTCATAGGAATCTAATGATAGACGGTCATCATCAATGCTTATTTCTTCTTTTTACAAACATTTGGCCAAATGTTTTGACACAGTGACATGATATTGTAAGATACAAATATGTTGGGCTACATTTAGAACTATCCTGAGATGCATATTACCAATGGGCAGCAGGTATATATGTCTGATTAGCTGTGATTACCCATTTCTCAAAACCATGTCTGAGCTTCATACAATTATAGCAAAATCTTGGATCTTTTAGCCTTAGAACTTATTACTGTTACTACTTGGAACAATCGATGTTCATCTAGAATTACAAACACATTCTTTATTTCTTTTTGTTGCTCATAATTTCACCTGCTATCATTGATTTCCATCTGAAGAAATTCAGTAGATATACCCTTCAAAGTCTTCTGATAGCATCAGAAATTACATTATTGTTCTTGAAAATAAATTACAGTAGTTCAAGAATTCTAGATTAATACCACTTCAAAGACATTGTTCTACTGTCCTCCTGCTCTCAAAGCTTCCATCAAGAAGTCAATGATCTTGACATCCATTTCTGTATGCTTTATAAATTTTTCTTAGAACTTTCTTAAAAATTCCTTTTGCATAATTCATTAAACCAGTAATTTAATGTCTACTAGCTCAGATTTTTAAGCAATTATCTCTTAAACCTGCCTTTCTATCATTTTTTCTACCTCCGCCTTTTTAGATCCCAATGAAATAATTAATTATGTTTTGTCTTGGTATCACCTTAGTGGCTAATATCTCATACATCTCACCACTTTTCTTTATGCATTATATTGTGTATAACTTCTTTAATTCACTTATCCTACTTCTAGCCATGACTAATCTGCTATTGAATCCATTCACTGTGTTATTCACTTCAGTTATTGTTTTCATTTTTGAAGTGCTTTTTATTTATTTTATAATACTTTCAGTTCATTCTGATAACCTCTTTCCTTAAACTACTGTTTATAGTAATTACCATTTATATAATATGAGAGCGACAGCCGGTGAGATCTCTCAGTGGGTTAAGTGCTTGATGCACAAGCGTGTAGATGTTGGTTCAGATCCCCAGAACACATGCACAGATGGACATGGCACAAACTGTAAAGCAGCAGCACACACGTCTGCAATCCCAGCACTCCTATGATGAGATGCAAAGTTGAGCTACAAGAATCCCTGGAAGCTCAGGGGCCAGCTAACTTGACGTGTGCAGCAGTGAACAGCAAGAAACCCTGCTCAAGAAAGGTGGAAGGCGAGGACTGAATCCCAACGTTGTCCTCTGACTGCCACACATTTGTCACAGTGCGCGTGCGCGCACACACACACACACAATACACAGAAAAGATTATAAAATTACACATAAATATATTTCTATCGTTGTGCTTGCTGCTAGATTGTTTTCATGGTTTATTTTCCTCATATACCTGATGAATTTACCATTTAGGAGGTCATGTTGCATGGGCTTTTTTCTTTTGGTTTTTTGAGGTAGGGTCTCCCTCTAGCTCGTGCTGACCAGGAATTCACAATGTAGTCTCAGGGTGGCCTTGAACTCACAGCAATCCTCCTACCTCTGCCTCCTGAGTGCTGAGATTAAAGGTGTGCGCCACCACACCCAGCCCTGCATGGGCTTTTATCTTGATGAATTCTTTGTGGCTAAAATGAAAAACTCATTCTTCCAGGAAATATTTATATTTGCTCTTGCCATATATTTGGTCTTAAATCAGCCAATACCAGATTTGAACCAAATAGATAGTATGAATTAAAAATGTGAATCCCATAAACATGGTTAGTATTTTTAATGGATACTTATATTTATATTCTTGTGCCATATGTCACTCAGGCTGAGAAAGCCAAATGCATCCTCTGTTTAATTGTAGGTAAAGTTTGTAAAAAAAAATTATTTATTTATTTGAAAGCAGAGAGACATAGAGAGAAGAGAGCCACATAAATAGAGGGGAGGTGAGGGGGTTGGGAGAGAATGGGCACTCCAGGGCCTTCAGCCACTGCAAACGTACTTCAGATGCATGTGCCACTTTGTGTATCTGGCTTTTCGTGGGTACTAAGGAATTAACTAGGGTCATTAGCCTTTGCAGGGAAGTGCCTTAACCACTGAGCCATCTCTCCAGTCCAGGTTTTGTTTTTATCATTGAGGTAATGAAGATAATGCCTCAGGAGTTGTGGCGGGGTTTTTGTTTGCTTCTTGGTTTTGATTGCTTGTAGAGGAACTCTCTCTCACGCCTCATTAGATTACATCAGACTTATGTCTGCCATTTCTGGATTTGCTAAAACACAGCTTCAGTCTACCTGGACTTGATTGTTCGCCTGAGAAAAAGTATGTTTTCAGTTAATTTTTATGTATTTAAACATTTTCAGAGGAATTCTCTTTGCTGTGTCACTAGCTCAGTCATTCACCCAGCAGTACATTAGTGCTTTCCCACAAGTTTTATGTGTACTATATTAAGACAGATCACTGAATATCTATTCTAGCATACTACTTGAAAATGGAAGACATTTTTATGAGACAGTAAAACTATCTAAAGTGAACATGCCCTTCTGCTGAGTCATAGTTTAAAATATCAGTTAAATAAAATATTGCGGTGTGTGTAGTAACTGATAGTTCAAATGCCTCGCTTGACTACATTTAAATCACCCACACTCGTCAGGTAACAATGATCATTATCTCAAGAAGTGTTAATGATATTTTTTATATTTGTATGTTAGTTTGACTCAGTATTTTAATACTGATTTAAAACAAATCATAGAGGGATACTTGCCATCATGAGTGGTTTGATGTCCGTGTGTGTGTGTGTGTGTGTGTGTGTATACATGCGCAAGTCTGAAGTTTTTTCAAGTCCTAAAGGACAAGGGTGGGTAGCATGGGTAATGGCATGTCACTTAAAACAAAGGTCAAAACTACAAGTCTGTTTTCAGATACAGTTTGATTCAGAGATGACAAAATAAGCACAAGGGTATTCTCAGTATACTGAGAAAGTGTTGGCAGCTTTT
Source organism: Dipus sagitta (assembly GCA_036346955.1). NCBI lineage: Eukaryota > Metazoa > Chordata > Mammalia > Rodentia > Dipodidae > Dipus > Dipus sagitta. Next base: position 66,294,907 of record CM070770.1, on the reverse strand, counting down.
ACTCTAGAACATAATTTATTCATTATAGTATAACACAAGATGTACCTAAGTGTGAATGTGACTAGCCAATTTCCATTTCCTAAGTGCTCCTTGGAAAGTCAGGCATGATGATGCTCTTGTGAAAACTTACACTATTACTATGGAATACTTTGAGAATTCTAAAGAAAAAAAAAAAACAACTAATTATGAACATTACAATGATTACATATATAGTGAGAAATAAAATAGATACATACAAACTAACAATTTAAACATGTTTCTTTATACCTCACTTCACTGATTCTAATTTACTGTCACGTTTATAGCAAGTGTAATATTTTCTTACATTAATTTTACTTCAATATACCATTAAACTCTATAAAATCATCTACACTTAATGGTCATATCAGTGTTTGATATACTGCTCACTTGATATGGGGCAAAGTGAGTGCAATATAAATCCACAGAGTGAATTGCACTTTGCTAAAGTGGTCAAAGCCCATCTTAATCTCCTTCTCTGGCTCCCTTCTTGCCCTCTCATCACAGCACTGAGTGAGTGCTGTCCCTTTTCCAGGAGCTAGTGGGGATATGGACATCAGCTTATGTGGGCTTTTACCACAGATCTCAAGATGAAACACGGCAAAGCTGAGCAATGAGCTGGAGAGATCACAATGCATGCAAAAGCACATGGATGAATGACTACTATGTCCTCCTTATGGACAAATATCTCCACTATCCATGGATTCTGCCAACCCTGACCACAGCTATGCCCATCTCACATCTGGTAGGGCCAGTGTTCTTACAGGTTTTGATTTTGTAGAAATCTGAGTGAAAACTACTTAAGCTATTTCAAAATCCCCCTCAGAATGGGAAAGGACAGCAAGAAATGTTTTCCCACATATTGTTCAAAAAGAATGTCCTTGAAAGCCGGGCGTGGTGGCGCACGCCTTTAATCCCAGCACTTGGGAGGCATAGGTAAGAGGATTGCCATGAGTTCGAGGCCACCCTGAGACGACATAGTGAATTCCAGGTCAGCCTGAACTAGAGTGAGACCCTACCTCGAAAAACCAAAAAAAAAAAAAAAAAAAAAAAAAAAAAGAATGTCCTTGAATTTTCTTTCCAAACTTATTTATATATTTATATGATATATATTTATTATATATTATAGTATATATATATATATATATATATATATTCTGATTCTCAAAGTATTTTGCCTTCATTTTGGTTCACATATCAAACTTGTGAAGTAAGTAAAACAGACAAATATAGCTGTTTTTAGATGGTGATTAGAAGGTGTAAAATATGTCAACACAAAGATTAGACTATGGTCTACTGGTACATGCATGATGGCTTTCCAAAACTCCAGACATACAGTCATAGCCTATGTTCCCAGAGCTTTGAATGGTGACAGTCTGTTTTGTGGTGATTAGCTTTTGTAAATAAATTAAGACAATAGCTTCTAAAATGAATGAAGTTTTACAAAGTCCATGAAGTTTCAAACCATTTTATTTATTATAGTGGAAAAAACAGAAAAACCTACTCAAAACAACAGACAAAAAATAACATGTTTGTGACCACAGATCCCCTAATAGCCTATTTTTAAAAAATTTTTTTGTTTGTATTTATTTATTTGAGAGCGACAGAGAGGAGGAGGCAGAGAGACAGAGAGAGAGAGAATGGGCGCGCCAGGGCTTCCAGCCTCTGTAAATGAACTCCAGATGTGTGCGCCCCCTTGTGCATCTAGCTAATGTGGGTCCTGGGGAATTGAGCCTCAAACCGGGGTCCTTAGGCTTCACAGGCAAGTGCTTAACCACTAAGCCATCTCTCCACCCCCCAATAGCCTATTATTGAAGAATCTGAAACATAAGTTACGGTAGTTTTTAAAAATATTTTTGTTAAGCCGGGCATGATGGCACACGCCTTTAATCCCAGAACTCAGAGGCAGAGGTAGGAGGATCGCCGTGAGTTCGAGGCCACCCTGAGACTCCATAGTGAATTCCAGGTCAGCCTGGTCTACAGTGAGACCCTACCTCAAAAAAACAAAAACAACAAAAAAATATATTTTCTTTATTTATTTGAGAGAGAGAGACAGAGACAGAGGAAGAGAGAGAGAAAAACAGAATGGGCACAGCAGGGCCTCCAGCCACTGCAAATGAACTCCAGATGCATGCACCCCCTGTGCATCTGGCTTATGTGGGTCCTGGGGAATTGAATGGGGGTCCTTAGGCTTCGCAGGCAAACACCTTAACCACTAAGACATTTCCTCAGCCCCCTTTTTTTAAAAAAAATATTTTATTTATTTATTTGAGAAACAGAGAATGAGGCACAGAGAAAGAGAATTATGGTAGTTTTTAAACTTAGCAACACAAAAGTGAATTCTTTTGGTCATCAAAACTGAACACACAGGGCTGGGAAGATGGCTTACCAGTTAAGGTGCTTGCCTGCAAAGCCAAAGGACCCAGGGTTGATTCCCCAGGACCTACATAAGACAGGTGCACAAGGTGGCACACCTGTCTGGGGTTCATTTGCAGTGGCTGGAGGCTGTGGCAGCACATTCTCTCTCTCCCTCCCTCTCTCTCTGCCTCTATCTCTCTCAAATAAATAAATTAAAATTAAATATTTATAAAAATGAACACACAGCATTTTAAGGCATTAATAAAAGTTAGTGTTTGGCAATTATTCCAGTGTTTGACATGAAACATGTTGTAGGCAGGGGAAGAAAATGAGAATAGCCCATTTTATAGTATTAAGTAGATAACTACTGATATGAAGTATTAAATATATCAAATGTAATGACCAATATTTTTTAAAGCAGAAAATATTTCTTTGGGGATGAAATCTTAAGAAATTCTGTAGATTATATTAACAATAGTTTCCCAGTTTTGATATTGTACTTTTATTGCACAAGTTAGCACAGGGAAACTACCTGATGGTACAGAGGACCCGCATATTATTTTTTGCAACTTTCTGTGAATTTATAATTATTTCCAAAAAGCATTAAAAATCATTTTAGCTCAGAACTGGTGATTATTTGTAAGATTAGTTGTAATTCCAAAAAATTATTTTGAATTAGGGAGATTTCTCAGTGGTTAAAGGTGCTTGCTTGCAAAGCCTGCCAGCATGGATTCGATTCCCCAGTAGTGGTGTTGAGCCAGACACATGAAGCAGGGCATGCGTGGAGTTTGCTTGCTGTAACAAGAAGCCCTGGGATGTCCATCCTCTTGTTCATTCTCACCCCCCCATCTCTTTCCTCTCAGATAAATAATTTAAAAATAACGTTACTGCATTCAGAACACATAATACATATTGACAATAAAAGAGCATCAAAATAAAGTGCAAATGAGCAGTATACTACCTTAAGAGTGTTTTCTTGCCTGTCACTTTCTTTTTATCCTTATCCTCTCCAGCCTAAACTTTTGACACTTTCTTCTTCTCTTTTTGTCCAGCCTAGCCTACAAAAGTAAATCATTCATTGTTAACTGAAAAATCTATTAAAAATGCTAGCCCATAACTAAAAGAATATTGAAGTAGCTTTGTTAATCAGAAAACTTTACTTTGTCAAGCAGTTACTTGGAGTGAAAAAAGTGTAACACATGCATGTACATGCACAGCCCTGGCTAGACTGCCAGCTGCCTCCTTATCTACCTTTCTTTCCCGCATATCACTGAGGGACCAACATCAAAGTGACAGGGTGAAAGACAGTCCTGTCGATGAAACATACAAGTCATGGCAATGGAACAGGCACTTCATCGGTTGCCTGACTAATAATACTCCCGAAACACACCTGCCTTGCTTTTTGGTTTTAAGTGATTAGTTGTCTATGTGATATGTGGATTGATTTATATGGAGTAAGCCTGCCCATGTCTATTTGTGTTTCCCTGGGACCTCATGATGATCCCATCCTTCTGCTAATAGTAGTCTTAAAATCCTGGTCTCTTATGGGTTCTGTTTAGCCTTCTTAAACCTACTAGTTTAAGGAGCTTAATGTCATTTTTTACTACAGAGCACTAAGAAAGTGTCTTATTTACCCTTTGACTATGAATAAATAGAAATCACTTGTTGCTGCTCATTTATTTCAGGTCTGTTTTCAGTGAGCTGGGAGACAAGTGTTTCCTCTGGAAAGTTTACTAATATAGATCATGAGGTTTCAACAATTCCTTGGAACTGGAGGATCCAATATTTTGCCCATATTTTCCCCTACATATCTTCTTCCCTCCTTCCCCCATTGTTTTCTTTTTTGTTTATTTGATTGATTGATTTTATTTTGATTTTTTGATTTTTCGAGGTAGGGTCTCACATTAGTCCAGGTTGACCTGGAATTCACTATATCATGTCAAGGTGGCCTCAAACTCATAGTGATCCTCCTACCTCTGCCTCCCAAGTGCTGGGATTAAAGACTTGAGCCATCACGCCCAACTTTTTTGGTTTTATTAGACAAGTCCTCACTGTGTAGCCCAAGTTGGCTTTGAATTCATAGCTTTCCTGTCTCAGCCTCTTGAGTGCTCAGCTCTTTTGCCTTCCTTAAGTAAGCTATGAACTTCTAGAAATGTTTTGTTGAAAATCTGCCAAGTATCTCCTAAGAAATACCTTATTTAACAGCACTAGTCCCTCCATGCCTCTCTCCTTCTTTCCTTTGTACTGTCCAAATAATTTATGCTTTAAAAGCTTAGAACCTGCAAAGTTCAGTGATCCAAGGTTCACAGTGTAGTTGAAGACTCTGAGTAAATGATTAACCGAGCTTTTGTTTCTAAAAAGAGAATTTTATAGAAAAATGCAGTTGAAATTTCTAGCTGTTCTGCTTGATAGCTGATAAAGGTAGAATGTCAACTAGCAAGTAATGAATGCTGGGGCATGTACTGTGGTTCACAGTCATAATCTCTGCACCTAGGAGGTTAGGCAAGAGGTTAGTTTGAGGCCAGCCTGAGCCATACAGAAAAGTCCTGTCTAAAAACTGAACAAGAGGGTTGGGGAGGTGGTTCAGCCGTTAAGGTGCTTGCCTGCAAAACCCAAATGAAATGGGTTTGATTCCCCAGTACCCACGTAAAGCCAGATGCATAAAGTGGCACATGCATCTGGAGTTCATTTGCAATGGCATTATGTTCTGGCACATCTATTTATTGTCTCTCTTTCTCTGTTTTTCTCTACTTGGAAAGACACACACACACACACACACACACAGACACACATACATACACACACACACACACACACACACAGAGAGAGAGAGAGAGAGAGAGAGAGAGAGAGAAGATCCACAATCTGGATGTTGAACTACTATGAACTAGGAGATCTGTGGTTGGAACTATAAATACATGATGGGAAGTTCTGAGAGTAGACCTAGGAAGTGGAATATATTCTCCCTTCTGTGGTCCTACAACCTACGTTATTAGGCTACCACAAGAAAGACTGTCCCTATGTATAAATGCTTGATGCCAATGTGATTTTGATAACTGCCCATACAATTCATTGTGACATGTTGCTTGAGAGACAGTGGTAGGTCAGCAGAGGAGTAGAAAATAGCTAGGGGACTGGTAACCACGCTTGCATGTTATGTCTTCATTCTAAGAGGATAGTAAAATTGCCTCTGGAGCCCTAATGAGCTCTTGAGTTTGACTAATTGACACTGAATCCATTGTCACGTGTGTTGCAAGACTTATGCAAATATTGTGGCACATGCTAAATGTTTCTAAGCAAAGTAGACTTTCCACTCTAGTTGTTCTGGTGTGGGATTGGTGCTGGTAAACAATGCTTGGTATGCAATCTGAACAATGGCCTCCTCTTCACACCTGAACTGATTTTCCTATGATTTTACATTTTACATGATTAAGAGTGAATTTCATAATTAGAAATCAGTAAAGCATGAAATATAAAGTATACACTCAGTGCATATTCTGAGACTTGAGAAAGAACAATAAAAATACTAGAGAAATAGTGACCTGTATCAAATTATAATTTTAGTTTTTGTGGTCTATTTCCTTCTATATAGTTTCCTCTTCAAGTGTATAGCAAAAGCTACCTTACATGACTATTTTTAAAGCAGCAAAACAACAGAGACGAGGATGCTAGCATGTACTCTAAACACAATATTTCAACTTTACCCACATCCCTGTATATAGTTTGTGAATACTGCTTTAATGATCTACTGAACTGTACTTAATAAGACTACTCCTGTGACATGACTTGTAATTAATTTACTTTTCTGGATCATTCATTCAGAACATGTCTATTGAACACCAAATCCTGAAGGGCATACTTGTCAGTAAGACTCAAATATGAGAAAACTGGACAGCATATGACAAAGTATCAATTAATTTTCTTGGCCAAGAAATTTTGAACTATAGGCAATAATGCATAAGTCTACATTCATTTAATAATTAATATATTTGTCTTCTGTTGACTCTGGGTACAATATTCTGAAAAATATGCCATTCAATATTGTACAAATAGTCTGCTTAAAATCTGCTAATGGCTACCTGGTGGAAAAGGTAAGATTATAGCTGTTTGACTTCATTTAGATTGAGATTTCTTCCAGATCATGACCAAATTGTCAAAATAATTCTGAAGACAGTAGTCTTACTTTCTAAGTAATGAGTGTTGAAAATTCATGACAGTGATGTATTCCCACTTATTAACTAACATAAATATATACACAATTATATACATACATACATACATACACACACACATACAAAACTAAACAGTGGTTACCATGTAAATGAGTATAGAAGTATATATACAAGGAAGCATATATACAGGTATATGTACAAGTAAACCGTAGTCAAGAAGTTCTGACCCAAAGACTCCCTTAGTGCTACTACAGTCTTTCTTCAAGATGTCCAGACACTTCAGGACAGGTAAGTATAGTGATACTTATGAACAGAGTTAATTTGTGATCTAGCTAAAACTCTATAAAAACATAGCCAATGAGCCCACATGTCTTTTATGCACTGATATTACACACCACCATTAACTTAACAACACAGAGTCCACAGCCTTGATGTATTGATCACAGCTCCTATATCTTGAGTTCATCAGTTATATAGGCACTTAATGAAAGGTTTTGACATTGTGTAAGTACGAACTCAACAAGTAAGAAATACCTCTTTCCAAAGAGAACACCTAATTGTCAATGTGGCAATTCAGTGTATACGCTATATTACATGAAGAAGTGGGATGTGGTATTTGCTTGAACTTATGGATGGGGAAAATCTTTTCCATAGTTACACCATAAATATTCTTGGTTTTATGGGGAAACATGAAGCCTCTCATGCATATCTTTTATCTTTTCTTTTATGTTAACCCTGACATGTAAAAATCATTCTCAGCTAGACGACCTCTGACACATTTGGCACATGGTCATTAGTCTGCCCACCTCTGATATCTGGCACAGGAATAATCACAGTCAGTATGTCTTCTCGGGGTCAAAGGATGGGTCTCTACCTTTTCTACCTGTACCTGCTATGTGTAAAGTTTTATGCAAGTTAATCACGTCAGTAAGTACCATGGATAGCCACTGACATGATGATTTCTATTGAAATAATGCTTCCAACAGTATGCAATCTACACATCAAAGATCTCATCTATTACTTGACAGATGGTTTCTCTTCCATGCTTGTGTATAATTGTATTTAGTATCCCCAATGATCTTATACTATATGAATTTTTATCTCCACTTTACGGACAAGGAAAGTGATTTTATGGGTAATTAGCTTCCCCAAACGAATGCAAAAATGATCTTGAACTCAGATATCCTGATATCAAGCCCTAAGGTTTCCACAACAGCAAACACACAAAGTATTTAAGGAGGCATATGTATATCACCTGGAGTGCCCATACACATCACAGTTAAAAAAAGAGTGATGGGCTGGAGAGATGGCTCATTGGTTAAGCACTTGCCTGTGAAGCCTAAGGACCCTGGTTTGAGGCGTGATTCCCCAGGACCCACGTTAGCCAGATGCACAAGGGTGCACACAAATCTGGAGTTCGTTTACAATGGTCCTGGCATGCCCATTCTCTCTCTCTCTCTATCTGCTTCTTTCTCTCTGTGTCTGTCGCTCTCAAATAAATAAGTAAATGAATAAAAAGAAAAAGTTATGATAATTTGAGACCTTTCCTGAAACAAGTGCTCCTAAATTGTACCTTTAAAGCTACCTGGATCAATGTCTATAGTTTCTTTGAGGCACCATAATAATTAGGTTTTCCAAGTGAGAAAGAGAATCTGCACAATACCAGCCTGGGAGCCCAGTGGCTGAGTGAATGCTTAGCATGCATGGAAGCGTCTGGGTTCAATTCCTTATTGCCAGTGGCAAAAAACTAAAACACCCCAGAAAAAAATATTATCACTAGTGAAAGCAGTGAAGATTTAAGCTTTCCTCTTCTTTTTAGTCTACATTCACATCTCTATGAACACATCAAATACAGACAAGGAATACAGAGAAATGCAAGCACATTAAATTGCATAACAAACTTTCAAAACACAGGATTTCATACAATGAATGAAAGTAACAGTTGAAATTCCCACTTGAAGGCACTCTGGAAGAAGGTTCAGAAGTGCTGGATTGGTACCAATAGAAGGGAGGGAAATCAAGAATGGCAAAATGACAGGGACCTTAAATGAGAATGGTTTGTCAATAAATCGTCCTTGGGATAGTGGATACTCTTACAAACTTAGTCTGTTTATGACCCTACTAAACTTAAAATTTTACATTATTACAGAAAAAAAACACAACTGGATTCACAATTCATGTTTAGGATGGAAGAATGACTAAGTGCATGTTCTGTTAGATAACACTGTATGTTCTCTGGTTATCTCACTTTCAGTGTTCAAACAAAGTGTCATCTGCTGCATCCATTTCACAGGTCAACTTGGATTAACTCGTGATTGGGCACTAATTAGATTATATATGACTGAATTGAAAGCTACTTGTATCAGTCTCTGAGTAAATCATCTAATGATCACACCCAAAGCTTCACACTCATCAGCCAACGATTAGATCAAACACAGAATGGACTAACACACCACTTAGACCAATCAGTGATTGGATCAAATAGCTCAGGTTGGATCCACTGCTGACTAGATGAAACAGTGACCCGTCCTCACTCCCTGATAGACACAGATGTGCTCAAGTACTGACTGGATCCCACTGTGAACTAGATTAAGCAGTGATTAGCTCAACCACTGATTGAAACTGCTTATTATGCTGACCATGGGTTATTAAAAAAAAGAATTAATTTCCAAATTTTATCCCTCAGTACTGGTTTATCTTGATAAATCCCGCCCTCAAAGCCTCTCCAAATTAAGCAGTTGTGAGGAACTTGCTGTCATATGTTGTTGAAAGGGCAGAAACAATGATGAGAGAAGTGGAATCACACTCCTGATCCAGGTTGGTTGGCTACCTTGATCTGAATGAATAATTTATGTAAGGGCCTAGCCACATGGTAAAGACCTCTTTCTCAAGTCACTAGAAGGCATACACTGTTTGTACCAAAGCAGTTTCAAAGTCATATTCCCCATAAACAGAATGTGATAACAGAAAATATCAGGTCCTGAATTCCATACTCAGCATCATTAGGACTTCCCCTAAAGTACTCCTGCAGTTAGTTAAGTCTAGCAGGAAGGGTCGCATGTGACACACTGCTGTCTTTGGCTAGTTGTGAGGTCACCCTCAATGACATGAGACAGTCATGGCTGGAAGTAATTATGTCTAGTTTTCTTCCTCAAAGGTAGACATGGCTGCATGGAGAACTCCTTTATATTCCCCCGGGAGGCATGTGATCACAGATCTGCGCTGAGTTTATTTTGGAACTAGAATGCATTACTCCACAATCTAGTATGTAAACAAAATATAAAAGAGCACATTATGCAGTAATGCCATAAAAGTTTCATTCTAGTATTCACATTCATTCATCTGTTAAAGTGCCATAAAACATGACTGTCTTGCTGCTTAACCACATTATATTAAAGCATTTACTTGTAGCAGATTTCATTCTTGTTTCTAAGTTCCGGAAAATGTAGTAGTTATAAATGACAATCTCAGAAACGGAAAATCGTTATGGCAAATGAATATTCTCTCAGAAGTCAGAATTTTTTCCATCCCCCCTCAACTTCCTCTAATGAGAGACTGTGTTTTCCTTCAGGTCAGGGATAATTGAGATTAACAAAATGTCTCCTTCCAACATTTTGACCATTTTCCTGTTCAGTGCCCACCACAGACTCAGCAGGTGGACACCTGGGAAGGCCATCACAGGCCATTTAAACTGCAATGAGGTAAGGAACTTTGTGAAAGATGGAAAAGCAATTTAAGATTGATTACTCAGGAGAGGCAATATAAGACTTTGTATATGTCCCGTAATCATCTGTCAGCAGTTCAATTATAAACTGGTATTCTTTTCAAAAAGAAGAAAAGTGAAATGACTCGGCAAACATTTTCTTTTCCTCTCCCTCTGCCATTTCAAAATGGAAGAATTCTGAATCCTCACTATTAACCAAATGGCATTTACAGCTCTAAGTTGGCATGGGGCAGCTGAGATTCTAAAATAAGGAATGCTATTCCATTTCCATTGCCATGGAAACTAGTCACCAACTGGTGAAAACAAGGTATATCAAATTGTTGAACAAGGATGTTGAAATAATCAGTTTTAAAACTTTTCTCTTTCATCGTGACAGTCTGCATAAACTGTTCTCACACAAAGACGGTCTGTGCTACACAACACCTCATGGCATCATGGTGACAATAAATAATAAGATATTCTTGTGTACTTTTGATCAACCTTTGAAGGACAAAGCGTTGCATATGCAATAATTACGTCATATAATAAAATGTGACAGTTTCCAAACCAAAGATTTCCTTCAGCATTTGTGACTCTGTTCAACTCCTGCTACTTCCTGCTGGCAGGCACATGGCTAAATAATAAACGTGAGGGTTTCCAGAGGAAGCAAAAGACCCGCTTTTGGAAGGAGATTTAGAAAGGATACTCTGTGTTGTTGTTATTTTCCTTGAAGTCGTACTGTGAAAATCAGACTTTGAAAAGACTGTTCAAATAACCAGTCACTATAAAGTAGAGATGACTGCTGTAGAGTTTTAAGATCATTCAAACTTTCCAAGAGACTTGAAAGGCACCTCCCTCCCACATCTGAAAAAATCAAATGAATTAAGATATTGAAAAACCAACATACATATAATCTCATCCATTTTATAGTTAAAAGATAAGTATTCTACAATAAGTGGAGATAATTTCTCCCATCAGAATGACAAATGGCAACGTTTTATGTAACTTGGATTTACCACTAGGCTTTCCCAAGGACAAACCTCAAAGTCAGTTCCAATACCAGGGGTGCCTGCATGTGATATAGGCCTATGGTGGTCTGAACATTCAGAGTACACGATCTATAATCCTAGCAGCAAACTGTAAGCAGCTATTGTGTCTCTGTTTTATATTTAGGAGATAGGCCAAAATCACAGCTAACAAGAATTTCCCAAGGTAATTCCTATAACCTCTGAGCTTCTTCTTCCATATCGGGTTTTCATGTTCACAATGGTTCAAGTTGTTAAAGAAATAACTAAACACAAATGTGAGGCTGGTCTGTTTCTGATTTGTTTCTTGTGCTCTACGCATGCTATTTAAAGACTTTAATATTTAGGATATAAACATATAGTTCATAGAGAGACAGCAATAAAAAAGTTGATAAAGAAATAGGAATTACTCAAAGCAAGTACTTCCTTTCTGTGTGTGTGTGTGGGGGGGGTTCGGGATGTACAGTTGACATGCTAGGTAAACACTACCACTGAAAACACCCTCAGTCCACATTTTTCCATTAAAGAAATATTTTTTCTGGTTATATTTAGAGAAAAGACAGACAGACAGACAGACAGACAGACAGACAGACAGACAGACACACACACACACACACACACACAGAGACAGAGACGAAGGAATGTTGGTTTTATGAGACTTCAAATATCCTAATGAATTTTGTTAAAGGTTCAACTAATCACTAATTATTACCTTTTCACCATAAAATTACTTAATGATGAACTTTATTTAAAATTTATTTTTATTTTTGTTTATTTGAGAGAGGAGGGGGAAAGAGAGAAAGAGAATGGGTAGGCTAAGGCAGTCAGCCACTGTAAACGAACTCCAGATGCAAGCATCAGCTTGTGCATCTGGCTTACATGGGTCCTGGGGAATTGAACCTGGGTCCTTTGGTTTTGCAGGCAAGCACCTTAACCACTAATCCATCCCTCCAGCTGGAGGAATATTTTATTTTTAGAATTGTATACCACTGATTTACATCCTTTATTTGAAGCAAAGCAGCTCCATAACACCTGAAACAAAATCCCCTCTAAACCAAAGGTTAATTAATTCATAATTTTATTTCAGGCAGCTCAGAGTAAGGATTAATCAATATTAATGAACACAGCCCCAGGTAACTTGCAACATTTTCAGCTTATAGTCTTTGTTTTCAGAGTCTAAATGGACCTCTTTCTTTTCATTTCTGGAAATCTCATGAAAATGTATGTCTTTAGCATCTTGTATTCCTGCCCGTTAGCCGCAGAGAAGCTTAGGAGACTGACTGAGCTTCCACTTTATGGTCTTCACTTTCACAAACACTACACAAGTCCCATGTGCCTGAACTTGCTGCCACTGTCCCTTTGGAGCAGATGCCCTGCAGGGGAAGAGATGTGGGCCATCTCTGGGCTCCTTCATCACAGACATCCCAAGGAACACGACTCTCTGACTGTACCAATAGAGAACTTTAGGTAAGAATCTGAATAAACTGGAAATTGCTGGAGAGCAGAGGGTGGAGAGCTTCTTAATTCCAGTTTGGAAAAACACTGGAAAATATAAATTTTTAATATCCAGCAAAAATTATTTCTTTTGCTGATACTTTTATTTCCTTATAATTCTTAGTTAATTATAAACACAAAATATAAACAACAAATAAACCAGAAATGACAGTTAAGACATTCTAAATACTAGAATAAGGTTCATTTAATATTACTTCTGTCATATATTTTAGACTGTTCATAAAACTTTAATATCTTACATTTTATTGTCATTCTTCTATTTCTTATTTGCTCAAAAAATGGAAGAAACGAGCAGTGATCCCAACTGATAGCCAGAGCATGGCGACACTCATCTCATCACTCTCCCAGGTTAGATGAGCAATGCTAACACATACGGAGATAAGAGTCTACAACAGTATATAGTAGAATACCACTATCTACTTTGAGTCACTACTTTTCACCACTCTTCACTATGAAAAAAAAAAAAAAAAGTGCCATGAACCCAAATAGCTATTTTCTCTTTTTACAATGTTATCTCCAGTGTTTCTCACAGTGATGAAAGTTGACTCACAAAAGAATGAAACAAAGAAATACATGTCCAGATTTGGGTTTTAGATAAAGGCAAAGCTCCAGGGAAAATAAATATCTGACTACTCCCCTTTACAAAGAAGAAAACCCTAAAAGGCTACGCAAAATGACATCTTTGTCCCAAAGCCTATAAGGAGCTCATCAACACCATGGCACTGCCAGTCATTACAGATACGGCCTCACCCATCAACTCCATGGCATTTCCAGTCACTACAGATACCATCTCGCTAACTAACACCGTGGCATTGCCAGTCATTACAGATATGGACTCAGGATTGGTTATTTGCTTCCATTAGTCATTATACAAGGTTTGGGTCAAAAACCTTCACTTCCGGAAGTCTCTCAATTTACTCTACAGTGACGAGTCTTTAACACCATATCTCTCAAGCTTGAGTTTGCAATTGTTCTCTTTAGTTTTGCACAAAAGAACTTTTTATTTCCAGTACAATTCTAAGAGTAATTTTACTATATAATAAAGGCTTTTAAATAGCTTTTGAGGTAGTTTTTTTTAAGTGGCATGACCTGGCTGGGGAAGAGAGAGTCCCTTGTGTTCCACCCAGCCTTCTGAGCTACACTATGACATTCTGTGAGATCCATCAACAAATGCCAACATGTTTCCATGGAACATATTTGGGAAAACCAATGGTTCTTACATCATATCTTGTCTAGAGCTTTCTTTGGGCTCCACTGTATAAGCTGAGTGGCAGATCAATGTACATATATCAGGAGTTCAATTTTTAAAATATGACCAAAACAGTAATATGTTCCTAGTAGGTATTCAAAACATCTTTCAGAAGTATATGAAATAAGTACTAAACTCTCATAAATGAACTGAAATTGTGACCACAAACTTAAAAGGACTTTACTTATAAGCACTATGCTTAGAAAATCATAGCTAATAACCTGTTCCAAGTTAGAATTCATCATGTGAAGCAAAAAGCAGGAGTTTGGAAGCCAGACTCGCTTTCATAAGCTATGTGAACCTTTAGAAGGTGTTATTGACTTTTAGAATGTAGACAACATGCAGTGCCCTAGATTATAGTGAGGAAAGCTTGTGAAGTTAAGTAGTTTCCAACATTTCTAGTGGCCATATGCTAAGGGAGTCCTTGGCCTCCATCAAGACTCATAATCAAGATGCATAGCATGTCTAGAATAGAACTCAGATAAGACAGAATGTGTTTAGGGTAGTATGGTCATAGATAAGAATACAATTCAGATACTGGTAGGGGGATCAAAATGATAACTTAATCTACCTATTGGGTATGTCATACTACAACTAAAAGTACCTCATGAACTGGAAAGTCCTGGGCAAGTTACCATTCTTCAGGTATTTCTTTCATGCCTGAGAGGGTGAGATCCACTGAAGGTGGACTGAAAGGACTCGTGTCATTCAAGAGAACCAGGATCTGGCTTTTTCAGCTCATTCTCCCATGAAAGATACATAATGACTTCTCTGGAATACTTAAACTTCACATGAATCTAAGGACCATGACAATATCAGCTAAAGTTCCTTGGGGAATAAAGTTATTCTCTATTCCCTGACTCACATCATGTACCCAGCTACTCAGCTGCAGAACTGCTCACAGGAAAACTAAATGAGTAACTTATGTAAACTGATATGCAAAAATCAGTGCAATGCTATAACAATATTTCAAATACCAACATGTGATGTCTATCCATGCGTTAGAACAAGACATTTTTACAGGGTATTCCTCAGTATAGTCTCACAGTATGTTAAAGGATGTTACACTTATGACGCAAGTTATTTGGGATGATTTGGTCCACCCTCTCGCATACGCATTTCCTGAATTTACTCCAAATGTGTATTTGTAACTATATACATCTCAGAAACCTATAAATTTCTGCAGAAAAACAGTATGTGAATTTAAGACATGGGTAACAACACCCTTAACAAAGTAATTTCTCAGTATAACATCATTCTAACTAAAGACAAGAAAAAAATGTTACAACAGATATATGATGAATAGGTATTTTCTTTCAAGTAGGATGAATTAAAATGAGTTAGTATCCTCATAATTGAAATAAGTTTCACAGTGCAGATTATTAAAGAAGGTCATATATACACAATGAGAAAATTGGTTGAGAATAAATGGAGTGGATTGGTGTAAAAAGAGTATTTTAAGCTGGGTGTGGTGGTGCATGCCTTTAATCTCAGCACTCAGGAGGCAGAAATAGGAGGATCATCATGAGTTCAAGGCCATCCTGAGACTAAATAGTGAATTTTAGGTCAGAAAGCCAAAAAAATTATCTACAGAAAAAATATGGAAGAAATAACATCAACATAATTTGCAATGACATTCAAATAGGTCCTCATATTTGCATTTGGGCCACAGAGATTCCACCAATGTCTCCCTACAGGGGACTGAGCAAGTAGAAATTAATCCAGTCTATGAAAGAACTGAGTCCTCTGTCATCTCTGTAGTGGGAATGGCAGGGGATTCCAGTGTGGGGTGCTTCACAGTGTGGCTAAGAAGGCAACTGAGTAGTTGTTAGCTGCTCTGAGAGTGCTGCCTACTCTGAAGCTTTTACCTCCCTTTGAATTAGGGAACCAAGTCCTCTAATATTTGATCTCTTCATTTCTGACCCCAGTTACCTACAGAGACTCCATTGCTCAACTTTTTCCATTATTCTATATGTGATAAATGATAGAGGTGGACAAGAAATACAAAAACAGGGGCTGGAGGGAAGTCTTAGCGGTTAAGGCATTTTCCTGAAAAGCCAAAGGACCCAGGTTCAATTTCCCAGGACCCACGTTAGCCAGATGCACAAGAGGACACATGCATCTGGAGTTCGTTTGCAGTGGCTAGAGGCCCTGGCACACCCATTCTCTCTCTCTTTCTCTTTCTCTCTCTTTCTCTCCCCCTCTCCCTCTTTCTCTGTTAAATATATAAATAAAAGAGACACAAAATAGGTGTTTGTTTCAAGAACAAGATCAAATATTGCCTGCTCCTTTGGAAGGCCTTAAAGAGATCTACAACTGAAGAGGAAACACAAGTAAAATAAATTTTATGAAAGAGCCTGACATCCAATAAAGTTAACAATTCAGGTAACAATGGTAATTGCAGCCTGAAGTGAGTTCAAATCAGGTCACCTAGTATCAATAACAACTAACTGATGGGGTAAATGCTGGAGACAAATGTGTGTTTCTTTTTGGCCATGATAACAAAATACTGCTAGTATCAATGGCAAGATCATGATATCAGGATGGTGGAAAAAGAAAGGGACATGAGACATCCTGATACATGGGGCTGGAAGACTGGGAGGAAAGGGGATTCCATGTTTGGTAATTGGAACAGGTGTGGGAGGAGCAATCCTATGAGGAATGAGAATGAATGTCAGAAGGAGGGAATGTCAAGCAAAACTAAGAAGGTCATACAAAAGCTATGGAAGTCAGATAATCTCAGCCAAGGATGTCACCACAAGGTATTTTTTGCTGTAATTTATGCAAATTCAAATTCATCCACTAGCATATGGATTTTGATGTATGGGTTTCCACAAACAAAAGAGGTAAACTCCTATAACAAAGATCACTCTTCCAAAATTCATGGGATGGCAGCTTGGGAGAACAGCGAGGAAGAATTCAGGAGTACCTGAAGGAAAATCCCAAGTGGTCTATTGTGCTTTTCAATTTCTTGGAGCTATTTTAGGTGATTTATAGGGAATAGAATGTGTCAGAATTCCTCAAAGTTGATCATATCCTTAATAGTTATTCCTGGGCTGCAGAGATGGCTTAGCAGTTAAGGCACTTGCCTGCAAAGCCTAAGGACCCAAGTTCAATTCCCCAGTACCTACATAAGACAGATGCATAGGTGGCACATGGGTCTGGAGTTAGTTTACAGTGGCTGGAGGCCCTGGCACACCTATTCTCTCTCTCTTGCTCTCAAATAAACAAACAAACAAATAAGTTTTAAAGAAGTCATTTCTGTCTATGATAAAGGAAGTCTTCTTATTCCCAGGCTCTCCTTGGGCTCAGACTTCTATATAGAATCTTTCTTTCATTCACAGCCCACTTCTAGAACATTCACATAGCTCTTCACTCAAATGCAAAAACATTGGGTCAGTAAGTGATTTTACCTTGTGTGTTTCCAACTTCAGAGTTCATATCCCCAAACAGAAATGTGAGCATGAACTGACTGGCCTCTGAGAGTCAGACTAAAATTTTACCTTAGTACTTACTTATGACCACCTTAATAATAGTAATGACATGCATACATGTGGCATTTTTATGTAGTTTTCAAAAACATTTTACCACATTATGATCAGTTGATACTCATTAAGTTTAATTTTCAAAAATTGTTGGTCTATACTTAGAGGAATTTTTTTGAGAACAGAGAAACCCAAGCTGTAGCTTTCATCATGCTAACATCAATCAGACTAAACCTGAATTCATTTCTCCCTCCCTTCCTCCCTCCCTCTGCACTTGTCCCTTCTTCCATTCCTTCCTTCAACTATAGAGCATTCCCAGGGCCATGCTGTCTGCCTTTGAGTGTCTGTAAGTGACAGTAGTTACCTCCTTGCTGCGGCAAGCTCTGAATAATGATATTATGGCCTCATTAGGGTTTCCTTCATTTATTCTCACTTAATATATACCACTGTGGGGCCAGATTTATATAACCATTTACTAAAATGAATGATCGTTGTTTCTGATTCAAAGCCACATTGCTTAACCTCTCTGGACTTTCTGAATGTGAGTTCTGAGTAGCGAATGAGACTTCATGCAGATGTGCTAATTGTATTGTTTTATGCTTACATTGTAACCAAACAGAAACCCCAGAGGTGTATATGATTTTATAATTTAAGTGAAACAGAAACACTGAGATACTGATGTAGCAAGGGAAGTTCTGAAAAGAATGCTTCTCCAAGGTCAAAGACAATGGACAATAGGCTAGGGTTGGTACCCAGGCCTTTTCTACAAACAAGGCATTGTGTGTTCTATATCACACTGCTTCTTTGGTGACCTGCCTTCTGAGAACTAATTAACTATGTATTTATCTGATAAATGGCATACTTTATACCCTTCCACATTTTCCTAAAGGATTATTCTAGTTAAATACATACCTACTGTTGATAGATGCACACACACACATACACAAACACACACACACAACACACACACACGAGGCTTTTATTGTAATAGGCAGAATTACTATACATAAAAATTGTGGCATCTTTCCAAGCTTATAAGGACAAAATACAAACTTTAGTGTTTTAACATAGAAGACATTTGATATGAATGAAAAGGCAACCAGTATGTAAAATAATAGCTCAATAATATCAAAATAAACAGTCTAAAAAGCTTGAGGTTTTATTAGTTTTCATCGGGCTCTTGGTTCTGCTAGGTGTATAGGGAGTAAAATAAATAAAACAAGGATTTTTTTTTCCCTCAACTTGCTTTCTTGTTTGGCCTTCACAAGGGCTTCCACTGCTGGCCAGCTCGGGGGGTCCCTGGATGCCTTTGCTAATGCATGGTAAGAACACCAACAAGACACTGCTACACTGACCTCTCAAGGTCTTCATACTCTATAAATTTTACATATTTGTAGATTTAAGAAAACAACAGAAAATATAAGTATCCACAGGGAGAGGTTGGAGGAGATGATTAAACGAGAAAGATAAATAAATACACCTGTCTGGAAAGCCTACTCCGATGCTTAATTCATTATTTAAAAGGGATACTTATCTTTTTCCCTTACTGCAATTTCCATCTGCTTTAGAGCACTAGGAACTTGTGAGTTTGTTTTTTAAATAAGAAATTTAAATTCAAGCAACTATCAATTATTCATGACAGCAGTGCATGAGGTTTGCATAAATTATACCCAAATTTCACTTTCACCTATCGCATCAATCAGACTCTTTATCAGAACTGTTACTTGGAGCCCAAGAGACTAAGTCCCCAAATCCTGGAGGAGAAAACTAAAATTGACAAAACAGAACAAATCAGTCTGAAGGTGGCATTCTCATGACTATAAGCCCCCAAATAATTAATGCACTTTAAATAAAGATTTATATGTCAGGTAACAGCTACACAGAAATTTGAGGTTAGATAACCATTTTCTGTATTAAGCTTTTATTTAAAAAATAAACAGCTATGTAGACAACTAATTAATTTAATTAGTTTTTATTCTCAGAGGTATTTCACCATTTTCTCTCCCCCCACCAAAGGTAGCAAGCTAAATAAAGAACAAACACACCAGGGTCAGTCATGGTCTCTCCCAGGACAATATCCTTTACAATACTTAGTTTAGTGGAGAGACACATACAGATCCCGTAGTATGCTGGTTGCTGATGTGCTTACTCTACCCAGAAGGAGCAGTTCCTAGGAGACCACCCTTAGTATCCCTGAAAGGAATTAAGATCTTCAGGAATACATCTAATGCCTGAGAACCGAGCAGGAGAGAAGCAGAGAATAAACACACCTTCTTCAAGGTGCTATTTCACCTGGGGTATGTACATTTGGCTATTTCACCTAGACAAGCCAATCAAAGCCAAGACTCTTGTAACTATTCTAAGAAAGACCAAATGAGCATTTTATATCCCAAAATAACCAAAATTATCTCCATATCTTCTCATGCCATCCTCTCTTAATTGCTAAGTGTCACCCCACCTAGAGTAGGAAACATTTTATAATAGAAATGGCAAGTTCACAGGTGCAACTGAAACTTTCCCAGAGGGAGCAGCTCAGGTCAAGAAGGGTGAGGGGGCATTGTAAGCAAGTAACATGAGGAACAGTCAGAATACTTCAGGAGCCAGTGAGGGCATTTTCAGGGGACTCCACAAGTTCTGAGGGCTGGGGAATGAGGAGGAAGGAGGAGGTAACCCAAAGAAGAGCAGAGGTAACAATGAGGGAGAACTGGGGTTACAAAGGGTCTTGCATTTTTATATATGTCCGGACACAAAAGGATTTTGGTGCTCCTGCTTTGGTTCACAAAGATTGCTCAGGCAGGAGGCGGGTCGGAGACTAAACAGGGAAGCTATTAAACAGACTTAGAGGGATGTAGGTAAGAAAGAAGGAACACTGACACAACAGCCCATGCAGACAGATAGGAAGGTTGTATGTGAAACTTTTGAGAGCTGTGGGAAAGGAAGAATTAAATGGAGAGATGTGTTGGACCTTGAAGACTAACATGTCTACTCAGAGAAAGTGTAGAGTACCTGGCTTCTGGTCTACCTTACATCCTCCCTTGTGAGATCACTTGAGAAAAGGTAAGGTATGATTTAAATGTTCAACATCCCTTGTAAATGAAAACAACTATGAGATTCCACCTTACTCCAGGAAGGTTGACAATCATTAAAAAAATCAAATGACAGCAAATGTTGACGAAGATGTGGGGAAAGAGGAACCCTCATCCAATGTTGGTAGGAATGTAAACTTGTACAACCAGTATGGAAATCAATTTGGAGATTCCTAAAAAGAATGAATATATAACTACCAACAGACCCAGTTATTACCTTACTGGGCATTTGTCCTAAATGCACAATGCTTCACTACAGAGATATTTGCTCAACCATGTTTATTGCTGCTCAATTCATTAGAGGTACGAACTGGAATCAATCACTGGGTGAATGGATGAAAAGTTGTGGTACATTTATACAATGAAATTCTACTCAGCAGTAAGAAAAACAACACAATGAAATTTGTAGAAATAAATTGACAGATTTGGAGCAGATCATACTCCGCGAACTCACAAAGTCACAGAAAGACAGACACCGCCTGGTGTCACTTGTCTGTGGTTCCTGTCCTGGACCTGCTCAAGTTGCTGTCATACCTGATAGGCAACTCAAGGCCCAGACAACCGGGATGGAAGGGTTTGAGGGGAAGGGAAGGGGAGGGTGGGGGAAAAAAAAAAACACAAAACTAAATCCAAAATGAATGGGTTACCATAAAAACCTTTATCCTTGGAGATAGACCAAAAGATATAACCCTCAACAGGAGTAAGGGGGGATCACCTGAAAAGAAGGGCCCTGGAGAGGGTGGATGAAGCCTAAGCTGAAAAAATGTTTTGTGTGTGTATGTGTCTGTCCTGTAACTCTCAGTACCAGAAATCAGTTGCTACCCACAGTGAGCTGTTTATTGGATAAACATAAAAGGTCCCCCAAACAAGTCAGGTTTCTGTCAAAACACTTGATTACCCAACTGGGGCCAAAGGTAGGATCCTATTGCTGAAGACACCATATGCTGTGACACAGAACACAGACAGACATGGCTGGAATCTAGAAAAGATCCAGTCCCCAGTCAGTTAGCCCGTCTAGTGCTGGAAAGTGCTACATGAGGTGCGGGGGGAAGGGGCCAGCAATGGTGTGAGCAAGCAGGGGTCTAAGCTGCTCAGAAGCAAACACCTTGGCAGGATGTACATACTAGGGCAATAGTGGCACAGAGCCTCAGTGGGTAACTAATAGCTTTCTGATTGGCTAAGAGATCTGCTCAATGTAAAGAAACTCATATCTGGAATTGGGAACCAGATCAGAATCCAAAGGAGATAAAGATTATGCTCCCCAGTGTCAAGCTCTCACTAGCCTTTGGCTAAAAGAGGGGTTACATACACAAATTCTCCCTAAATTAATAATGCTTATCCCATTTAAACTATGCTGCCTTCACTCCATCGGAGAATCTGTTCTTCCTTGTCAGAAGGTAGAGAGACCCAAGGAGATAAGTTGCACCACACACTTCATCCAAGCCCCAGCTGAAACCACAGAGGAATTGAGGAGATGGGCAAGAGTCCTGCTTCCATGCTGAACCTGATAATGAGCACCAGGGTGAAGGAGACAGACATTGAGGATCTGTCTTATCGCTTAGTAGGCCAGACAAAGAAAAAGAAAGTAGGCTACCAAAGAAAAGTATCATTATTAAGCTTGAAGTTTTCCTCCAAATATGATGTCTCCAATAAACTGTCTAATAGTTGCTTAATCTGAAATTATCAAATCAATTCATGTAACATTGACTACAACTAAACATTACTAGAGGCTTAACATATATGCATTTATGGAAAATATTTTTGGGCTTTTCACATTCACATATAACTTTCATAGTCCTTGTACAGCATGTTTGATCAAATCCTTTGAATGAAGAAATACGGCTTATACCTGCTAAGGACACAGATCTTCCAATGTGGGATTTCTACTCTAGTATTAAATTCATATAGATACTGCCTTTTTAAACAGAAACTCTGGCTGCCTTCATTTCCTTTGATCTGGAACACTATGTCTTGAAGAGGGTCAAGCAAGAATGAGAAAAAGAAGGACAGAGTTCTGTGTAACACGGCATCGTTCTTAAAACCAGAAATGATGTGTGGAAGATTTAAAAACCAGAGCAAATGTATTTCCAGCTGCCTTGGTTAAATCATCCTCACAAATGGAGATAAGAAAGAAAATGAAAAATCCATTCGTTTTAGAAAATGAATCTTTAACCTATGGGTTGGTTTATTTTGCAAATCAATTAGATTCTGAGACCACACACCACCTATCCAAAATGTAATGCACTATTATCATCTCCTATTAAATACCTTGCTGTGGCTTAAGCAGAGTAAAAATTTAACCAGAAGCAATGCTGGGCAGGACTGATCTAACTCAGACATCAACGATGCATTTACTGGAAATAGGAGTTGTGGTATGAAACACTAGGACATTTTCATTTGTAAGAAGACATTGTTTTAGGCCCACACAATGAAAGTTTATAGGAATGAAGGTACAAATGAATCAGAAGCCAGGTTTTGGTGGTCGCCTCTCATTATGTTACTTCTCTAGCCTCAGTAGCTTAGATCTGACATATACCATCATCTGGGAATGTGAAAAAGTGATAAGAAAACAAATTTCATAACTTTGTCCTTCTGAGGAGATTTCCTTCCCTCCAAAGCTTTGGCATTAATTATAGTTTGCATGTCCAAACAAGAGAATTTGTAAGAGGTTTTGAGGATATATTTTTCTATTAAGACTGAAAACTTGCTAGCCATGGGTGACTTAATAAGTCATCTCCCACTTCAGCCCAGTAGCAATCCATGTTGATTTAGTCATCATAAAGTCACAGTACAAAGCTACTCATGAAGCAAGATCTCAACCTTTTTGTAGCTGAATGAATAAATAAACAGATGCATCCACCAAGCATGGGAGAATTCCAAATATTCACCTAAGACTAGTGGACTGATCATCTAATTGAGACAGCATGGCAGAGCCTGCTTTAACTTCCCTTTTCTGACATTTCTGATAAGAAATTCTTCCCAATCCTACATACCACTCAAGCACCCATGCTGCACAAGGACTACGAGCTGTAGGAGGCATGCCTCCCATACTTTAAAAAGAAGCAACATCTATCTCAACTCTCACCCCAGAGAGGAAGACTTACTATACTTAGATTTGAAATGTTTGCACGCACCATAGAGATAACTGTTAATTTCCAGTCAAGACAGTGGATTAGGAGCCAGGCTAGAGCATCGGGGGAGAAAGGAGATGACAGAGAATACTGTGGAGAGCCACAATCCATCAATAAGACAAGAGAAGACAGCTGACTGCTCACCATGAGATGTGTCACCTCTACCTCATTTAGCAGGGGCCAGAAGAAATTACAGAGGAATCAGTTCCCAATGCTAGCCTGACAATGGCCTCCAGGGAAACAGCAATACTGTGATGAACCCTGAAGTGCATCTTGTCAGAAATGTAGAGGCTACAGAGAACTCAACACTAAAACAACCTGAACACACCCACCAAGGCTCAGGGACTGTTGTGGAAGAGGGTGGAGGAAGACTATAAGAGCCACAAGGTGGTAGAAATATCCTGAGTCACAGCCTCCACCCCCTCAGTCTGCCAGAGGCCCTAATTACTCCACAGTGAACACCAATAACCCCACTAAGGATGGCCCTCTGGGAAATGAGAACCAGAAGGATGGGAATATAAGATTATAACCTATGTAAAAATATAAATAAATATAAAAATCAATATTTTTAAAAAAGAATTAGAAATATTTATAGTACACATAATAATGGCTATAGTTATCAAGCACATAGTATGTAGGCAGCTTGGTATTTTTATTTATTTATTTACTGATCTGAGAGAGTGAGAGAGGGGGACAGAAAGAGAGAGAGAGAGGGAGGGAGAGAAAGAAAGAGAGAATGGGATCATTAGGACTTCTAGCCACTGCAAATGAACTCCAGATGCATGTGCCACCTTGTACAACTGGCTTACATAGATATTGGAGAATGGAACCTGGGACCTTAGGTTTTGCAGGCAAGTGCCTTAAGTGTTAAGCCATGTCTCTAGGCTGTAAGAATTTTTTTTTAAAGAAAGTATTTAAGTTCAAAGTAGTTAGAGTCAAAGACCACAGAGCTAATTTCAAAGAGCTGGGATTGAAAGACATCTAACCCCAACTCTAAATTCACTCTTATTTCTCCCATCCAAGTACTAACCAGGCCTGACCCTGCTTGACTTGTAAGATCAGACAAGGTGGGGCATATTCAGAGTGGTGTGGCTGTAGATTCCGCTCTTATTCCTAATGTGGAGAGACTATCATCAAAACAGGGTCTTCTACTCAAGATTTCATGGTTAAAGTTGAAGGCATGAGTTATATCTGACAGTGTGGTTTAGTGAGCAGAGATATTTCAATTGTAAATGCCGAGAAATATACTACTGCGCTACAAAGAAAAGCTAAAGGGACACCTGATGACAAAGACTTCCACAAAGCAGATGGAGAGAAAGCTGGTATGGAATCTCCAAAAGTTCTGTATTTTACTGTCAGACTACAAACACATATGGAGCAATGCCAGGATATTCAGATATTCAAGCCATCCTGTGGGCAAGAAACCACTGGCTGAACTGGACCACACTAGGAAACATTGAGGGACAAACCTACAGTGATTCTTGAACAAAGGTCCCGGGGAGTGGACCAGTTTAAAAGGAATTCTCACATTTCAACTCATTAACAATCTACATTATTTTATTATAATATTCAAGAACAAAGTTTTAAAGGGATCACCTGCAGAAAGCCATCAAAGCCAATATTCAAAGAATCACATTTACAGCACATTAGACATACTGGAAGCAGCGCTAACTCACACACGTCCTTGGTACCTGTCATCATGACAGGTTTGAATGAAAAAACACCGCCCCAAGTAGGTTCAGAAACAACTAGATGCACGGATCAACACAAAGGTTTTCAGTTCCTATTCACAGCGGCTGCATTTTCTGCACAAGGACGCTGGACATTACTATCATATGGACTTTCTTATAAATTATCCTGATTTTTTCTCTCTCTATAAACACTGATGTAATGAGTGTAGTGAATGGATATCATTCAGTCCACTTTACTTGTTTCAAAAAACTCTTCCAACATGATTGATAGATTAGGGAATATTCTGAGCATGTGTGAAAATTGCATTTGTTGTGGTTCAGTTTTGTTCTAGAAACTTGAGGTGAATTCAAGAAACACTCTAGATGAACTCAGCCCTACAGGACACAGAGCTTCCCCCCCCTTGGGGGCTCAATGGCACACATGCAGCCTCCCCTGCTCTCTTTTCAAGTCACAGTAAGGTATGGGTGAGTTGCCACCTGCCCAAGAAGGACACCCCGGAGTCACCTCCATTTTCTACTCTCTTCTTATTCAGTAAGAAATATAATGTTGGCTTCTATGAATCATCTCACTTTTGTGAGACTATATCTTCTGTCTGATTTGTATTTTTCCTTTCCATTCTGCTCTATACCTTTGGTTGTAATATTTATCTCTTTTTTTTTTTTCTCTTGCATGCAAGCATGTGAGTGGGAATAGGTGTGAGTGTTTATAAAGGAAATGAGCACACTTCAGGTTTTCTTCCAAGGCAAAGAATCACCTTGAGTGCACTCTTTATGACTGGACTATTTAACATACATAAAACTAGGCTACCATTTTATTAGTTCCCTACTGTGTGTGCTCAATGATATTTTTGACTATTAAACTTCAACTTTTGTTATTGCTTGATGTACTAGTATTCTGCCAAGTGCTATTAGTTTTAGGAATGCATATTGTTGCATTATATCAGAACAAACTGTGGACTGAAATTTATCAGGAGTCTTGTTTTTGTTTTAAAGACTATTTTTAGAAAAGTTTTAGATTCACAGCAAATTTTAAAGGAAAGCAGAGATTTCCCATATTCCCTCTGCCCCCATATGCACATACCAATAGTGCATTTTAAAGTATCAAAGGATTCCAGTTGCCAGTGTTTCATGGTAGCTTGTAATTGGGTTAGAAAATATCAGCTCACATTGCCTGCAACTCTAATGTACAGTGTAAAATTCACTCAAAATTACAATCTAGACCAAGAAGTCAAGTTTGAAAGGAAACTATCCAGGTGAACTTAGTTCCCCTCAGTTTTTGTTTGGAAGTTCTGAAAAAGTCTGTATGTATATCAATTTGCTTATTAATTAATGCTTTCACCACAGAATCTGACCTGTTATATTCATTTGGTTGTTTAGATGAATAAGTAGCTTATTTCTATAGCTACATGTTGAAACTTCTTTGTAGCTAGTAAAAATAATTGTCTAGGAGTATGGCTTTATCTAAACTCACTGACTTATCATTACTAAAAAATGTTACCCTAAAGAAAGTGAGCACATAATACATTGTCATAATGGTTCTCTTTATAAGTGCTGTGATCCGAACCTATAATATGTAAAGCAAAATTCTCATGACAGTATCTAAATCACATCATTATCTTGGGAGAGATTTGAAATAAAATGAAGAAAAAGGTTAATTAATATGATGTAAGGATCAGGAGTATCCCCTACTCTCAAAGAATTGAGATCATTTCAAATAGGAAAAAAAAAAAAACACTGCCACTTACTCCCTGAAGAATTTCAATATTCTGTGTCATCAAGCGGATGTACATTTTCATTTATATTCTCTGAGAACCACTGTGCTAACTGGAGAGTGAAACTGTGCCTCTTGACTGGGGAGGGGCTAGGAAAGATGATGCCAATCACAAATAATTGAAAAAAATATATATCTTTCAATGTTTCCTGTACACTCTTGGAACATCCTTGATTGGAGAAGGGGCTGGGAAAGATAATGAGCCCATAAGTGATTATACTTCTCACTGTTTCCTGTGTGCTCACGGAGCACTCGGTCACTCACAGAGGGGAGACAACAGAGGAAGAAGAACACAGGAAAGGTTCTGGCTGGCTGGAATCAAGTCTGTGGAATGTAACAGTGACGGAAGTCTTGCTTGACAGAGGTACTTTGTTTTGCCTCACCCACCAGCACCCACATCTCTGAACAAATGGGTGTTGCCAATTATCTCCTGAGGTCAGATCTTCTGTCAAGATTTGGAAATACTGGAGTTTCTCTGTAGCCAACTTTTCCTGTGGGGACCACCCCATCCCCTTATTCATAAACTTCAGTAGGATGACACTTGTTTAGCTTGCTGTAAATTAAGGATCATTTGCTACCAAGATTCTTAAACAAAATCCAGCTGGGCATGGTGTAGCACACCTTTAATTCCAGCATTTAGCCGGCAGAGGTAGGAGGATCATTGTGAGTTCAAGGCCACCCTTAGACTACAAAGTGAATTCTAAGTCAGACTGGGCTAAAGTGAGACCCTGCCCTGGAAAGCAATAAAAATAAATAAAAAAGAAAATCCCTCCATCAGCATGAGGAGAAGACAGCTTGCAGTCAGCCACCTCTCATCTGATCCTTACTTGTTCTCATTGCTTGCATCATAACGAGGCATTGGGTCCAAGTCATTCCCATTCACATCGCAACTTGCCAGAGCGTCCTATGGGGCCACAGAGGAGAGAGAAAAGAGACATTAATTAGCCATTGACCCACAAGCTCATGTATTCTTAAACACATTTCTGCAAGAGAGTAATTAGGTTAACTTGATACACTCATGGTTCTCTGGTGTCAGGAAGCCTGAGGGAGGGATTGCTGCTGGTTCAATAATCATCAGTGCTCTATTTTGTTTTTCCTTTTAGGTGAAGAAGTGATGTATATACACCAAAGGGACATCTAACAATTATGCACCCACTTTCCTCTTCATACCTAGTGTGACCGAGTTCACTAAATACTTATCCTTCAAAGATGTCTTTAATCACTAAATGTTTTATTAAGCATTACTTAGATACATACATGCAGCAATTTTACTTTCCAGATTGTCTTTATCCTATTTTAAAGATTTTAGAAGAAAAAAATGTTCACATGTAATTGGCAAGCCACTTAAAATCACCATTAGATTTTTTGTTGTTGTTGTTTTTTTGAGGTAGGGTTTCACTCTAGCTCAGGCTGACCTTGAACCTACTATGTAGTCTCAGGGTGGCCTGGAACTCATGGTGATCCTCCTACCTCTGCCCCAAGTGCTGGGATTAAAGGTGCGTGCCACCATGCCCAGCTAACTTTAGATTTTTGTTCTATCAGGTTTCTTAGGTTTTGTATTAGACTATCATTCTGGTTTCAGGCATTGTCTAGTCTATAAAACAGCCTACAATTCAGACTTTTACTGTTACTTATGGCAAAACAATGGGCAAGGTATTTCCCAAGCTAAAATTTCAAAATGAGGAAACAGAACCTCCAATGATACAATAAAGTTGGTCTTATTTGCTATTGTGGGGCTGGAGGCATGGCTTAGCTGTTAAGGTACTTGCCTGCAAAGCCAAAGGACCCAGGTTGGATTCGCCAGGACCCACGTAAGCCAGGTGCACAAGGGGGCACATGCGTCTGGAGTTCGTTTGCAGTGGCTGGAGGCCCTGGCATGCCCATTTTCTCTGTCGCCCTCTCCCAAATAAATAAATAAAAATAGTTTAAAAAACTATTGTGAAAAATCTCTAAGGCACAAAAGACAGTTCACTGGGTGACTGCCATTGTTCAAACTCATATCACTGTACATGGCCCAAGTGATTAATTCCCCTATGCTTTATTCTAATTTCAGAGTCAACCTTATCTTGGTTTCTTGTCTCTGTCAAATGCTGGTGCTTCAAAAAATAATCTCAGTAAACAAAATTTGAAATGCCTGGGGAAATTAAACAAAATACATAGTGCATGTAAAAGTGGTAAGCTTCTGGGCACCCTATAGCCCAACTGCTATTAAAAGCATGAAGCGTTTCCGAGTGACTCAAATATAACTTAATGATTTTACTTATATGTAACAGAGGTCCCAATAAGTTTGATTTTTATCCCGTTTTGACATAAAACACACCAAATCTAAGGCCCATCTTTTGTTTGACATCTTATCCAATCCTTTCTCTTCAGCTCTAATATGAGAACTGAGATAATAACGGGGTTGCTAACTGTACATGTAATTCTAGAGAATGTGTTTTTATGAGGGAAACATCAAAGGGGTGAAGACGTCAGTCACAATTAGAATCCATGTTTACTTAATGCAGTTCAGTCATCGGCAGCAGGGAGCAACAGCACCCAATAAGACCCTCCTTGCATGTCACAAGACACACATCCTTGATGGACGACAAGGAGTTCTAATCTCAAATCTGACCTCAGATAATTAATATTTGGTCTTTAGCTTTCAATTTCTTCACCGAAACCTGGAGACTAAATTGAAATTCTTTTTAAGCTTTCAAATTATTTGCTGCCAAGAGGCACATGTGATCTGAATGGGCTTGGGTGCTGGGTGAGGTCAGCCACAAGTCTTATTCCAGGCAGAGCTAAATCAATCTATAGTTCCTTCTAAAGGAAGCAGCTGACGCCCATCACTGTCCTTTACAGAAGAACTATCGATAAAGAGTTACCAGAAAAATAAATGGAGAGAAGTTCTGAGTCTCCTCTTTTCCACAAACGCAAATGTTGCCTGCCTGGCTGGCTGAACTGTGGAGAAGAGTCTTTGTTGGTGACACATAGTGTTGGTGGCAGGACTTCGGCTACTTTACTGCTCTTTTTTTGAAGGTCAGAGCATCAAGGGCACTGGAAAGTGGAAACCATTATCGTGTGCTTCCTAGATGCCAACAGCTCACCTTTTAAGAACAAACTGTGTGAGAAGGGAAAAAAAAAAAAAAAACTCAGTAGCAGAGGCCAGTAAGCTAAAAAAGAGATATAAAGGGAAGAGAAAGGAAGGAAGGAGGGTACTTAATAGGTTGGTATTGTATATATGTAAATAGAAGAATAGATTCACGGGGGTGAAAATACCCAAAGTGAGGTCAGGGGAAGAGACTGAGTAAAGGAAAGGTGGAGGGAGGGTTAATCAAAATCTAAGAGGATATAAATAAATCATATGGAATCCTCCGGTTTTGGGCAATGGAACACTCAGGAACTGTAGATCATTGCAAGAAAATTTTCAGTGCCAGGGATGGGATATCTTTCAATGAGTTGTTGGCCAGGAAGGTCCCTGATGCCCCCAAAATATTATAGACTATTGCTAAGGCCCTTGGTTTCCCACCAGGAATAGATGATAAGACCTTATTGCTGAAGACTCCACATAGTTGGGTTGCAAAGCCACTAAGAAATCCTGCTGGAACTGAGCTGATAACCTCCTCCATGTAGACCAGCTGACAGAAAGCTGGAAGAAGCCATTCTACATGCAGTTCAATGGGAGAAAGAGATACCACCAGTGAAGATACTCAACAGTGGACACTGCAAGCCTTATAATTGGCCAGCCAGGCCAAATGAGCCAACGGGTGTAATAGTGGCACATCTATCATGGTGGAAACCAACTGCCCTCCAATTGGACTGGAGGCCTACTCCATGGGAGGGAATATACCTCTGATACTGGAAACTTAAAATAGGGGTAGTCATAAGCCCTAGGGGTGTAACATCTGCTGATGTCTGGATAAATGTATATACTATGTTTATCAAACTTCCCAGTAAGCACTTCTCTTAATATTTATACCCTTATATTAATGCTCTTCTCACTTTGGGTAGAGAATCTTCTCTTTTCAGATGGCAGTGACCTTAGCGCAACTCAGAAGGTATCATAGTGCTGGATAGAAATGACTGGAGTACTGAGTAACAACTCTATCACACCTTCCAAGGCTCAGGGTCTAATGCGGAAGAGGTGGCAGAAAGAATGTAAGAGCCAAAAGAAGGGTAGGACTCCTTACAACGTGCTCCCTCCAGATATAAAATGGCCTGGATATCCATGACCTCACAGTGCCTGACACTACCTACACAAGACCATCATAAGAGGAGGAAAAGATCATGACATCAAAATAAAAGAGAGACTGATTGAGATGGGGAGCGGATATGATAGAGAATGGAATTTCAAAGGGGAAAGTGGGGGGAGGGAGGGTATTACCATAGGATATTTTTTATACTCATGGAAAATGCTAATAAAAATTGAGGAAAAAAAAAAAGAACAAACACAGAGCCTATTGTATCTGTTGCGACCATCTTCTGCAGCTCTCGCCCTTTATGATTATCCTATCAGGAAGCCCTGCTTCCAAGGAGAGAAGACTCCAGCCACAGCCCTCACTCACATAGTTTTGCATCAGATCAGGGTGGGTTCTCTCAATGCCATCATCCAGGATAGTCACCACGATGTTCTTCCCCGTGTAGCCTCTCTTCCAGGCTCCTTCAATGTTCATGTCTGACTGGCAAGGATGCGTGTTGTCACTGCAGTGCTAAGGAGGGAAAAGAACACTGAAGTTACTAAACAGCGAGGAGGGGCAGACTACCCACTTGTTGAAATAAAGTATTACGTGAGCAACAATTTAGCAGATTTCCTGGTAGAAGAGAAAACACGGTTTCCAGAAAAAGAACTGAGAAAGACACAAAAGTGATATATGGGGAAGCAAATAGAAGTCTGTCAATATTGGGTATCAGCTTGCACACCATAAAATTCAAGTATATCAACAACATAAAGAATATCATTCACAGTTACCATGTATTAATTAGAATTAATGAGACATGGTCAATGTTGCACTTCACTTATAAACCAAAGCAGACCAGTGAAGAAGATATATTCTATAGTATGTGAGCCAGATATCTAGGACCCATCCAGCCACAGTTGGAACTGACTTAGGTGTCATTTGCACTAACCCAGAGCTGGTCTGCTGTAAGACAAAAGACACTGTGGAATCCAAACTTCCTCCAATAAGTTAACAATGGAAGGTAGGCTCATTCAGAACTACCATGAGAAAGGAAAAAATAGGGCAAAGTCCTAAAAGATGCTTCACACAGCAAAGTGTGTGTGAGGGCTTCAAGGGGCAGGCTTAAACACAATATGGCTCATTATGTGCAGAAAGAAATCCATTCCGCAAGAGCTAGAATGTCTAAACATACTGTACAGGAAACAAAACCAGCAGCTTTTCCTGATATAATTTGCTCGCATTTGTTCAGCCCACACAATTGTTCCTTTAAAGTTCATCTCTTTGAAATGTCCCTTTGAGCGGTACTGTTTTCTAGGTTCTTTAGACTTGGGAGAGGCTCAAAGAAAAGAGATGTGCAGTTCCAAGATATCAAGGCAACAGCAGCCACCCCAGGTGGTCACCAGTCACCACTTTCCTCCTTCACAACAGTAGGAAGTGGAAAAAGCACGGCAAGCTTTCTCTGCCCTAAGCACAAAGGAGACCCCAAAGCCACTGAGCGATTCACTTAACTCACTTTACTGAGCGTCTACTCCACGCAGAGGACGGCTGTGAACAAAGCCCCAGGGTAGAGACACAGAAAATGGAGAATCGAACAAGACCACTGAGGGCATTCATTGTGTTGAGAGGAGTAGAAAGAGGGTCACATGATGGCGAATGCTGAGGGGTGTGAATATACCACTTCAGGAGGAACATGCAGAAAATACTTTAGTCCCCGAGAAAGTGAAACAACTGCTGAGAAGGAGGTGATCTGCCACAGAGCCTAGAAGCAGGTGTCTTGCTGGGGATGCAGCAAATGCTACTCTGTGATGTAGACAGCGTGGGTTCTGCCAGAAAGAATGGCAAGAAGATAGCACAGTAGAAAGGAGGGCCAGTGGGTCACTAGCAGCTCTGTCAGTGGATGGGTCTTCACTCCAGGGACGTCCTCAATGGATGCTCCTTTCTTTCCAAACCTGTCCCTCCAAGTCAAATGCCACCCATGAGGGATGTTTTCAATGCCTGTTGATCTGAATTTATTCATTAATTTATTCCCTAAATGAGACTTCCTTTTAGTAAATGTTTTAAATAGATTTGAATAATTTCATTTAAAAATATTTATTTATTGGGCTGGAGAGATGACTTAGTAGTTAAGCGCTTGCCTGTGAATCCTAAGGACCCTGGTTCAAGGCTTGACTCCCCAGGACCCATGTTAGCCAGATGCACAAGGGGGCGCACGCATCTGGAGTTCATTTGCAGTGGCTGGAGGCCCTGGCGCACCCATTCTCTCTCTATCTGCCTCTTTCTCTCTCTCTCTCTTTCTCTCTCTCTGTCACTCCCAAATAAATAAATAAATTAATTAAAAATATACATATATTTAAAAATATTTATTTGTTGGGCTGGAGCAATGGCTTTGCAGTTAGAGCACTTGCCTGCAAAGCCAAAGGACCCAGGTTTGATTCCCTAGGACCCACATAAGCCAGATACACAAGGTGGCACATGTGTCTGGAGTTCGTTTGCAGTGGCTGGAGGCCCTGGCAGGCCCATTCTCTCTCTCTCTCTCCCCCTCTGTCAAATGAATTAAAAAATATATATTTAAAATTATTTATTTATTCATTTGTTTATGAGGGAGAGAGAATGGATGCACCAGGGCCTCCTGAAATGGTTGCAAATGAATTCCAGAAACATACATCACTTTGTATGTATGTCTAGATTATGTGAGTGACTACTGGGGAATCAAAGCTAGGCCACCAGGATTTGCAAGCAAGGGCCTTAAGCCAGTGAACAATTTCTTCAGCCCTGAATAATTTAAAGGATTTATTCAAAGAGCATTTCCACATACTCCTGACAGACATTAGTTTCATAGAGAATGCAAGTTTATTTATAATTTTAGGAATATCTACATCTTTTTCTCACCTTCTGATTTCTTCCATATGCACGTGTGCTTGTGTGCATACACACACAAACGTGCACACACGCACGCGCATGTTTCCCAAACAATCCAATTCACACACGCTGAATTCTGTTGAACTACTTTTGACTGTTGAATCTTGTAAGTTTAGCTCCCTGACTGACTTATTGACTTCAGTTAAGTCTAATCTTGGTTTTCAGAAAGATTGATAAGTTAACACAGCTGGAATGAGTCCTTATTTTCAATTGTATTTCCAATTCAAAATTGCCATTCCCAGATACCCAGGCAGCTTATTAGCATTTGGTTAAAGGAAATGATGATGAAAAAATGAGACTGCGTTACTAAAACGCCCATTTTTTTCAGTAGTCTCATTGTGGTTAATAGTGTGGGCTCTCCTCACCAGATATTTAACACAAGGCAGCCTTATTAGGGCTCTCTTTCATTTTCTTCTCAAAACCTGCTGTGACCACCTGTGACAGGAAGTGATGCTAATGTGGCCAAGAGGTGGGCTGGAGGAAGGAATGCATAGGAAATGGGCAGCCCACAAATGGGATAACCATCCTGGTATGGAGGGAGCAGCCTGAAATGGTAATTATGAAAAATGAAGGAAACCAGCCCTCTATGGAAAACATGTGTTCTACAAAGTATAGCAACGTTTTTTCCTCTTCCCGCCTTTGCTCCTGTTGAGTCTGACTTCATGATTAGATGTTCTGGTATCACATCCATCACCATGGCACGGGTGTGTGGGAGGAGAGGATACCCAATTGATATTCTAATATGACATGTAGCCAAAATTTCATAGGCAAAATAATAATTAATAATAATATAGAATACTAATAAATATGATGATGAAAGAGTTGATAAAAGCCTAAGCTGTTTCTTACAAATGAGGCCACTTAAAGCCTAAATTCTACCCTAAGCAGGAAATCCTCAATGTGAACTTTTGATCTGTAATGCATT
This sequence comes from Dipus sagitta, assembly GCA_036346955.1. Classification (NCBI taxonomy): domain Eukaryota; kingdom Metazoa; phylum Chordata; class Mammalia; order Rodentia; family Dipodidae; genus Dipus; species Dipus sagitta. Next base: position 66,259,699 of record CM070770.1, on the reverse strand, counting down.
TCAAGTATCCCAGACTTCCAAACATGCTATAGCTGTTTCATATAACCAAGGTATTCAGAGAGCTAAGATGATAGAAAATATTAACATCATCCAATACTGATGGGAATCACTCATTTTCTTTTTTTTCATTTTTATTTATTTATTTGAGAGAGAGAGAGAGAGAGAGAGAGAGAGAGAGAGAGAGAGAGAGAGAATGGGAACTCCAGGGCCTCTAGCCACTGCAAATGAACTCCAGATGCATGCACCACCATGTGCATCTGGCTTACATGGGACCTGGAGAATCGAACTGAAGCCCTTTGGCTTTGCAGGTAAGCACCTTAACTGCTAAGCCATCTCTCCAGCCCAGGAATCACTCATTTTCTTAAATGCCTGATTAAAATGGTCTTTGAAGTGGGCCTTATCTTCTTGCTAGGTGGCCATGTTACAGTAGCATGCAAAGACAAAGGAACACACACTAGCCATGAACCTTCAGCACTAGTCAACCCCAACTCAGAGCTCTGATGGACCTGGAAGAAAAAAGACCGGTGTCTGGAATCATGTTAACATATGTGCAACACAGACCAGACCGCACCAAGGGGGCCAGTCACAAAGTTCAAGCATATGAGAGCTAAAGCACGCAGTATAAATATTTATACTTATGTGTGCAACCTCACTTCTGAATAACGCACTGTATTCAGTGGTTCATGCACGATGGGCCGAGCACTTAGAAACAACACTGAGTATATGATACAAAAATACACTGCTGAGCCGGGCGTGGTGGCGCACGCTTTTAATCCCAGCACTCGGGAGGCAGAGGTAGGAGGATCGCCGTGAGTTCAAGGCCACCCTGAGACTACAGAGTGAATTCCAGGTCAGCCTGGGCTAGAGTGAGACCCTACCTCGAAAAACCAAAAAAAATAAAAAAAATAAAAATAAAAATACACTGCTGAAACAAAGCTGACGCCAGCAAGGTCTCCCACCTTCTTATGCAAACACTTATTCTTTTTTAAAAATTTTATTCAATTTTTTATTTATTCATTTGAGAGAGACAGAGAAAGAGAAAGAGGCAGAGAGAGAGAGAGAATGGGTGCGCCAGGGCCACTGCAAACAAACTCCAGATGCGTGCAGCCCTCTGTGCATCTGGCTAACGTGGGTCCTGGGGAATCGAGCCTCGAACCGGGATCCTTAGGTTTCACAGGCAAGCGCTTAACCGCTAAGCCATCTCTCCAGGCCTTATTCATTCTTTTGATAAATGCAATTTTAATGAGATTTTTCTGAATTCAAGGAATGGACTTTTTCACACCAGGAATATGAGGTATTCTCCTTATAAACCACTAGGAGTGTGTCAATGTTTCTTGTGTCTTCATAAACTTACAGTAGTATTTGTTCAAAAAGGAATAGTTTATACCCCAAATAAACATCTCTTATACTTTTATCATCATTTTCCTCCGGCTAAGGAGGGAAAAGTCCTTCATGTCATTCTTTTGAAATGTCTCTGAGTTCTAACAGACTCCAAAGAGCAGCCTTTGTTTCTGTCAGGGACTGCGTGTTAGGCAAGTGTTCTACCACTGAACTGCATCTTCTGCCCTTGAACTGCCATATTGTATGTTGTCAATAGTCTGTTGGCATTGAAAATGTCTGTTGATGGGTTTGGGTAAATAGTTCAATGGATAAAGTACTTGATGCTCAAGTGTAACAACCTAAATTGGATCCCCAGAACCTAGATAAAGCCTGATGCAGTTGCACAGTGTCTGTAATCCCATGCTCCTACGGCAAGAAGGGAGGTGGAGACAAGAGTACGGGGTTGAGGGTGGTAAGCTAGTCTGGCAAATAAAATGGTGAACAAGAGACCCAGACCCAAACAAGGTGGAAGGCCAGGACTGATATTAGAGGTTGTCATCTGTCGTCCATGTGCCATGGTACATGCATGCCCACACTTACACAGTGTAAGTCACATATGCAAATCAATATATACAAAGATAAAAGAATTGGTTATTTATTGTTATTGATAGTCATTATACTGTATGTCATAAGATAAAAGTGAATACATAAAAATCCATGTAAAAGATACATTAAGAATCACATCTAGTCAAATTGAAGTGTATGTGCATTTGAAATTCTTCATAAAAGTTGTAATAAATTGGGCTGGAGAGATGGCTTAATGGTTGAGGTGTTTGCCTGTGAAGCCTATGGATACAGGTTCAATTCCCCTGTACCCATGTAAGCCAGATGCCCAAGATGGCACACATATCTGGAGTTTGTTTGCAGTGGTTGGAGACCTTGGCATGCCCATTCTCTCCCTCTCTCTAATAAGTAAATATAAAAAAACATATTTTTTTACAGAAAGTTTTAATAAAATAAAAAAAAAATGGAGAGGTGGAGGAGATAGTACAATCAGTAGAGTCCTTGCTATACATACATGACGACCTGAGTCCAATCCCCAGAGCCCTCATAGAAAAGCTGGGACTGGTGGGATGTACTTGTAATCCCAGCACTGGGGAGGCAGAAATGTTCAGATCCCTGGGGCTTGCTGACCAGCCAGTCTGTCCTACTTGGTGTACTCTAGGCCAACAGAGACCCTGTCTCAAAAGAGGTGGACAGTGTTCTTGAGGAACAACATGTGAGGTTGCCTTCACACTTACACATATGTACACAGGCACCCACACACTTGCACCTGCACATCATATATGAACGTGCACACACAGATAAATCCATATCTAAATTAAGTTCAGTCTGGTTTTAATATGTTTATTATCATATGTTATAGCCCTTAGAGAAAATAGACCACAGGATTACGTATCAATGTGTGGATGGCACAAAATTCCAAGGAAGCTCACTCCATGTGTTTCAATACTACCAAACTCAACATAACAGCTGAGGACATGAGCCAGTCAGAGGAGAACTTGAATTCCACCTCCAGTGCTCTCTGGCTGAAAGATTTTGTGAAGTTACTTAAAGCTTAAGACCTTATCTGTAGTTTGATCATAAAGAAATAGCAATATTATTATGATCCTGCTATTGGTAACAGCACGTCCTAGAAGTCCTCCAGGTTCCCAGCAGATTAGAGAATAAAGCCTCAGTTTGAAAAATAACAGGGAGAGGATGGTGGTTCTCCTTTTCTGGAGAATAAGATTAAGCAACCTTGAAATGGCAGTTGATCATGGTTGGGGATGGCTGGGATGATGCAAATATTTTATCTGTGATCTTGGGCCTGAGGTGGATGTTAGAGACTGAGAATGGGGTAAACAAAGAAGACAGAATGGGACAGTGGGGAGACGTTTTTACTTTATACTTATACCAGTATTCCCATGCAGCTAGAACCTTGGCTTCCATCTGTTGAAATACAACTTTGATTATTACTCAAGTTGAATAATGTTAAGGCTTTTCCAGATAATCCCAAGTAAACACCAGAAAACAGATGTGGAGAAGGTGGTGGCATACAAGTGAAAAAGAGAATAAATCCAGCTTCTACCTTCCATGAGGGGGAATCACAAAGGCGGGGCAAAACTGCCAAAGGAAGAATGATCAGTCACCACCAAGACACTTCCCTCTGAACCTTCCCAAATCTAACCTCATCTTGCATTTGCTTCAAAGTACAAAAGAAAACCAGCATACTATACAACAAGCACTCTGATATAAGGATCTTCATATTCTCACAGAACTATTTTGAGAACTGCTTGCAGCCATATTACCTAGCCTTAATGCTAAAAGGTAGCCAGCACCTCAGATACTATGGCATGAAGAACATATATGTGGTTTACATGCATAGCCGTCTACACCTGCCAGTCATAGCATGCTCAGGTCTCAACTCACAGATGGGTTTTGGAAGTTTGGGTCTGAACTCATTTCTTCCTCTTTTGCCATTTCTCCTTGATTCTGACAGTGCCCCTATTGTTATCATTCAAGTCTAGTCTATGTCTCAGACAAAGAAGCCATTTTGAAACCACAGGCTAGGTATTATTGTAGGGGTAAGACATAGAAAGGACAGTATAAGAAGGGTAAAAGCTGGGCTGGAGTGATGGATTGGTGGTTAAGGTGCTTGTCTGCAAAGCCAAAGGACCAGGTTCGATTCCCCAGGACCCACATAAGCCAGATGCACAAGGTGGTAAGAGATTAGCATTTGAATAGACTGGGGAAAGAAGATTGTTCTCACCAATATAATGAGCATCATCCAGAACAGAGAACAAGGTCACAGGAAGGGTGCATTTACTTTCTGCTTGAGCTGGAATACCAATATTTGCCTGACCTTGGAGACTGGTGCTAGTCTTAGCCCTTCCAGGCAAGGAGTGGAACTATACCACTAGCATTCCTAGGTCTCCAGATTGGAGGCAGCATCTGAAAACTTGTCAAGTTCCAGGACCATATGAGCCAGACCCTCACGACTCTTTCTCTCTTCCTCTCCATCTTTCTCATATATATCCTATTTTTAGTTCTGTTTGTTTCAAGAAGCCTCACTAATGTAAACAAACTTAACAAATAAAGCAAAGTGAATTCTAAAACAAGATGTACAGGAGAGCAAAGTGTGGTCATGAATACCTGTATTTTCAAGCACTTGGTAGGTAGACTCAAGAGACTGAAAAATTCAAAGCCACCTTTGGCTACACAGTGTATCTGAGGCAAACATGGGCTACATGAGATCCTGTCTCAAAAACAAAATCTACACGAGGATACTTAACAAAGTCAACCATGTAATGCAGGTAATAAAAATGTTCAAATAGATGTAAACTGATATCTTCCACACACTGACTTTCAACAAGGTATCTGCTTATTAAACTTTGACAATGAAAAAATTGAAAGAGCACGGCAAATGTGCAGAAGTTAAAGCCTTTACAATGAATCATATTAAAAAAGAAAAGGGCATTCATTTGGGGTGCCGATTATTCCACTGTGCCTCTAATAATGTTCACTACTGTTCGTAGAAGTGAAAAGAGATGTGACAGTTGCAGGTGAACCATTATCCCCATACACGACACTGAGAAATTTATCCTGGCAGGAGGACATCTCAGAGGTAAGGAAATCTGTTTCCTTTGGAACAACACAGGACATACTAGAAGCCACTATTTCTTGACTCTTTTTTTGGTTTTCAGCAGCTAGCTCAATTTGAGTTATTGTTCCTTTATAGGTGATGAAGCAAATTCTTCTAAGTAGAAAAGAAACTCAGTTTCACTGAATAACTTTCTTCCTGAAAAACCATAAATTAAGAGCCTTCTATTTCTTAATATACCATTCTCTATCCTCAAGTAGTGTGATTAGCAAATTAGTGAATTGCTTGCTTAGGGATGATCTCAATTAAAATGTTTTCCTTAAGAGCCTGTAAGTCGAGAAACAACACATCCTATGCTAAAGCTCATAAAAATGAATTTTAGAAGCAGTGGAATTGCATTATTTAGTAATTATGAAAACATTAGCACGGAGCAAACCTCATTTTTCCCCTCTCAAATGTAACCTCTTTGTTTACATTGTTTACTAAATTCTGCTTACATAGAACACTTTGCCTCTTTGTTTCTTCTATACATAAATTTGTTCAGAGCCTCCTGGGTTCCTTGTATTCTCCAAGGGCTGAGAAGTTTTGTTTTTTTAAATAGAATTGGAAGATTATTTCCATTTTTTTAAAAATGTGTAGGATGCAGAATGGCTCAGATAAGCATGACCAACTGAATCCAGAGCTCATGTTTCAGAACTTATGTTTTCACTCAGAGAATATAGAAGAACACTGATGGAAAACATTTTCCCCCTAAGATGGACACACTTAAGAGATGGAAGAGGGAGAATATGAATATCATTTGAAAATATATGAATATAAATTATCACAATGTCATCTTTCTTGATTTACATTAATCCATGAATGATGATATTATTGTAGAACATAAGGGTAGGAGCAGTGACTTGTGAGAAAATAAGCCAGTTTTCAGAACAAGTAGTGAAGAACAGGAATATACCTATACACCATCTTCCCAAACTTCAGTCATTCGACTTTGAAAACATAATTATTGTCTTTTATACAGACAGATAGAAGGGTGAATGAAAACAACAAAGGGCAGAGAGACAAGCCAATACATACAAAAAGAATACATGCAGGTCTCCATAAGCTCTTACTGAAGGTTGTATCCCTTTCCAGAACTCTGCAAGACTACTGAACAATGTAAGTCAGTACCAGAGAATCAACACTTCCCAACACCAAAATAATGATGATGATGATAATAATAATAATAATAGCACCTAATAGATTAGATACTCTCAGTAGACATGTTCAGTCAAAGCCAAGTCACAGAGGAGGCACACACAGAAGAGACACAAGGACTGGGGAGGAAGGAACAATGAAGTTTTCATGGTCAAGTGCTGCTTGTGACAGTTTGGGAGCCTTATGATTTCAAAGGATATGTTCCACATGAACTGTCTTATCTGAGCAGAGAGATTTGGTCCATTTAAGCTCCATATTAGAGGACCAGAACTTTTCTCTGAAACATTAACAGTAGTTCCTCTCTGTTGTGACAGAGAAGCACTTGGGGACTGGGGATGTGGCTCAGTGGATAAAGCACTCACCACACAAGCGAAGGACCCTAGTTCGATCCCCAGATTCCACATGAAAAGCCACAAGCCATGGTGGGTTTCTATAATCCCAGCACACTGACAGGGAAATGGGAGACATGGACAGGAGTTTCCCAGAAGCTCCTGGTAAGCACAGATGTTGGTAAAAACAACCTTGCAGGGCAAGAAGGATTTATTATTTCATTAGAATAATGGTTAAAAATAAAGAGGATATGGACTCTCATATAGGTCATTCCATGTTTTTTTTTTTTTTTAATATTCGCCCTTCTCTAGGTCTCAGTTACAAACTCAATATTCTGAATAATCCGAAGACCAGAAGGGTTTCCACCAGGCTCATAAATAAGCTATTAACTCATATATTTTCATTTCTACAAGAAATCTGCAACAATCATGATACAAAGGCCCTGAACACAGTAAATAATATTATCAATATTTCAACATTCTTATTCTTTTTTAAAATTTTGTTTATTTTTATTTATTTATTTATTTATTTGAGAACGGCAGACAGATGGAGAAAGAAGCAGAGAGAGAAGGGGCACACCAGGGCCTCTATCCACTGCAAATGAACTCCAGACGCATGTGCCCCCTTGTACATCTGGCTAACATGGGGAATAGAGCCTTGAACCAGGGTCCTTAGGCTTCAGAGGCAAGGGCTTAACCACTAAGCCATCTCTCCAGCCCAACATTCTTATTCTTTAAACCAAGTAATTGTATCAGAAGATGTAGGGTAGTGAAAACCTTCACAAACCAGAACTAGCTGCAGACAAAATATGAATTTCCCCTTGTGGCCCTGCCAATTCACAAGCCCACTTGGCACTCACTCTTATTTTTTCCTAGTAAGATGAATTCTTCAGGCATAACTAGACTTACTATTTTTATAGGATTAAGTATATATAAAGACCTTTAGTGTGTTGCTTGCTAAAGGAGAAAAGTTTGTTAAGATCAATAGCTGAAGCCAACTTTCTAAGCCACTCTCTTTCCCTGTGTTGTTCAAATGCTGACTTAAAAAACTTATGGCTAGAAGCAATAATTTCTTGTTTCCACTCACTGTTCTATGGGGTAAGTAGGCTCAGCTGGATGGTTCTCACTTAGGGCTGCCCATGAAGCTGTAGACAGATGTCCACTGGGACTACACATATATGATGGCTTGAATGACATGGAAGTTAGTAGGCATTTTCATTCACATAAATACCTAGAGAACTTCCTACTTTGTGTAGCATTTTGTTTAATGTATATTTATTTCACTTAAGCTCTATGAAAATCCTTCTAAAGAACATAGAGATGCTCCTCTAATTTGGATGACATTACCTCTCAACTGACCAACATGAACATCATAGTTTAACACAGCACCATACCTGTACAGCATGGGCTGCTTGCCATTGCAGTCACATGGCTTATTGGAAGCTGTAACTCACTGCATTGCAAAAGAACATCCAGTCAAATATGTTAATCCAGGAAAACATCAAATATCAACATCAGAGCTACTGAATACAGGTTGCTTTTGTACCACTGTAAAGTTGAAAACTCTTAAATTGAGCCATTGTAAATAGGACTACCAGAATATTTGTTAAATAGTCATTTTATCCCACAAAGAGTAAAAGAAATGGCAGTTACATCAAAGTTACCCTATGTCTTTTAATTGCCACAACATTTATTCACTCATTTATGTGATTTATTCAGTGTGCGTGTGCATGTGTGTTTTGTGTATGTTATTTCCCAACCAAGACTTAATAGTGAATCCATTAAAAGTAATGAGAAAATACATGGCCTTTGCAAAGTTTATGTCTGAAGTGGAATATATAACTAGACAAATAAGACATGTGGAGTAGACAGCTTCCACATTGCTGAGATGAGCATATGGCCAAATACAATTTTGTGAGAGGAAGGGATTTAGTTCAGGTTAACATATTCAGGGGAAGTTCCATCAATGGCGGAAAAAGCGAGCTCCCATTCATAAATCCAAGCAGAGACAGAAACCACGAGCCAGCAAACACGGAAAAGCAGCAAGCACGAACTGGCAGTAAGCAGGAGCCCGGCGCTCACACTACTCTCCACATATTTGGGCTGTAATAAGATCCACCACTAAACACATCTTTGGACTGGATCCTAGGATCCACCTCCGTGACACTTCCTCCAGCCAAGTAACTGGTGACCCAAGTTACAAGCTTCAGTGAAACACCAGAGGGCCGGAGAGAGGCTTTGAGATTAAGACGCTTGCCTGTAAAGACTGAGGACCCAGGTTCGATTCCCCAGGACTTACGTAAGCCAGATGCATAAGATGGCACATGTGTCTAGAGTTCATGTGCCCTAGCTTGGAGGCCCTGGAGCACCCACTCTCTCTCTCTCTCTCTCACTCTCTCTCTTAAGTAAATAGATGAATAAATAAACTATTAAAAAAAATCTGAGTCTATTGGAGACATACACTCACATTCAAAAAGCCACAACATAAAATAAAGGTAGAGATTACAGCAATGGTTATGAAAGGAAAAGAGACTTTAGAAACATTAAAAGAAATATGTTCTTACAGTATCAAAGTTTTTTACAATTTTGCTATTACACTTCATGATCACAGAGACTTCATTGGAATAGTGGCTTTTATAGTTCCTAGATAATAAACTCCAGCCTGAAAAAAGAGGTTATTCACATTTAATATTTAAAAAAAATCACAAAGAAACTTTCATGTTTCAGATAAAAAACTAAAAATAAAACATTTCTTAAAACATAAAACTCCCTTGGAATAAAAAAGTGTGATGTGGTGGGCTGTAGAGTAGGTTCAGTAGTTAATGGTGCTTGCTTGCAAAGCCTGCTGGCCCAGGTTTAGTTCCTCAGAACCTACATAAAGCCAGATGCACAAAGTGGTTCATGTGTCTGGAGTCAGTTTGCATTGACAAGAGGCCCTGGTGCACCTATACTATTTCTCTGTGTCTGCCTCTTTCTTTCTGTCTCTCTGTCCCAAATGAATAAATAAATAAAATTTTTAAAAGTGTGGTGTACATGAATTACTGTGATGTGGCCACAGGAAAAGGCAAAAATAATCATAAGCTTTGATAGTCAGCAAAATCAATTCAGACTAAAAGACCACTCTAATCCTGTTCCTTCTACACTCAGCCAAATTAATACTTGACATCTTCACTTTTGTTGTCCACCTGAAGATGTATGCTAGAATAAAATCTACAAAGTCAATTTCAGGGAATATTAAATATTTTGCTCAGACAGGCCAGTAGTATGTCCAGGTTTTCTATGGTGGCTCATAGTAGTGGCTTCAGAAGAGATAAATGATTCTTCCATGTGTCTGATTATCTACTCAATGAAGGACCCTACAGGAAAGATTGTCTCTTCCACCTAGGCAGATTCTGTCCAGGCCTGCAGCATAATAAACAAGGAAGCATGGTCATTTTTACCCTCCACTTGCAAGCGAAACTATAAATGGTTTCCTTATTAATAAAAAGTCAAATCATTCCAAAAGTATAACCCAACAACTTGCTATAATAGCCAAATAATTCTAGAAAAGTAGCTCTCCAAACACAGCAGGCACATGTTCACTTATAGAGCAAGGGTACTGAACGTTCTCCGCAGTAGTTTCTACCTCTCACAGCGGCACATTTGAAGTAAAATGGAAGGTGGTTCTTATAGCATGAGCTATCTTTTTTCTCCATTCACTAACGGAAGGAATAATGTTACCACAATTAAATGCAATGTGAGGGTAGCAGCTTTCCACGGTTGCACTCACTGGGCTTTTCAGACGTATTTCATGGCACAGTTTTCCAAGCGCTGGCTATTTCTTCTATCTATCTCATCAGCAAGCTCTTCATGAGTAGCTCATCTGAGTGCTTCACAAACAAGCAGGGCTCAAAGAAGCATTAGGTGCCATGTCTAGCTGTTGACCTTGTGGTTTCTGGCAGTGCCTCTTGGTAGCACAGTATCCACTGTGGTTCCTCATGTTGTATTTGCTCCCCAGAGTCCCAAACAGAAGGAAAGTCATACCAAGGTCATGGAAGAAAGAAGGCCCATGCTTCACTGAACTGGGTGACCCAGGCACTTCACTCCCCACTTCTGGATATGAGCACATGAGTCACATAACTGGCTCTGCCCATTCAATGCATCCCCAGGGGCTAACTAACGGCTCACTTTCTCTGAGAACAGCTACACCAACATAAACTGAGGGTCACTGAGCAGGGAATGATGAAGTATGGTCACAAGGCAGAAAAATGACAACGGACATCCGGTTAATATGGCGGCATAGGAATCACGCGAAAGCAGCCTAGGGGAGAAAAAGCCAAAAGGAAAAAAAAAAAAAACAGCAAAATACACTCTTCTACTAAAAAGTGAGGTATATAAGAAATTACCAACGGCAGCAGAGAAGTAGGAGAGATCCAGAGCATCCAGAGCCCACACAGGCAGGCAGAAGCAGCTCCAGCAGCGGAGGCACCAGGTCCACGGGGCCAGAGCTGCAAGGCTTGGCTTGAGCCGCAGAAAAAGCCAGGCAAGGGGATTTTCTACCAACACCTTAGCGCCTCACAACTCAAGAAACATGAAGGGAGGACCGCAGTGACCAACGGAGGACCAGATCATGAGGTAGAGCCACTATCCACAGCTTCCCCTCCCCTATCACCAGCACAAGCACCAGCAAGCACCAGAGACCTGGGGAAGGGAGATCACAGCACCGGTGACCACAGCAGTGATCCAGCAACCCAGCCAGCCTAATTGAACCCACACGCACCAAAGAGGGACCCAGGCAGGAACGCGGCATAACTGAGACCAAAATCATCCCAAAAGGTAACTGGGATTACACCAGGTCAGTACCCACCAAATAAGCCTGCTATATAGGCTTGAATTGGAAGTGCTAATTGCACCTTCCATATCAGGATGAATTATACATTAAATGTGATGGATGGTTACATTTGCCATTCTTAAATAAGCTATATTTTGGGATGGTTATTTGTTGCTTCCTGATTTATAGTTGCTTTGTTTCTTCTGTTGTTCATTAGGGAAGGGTCTCACTTGGTCACAAGCTGACTTGGAACCCTCAACAGGCCAGAAATCTTAATCTCCTTGTTGACAGGAGTAAGGGTGTGGGGCAACACACACCTAAGGGATTGAGACTTTGTTAGAGGATCTGGTTGTCATAATACCTACTCTTGCATAAATACTCTGCTGTTTTTCATTGAATGAGTACATTGTTTAGTTAAACTTTAGAATCTGCCTGTATTTTGTTCCACTCAGCCTACTTGAATACTCTCATAGCAAGCAGACCCAACATCTAGGGTCACTTTTGAAGATACTCTGAGAGTCTTAAGAGCCACACCTAGCACAATAAACTCCTACCCTGAAGAAATATAACATCAGATTGATTGACACATTTAATAATACTGCAGCTCACTAGAAAATCCAAGCATTAAATTAATCCAAGATGCAAAAATATGTACATTATAACACAAGAAACACCAAAAATCAAGACAATATAAATCCACCAAAAATCCAACATCCCTTCATGATAAAAGTCCTACAGAGACTGGGAATAGAAGGAACATATCTCAACATAATAAAGACTATTTATGACAAGCCTACAGCCAACATATTACTAAATGGGGAAAAACTGGAAGCTTTTCCACTAAAATCAGGAAGAAGACAAGGGTGTCCACTGTCCCCACTTTTATTTAATATAGTACTGGAAGTCTTAGCCATAGCAATAAGGCAACAGACACACATAAAAGGGATACAAATTGGAAAGGAAGAGATCAAGTTATCATTATTTGCAGATGACATGATTCTATACAGTATACATATAAGTTGAAGGAGGAGTTAATGGGGATGAAAAGGCCCAAGTGAGGTCAGGGGAAGAGACTGAATAAAGGGAAGGTGGTGTCTGGGCTAATCAAAATTTAAGAGGAATAAGTAAATCATATGGAAACCTACTTTTTTTGGACAATCGAACACTCAGGAGCCATAGATTGTTACTAAAAAATTGTCAGTGCCAGGGATGGAATACCTTCCAGTGAGTTGTTGTCCAGGGAGGACCATGATGCTCCCCAAACATTATAGGCAATTCTGAGGCCCTTGGTTTCTCACCAGGTATAGAAGCTAAGACCCTCCTGCTTAAGACTCCACATACTTGGGCTGCAAGGCCATTGAAAAATCCTGCTGGAGCTGAGCTGATAACCTTCTCCATGTAGACCAGCTGACAGAAAGCTGGAAGAAGCCATTCTGCATGCAGTTCAATGGGAGAAAGTGAAATTACCAGTGAAGATACTCAACAGTGGACATTGTAAGCCTTATATTTTGCCAGTCAGACCAAGTGAGCCAATGGGTGAAATAGTGGCATGTCTGTCATGGTGGAAAACAACTGCCCTCTAATTGGACTGGAGGCCCACTCCATGGGAGGGAATATGTTCCTGATACCAAAAACCTAAAACAGGGGTAGTCATGAGCCCTAGAGGTGTAATGTCTGTTGCTGTCTGGCTAAGTGTATATACTATGCTCATCAAACTGTCCAGTAAGCAATTCTCTTAATGTTTATATCTATATATTAATATATATTACGTATATTAATTTATATACATATGTTAATGTTACTCTAACTTTTGGTAGAGAACCTTTTCTTTTCAGAGGGCAGTGACCTTGTGATGACTCTGAAGGCATCATGGTGCTGGGAAGAAGTGACAGGAGTGCTTGGCACTGCAACATCTCTATCACACTTTCCTAGGCTCAGGGTCCATTGCGGAAGAGGTGGTGGAAAAAATGTAAAAGCAAAAGGAAGGACAGGACTCCTTACAACGTGTTCTTCCAGACACAAAATGGCCTGGATATCCATGACCTCACAGTGCCTGACACTACCTACAAAGGACCATCATAATAGCAGGAAAAGATCATGACATGATAATAAAAGAGAGACTGATTGAGAGGAAGAGGCAATATCATGGAGAATAGCGTTTCAAAGGGGAAAGTAGGGGAGGGAGGGAATTACCATGGGATATTGTTTATAATCATGGAATTTGCTAATAAAAATACTTAAATTTACAAAACAGAAAAATGCCAATGAATATTAGCTTTTGTGATTGTTCTACATACTGTCAGTAGAGCATTCATTACTCTTCTTAGGACACATACAATATCTGTCTTTTATAAATCTATTCCAATTTGAGAGGTAGAGTTTGAGGAACATGGCTTTTTATTGACAATTTTCATACATGTACAAAATGTATGTTCATCATAATATCTTCCCATTACCTTTTCACTTATTTTATTTATTTTTATTTTTTTATGAGAGAGAGAAAGGGAGAGAGAGAGAGACAGAGAATTGGTACACCAGAGTCTCCAGCCACTGCAATGGAACCCCATATTTTTAAGCTACCTTGTGTGTATGCGTGACCTTGTGCACACGTGTCACCTTGTACGTCTGGTTTGGGAAGTTAAACCTAGGTCCTTAGGTTTCACAGGCAAGTGTCTTAACTACCAAGCCATCTGTCCAACCCACATTACCTTTTTTTGTTCCTTCCTCCTCCATCTCCCTTTCACTGAACCTGCTTCAAAATTTAATTTATGAAAAGTCTAACTTGAAGAACATTAAATGCAGTATCCGTTTATATAATCCAGAAAAAGAAGTATCCTCATCTAACTTGGATAGAAACTGAATGACATTGAAATGAACATTTCTTTTTATTATAGTCTCCCATCTCATTAGGAAATACATGTTATGCTCATCAACTTTGCAACTAAGTTTGCAATTTTATGTCAACAAATGTTTTGAATCTTTTTTGAGCTCAGTTCCATTCTAAGCATTGTATCAGTTACAACAGGCCAAGTGAAAAATTACTATAATGAAATACCTAAAGCCAACTAATTTATAAAGAAAAAGTGTTATTTACCTCACAGTTTGGGAAGTCACAATAGCATGTGCTGACTCTGGTGAAGGCCCCATAGGAGACAGTGGGCATGGACATATGAACAAATAGGAAGCCAGAGAGGCAGCAGTCTCACAGTCCTTTCCATGGGCCTGTCCTCAATAACCTAAGGCCTTCCCACTAAGCCCCACCTCTCAAAGCTTCGACACTACTTTCCAGGTAAAGAAAGACACCTAAATTGCAGTCTCTCCATGCAACATTCAGAATAAATATACAGGTCAACCAAAGAAATACATTAAAATGAGTTCAGTATAACTAACTGAAAAAAAATCCAACAGTCCTCAAACTGTACACAAGAAGTAAACACTCAGAATCAACCAGAACCATCTGTTGGACCCCTTGGGATCAATGATCCTATGGTGATGATGGAGCCAAGATAAAGAGCTCCATCGAGAAGAAGCCCCATCCCCTGCCCAGGAGCACTGAGAACATCCCTGAGACCTACAGAGAGCTCCAAGCACAAAGAAGCAGAGAAGGCAATTATAGGGGATAGAAGAGCAAAACAGACATGCCTGTTCCTTGAATGCCTGATGGAGGTCTAAATCATAAAAACAATAAAAATCAGATAAAATAATAACAAAATCCAACTCACCTTCTGTACACTCCCTCTCTCCAAAAACATAGGTCAAAGTACATCAACCTTATTGTGCCAAAATACTAGTGTTTTCTTGCACCAAGGCATAAGGAAAGATATGGTGTGACAAAACACTGAAAATAACCTAAATGCCCACTGGTGCCCAATAGCATCATAGTAACTATATAGCACAGCAAAGATGAGAAAGGAATACTACAGAATAATGGGAGGTGATTTTCAGTAATATTAAGTGAAAAATGAAAAATGGAAAGTCACATATACACAGGACCCTCTGTATTTTACTTTAAGACATATGCCAATATCAATATAAAATTAAGAAATAAAATTAAATATATAGATGAAGCAAAATGAAATTATCTAAACTGTATGTCAAATTAATGGTGTGATAATGGACAAAAGAAGGAATGTATTTAAGTAACCACTGAACTAGGCACAGCCTTACTGTATCAACTGAAGGTATTCTAAAGGCAAAAAGGAATTTTTAATTTTCCTAAGGCAGGACTGTTAGTAATTAATGTGGCAATTCTACTGTTGAAGTGTAAGACAGTAAACTTATTGATATTTTTGAGAAACATTCAGAAACATGGAATGGTTAGGGAAAGGCAAACCCTATGATGCTGGAGTGGAAACGGAACTGCCACTCTAAACCTCAGGTACTTATAGTCAGCCCTCCACACTCATATGAGTTCTGTTAGTGAAAACCAATAGCAGAACCAAAACACTGGGAGAAAAGCTATGCATGTCCTGAGCATGTACAGACTTTGCTCATTCTCCAGTCAGCAGGCAGAACAGCTAGTCACCAATGTTATTACTGTACGTCATCTAGAGATGGTTAAGAACATGGGTACAGGGGTGGATGAGTGTAGGTAATATGTGATGTTCCCTGTGCCACTGCATATAAGGGATTTTGACTTTGGTCTTTGTGAAGCCTGGAATCAAACCTCCAAGGATTCTGAAGAAAGACAGTATTCTTAGCTCTGATCACTGAAGAGGTATATTCTTACCACCCAATATGTTGATTTTTATATGCTATTACTTAACAAAAGAAAATGGCTATTGGAGAAAGAGCTACTTCTATGTCAGGGACAAAGAAAATACAACAGGGATATTCTACTGAGACATGAAGAAGAAAATGGGATTTTTTAACACACACATACACAAAACCAACCTGATGAGATTTCTGAAAAGGATGCAGGAACTCACTCCTCGAGCTAAGACAATTTAAGAACCCCAAAACTGTAATGTCAGAAATGACTCATTACATTTACAAGGAATCCATGAATTCGTGGTGATATTTAGGGAGGATGGGAAGTAAGAAAGAGAGCACAGAATTAGAAAATCACCTTGCAGCACTGATAAGATGATTCATTCAGATACGAATCATCAACAATCATTAAAACCTTGGCAAAGGTTGGCAAGAAACAGTATACTCATACCTTAAAATATCACTTCTCTGATCTTTTCTTAATTGTAAAGACAAAATGAGCCTTTTCAATAAAACAATCTAGCAGATACTTCCTTAATAAGCCAGTGAATAAATTTAACATTGCCAAGGTGGTACTTGCTGTCATTTACCAGACAGAAGTACTGAGAAAGGCACACTCTTACCTGTGTAGGTTTGTGCCCAAAATATGGAACTCCTCACCTCATTTTTCATCAAATTCAATGTGAGATTTATTCTACCAACTATAAGCCTGTCTAAAATTAAACAATCAGCATTGGGAGATGGAAGGAGAAAAATCAGTTTCAGTTTGAGGCCAGCGAGGGCCCCATAATAAGACTCTGGCTCAAAATACAAAGAAACAAACAAAACCAAGAAAAGCCATGAACATGGAAGGCTAGGTCCTACCTCTCTCCACCCTGCCTATGTAAGGCAGGTAGATCTTGTAGGTTGAAGGACTATGTGAAGGTGGAACAACCAATAGCAAGGTATTCTCCCAGATATTGCTTCCAACAGGATGTATTTCCCAATAATACCACTGTGACAGTTAGAAAATTCCCCATGTGTGTTTGTGTATGTGCACATTCAAGCACACGTGTGCCTGTGCATATGCATGTAGACAAAGAAAGAGAGACTATTAACTTTTGGTGAATTCAGTCAAGTGATATATATGTATTCATTATACTATTCTTTTAACATGTCTGTAGATTTCAAAAGTATCAAAGGAAACTGTTGGAAGGGTTAACTCATCACAAACATACCTTTTAAACAATTGTCTAATGGACAGACCTACTGGGCACATGCAATAGAGATATACAGAGCAATGACCAAGACAGGCCATTCTGTATGACACTCCAGGAGTTAAAAAGAAGCCGAGCCTCTGCCCATCCACTGCCCTGCCTACCAACAGCAAGCCTGGCATAGTTGAGCAGCTCCCCAGCTGGCACTTCTGGAAAACTGATGTTGCTTCTGTTTTGAGGCCCATGAAAAGAATGCCTATACACTCCACCCCCAGATTTGGGGGAAGAATTACACAGTCCTCTGTGGACTCTGCCTCCTCTTCCATATGACTTGCCTGAATCATGTTGCCCAAGAGGTATCGAACAAAGCAGCCAAGGGCTGATGGAAAAACAAGAACAGGATACAGAAAGAGACAAGGAAGGTAGAAATAAAAGTGTGAATCCAAATATTTTTCTTACCATAACAAGCCAAATGCTTGTACTTTTTCCATTAGATCTGAGCTATGAACTATTGATAGCACCTATCTTGCAACCCTGATAAGAAGGCTTATCAGGAAATGAATCCAGCAACTGGAAGACTTAAAAGTTATGTCACAGTAGCTAAAAGAGGTGGGATCCTGGAGCTCTGCATTTTCTCATGGATCAAATTGGGAGTTACATAAGCTGATATATTTTCATGGTCTCCCTTTTTTCCCCTGCCCCAAAAGCAAGTAATTAAGTTTTCAGATTACTTACAGTCTCCATTAAAACAATACTGCATAAAACATTTCCTCTGAACAAGTTAGGGAAACAAATGCTGCCTGATCATAGTCCTCTTTATAAGTTACGAAACGGATCAGGTAAACAAAGTCTCTGAGAAGTCCTGTAGAAAACAAATTATTTGCATTTAAAAAATATTTTATTTTTATTTATTTAATTGCGAGAGAGAGGAGAGAGAGAAAGAGACAGAGAGAGAGAGAATAGGCACACCAGGGCCTCTAGCCATTGCAAGCGAACTCCAGAAGCATGTGCCACCTTGTTCATGTGGCTTACGTGGGTCGAAGGGAATCGAACCAAGGTCCTTTGGCTTTGCAGGCAAACACCTCAATTGCTAAGCCATCTGTCCAGCCCTCATTTGCAATTTGTTCAAATCAGCATGGCCCAAATGACTTAACTTTGGAAGTTCCTATTAAAAATTCTCCCAGTAGGCCTGGAGAGAGGGCTTAGTGGTTAAGGCACTTGGCTGTAGCCTAAGGTAAGGACCCAGGTTTGATTCTCCATTACCCATGTAAACCATACACAAGGTGGCATATGTGTATGCAGTTTGTTTGCAATGGCTAGAGGCCCTGGTGTGCCCATTCTCTCTCATAAAAAAAAAATAATAAACAAAAAAACTCCTCACAGGAAAGCGAGGTGTGGTGGCTCAGTTGTAATTCTCAGAGGCAGATCAGAAGTTCAAGGTTGTCTTCAGCGACACAGTGAGTTCTACACTAGCCTTGGTGGGAGGGAAGAGGGAGCGGAGAGGGAGGAAGAAAAGGAGGAGAAAAAGCAGCAGGAGGAGGAGGAGGAAGAAGAGGGGAGGAAGGGAGTGAAAGGAGGGACAGAGAGAAAAGAATTCTACAGAGTATGGTGGCACACAGCTTTAATTCTAGACTCTTTGGAAGTTGAGGTAGGAAGATCATTGTGAGTTTGAGACCAGACCAGAGCTACAGAGTGAGTTATAGGCCAGTCTGGGCTATAGTGAGACCCTGCCTCAACAAACAAATAATGTTCTATGTGATAAATGTGTGTAAATCATTCACCTGCTTACAATGAAATTCTCTCCTGTATCATTACCTAATTCCAACACATAACAGACAACTGTTTCCACATTAGAAACTTGAGACCCATCAGGGTGCTTGTCTGTACAGCACTGTTAGATAAAACATAAAGTGAACTATTTTCCAGTTTGACTATGACCTATGAGAGGGCAAAAGTACAATACTCTCCTATTTGATTCACAGCAGGATGACTTGAGCCTGATAGTTGGGAGGTGCTTAGTGGTTAAATGAATAAAATCATTACCAATTTACTTTTTCTGTAGGATTTACAACTTCTCATTTCTCTCCTTCATTTTCCTTTCTGTTACACATTAAATTAATGCCTTTATTGAACAGGCTGTAGTAACTCTCGGTTTTTAAGTCCTGGGAGGATTGAGCAAATTCAATGCTCATTAGTGTGTACAACTAGTTCAAATGACTTGCTCACTACACAATCCCTACACTTGTCCAGAATAAATAAGGTTTGATCATTACAGATCTCTTTAATCTGTCCATCTCTAGTCCTGCTTTGTGTCTTCCTTCAATTTAATAATGAATAGCAAGTTTAGCCCTCTTCCAAAGTGGGCACATTAGAGAAAGTAAGTACAGGCTATTGTGCACAGACCTAGTAGAACTAATTTCATTCCTTCAAAACAGATGTATTATTTCCTGGGTATCAGGTTACTGGAACACACCCTCCATGTACTGCCTGTACAAATGAAAACAATCTTAATAGTATTTTCGAACTTCCAAAGACAGCACAGAGATCATAAGTGAAACATGCTAACAACAATGACAACAAAAGCACATGCAGGTAGACCTGAAAGTCATGTAATAGTTAACATACCATTTTTGAAGAACAGGGAAGATATTTGGGCTTCATGAGAGTTATTTGAAAATGTGTTCTGAGGGCTGGAGAGATAGCTTAGTGGTTAAGCGCTTGCCTGTGAAGCCTAAGGACCCCGGTTTGAGGCTCAATTCCCCAGGACCCACATTAGCCAGATGCACAAGGGGCGCACACATCTGGAGTTCGTTTACAGAGGCTGGAAGCTCTGGCACACCCATTCTCTCTCTCTCTCTCTGCCTCCTTCTCTCTGTCGCTCTCAAATAAATAAATAAACAAACAAAAAAATTAAAAAAAATGTGTTCTGAGAAGTATGGAGATACAGTTCAGTGGTGGAGTGATTGCCTCGTATGTGTGTGCTGCTAGCTCCTAGCTTCCATGCGGAGTCTTGCAAAGAAAAAGAAAAGCTAAAATGTTTTCCTGAGACACTAGAGCATCTAGATTATTTATAGTTATCACAGTATTTGCAGTAGTACAGTTATACTGGGATACAGTATATGTAAGGTGAGATAAAACTAGAACATTTGTACATGTAAAACATGTAAAACAGATAAAACTGGAACAGTATGTACATGTAAAACTGATGAAGGCTAAAATTTAAAACCCCATAAAACTGATTTCCAATAGGAAATGTCTATATAACCCATGGCATATTATATGTTTACTGATGACTTCTAAAGACTAGCCCAGCTGCTATTATCTCAGTAGTTATACTGCTGTCTCCAAAAATCCAAATTAAAACAGTAAGTATGCAGGGCGTGGTGGCGCACGCCTTTAATCCCAGCACTCAGGAGGCAGAGGTAGGAGGATTACCGTGAGTTCGAGGCCACCCTAAGACTACATAGTTAATTCCAGGTCAGCCTGGGCAAAAGTGAGACCCTACCTCGAGAAAATAAAATAAATAAACAATAAGTAACAAGAGGTCTTTGGAGAAACATTTCATTCCAGGCCTGGAACAGGAAATATAAAAGTAGGGAAAAGCTCGTCATATCAAAATTAAAATATAAAATACAAAGGGAAAAAGAATAAAGTTACTGGCATTATATCAAAGGACCTGAAAGTGAACTGGAATTGCTCTCAATAGCTGGAGCTGGAACAATTGAGGTAAGAATAATATTTATGAACCAGTGTGCATACCTGTGATCTCAGCACTTAGAACTAAGAATTCAAGACCAACCTAGAAACAGACAGTGATTTCCAGGCCAGCCTGGGGTATGTAATTAGACCCTGGCTGCAAAAGCCAAAGAAGATTTACAAATTCAAAGATATAGAACATCTTAAACATGTCTAATCTCATGTATTTTTAATGAAATTACAAAAAAAAATTTAAACCTTCATTTGTAGCCTCTACTGAATGCCAAGGGAGTAATCCCCTAATGAATTGAGTTTATCTTCCTATGGGCAGTGCATCTTATAGACCAAATAGCCGATGAACAGTTCCTCCAGGAATACAAAAAAGAAAAAAAAATCACAGGAAGAGAATATGTCAACCTGGTATGACAAAGAGAGTCAACAAGTTTTTCCAGACAGAAGTACACACAATCAACTAGAAACTAGTATTCTCAACACTCTCAAAAACAAAATCAAACTTGAATTTTCACCTTGAGCTTTTATTACCAACTAACTTATTGCTAATAACTGAACTTGCTAAATGATGCCTGAAATGCAGCCAGCAAAATACATATCACAAAGCCTGAAATAACTTTAATTATTCATCCAGCCTTCCAAGGAGAAAAACGTGGAAAGGAATCTGTAGAGCCTAGGAGCTTTAGGAGCTTTCTGTCCATCATCCACAATGTATGAACTTAATGTGAAGCTGACTCAAAATAACTCAGAGAACATTATGAAGCAGTAAGAACATCTGAACAGTAACTGGATAATTAAATATATAAAGAAATGTGAAATTTGTACATTGATAAGGATTTGTTACAAAAAGGATGTTTCTTGTCATTTAAAAGTATATGGCGCGACATTTAGTGATAAAATGAGTATTCTTGGTTTTAAGATAATCATAGAAGAAAGGGCAATAAATGAAAACAGGGTGACTGTCAATAATTATCACAGGTGTTCATTATATTTTTAAACTTTGGGATTTTGCTTTAAAAAATCTGGAAAAGAAAAAAAATTCTGGAAAAGATTATATCCTATTTATAGAATAATCAAATGAAATAGGGATTCCATGTGATGCCTAACCTAGAATTTGGAACAAGTGACCTAATTTTATGAAGGCATTTGAAAGCAATGTATTGGTACACAGGGTCATGAGTCCAGTGCATTTCTGGTTGCTGAAAACATACAAGGAATGTATTGGGCTTCACTGATACCCTGAATTATGTTTCAGACTCATTCTAATTTGGTGGTCTATGAGCTTTTTCAGTATCATCTTCCTAAAAATCACCTGCTTCAAAGTAAGCCATTACTGAAAAAACATGTACATGTCAGTTGATTGGGCGCAAAGCAGAAGGGCTCAAGAACCAGAGCACAGGTATAAAGAAAGGGAGGATGGGCACATTTCAGTAGTCTGGGCCTGGGGGTGCAGGATTATAATCCCAGCTACTGGGCAGGCTAAGGTAAGAGGACTGCAACTTCAAGGCCTACTTAGGCTACAAAGTGAGTTCAAGAGCCAGCCTGGGATGAGACCTTGTCTCAAAATAAAAAAATATGAATATGGGGGCTGGAGAGATGGCTTGGTGACTAAGCTGCTTGCTTGAGAAGCCTAAGGACCTAGGTTTGATTCCCTAGTATCCACGTAAGCTAGGTGCACAAGGTGGCACATGCATCTAGAGTTCATTTGCAGTGGCTGAAGGCCCTGGTGCATCCATTCTCTCCCTCTATCTGCCTCCTTCTCTCTCTCTCTCATAAATAAGTGAATAAATCATTACAAAAATATGATAATGGTAGGCATGTAGCTCAGTGGTAGAGCACTTCACTAGCATTTGTGAAGCTCTAGATTCAATCCCTAGTCATACAAAACAAAACCCATTTCAGTGAATAGAAAGAGGTCAAAATCAATTTTATGCTTAACTTACTACGTCTGAGAGTTACACTGAAGTTCTTTTAGTTTACAGCTAAAAAAGAATGACTTCACTATCACTAGCAACAAACTCAAAGAACAAGGTTTCAAGTCACATGTTAACTACATTCCAGGAGCCATGCAAACAGCTCTCAGTCCAGTTCAGTGCTGCCTAAGTATGTAATCTTTGTTTTGCTTCACATACACTAATACATCTGGATGAGAACTTTGGTAATAATAGATTTCCTACAAAGACTGATAAATCACTACGTGTGGTGGTTTGATTCAGGTGTCCCCAATAAACTTAAGAGTTCTTAATGCTTAGGTCTCCAGCTAATGGCAGTTTGGGAACTAAATCCTCCTAGCAGCAGTGAATTGTTGGGGGCAGGCTTATGGGTGTTATATCCAGCTTCCCCTTGCCAGTGTTTGGCCCACTCTCCTGTTGCTGTTGTCCGTCTGATGTTGGCTAGGAGATGATGTCTATCCTCTGCTCATGCCATTGTTTCCCCCTGACATCATGGAGCTCCCCCTTGAGAATGTAAACCAAAATAAACCCTTCTTTTTTCCACAAGCTGCTCTTGGTCAGATGTTTTCTGCCATCAATGGGAGCCTAACTGCAACAGTAAAATTGGTACCAAGAAATGGGACCCCTGCTGCTAGCTACCTGACTGTGTAGCTTTTGACCTCTTGGAGCTTTAAATATTTTTATTTTTACTTATTTATTTGACAAAGAAAGAGGGAGAGAGGGAGAGATAATGGGCATGCCAGGGTCTCCAGCCACTGCAAACGAACTCCAGACGCATGTACCCCCTTGAGCATCTGTCTAATGTGGGTCCTGGGGAATCAAACCTGAGCCCTTGGGCTTTGAAGGCAAACACCTTAACTGCTAAGCCATTCCTCCAGCCCTGAAGTTGATTTTTAAGAGGAATGTGAAAGGATTTGAAATGCTGGCCTAAGAGACACCTTGCAGTGCTGTTGATACAGCTTGATGTACTCTACTGGTCAGAGTTGAAACACCTGAATGCAGCAAGAACTATGGACTGTGAGGTTTGGCTTGTGAGGGTGAGAAAAAGCTTTAGTTGGACTGGGCTAGAAGCAGTTTGTGAAAGAGGTTTGCTGTTATGCCCATGTCCTCAGAGTTGGTTCAGGGTTGCTTTGCATAGAAATAGACTGGTGTGAGCAGAGGGATATAGCATAGAAATGAAATGTTTGAGCCAAAACTTCTGCCTCTTCAGCTGCAATTGCATGAAAGATTACCAACTTTGAGATTGGGCCAGCTGACCTGCACTGAGGCAACAGGAAGAATGTAGATTTTTTTAAAGGGGCCTGAATGCTGAAGGAATGTCCTGTTCTTCAAAGTCTAATTTATTCCCCCCTGGATTAACAAATTGATAGCCACCTGGTATTATGGAGTATAACAAATGCAGGAAAGAAAAGGTCACTGAATTTGCAACACAGTTTTGTATTTGGAAATGGCCATGGGCGGTGGAAAGCAGGCTTGTTGGATTATCTGCATGGAGACACTATGGAGCCTTGAGGATGAAACTTGGGTTGTGGCAGAGACCTAGTGGAGATGCCAGGACCCCAAGATGGCTGCTAAGGAAAGCTGTCAGCCCTAGATGAAGTTTTCCAGGACTGTGAGTAGCCTAGCTGGAGGGGCAGAATTGAATTCCAGATACTTATTCCTGGTTAGAATTGACTTGGAGACTCATCACTAACTAGAGTTGTTGGACTTGGTGCTACAGAGTTTGATGTTTGCCCTATTTAAATCTTTTATTGGTTGAATATTTCTGTGCTATGCCCAAGGCCATCTTTTGCAGTGTGAATGTTTATTCTGTGCCATTATGGGTTTTTTTTATATTTTTTAGTATTATGCCTCAGTTGAAAGATCTTGGACTATGGGGATGTTTGAACATCAGCAAAGACTTTTAAAGCTGGGTTGAATGCATTGAATTTTATATTATGTATGGTTATCAGTTTATGGGGGCCAGGGGCAGAATGTGGTGGTTTGATTCAGGTGTCCTCCATAAACTTAGGTGTTCTGAATGCTACATCCCCAGCGAATAGAGATTCCAGAATTAGCGAGGCAGTGTGTTGCTGGGGGAGGGCTTATAGGTATTACAGCCAGTTTCTCCTTGCAGTATTTGGCACACTCTCCTGTTGCTGTGGTCCACCTGATGTTGGTCAGGAGGTGATGTCCACCCTCTGTTCATGCCATTGTGTTTCCCTGCCATCATGGAGCTTCCCCTTGAGCCTATAAGCCAAAATAAACCCTTTTTTCCCACAAGCTGCTCTTGGTCAGGTGTTTTTTGCCAGCAATGTGAAGCTTACTGTAACACTAGGAAACCAAAAGGGAAAAAGAATATAAAGGTCACAATTCTGTTGAATAATCTTTTAAGAGTATCCTGTATATCTTGTACCAAATATTTTAACAGGTACCTTGCAGAAAAATGGGCCATTTTTTTAGCATAAAGAAAGAAATTGTTTTTTTTTTTCATGAAGTTCTTCTCTTTCTTTTATTCTTATTATTTTTTATTTATATGAGCAAGAGGGAGAGAGAAAGAGGCAGAGAGATAGAGAAAGACTGAGCATGCCAGAGCCTCCAGCCGCTGCAAATGAACTCCAGACAGATGTGCCATCTTGTGCATCTGGCTTATGTGGGTCCTGGGGAATGGAAGCTGGGTCCTTTGGCTTTACAGGCAAACACCTTAAAGACTAAGCCATGTCTCCAGCCCAAGTTCTTCTGTTTCTGATCAACAAGAAATAATAATCAGTGAATGCATTTACTTAATTCTGTCCATACCATCTATCATCAAAAATAGCACCTTTGCAGTCTAAGCCTAATTTTGATTCTTTATTACGAAATTACTAAAACCCTAGTCACAGAAATTTTGCTCTACCTATCTAATTTGACTTCAACTGGTGTTCATCAGCTCCTTTAGCTTGGGATTTTTACACATTGGATTATTTGTCCATAGCTGACCTAGAATTCTATCCCTGGACTGAAAGAACCCACCAAAGATTTCTTACATTAGAAAAACTAAAAAGTCACATTGATACACTTGTACAATCTGCTTGAAGATAGATATTTAGGACTTTCTCTTCCCAGTATTTTAGGCATTTTCATCTTTTTTATTCTTCTCATCAGCAGACAGCTAGGAATTATTCATTTTCCTCCATTAATTTCCAGGCCAAGTTCACTGCCAAACAAAATTAAAGAAGAGAAACATTCCAGATGCCGCTGTCTCATTTAATTTTAGAATTTGAATTCACTGCCTAGAACATTTGAAGCCACCATTGCCTTTTATGTATAGCCAAAATAGTTCTCTGAATATGGACTATGTTGAAACCTAGATGGCTGGTTATATTACTAACTTTCTCATTGCTGCAACTAAATATCTGACCAGAACCAAGTGAGGGAAGGAAGAAAGAGTTTATTTCAGCTTACAGTGTGAGGTTAAAGTCCATTGTGTCAGGGAAGGTCAAAGTGGCAGGAGCTCCAGGCAGCTGGTCACATTCAGTCCACAGTAAGGAAGTAGAAATTAATGAATGCTGATGTTCAGCTCATATTTTCTTTACGCAGTCCAAGCCCCAAGCCCACTGCATTGTGTTGCCCACAGTTAATGGGTTGCTCCCACCTCAACTAACCTAATCTTGAAAATCCCTCACAGATACTCCCAAAAATTTGTTTCCATGGTGATTCTAAATCCTGTCAAGTTGACAACCAGAGATGAACCATTATACCAATTCTCTCTTTACTTTTTCTCAACAGATAGTTATTAAGTACTTTGTAAAAGAAAACTATTTACTAGCACAGAGTCAAGTGACCATAAAGTAAATACTATCTCTGAGTCACAGGATTTAATCGCAATCTTGGTGAAAATCAAATTGAGAAATGAGGAATTCAGAGAAGCTGTTTGTGAAAAGTAAAATAAAATATAAATCAATATGCTCAAGAAGAAAATACAGACTAAAAGAGCTCAAAGGTTAATCCTATCTGCCCTGTAATATAAAATTAGTTACTAATTAAAGCCTTGGTGAAAATCTTGATTAAAAACTACTTTATTAATAGACCTGCTCATCATGATAGAGTGGGTTCAAAGGGCTAGAGTACCCATCTATTTTTCACTCTCTGATAGGAGCCAAAAACACAAATCCCTACAATAAAGTTATATCCTGCTCAAGAAAATTCATTAACAAACTGTAATAATGTGTACTGGCAGAAAAATTGATGTTATCAAAAGTGATTAATCTGGAAAGATAGTTCAATGGTTAAAGGCACTTGCCTGCAAGCCTACCCGCCCCACTTCCCCACCCAACAGAACATGATTCCCACATCTATGACCCCAGTGTACCCATGGCAATAGCAGGAGGAGCCAGGAGAATTCAGAAGTCTTGGGGCCAGCTAGGCTGAAGTACATGTAGATGCAAAGCAAAAGAGACTCTGTTTTAAGAAGATGGAAGGAAACAAAGTTGTCCTTTGACCTTGACACATGTGCTGTGACATGCAAGTTCACACACACACACACACACACACACACAAAGTAATTTTCCCAACTGGGACATTAATTCTTGGCCTCTTCGGAAAGTATTTTGACTAGTTATTTACAGGTTTACTGAATATTCATAATATTTCCACTCATACCATGAAGGACAATGAAATCAAAATTAACATAATCACCCCAAGTTAATTAGCAAGTGTACCCTCAATGGGCTAGCATTGACTGATTAGGCAAACTGACTAAACTTATCCAAAAATGTCCTCCACAAGTTGCATTAAACAGGGCAACATAGACACCTGGTTTACTAATTTATCCTTGCATTAGGAACATTACCGGTGCTGAGAGAAAACATATAAACCTTTAACAATTAAAAATGAATTGGTGAGTGAATGAACATAAGTGTGACTTGTATGTGCTGTATCAATGAGGGTTTCCCTCACTAGTAGTATATGGACACAGTTTTGCTTTTTCTTAGAGTTGCTGTGTTTGAGTATTTTTATTTTATGTTCCTTTGTTGACTTCATAAGCATGATGTTTTCAAAAATAAGATGCTATTCTCATTCAGTCTTTTGTGTGTTTGGCCCCTAAATACTCTTTGTCAAGTGGTTGGGAGCCTCACATGATTTAAACTTTGTAAGAAGATGAAAATTTTCAAAATATCATAGGGCTGAATTTTCACAAGTCATGGAATTATGATGAAGACTTCTGATGATCCTAATTGTTAGAAAACCAATGGAAGAGACATGATAAAACACTCAACTTCTTGTACCTGGAGAAGTCATCCACAACAGGGAAGGAACAAGATGACAGAACACTATGTGATATTACTGGTAGGGATGGCTCTTGCAGCTAGGAACACACTGCACCATCAGCACAATAATAGTTCCAAGCTAAACCAATTTCTGTGACTAGAGGCAAAGCAGGACAGTGTATAAAGACCAAATTGTAAGGACACCTCAGGAACGCTATACTAAATTTGAAACAGATAAAATGGGGCTGAGGGTATGGCTCAATAAGACCCAAGTTAGGAACCCCGGCAACATGTAAATGATGGGTATGGTGGTGTGCAGATCCCAGCACTGGGAGGTAGAGATGGAATTCCTGGGGCTTGTCAGCCAGCCAGTCTAACTAACCTCTGTGTTCAGAAAGAGAGAGGAGAGAGAGAAACCCTTTCTCAAAAACTAAGGAAGGAATGTGATGTCATCAGCAATAAGATTTTACCATCTGGTTCTGGTTGGCAACCAAGAGCATTAGCATAACCTGTATTGTTTTCTGTTTTACAGGGAGGCTCAGGGGGCCTTGCTGACTAACAGATTACCTGGGCAATGCAACCTCTTGCACTGGAATTTTCCTATAACAACCTATGGCTTGTGGGAGCAGCATTATCCACTCCTGCAGGTTACTATTGCCCCAAATTGTCAAACTCATGGAGATTCTCCTACCTCTGCCTCCGGAGTGCTGGGATTAAAGGCATGTACCACCATGCCTGGCTAATTATCTTTTTTATAAATTATATATATTTAAAATATTTTCGTTTATTTATTTTCAAACAGAAAGAGAGAGAGAAAGAATGGGCACATCAGGGTCTCTAGCAGCTGCAAATGAACTCTATACTTGTGCCACTTTGTGCATTGGGCTTTACGTGGGGTTGTTAGGCTTTGCAGACAAGTGCCTTAACTACTGTACCATCTCTCCAGCCCATAAATTATATATTTTTATCTAACAAAGAAATATGTTTCCATATGGCTTTTTTCTCTCATCCATCAGCCTCCCATAACAGCACTTACACCTTTCCACCCTCTGTATGCGGCCCCTCAATTTACCTAATATTCCTTCTCCATAAGCCCCCACCCCATGACTCCTATATAGATGTTTGGCCTCTGATGACTCTTACTCCAACTTACGTACAGATCTAAAAGCTCACAGCTAGGATCCATTTATGAGAGAGAACATGTGGTGTCTGTATTTCTGAGCCTAGGTTACCTCACTGAGAAAACAAGTGGAAACTGAGCTGGAAGCCTTCCTCCCCCCGCTGGCTAGCTGTCATAATACTAGAAAGTACTACGCATGCTTCTTAACTAACAGTCTTAACCAGCAGTGGACCCTGCGAGCTACACAACTGACCAGCAAAGCAAGATGAACCCACTGGTTGGTGCAATATTGGCATAACTGCTATGGGCATAATCAATTGCTTTCTGTGGAGTGAGGCTGGTTCCAAAGGAGAGAGTTAATGCCTAGTACTAAAAACCTAATCAAAAGTCTATGACTGAGCCGGGCGTGGTGGCGCACGCCTTTAATCCCAGCATTCGGGAGGCAGAGTTAGGAGGATCGCTGTGAGTTCGAGGCCACCCTGAGACTCCATAGTGAATTGCAGGTCAGCCTGAGCTAGAGTGAGACCCTACCTCGAAAAACCAAAAAAAAAAAAAAAAAAAAAAAGTCTATGACTGGGAAGGTCATAAGCCCTAGGGGGAAAGCTGGCACTCTAAATGGTACACTGCACCGATAACATTGCATAGTAAATATTTATGTCCATAGATTACTGCTGCTCTCATCTTTGTTCAGAGAAACTTTTTTTTTTTTTTTTGCAGTTGACAGTGATTACTGAGGAGACTCAAACTTCATCACCATGCTAAGAATAAGTGACTGTTGAGTGCTCAATACTGAATGAGACATACCTAGCACAATGTGCAAGGCTCCAAAGGAGGACTGCTTTGAAACACTGTCTTCCAGACATGAAGTGGCTATTGCATTTATGACCTCAAAGAGACTGTCACTACATGCACAAGACCTGTGTAACACGGGACCCATCAACATTTTGCGATGGAGGAAGGCAAAATAGTTTTAAGAAGACATCAAAGGGCCGCAGAGATTGCTCAGTCGTTAAAGGTGTTTGTTTGCAAAACCTGACTGCTTGGGCTCGAATCCTTAGCACCCACATAAAGCCAGATACACAAAGTAGCACATGTGTCTAGAGTCCGTTTGTAGTGACAATGGGCCCTGGCAAGCCCATATTCATAGTCTAACTCTGTCTCTCAAGAAAAGTAAATAAGGGCTGGAGAGATGGCATAGGAGTTAATCACTTCCCAGCAAAACCAAGAGGACCCAGGTTTTCTTCCCCAGTACCCATGTAATGCCAGACGCCCAAGGTGTCACATGCATCTGGAGTTCATTTGCAGTGGCTAGAGGCCCTGGCACACCCATTCTCTCTCTATCTGACTCTCTTTTTCCTCTCTCTCTCTCTCTCATAAATAAATAAATAAATAAATATTTAAAATTAAAAAAACATATTTTTAAAGACATTACAATATAAGAGCTAGTTGGGAGGAAGAGATTCGGTGGAAAGAAGGGAGACAAAAGAAGGTAATGAAGGGGGATTATACATTTCTGCATTAAAACTGTCAATAAAAAGGTAAAAAAACAACAACAAGGGACACGACTGATATCAACCTCTCTCTTCCATATGCATGTGCACCACTGCATGCACACCCTTCCACACACACATACATACATATTAAAAAAATAAGACCAAAAAGAAAACACTTTTAAGTTAAATTATAAGCACATAAATTCTTCAAAATCAAATTATAAAATACTCATTTCTCTTTTATTACAGGTTTATTAATAATTTCAAAAGAAATTGAAGACATAGCATCATGGAAACATTAACACAAATAAAATAGTTGTTTCTTTGAGCCATTAATTTAATGAGTTAGTGAGGGTTCCACCGTGACCTTCTTCCGTTGTTACTTCCTCCATAGTATTTACCGAGTGGGAAGGGTAGTTATCACATAATCACACAGCGCTGAAAGTGTTTAATTGTATTTACAGACATAAGTGGTGATTTGGCATAAGAAATGAAGATTCTGGCTACTCCAGGAAGATTGAGAAAGATATTATGGTTAAGTTGGAGGGAAGTGTGTGTGGGAGAAGCATCCAGCCACAGGATTTGGGGGAAGATGGAACTCCACAACAAATAAAGACAAGTGGAGACTGAAGGCAGGCACACAGAAGTACTAAGCAAGGGAACAGGGGACGTGTTTTCTTTGGTTTGTGAGTATGCCATTTTAATGACCAACCTGACTACAACAGAGAACCAAATAGAACCTGGGAGGCAGGTCAACAGCTACTGCAATAGCTTAGCTGAGCACAGGTAGTGGTTTATACTAACAGGCATGATAGGGAAGGAGAGAAGTCACTGACTAAAGACAGAGTGGCTTTGACTAGCTGACCTTGCTTTTGAGGAGGAGTCAACGGTGACATGCAAGTCTCTATCTACTCACTGAGAGAAGGAACAATGAAACCAGGCAAATTATAAGTGCGGTTTGGGAAAGTGCCGAATACTGCTAAGTACTGCCGGCTTCAGATTGGTATTCTTTGAAAGGCCGTTTGTAAAGATGTCCTTTGGCTGGCGCCTGGGGTCTTGGATATTAGGATTCTCATCATTCCCTCTTAAGAACGGCTCATTGCACCTAACTTGTTGAGCAGAGTGTGGCTTGTGATGACGCGCCTGCTTTCTTTCTGAGTGACGGCACACTGGTGCACTGGCAGCAGAGACTACTGACGATCTGCCTAGCGATGTGAGGCTTCCCTGGTAGACAGTATCTCCCATGTGCCGTCACACCCAGGGAGGACTTCATGTAAAGTCGTTTCTCAGAAGATAGAGACTGGTTTCCTCTGGACTCCATCCTATCCCATGGGTCTTTCCAATCTGCTAATTTTGTTCTGTATCCTGTCACTGACACAAACCACTGCTATGAATGTGACTACATGGTGAGTCACCAGAGCACTCCTAGTGACTTAGTGACCCTGTGGGTGGTCTTGGGGACCTCCAACACAGTGTCTTACCAAGTTTGAAGCTTAAATGCAATGAAAATATGCTATCCAGGTATCATGCTCACGGGGTAACTCCTGATTAGAAATCAAAACTGTTGATTATATGTGTTCTCCCTGGACTCAATGCCCAGCACATCTTGACATGTAGAACTAGAGAAAAATTCAAGTTGGCACAATCTTAGGAAACCATTAATCCATATTTCATATTTTTCTGATGAACTAAAATTATAAAAAATAAAATAGTTTTCAGTAGGTCCCAAAATTAGATAGTGGAAAATACCAGTACACGAAAACCACATCTCCACTCCCAGAAGTTCCACAAGTATACCAGCCACTGCTAGCTGCAAGTTCTCCTTTCTCCAAAGCCACTGGCCTATATCGAAATGTGCCACATGACTGCAGGCTTCCACCATGTCGCGTTTTCAATTAAAACAGCTAAATGAGGGGTCTTAAAAGAATGATTTCCAAACTACTGAGACAATAATGCCACAAACACGGCCAGATTTTATTAGTCAAATGGCAGTATAACTCAGGAGGAAAATGTGTGCCAACCACAGACACAGCAATGCCTCAAACTCTTGGAGTACTGAACACTGTCCAGTTGGCTGAGAAAGAACCATGTGGCTTACAATCATTTTTCGCAATTACTACACTGGCTTGTTCATCGTTTTTGGCAGATATGCCCCATACGCATAAGTGAACTCAGCTAATTTTCACTCTGCTGATCAACAAATATGATTTCCCCCTCCAAAGAGCCACCCAGAGAGCCTTCATGAAATCTGAGGCAGTGCATCAAAAACATGAGCCCGTTTATTACCATCAGTCTGGAAACGATGCATATTAAGCAGGCCACCCAACATTCATCACAAAACGGTCCAAGATGGTTAGTTCAGAGTGCCAGTCCTACTAGCGACTCGTGTCAACAGGCCAAACACCAGAAATTCCAGGTGCTTCATTCCTCTTATTCCCCTATCCCATTTCAAATTTTATTTTTAACTGACACATTAAAATTTAAATATATATGGGTTACCATGTGATGTTTTAATATATCCTCAAACATTTATGATTTCTCTGCAGTAGAATATTCCAGATCCTTCCTTCTAGCTCTTCAATATATATCACCACTACAACAGTCACTGTTTTCTGCTCTACAGCATGGAATTTCTTTTGTCTATCTAATTATATCTTACTACCCATTGATTAACCTTCCCCTTCCCTGCCGCTGCACAATTTTTCTTGTAAGTTGAGATTACCTTTCTGAGGTTAAAAAAACCCCACATTTTTAAAAGTTACTTACTATGAGCTTCTCCAAAATTCATTCATATTATTTCTTAACCATTAGGCAATAGTTCAAATGGTCCTTCAATTTCCTTAAGCATTAACATATTTATGTGACTAAAGGAATAAAAGTACTTTTCTATTTTCATACAAGTCTCATTTCCAAGTTGTGATCTTGGACCGGCTTATCAATAGTGAACTGCTAAATTCCAATAGGAATATGTCTTTTATGGTAATTTCAATATATTGTATTACCCCACCACTACCACAAGGAGAAAGCTCCCACCAAGAAAGGACTTTCACAATGCTTACGCATCATCATCTGTGATGACTCTGGAGGAGATGAATGCATGCTAATTAAGATGGGGAACTTCAGTAAATGAACCAAGTTCTATTCCTTAGGTTTGGAAGGGGGAGTGGACAAGTATTTCTGGTGTTCTTTAAACTTTTTGTATGTCATAAATTTTTTATAATGTTAAACTCCATGATTTATATAACTGGAATTCCTAGATCCAAGTCCTGCTTATCTTTGTTGGCTCTAGAGTCAAATAATAGTATGAAAATTGCCTACTACATCACCTGCATAAGTTAAAACCAGTTCTATCATACTGAATTCCCCAAAATGGAGCCATATCCTCACGCCATTTCTATCAGACACACTATGTCTCTGGAACAACTTGAAAGAATGTTTAAGCCATCAGTACAGGTTAAATAAAAATACGTTTTCATAATATATTTTCATATTAAACCTGCCAGCTTCTCAAACAATGCTATAAAAATGCTATAAGTAAGAAAAATATAAGATGAAGAAAAATCAGACTTGGGAACTTCCAGTGAAGGTAGCAAACTCGGAACCATGCTAGACCTCCGGGGGTAAAATCAGAAAGCCGTGGGAACCGAGGACAACCAAAATCTATCAACGAGACAAGATAGCTGACTCCCCGGCAGGAGATGAACTACCCCTTGAACATCAGCTAGACATCAGGTGAAACCACAGAGGAATTAGAGTGATAAACAAGAGTGCTGCTTCCATGGCAAGCCTGAGAACCTGTGCCAGGGTGATGGAGAAGACACTGAGGATACAAAATATGTATAAACAGAAAGCCAGAAGCTGCTGAGAAATCAACACTAAAGGAGACTCAAAACATACCCACCACAGCTCAGGGAATTTTGTGGAAGAGGGGCAGAAAGATCTTAAGAGCCACAGGGTGGTGGTGGGGGGATATCCAGAGCCATTACCACACCCTGCCATGGCTGATTGCTGCTCTCACAACTCATAGCCCACAACTCCATGGTGAATACCAGCAATCCCACTGAGGAGGGCCCTCAGTGGAATGGGAGCAGGAAGAAGGGAAATGATAGATACCAACACATGATGTGTCCATATACAGTTTCTACTTAATAATCAAAACAGAAAAATTAAAATTGACCAGATGTGTTTTCAAATGTCCCACTGAGGTTAAAAGCCCTCCTTCCCCATCTCATAACTGGGAGGCAAAGCAAGCTGTACTCATGTAGCTTGTGTTTAAAGACAATGTACAGAATTGGTTTCTCAAAGAAGTTCCTGCCTGGACTCAGCATCACATCAGTAGGGACCTTGTAAGAAAAACTAATTCCCAGACTCTGCTGATGAAAAGGGATAGAGGGTGTGCAGTAATCCGCTTTAAAGAACCTCTCCATGTGATTTTGCTGCTTGACAGCTTAAGAGATGTAGAAGGAAGTTGGAATCCTGGGTCTCTAGGTACAGTAACTTAGCTTTGAGCATTAGGTTCCATCTCTGGTGAGTACTGTGATCCAGGGCAAGCTTCTTAACTTTTTCACGTTTTAATTTCCTCATTTATAAAGTAGTGATGATGATTTTTCACTGCTAAAACACTGACAATAATATACTGCATGACAGAATTTGGCAAAAGGATTGACAAAATATGGGGAACTCATTAAAATGTGGGAGATTTTCTGTGCTATAAGTGACCACAGATTTGTTTATTCATTTCTTTATTTTTTTGATTTTAAAAATTATTTTACTTATGTATGTATGTATGTATGTATGTATGTATGTATTTGAGAGAGGGAGGCAGACAGATAGAAAGAAATAGAGACACTGGGCACATGAGGGCCTCAAGCCATGGCAAACAAACTCCAGATTCATGTGCCATCTTATGCATCTGGCTTACATGAGTACTGGGGAATCAAACCTGGGTCCTTAGGCTTTGCAGGCAGGTGCCTTAACCACTAAGCCATCTCTTCAGTCCATTTTTTTGACAAGTTCTACACACACACACACACACACACACACAATTTTTGATCATATTTAACCTCCATTGCCTTCTCTTCCTCCCTTCCCCTCTCTTCTTCTTCCTAACTAGTCCATCTTCTACTGTGATGTCATTTTTGTGTGTACGATCCACCAAATTCAATTACCCATGCGTGGGCATGGGTGTGTGTGTGTGGGGGGGTATTTGCAGGAGCACGGGGAACTCACCAGTGGCTACATCACTGAAGAAAATGTCTCTCTGCTCCCCCAGCAATCATTAAGTAACAATGACTTCTCAGAAAGTGGTGGGGACATCATGAGCCCCTCCACCACCTATGATAGAATGATGACAGGCCCAATTTTGTGCATGTTTTGTGTAAATAACCAAAGCTGCTTTTAGTTCATGACTGTAATAGCCCCGTCATATCCAAAAGACAACATTCCATAGTTCTACTTCCCATCCTCTGACTCTCACAATCCTTCTGCCCTGTATTCCACAATGTTCCCTAGCCCTTGGAAGGGGATATAATGTAGTTGTCACATTTAGGACTGTTGCTCATCCATTTCTGCAACTAGAATTTATTTGTCATTTACTGCAAACTACATATTAGAACCAGTCTACGGCCCAAGGCCTACTTGCCACCAAAACGTGAAGCATTTCTATTTGATGGTGAGGCCAAGACTCTAAAGGGACAATCAAACCTGTAAATAAAAAATACAACCATTGTTCAATAACCAGTGGCTCACTGAATGCTCATGACACAGGGAAACTTTGGTGCAGGAGTTACTTGCCCTAGCAAGCTCTCTCTGAGCCTTTATTCACCTCAGGATGCACAAATCATGTCTTTCTGAATTCCCAGTGTTTCATCATGATGCTTAATTGAATAAAGGAAGAAGAAGCTTGTTGATACAATAAGAAGTGAGGTATGTTTCTAGGACTGAAACTGTCAATACCTAGATAGAAACCTGAGCAGAGTGTGTGAGAACAGAGAGAGAATTACACAGCTATCATATGTATCACAACCTCTCTAAATGCATTGTCTCCCTATACTAGTGATCAAAGCCTCAAGGCTAGACAGAATGGTTTTGCATACCAATTTCCAAGGAAAGGAGTGATATGAGCAAAACTTTCAAATTAATTAAAATACACACTGAAGCATACTTCACCTTTAATCCCCATTCTCCTCTGGTCAATACACAATGAGAGGAATGGACCCAGGCTAATGAGCTAGAGACAGGACCCAGCACACAGCTCACAGACACTGCAGCAGGAACCATGGTGCAGAGAAAGGACAAAGGAAACGAACACCTGCGTTCACTGTGTCACTAGCTGCCACCACGAGTAATTGAAAATAAGCCCATTAGACATGGGCTCTTACTCTTCATTAACAAGTAATAACTAAAACAAACAATAAAACAAGATAACATGGGGGTGGACTAATGAGAAAAAAGTATAATGCATAAAGATGGCATTGTGAGACCTGGTGTGGTGGATCAGGGCTTTATTCTAGCACTTGGGAGGCAGATGTAGGAGGATCGCCATGAGTTCAAGTACACCCTGAGACTGCATATGGTAAATTTTATGTCAGCCTAGGCTAGAGCAAGACCCTACCTCAAAGGAGAGAGAGAGAGAGAGAGGTGGCATGATGGCATGATGAATTGTATTGATGAAGGCACCTCAGCATGGCTTTCCATCTCTAGATCTGAAATTAGAAAATACCACGTAAAGCACACTCTCAAACCCAGTGTCTGTGACTTGGGAGATTCCTTCTCTCTCTCCTTAGAATCAAAGAGTACAGTTCACCAAAGGCCCAGACAACATTGCAGGCCATGAACTGATCTCATTCAGTGAGTATAAGTAGAGCAAAGAGTCCACAGATTCTTTCGGTACCTTCCCAGAGCATACAGCAGATTTTCCTCATTCAACACAAAACTGGACAAGGTGGTCCCAGGACAGACTTCTTCAGAGGGCTTACCATGTACCACATGCTTGGCCACTTGGGATCGTTGAAGTAGGTAGACTGGGCCCGGCTGAAGTCATAATCCCTCTTTGTCCGTTTTTTGACAACCTGCTGTTGGATCCACTCCACCTTTCAAGAAGTGGGACATTTGGTGAGTGTTCAAGTTCCATCACAATTAGCATAACATAAATGAGTCTCAGACATTTCCCATTTCCAGTCACTGTTATTTAAATCAGATATCCCTGTGCTAACTAAAATCTTGAAGTCCTAGAGTTCAGGGATTCCCTAGAAAGCAAGTTCTTTAGTTTCAATGTGAGCAGGTGTTTTAGTCTTTTAAAGACATATCACTTATATTTATCTCAACACCAAGCTCTAGCCTTTAAACTTAGGAAAACACATGTTACAATTTATTCCAAACAGAGAGTGGTAATTTTGAAGATACATTTCCATTCCTACTTGGAGTTGGCAAACTTTTGCAGTGTAGGTTGAAGTAGCAAATATTACAGGCTTTACAGGTTGTATGATCTCAGATGCATCTGTCCATGCTGCTACTATCATACTACAGGTACATTTGTACTTAATAAAACTTCACGAACATGCTGAACTTGACTGATATGCCCCTTACTTCTACTATGCTTCAAAATTTTAAATGTTTTGGGATCATGCACCAGCTTTTTTCAAATGTCCAGGGATTAAATGTTTCAGGACAGATAGACAAATGATAGATAGATAGATAGATAGATAGACAGACATATAGATAGACAGATAGACATATATACCTAGAGAGATAGATAATAAATTAAATACATGGGTATATATGTAGATATTGTAGATATAGGTTGTATATAGAGAGATAGATATTTTGTCTTTGTTGTGTCTTGCTTATAGTGTTAGATGGCCTCAAACATGCTATGTAGACCAGGCTGGCCTTGAACTTGCAATGAGCCCCCTGCCTCTGCTCCCCAAGTGCTGGGATTATAGGTGTACAGCATCTGCACACAGCTAGGATAACACATTTAAAAAAACAACATGGTGGAAGATAACTATTTGGTGAAAAACCTAATGCTCCACTCTGAGCTCTTACACAAGATTAGTGAATCACTCCTGTTTCTTTTTTTTTTTTTTTTTTTTTGGTTTTTCGAGGTAGGGTCTCACTCTAGCTCAGGCTGACCTGGAATTCACTCTGTAGTCTCAGGGTGGCCTCGAACTCATGGCGATCCTCCTACCTCTGCCTCCCGAGTGCTGGGATTAAAGGCGTGCGCCACCATGCCCGGCTCTGTTTCTTGAATTGTAGGCTCCATACTAGCTCTAAAATTGGAACCTGAAACACTTGAGAAAAATCAACTTTTAACTATGATCTCTGCTTAAACCTTGAGTTTAATACATCTGAAATCTCATGGCAGATTAAGGTTAGTCTTGATCTTACCCTCCCCAGTGTCTTGTGGTTCAGGTGTTCCTTGTAAGGGCCTGGTGAAGGATCAGCCATTTGGTCTGTCTTTTAGTAAGTAGAAAATTATCGTACCATTGCCGTTTGGGTCTAGATGGCAGAGATAGGTATGGCGGTATTTTTAAAAAGTTTATTATTACAGCAACATAAAAATAAGCATGTCTCAGTTTCAAAAGTGCATTTCAAATGTGTCAGCTCTAATGGAATTCAAGTTGTTCCTAAAAGTGCCTTTGGCTAATACTTCTATTGATATAGCTAATTAAGTCACAATATTTTGAAATGTTCATCCAGCCATTCACACCTGATTTCACAAAGGAACTAAAAATTATTGTAGGGAGCCTTTGTAGTCCACCACTGTAATTGCTCATCTGCCCATGGACAAAGATTCCAAATCTCACTCGCATACCTCATTAAAAGATTGCTTAGACACTTCTTTTAATGTTTATACCCATATATTAATGCTATTCTCACTTTTGGTTGGGAAGCTTTTCTTTACAGATGGTGGTGACCACTGGGATGAGTCAAAAGGCACCACAGTGCTGAGAAGAAGTGATGGAGGAATGTTCAGCACTGAAATATCTCTATCACCCACCCCCCAAGGCTCAGGGTCCACTTCAGAAGAGGGGGCAGAAAGAATGTAAGAGCTGAAGGAAGGATAGGACTGCTTACAATGCAATCAACCAGACAGAAATTGGCCTTGATGTCCATGACCTCACAGTACCTAGCACTATCTTCACAAGACCCTCATAACAGGCAGAAAAGATGATGACATCAAAATAAAAGAGAGACTAATGGAGAGAGGGAGGGAAGATGATGGAGTGTGGATTTGTGAAGGGAAAAGTGGGAGAGGGGAGAGGAATTATCATGGTTTATTGTCTATAAGTTTGGAAGCTGTCTATAAAAAGGAAAAAAAAAAGATTGCTTAGAGGAGCAGGAACACTATGGTATCCTTCTCAATGAAAGTACAAAATACTCTGATTGCCTATTTTCTAATAACACTTAACCTCTTCATTCCAAGTAACCTTTCTAGGGGATGAGCTTCATTCACTTATTTGTTCATTCAATAACTATTAAGTACCAGTCACTATGAGGGAAGTATGTGGATGAATACTAAGTATGTTTACTTTTTAATGGCTTACATTTTCACAGGGAAATTTAGCAAACATTTCCACATTTTCTCTAATTCATAAAAATATAGTTATATCCATAAGTGACGCCTAACAAAAGCCCTGTCACTGTATTATCTATACCATTTGTAAGTTTTACTTTATAGTTTATATTTCCAACACTTATATTACCATCTGTAAATCTCACTCCAATAAGGTTGATCTAGTTCATATGTCTATGCTAGGTTAAAAAAAAAAAAAAGGCCTCAGATCTGTTTAAACAGAAATCTTCAAAAGTGATCTTGGACTGGCAATGACCTTTCCCACTGGAAGCTTCATCAATTCTAGGCTACCAACCTGTGTGTATGCAAATGTCAGAATGTATCAAATGTCCACCAGTGTGGACTCAATGATGAAGTTCCTAGAAGTAAGGAATATTTACTGGTCTGGGGCAGATGGCTTTGCTATCAGAAGTGGGCAGTTCTCCTTCCACGCACACAAATGGGAAGAGTGACAGAAAAAATCATATGATAGCCATTTTCCTAGATGAACTGTGGGCATTAAAGTGGAAAAACTATCTTGCCCAATGGCATCTCTTCTGTAATTTTACCAAACATAAATGCTTAATCACAGGGCTTGGTGGATAGAAGGTGACACAGAAGCTTGGCATCTAGGTTTGACTTAAGTCACTCTGCCTGATCACAATGCTGCAGTACTCAAATAACATGGTTTTAGTCTATTTTTTGGAGAAAGGGAAACCACCTCTTGAATTGTATGGTGTCTATGACTATAAATGCTATATTTATGCTTTTTAACTGTTATCCCTATGTCAATTCCTAAGCTCTTTAAGGAAAGCTATGCAGTATGCTATACAGATTCTTCACATACCACGAAGCCCACTACAAAGAAGGAACACTTAAAAATTCACTTTCATACAACTGTCCCCAGTCCAGAAGAGGCTTACAATGTGTTATTTCGCACTACTTTAACTTCTGTTCCTATGCGCTAAAAGTAAATGCAGAGTGTAAAAACAACAGAAAGGGACCCTAAAATCATGCCTGTCCTTCATTACTCAACATAAGTATACTACAAGGTTTTGCTCAGTCTCCATCGGTGTTCTTCTGTCTCTCCACATGTATACACTGGACTTTACTTCTTAGGAAACTGTTCCTTTTTTTAGGAAACTCTTTCCTCCACTCTTACTTGACAACTGAAAAACATCAATTGATAATTACTAGAAGCCTGTCCCACAACCTCAACTGAACACCTGTCTAATTATTTTCAAATTTTCAACTTTCTAATCCTATTAACGGAGTAAATAATTTATCAAAAACAAAAGAAAATAAAAATATATTATCAAATGAGTACATACTCTAAGTTATGGCTTGAATGTAAATGAGAAGCAAATTGTGGTATCACTTTAAAACTATATCTTCAGTAAGGAATAAATAAATCTATCGATACTCAAATATACTAAAGATCATGATTAAAACATACTGATACCAAGTATTTTCAGGTATACCAATGGACCCAACTACAAGGTATAGAAATTGACTCAAAATATATAAAAAAACAGAGGAGGCAATAGACCATTTAACATATTCCTTAATAACTTATGATGTTAGAACAATAGCCAACAAAAAATAAAATAAAACTGAAGTTACTCCCACATCTTAGATCAGGATCCATTTCAAATGGATCAAATATTTAAATATAAAGGTAAACATATCTATAAAATATAAGAAATATGTGAGATTTTAAAAATGATCTTGTAGTGAAAGATGTATATCTATGTATAATGTAAATTTAAAACCTGATTTAGATATTAAAACTGATATAGAAATGCTGATAAATTTAACTTTGTGAATATAGTGTAAATTTGTCATAACAAAAAGTATGAAAAGAAAAGTAAAAAGTGAGAAAAAATTGATAGCTATTATAGGCAATGGGCTTTCTCCCTAATACATAAGGAGTTATTATATTCAATAAGGTAACAATTCAACAGAATCATAGGCAAAGGAGAAAAGTACAGAGATCCCTGGAATGATACATCAACTTTTTTAAAGATCTAACCATGTTCCTAGGTTCATATGTCTATGGCTTGAATATGGTTGATGTTTCCTAAAGGTTCACTGACAGAAGATCCCCAGGAAGACAGTGAAGGAAGGAGGTGGAACCTTGATGAGGTGTAGCCTGGTGCAAGTTCAAATAGAACTGTGTCCTCAAAGGGGATTATGGGATCCTACTCACTCTGCTTCCTGTTTCAGATGTGACTGCTTGTTCCTACTTATGCTCTCACCATCATCATCATTTGACTTTACCAGAGGCCAGCAGGATTGCCAGATCTTGGCCCTCTAGCAGTGCTTGTAAACAAATCGTCTTCTTCTTCTAAGTAGCCTGCATTAGATATTGCACCTCAGTGACAAAATATGACTAATATAAATACAAAGAAAAAAGCAAACTGAAAACGTAGAACTTTCACCTTCCAAATGCCATCAATGTAAAGATTGATCACAATGTTCGTATAGAGAAGTGTCATGCTCACACAATGGTGGGGGAACCTAATGTACAACTCTATGAAGCATAACTGAGAAATATCTACACAGATGACAAAATAGGTAATTCTACATCATTGCTTATATGCATATGTAGGAAACCTTAACTGAAGCCTACTACTTAGTAACTAAAAATTGCAAACAAATGAATTTATGCTAATGGGATTAAATAAATGATGACATGAAAATGCAGTTGAAATTTAGGGATGTGTTCTAATATCATTGCCACCAGCCAACTATGTGATCTCTGTGTAAAACGAGGGAAGAAAGACTAAGCCTATCTTCCAGTCCCCTTGTATCATTTACATTCTTGCTGCTATGAACAAATACTTAAACAAAAGCAGCTCTGGAAGGAGAGGGTTTAATCTGGCTTATAGATTGAGGGAAAGGTTCATCATAGTGGGGAAGGCAAAGAAGACCACAACAGGATCCCTGCATCGCATTGCTTCCTCAAACAGGAAGCAGAGGAAGAACAGAAGTAGCTATGGCCTGTCTACAGCAACCTCAGGCCCACCCTCACCGACTTACTCCCTCCAACACAGACCACCAGATGGGAGCCAAGGGTTCCAACACATGAGCTATGGGGTCATTACATTCGAACCAACACAGCAACACAACCCTCTTCTAGGTTTTAGTTTTTAGCTATTGTCTAGTTTGACACAAAGAAAAAGTTGTTAGATGCTATAGAGAAGTGGGGTTGATGGCCCAGCTGCTAAATTGTCTCGGCACGCTATGAAAATGCTAAAGTAGTATTTAGGAAAGAGGACAGTGAACTATTTTATTCCTTTCATGATTTGAATGAAGCATGTAGGAGAAAATAAATTTCATATTTGTGTGTTTTTAAAAATAACTTTAAAAAATAGAAGGAAAGAACTTGAAAGGGATTACCCTCTTTGCTTTCTCCTCTAACAAATACATCTAACTTGATTAAGAGAAAAAAATGGAGTTAAGTTCATAGGAAAATTCACTTTTTGCTATGATAAAAACTCAATGAAGACATTTAATCATTAATATGCAACTCCTAACTACTAAAATTAAAGAGCAACAAATCCCAGAATCATTCTCTGGTCAAAGAAATCAGAATTTCCCAATGAAAAGATCAAGCAATCTAGTAGAGCACATGGTTAGACAAATACACTCTATGCTTTAAATTTTGCTCCACTTAGTACCATGAAAAAATGAATTATTAAATAGTGATATTATGTTGTCATTCTTGAAAAAAAACAATAGTTTGAAGCCAACTTATTTCAGATATCTACTTGGGAACAAAATAAAACATATTCTTCTTGATGAAGAAATTTTGGTTGATCTTAGAATAAGTATTTTGAACCTGTTTAATAATGGCACATGGCTTATGTTTCAAAATACATCTGGTTAGGAATACAAGGGATCATATAATTTTTGGAATATCATGTAAGAGAGAAGTTGTGAAATAAATACTGCATATACATTTGGAAATAGTGTTACAGAAGACAATACAGGGCACACTTAAAATTTGATTCTGCCATAAAATATATTTGGCCTTCTTTAAGAGCCAAACTTTTAGAAATGTATGATATGAATTTAATCTTGCTATACTGTTTTTACTGGAAAAACTGATAGCATTATTGTTAGTATAGTACTCACACGTTGATAACTCAGACCATATTTCTCCCTTTAAAACTATTCCATTATTAGCTATACACCTCTAAAAATTTTTAACTTGTTACCTGTTTATCCCTCTACTTCTATGATTATTTGTGAAAGGGAAAAATAAATGGTTATATCAGATTAAAACAGTAAAACTTATTCTCCATCTTCAAAGCCTTTCACTTACTTTATTTTCCATTTGACTACAAAAGTATTCATTGAGTAATTATTATGTGGTAGGTATTATTTTATATGCAACAGAATGTCAGTAAATAAAACAATTTCCTTTCCTCAGGCAGTTTCCATTCTAGTGAGAATCAGACAGCAACATGTATGTAAATAAAGATTATAAAATAGAATGTCATAAGGTTAAATGATGCAAAAAGTAAATGCTGTGAGGAGGTGCAGTGATTATGGAGCAAGAAACTATTTTAGCCCACACGAGCGCCCCCTTGTGCATCGGGCTTACGTGCATCCTGGGGATTCTACCCCGGGTCCTTTGGCTTCAGAGTCAAAGGCTGTAACCACTAAGCCATTTCCCAGTTCCCAAGAAACT
Source organism: Dipus sagitta (assembly GCA_036346955.1). Taxonomy (NCBI): domain Eukaryota; kingdom Metazoa; phylum Chordata; class Mammalia; order Rodentia; family Dipodidae; genus Dipus; species Dipus sagitta. Next base: position 66,214,738 of record CM070770.1, on the reverse strand, counting down.
ATTTTAAGTAAGATTATCAAGAAAAATCTCTTGGTTACCCAGCCACCAGAACTAGATGGTAAGACACTATTGCTAAGGCACATGTCTGGGCTGCAGGTCACTGAGAAATCAAGCTACAGCTAAGCTAGAAACTTCCTCCCTATTGACTACATGTCAGAATGCTGGAAAAAGCTATGCAGCATGCAACCTTTGGGAGAGAGAAGTCACCAATGGTGTTAACCAGCAATTGTCCCTGCAAGCTTTATGATTGGCCAACCAGGCCAAATGTACCAACTGGTGCAATAGCATGTCTATAATGGGAGAAATCAACTGTTCTCTGATTGGATTGGAAGACAACTCCATAGGAAGAAACACATGACTGATACTGAAAACTTAATCAAAATCCAATGGCAGAGATCATTAGCCCTAGGGGAGTAAAGACTACTGTTTTCTGGCTAAATAGATATATCATGCCCACCAAACTGCCCTCTAAACACTTATGTTTGTGCCCACATATTGATGCTACTCTTTCTTTTGGTTTGAGAAGCTTCTCTTTTCCTATGGCCATGACCTCTGAGGTAACTCAAAACTCACCACAATGTTGAGAAGAGAGGGGAATATTGAGCACTAAGATGTCTCTATCATAACCCTCCAAGGCTCAGAGTTCATTGCAGAAGAGGTGTTAGAAAGAATATAAAAGCCAAAGGAAGGGTAGGGCTGCTAACAATGTTGTCTTCCAGACACAAAATGTCATTGACATTCATGACCTCATGGTGCCTGACACTACCTATATAAGACCTTCACAATAAGATGAAAAAAAAAAAAAAAAGATGGCATCAAAATAGAAGAGACACTAACTGGAAAGAAGAGTGAATTCAATGGAGGGCAAATTTGGGAGGGTGACAGTGTGGCTGATGGGAGGGAATTATGGTTTATTGTCTAGACTTAAAAAAATTGTCACTAAAAGCTCTTTTTTTTTAAATACCTAATACCTACATAAAGCCAAATGCACAAAGTGGCACATGCATTTGGAGTTCCTTAGGAGCACCTAGGGGCTCTCGTGCACCCATTTTTTTCTTTCTATCTCCTTTGTTCTCTCTCTTATTGCAAAGAAATAAATTAATTAAATATTTTTTTAATTTAATAAGATAATACCCGGGTGTGGTGGTGCACTCCTTTAATCCCAGCACTCGGGAGGCAGAGGTAGGAGGATCACCATGAGTTCGAGGCCACCCTGAGACTACATAGTGAATTCAAGGTCAGCCTGAGCTAGAGTGAGACCCTATCTCAAAAAAACAAAAAAAGGAAAAAGAAAGAAAAACTATAATGAAGAGTCTCTTGGAATGATAGATATCTCAGCAGAAAGTTGAACACAAAGACACTGGCTACATAAAGATCTCAAAGAGGGCTGGGGAGATGGCTTAGCGGTTAAGCGCTTGCCTGTGAAGCCTAAGGATCCCAGTTCCAGGCTCGATTCCCCAGGACCCACGTTAGCCAGATGCACAAAGGGGCGCTTTCTCTCTCTCTCTCTCTCTCTCTCTCTCTCTCTCTCTCTCTCTTCCTGCCTCTTTCTCTCTCTGTCACTCTCAAACAAATAAATAAAAAAAAATAAAAAATAAAAAATAAAAAAAAGATCTCAAAGAAATTTTACAGACAGTGTGACAAGGTAATGGGAAAGCTCAGAATAATGGTTTAATTTTGTCTGTAGCTTGTCTGTAGACCACAGATGTTTGTAGTAATCCTCAAGCATGCTGGCATTGTATTTTGTCCTCTAAAAAGAGAGCCTATGCAGTTATCATGGGAGCAGATTTCCTGACATCTGATCAACCAGTTCAGAGCTTCCATGTACCTGGAATGTATTTTTGAAGAGAAACACAGATTTAAGGTAAACATGTCCCCACAATCCCATTTCTTCATATGATGAAAACAAAGTTAGCTGAAACAAGGAACAAGCAATGGTCCTCTTAAGTATAAGGCCAAATGCAAGGAATCACCTTACCAAAATCTAAGGGTACTTTTGTGATGTTAGTCCATGTAAACTAGTTTATTTAGTAAGGGGACTTTGATAAATTTTCCAATTTCTCAGTTATGTAGAATATATATAGCTGGAGAGATAGTTTACCAGTTAAGGCATTTGCCTGTGAAGCCTAAGGACCCAAGTTCAATTCCCTTGTCCCCACGTAAGCCAGATGCACAAGATGGAGCATGCCTCTGGTGTTCATTTGCAGTGGCTAGAGGCCCTGGCACACCCATACTCACTCTCTCTCCCTCTCTCTCAAATAAATAAAGATAAAATATTTAAGAAATTATAGGTTCAATGTTGCAGTCCGCTTTATGTTGCTAGCAGACAACACCCAACCAACAGCATCTTGTGGAAAGGGTTTATTTTGGTTTATAGACTAGAGGGGAAGCTCCATAATGGCAGGGGAAAATGATGGCATGAACAGAGGGTGAACATCACCTCCTGGCCAACATCAGGTGGACAAAAGCAGCAGGAGAGTATGCCAACCACTGGCAAGAGGAAGCTGGCTATAACACCCATAATCCCACCTCCAACAATATATCTCCTCCAGGAGGTTCCAATTCCCAAATAGCCACCAGCTGGGGTCTTAAGCATTCAGAACACCTATGTTTATGGGGGACACCTGACTCTAACCACCATAAATGTCATCTAAATAGTAGAGAAGTTATGAAATAATTCCTACAATAGGAAGGGTTGCAAGTATGAAACATTCCAACAGAAAGTATGAAATGCAGTGTAGTTTAGAAGATATAGAATACTGTCCTAGAAATTAGCAGTCATAATTACTTAATGCTTTCGTTGTGAGTATTAACATCTCTGAAACTCTAAGAGGAGAGCAAATAATAGCCATTGTTTGCTGACTCTTATAGGACAATAAATAATGTTTTATAAATGCAAAATACTTATTTACAGAGCTGTTTCTAAGTAATCAGTGTGTGCGTGTGCGTGTGTGTGTTTTGCAGGTCCCCCAGCAGCACGATGCTCTCTGTGTCCAGAGGAGACACATGAACGAGCCTGTGCCGCACATCAGCAGTGCAAAGCAAAGAGGGAAACTGTGCTCCCCAAGTTCGTGATAGAGTGCCACCAACCACTAGCTTGGCCAGTTTGGGGAGGAAAAATAAATCACTTACACTTTTGTATTCTACACTTTTTAAAATGGCATTGACAAGAGAGTAGAACTATAAAGTGCAAAATACAGGCAGGTTCCTATAGTACTTCATACATTGCATTTTAACTGTATGCTTTGGGGGAAAGAAAATAGGTGTTAGTATCTATAGTCCCAAAGGTAATGGTTGCCAATAAACTATCAAATATTGGTGTGAATTAACAGATATTTTTACACTGTGTTAATCAATTATATGTCTAAGTTTTCTATTAAGTAGAAGGAAAAGCGTAACGAAAGTTGTAACAAGAAAGTGGTATAAAAGGAAAGCAGAAATCTAGCCTTAATCCTACAAAGTTACAAAAAATAGGATTTTGTATTCTAATCACAGATAGTAGCACAAAGTTGACTGCATTGCTAACAATGAGCAACATAAATTAAAATGTTCATAGAAGATATATCCATTCCATTCATTATTCTTGTTTTCAATGTGTCACTGCACCCTACTGTTTGACCTCACCTACTTGAAATACACTCTTGTATAGATTTTTATCATTTCACACAGAGCATTTCCTCCATCTCACTAGTCTAAATTTCAAAAGCAATAAAAGGTAATGTGTACAGATAAATAGAAAAAAAAAAGTAGTTGTTAACAGAGGTCATGCACCTGGAAGATTACTGCAGACACAAGCAGTACAAGGTCCGGACAAAGGGTTGAATAAAGTCAATGAATCTCATGGTGCTAAGTGTTGCCATCTCAGAATGAATAAAGGATATTTCCTGTACTGTAATAGAACAAACTAATACTACCATCAAAGCAGACAACAAACATGTAGAAATTATGAAAGAAGAAAATCAGAGAGCAACAAAATAAGTAGAAACCAACTCATGAAGCTAAACAAAAAGTAGTATCAAATATCAGAAAAAATTATGTCATATTTCCTTAACACTTAAACATTAAATATTTTTAACATTTGAATTTTAATAATCTAATATTAAACATTAATGTTCAATAAAATATGTTAATATTTTATTGAAGATATTAATATAAGTATGAATATTTAATAGAATATTAAATTTTAAGCATTTAAATTTAAGATGGCTTATGCTGGCCATTAGTAATAATACCCTTAAGTAATGAATTTTTCCTGATGTTTCAAGAAAGACTGTGTATGTAAGTACACACACACACACACACACATATTGTTTGATGTTTAAATTTCTGAGAAAGATGATCTCAGAAGATTATCAGTTGAAAATCCCAGTGCTGATGTCACTCCATAAACTTTCTTTAAATATGGAGAAGGCAGGATGCTTATTTATGCTTTGTCTTGTGTAAAACATGGCCCCCTCTTCCTCACTGCAAAAGATTTTCTAGTGGATAAAGAAAGAAGACAGAGAAAAACAAAGAAGAAATGCAATAGTCTCTCTCTCCCTCTATCTCTTGGTGTGTTGTATGTGTGTTTGTGCACATGCGTGTGCACACACACATGCAGATGTGTGTGTGTAGTATGGCTGGAATGATGTGAACTTATTAAGTACTTATTAAATATGAACTTATTAAACACGTATTGAATGGCAAGATTATGTCCCAAAGATTCCTTCATTTTCTGAACTTTATATTATCAACTTCAGTACAATTAATTTAAACAACAAGATATTTGAAAACAACAATGATTGCCCAAGTATTAAAAGTAAATAGAATTCTTAAGTAGCTAAAACTAATTCTACTGGCTGAATGCCACCTGGGGTTAAATTCACACTTCTGATTAAATGCAGTCTCTTAACATAATTCCTCTATTTTCACTCTAGGATCAAGATTATCACTGCATTAAAAACACAGTGGTCTCACTTCAGTCCACATGTGTTTGTGTTGTGAATAACCATCCTCTAAGTGATTTGGAATGTAGTGAATAAAATCCACTGAAAACTTAAATACAAGTTACAACTCATTCTGGCCTTATTATAGTTGAAGTTTTAGAAAGTGGCAAGAATAATAAATTTCCTCTAAAAAGTGTTAATCACATGACAGCTTTTTGATTCTCCTTGACCAGTCCTGTAACAGTGTACATAGATCAGTCAAGATATTCTCAGACATGTACTTGTAAACACTGGATGCCCTCGAGTTGTATCCACAGTGATTACAAAGAGGGGCATTATTGTGCAGAGTGGATACATCACTCAATTCAGCTGAGATTAATATGCAAAAAGAGTCAAATGATGGCAAAGGAAAGGGCATTTATCACCGTTAATTTCTCTAAGCAAAGCACAGGAGGTGATCTATTGAATGTGGAAAAGTGTGTCAGCATCTCTCCCCATGTAATATACCACTTAACTTTCACAAGGGATCATGAGTGTATCCACACGGAGAGAAACCTTCTTCCCTTGCGAACAATTCAACTCCATCACACATATTGCCTTATCCACCCCCGGCCATTTAATTTAATTTTTTTAATTTTAAATGACAATCGCTTTTGTTTCTAAATCCCCTGCACTCTTCTACTGTGATTTTGATTATGGTAGTAAAACTGAGGAGGAGTGATTTGAGCAGGTCAGTTCAAAACTAGGAACCTGAAGTTTTAATTTTGTCTATTCTTTTCACTTTGATTGAAAGGCATTCCCACTAATCTGATAGCGTTGTGCACCAATCTTCCCAGAATCTTCAAGTCTTATCATTGTCAGAACTGAAAACTTTGAAACTAAGAACTTACACATCGTCATGCTGACAATTTCCCACTGTATGAATCAAACATGGTTGAGAAAATCTACATGCCATTTTTTCTCTTGCTTTAAGAAGAACCATGCAACGATTAGGTAAATTGTATAAAGGCTACACAAGTGCTCTATGTTAAGCCATATTTCCAAATCCTAAAATTAGTTCCAATTCAATAATGTGTGGATATTATAATAGAACTGGGGAGCAGACTAAAAGAAGTGCCCCCCAATCAACAGAGAGAAATGAGAGGCATCAGGCTTGGGACTAGGTCTCTGATGTAGGTCTCTATTATATTCGTCTCTTTTTCATAAACTCTAAATTTATATTTGTCAGAAAGGGCAGGGATGTTGTGCAACCAAAAATACTAGGATTGTGGCAGCTCTTAAACACCATCATCACTGTTTCAAGTATTCAGCAAACAGCTACTTTGGTCAGGGTGGGGGCGAAGCATGCCTTTCAGACTCTGGGAAAACCACTGTCCAAAGTCCCTGGGCCAACGGGAAAGGGACTGGCATTGTCTCCTCTAAATCCAGTTGCCTGAGGCAAACCAAATATTTTTCTCAAACTGACTGCCATTCCTTCACCTCAGAAACCACATCTGGTCTTCCAGCAAGGTGGTACTTGACATGACTTGCAGGTCAAAGCTCTGGAATGAGGGCACTGAATGGAATTCACACTACAGGAAGGCAGGCTTGCACTGACTTCTAGCTTCCTGGCAGTCACCCTGTGTGACACACAGTATTGCCAAGTCACTTCCCTGGACCTCCATCTCCCTGAACTCATAATCGATACCCACCACAGTCAGGTATAGGAAGGAGCCCTGCAACAGAGGCTGGTGCAGAAGGGAGAAAACAAGGGTTGACTGTCATCTGATTTGACACATTCTCAGTGGAAGAGCCACAAACAGCACATTTCTGTCACTGTGTGTCCTTATTTTCAGGCTACTGGATGCATGAATACGGGGTCAGTAGTGTCAATGTGATGTTCACTGCACCTGAGGTAGGGATCTTCCATCAATTCTCTCCTTCCTCGACCCTCTATCTCCAAGAGTTCTACTCTGGCACATTCAAGACCATGGAACTGGATGCAGTGCTGACCTTGGCCAGAGTTCCCACCAACCCTGTGGAGTCTTGGCAACTTGAGGAAAAACACTGAAGGTTCTAGTACCTGTGGATGGCACGTCCCTGACTTTGTTCAGTAAATTACTGAGCAGCTCAAAGAGATCGAGGGCATAAAGAATGACAATGGAAGTACTGGTGAGAGGAGGTAAGGGTGGCGTCCCTGAGGCTCACCTTCGGCCCCAGCAGCTGCGCTGGGCCTTAACTAGACGAAGGCCATAAAGATTTAGAGGGTGGCTTTATGAGCTGCTCTTTCAGTAGAAGAATTGGAAACCCAGTTTTTTTTTTCTATTTATTTATTTATGAGAAAGAAAGAGGCAGACAGAGAGAGAGAGAGAGAGAGAATGGGCACACCAGGGCCTCTAGCCACTGCAAACAAACTCCAGATGCATATGCCACCTTGTACAATGTGGGTACTGGGGAATCAAACCTGGGTCCTTAGGCTTTGCAGGCAAGTGCCTTTAGCATTAAGCCATCTCTCTAACCCAAAAGCCCAGTTTTCTTTAAGACCCAAACATAAAGCAAAAAGGCAATCATAAGATTACCTAGACTCTGGAAAGATGGAGAAAATAATCCTATCATTTTCTGTAAGAAGCCTCTGGGGCTGGGATCATGACAATTTGTCACAGACTCAAGGCATAAACCTTTGTGGTGACTTGTCTTCCAGGCTTTCGATTTTCCAACGGGTAAAGAAATCACTGATTATAATGATTTTGCAAATGCAATCATTTGGGGTTTTTTTTTTGTTGTTGTTGTTCTTTTTTTCCCCAAATGAACTCTTTCCCTTATTGGTTCCTTAATATCAAACTCTCCACCGCCCCCCCCTGCAAAGAATCCCCTTATCAGCAGGAAGACTGAGGCACAGTATGATTAAGTGACTTGATCAAGTCACACAATGGGGCAGGGACTGGAAACAAGAACACTGATAAAATACATCTGTGCTCCAGGTTTCTGTCCATAAAGCAGTGACCTCCTTCCCAACTGAGGGGATGTTAAAGGGCAATAATTCCCCCCCTCCTTTGAGGCATCACAGCATGCCTATGCCTGCTGATTGATTCGTTGAGCTGATCAAGCACTTTTCTAGAAGCTTTATCTGTGAAAGATGACAGAAAGGAGAGAAAATAGAGCAGAGAATGATACAGGCCACAACTTTATCATCCTTGCAAGAAATTTGGGGGGTCCTCCATCACTCAACTGCAAATATCTTTCAGTGGGTTAAGAGACTCATTTAGTTTGCAAGTGACATAAGAATTATCTGATGTGTGGAGAATAAAACCCTGACACAGGCAAAAGAATTCTTAAGCATTGACTTGGCATTGGTGACAGAAATCCTTTTCACCTCAAGCGCACCTGCTGACTTGTCATTTAAGAGCACATGAAGTTCAAGTCCTGAAAATTTCCCAAATTGATAGACAAAACAAATTAACAAAATCCTCAAATAACAAAACAAAAACCCCTTGTAACAATAATCATTCATTTTTCAGTTCTTCAGCTGCTCTGAACTAGAATGAATTGCCAAGATGAAGCCAAGATAGACACGATGGATATAATGAAAGAGTTGGGTTCTGCAGTCCAAGCTGAGAACTCTTGTTCAACCAGTGGAAAGCAAAGTGACCTCACAAGTGAGAGCTAGAACTCAGTCTGAAGACTAAATAAGCTGATTCACATCAAATTCTCAGCACAGTTCTTGGACAGGCAAGCAACCATGTGCCAAGTATGCCCATGATGTAATTCATCTCTTTCATTAGCCAGACACTGCAGGCTTGAGCTGATTCATAACTGACCAGAGTGTATCAATGCAAGTCATTTTATAAGTTACTTCTTTGATTTCCATTTTCATAGGGATAAGCTTAGGAATGGCAGCAGGTCAGTGAGCTGATGCTAAGAGGAATAACAACCATTCCTGCCCACCTTTCTCTCACTCACAGGACCTGTTTTCATATAGCAGCTGTTCCTTATAAGTCTTCAAGTTGATTCAACATGCATTTATGGAGGCATCTGTCAGGTATCAGGTACTATGCTAGGCAATGATATTGGATCAACAGACCTCTGTACTTCTGACTTCCCAGACCTAGGGAGACAACTTAGTAGCTGGCATTAACTAAAATACTGGTCCTTCCCCTGGAGATGCTCACAGTCATAGCAACAGAGGACTGCCCTTTGTCAATACAGAAAATGGGAAGGCAGCCCTCACCTAAAAGATCCATTTGTAAAGCTATAAGTCGAAAGCGTAATGTAAGTGTTTCTGGGCTCTACATAAAAAGTGTCACCCTGTGTTTACATCAAGACTCAAGAGAAAGGAGCTCAGCCTTCACCTCTGGAGGTTGTCTACTGCCCAAGGCCAGAACAAGAAACAGAGGCAGCATTAGCTTTCATTACCTTGACAGTACAACCTACAGTGATGGTTGTCTTTTACAACAAACATCATGGAAGAAACGGGGTGGATAAAAGGAGATGATTCTAGCTGTAATTCTAGGAGGTCACATATACTCTATAGCCCTCCCCAAGCAATGGGACTTCCTTAGTTTGTTCTCTCCTCATTTTGTTGTGCAGGGGACATGATCAGAACTTGTCATAGGCAGAAGCTCCTCAATTCACAATGGGATTACATCCCATTAAACCGCCATCAGCTGATGGTATCTTAAGTGAAAATGTATTTCACACATCTCATCTCCTGAATATCATAACTCAGCAACACAGAGCGTAACAGCTCATCTGTTGTTTCCCCTGGTGGCTGTGTGGCTGGCCGGGAGCTGCAGCCCACTGCTACCTCTCAGCTAGGAGGAGTGTATTCCCAGCCCAGGAGCTCCAGCCCCAAAAGTGGAAACACAGTCACTACTGACCATGTACTGCTTGTGCAGCATTCTGTCTGGAAGATTCTATTTAATCACTGCATGTCAGAGACTATCCATGTTGATAGACAAGTGAAGGGGATGCACTGGGGAGGTAAAACATGAGTAGGTTCAACTATAATTAATTAAATTTTATTAAAATCTGCATGATCAAGCCGGGCACGGTGGCATACGCCTTTAATCCCAGCACTCAGGAGGCAGAGGTAGGAGGATTGCCATGAGTTTGAAGCCACCCTGAGACCACATGTGAATTCCAGGTCACCCTGAGCTAGAGCTAGACCCTGCCTCAAAAAACAAAACAAAACTTCCAGTCATGCTATTCTAATTTGCTTGTCAATCACATAAGGTGTCTTCAGCAGTAGGGTCTTACCACTAGCCTTTGGTGGGTCATCAAGTACTCTGACAGAAATCTGTCTGTCTTTTAGGAAACCCTGTAGGTCTCACTGATCAAAAGCTCATTGTGGATGATAGCCCCATGCTGGTTCTGGGAGTGACAGGCCAGTGCCCACTAAGAAAATGAGGAAAAAGATAACTAATAAACAAGAGTTAGAGATAAGAGAGAGAGAGAGAGAGGGAGAGGGGAAGTGAGGGAGGGAAGATGTAGAAGATTAAGGTTAGTCTTGATCTTACCCTCTCCAGTGTCTTGTGGTTCAAGTATTCCCTGTGAGGGCCTGGTGAAGGATCAGCTATTTGGTCTGTCTTTTAGTAAGTAGAAAATTATGGTACCATTGCCGTTTGGGTCTAGATTTGTGTTTCCCATCCCTTTCATACCCTCCCCTCCCTCCCCTTCCATCCTAGTGTCTAGTCTAGGAGATGCTTGCTGGGTATGTAAGGTATCTGGGTAAATTCAGGTTAGGTGCTGTAGATGAGTGAGACTATCTGGCGATTTTTTTTCTGTGATTGGGTAAGTTCACTGAGAATGATCTGTTCCAGGTTCAACCATTTTTCCTCAAATTTCATTGTGTCATTTTTTTCTTACTGCTGTATAGAATTCCATTGTGTAGATATACCACATCTTAGTTATCCATTCTTCTAGTGATGGACATCTGGGTTGATTCCAGCACTTAGCTATTACAAATTGAGCCGCTCTAAACATGGTTGAGCAAATCTTTCTAGCCTGTGGTTTGAAGGTTTTAGGGTAGATGCCCAGTAAGGGAATAACTGGGTCTGTTGGTATCTCTATACTCAGCTTTTTCAGAAGTCTCCATATTGCTTTCCAAAGTGGTTGTACCATCCTACATTCCCATCAACAGTGGATGAGTGTTCCTACTTCTCCACATCCTTGCCAGCATTTATTTTTATTTGATTTTTTGATGTTTGCTATCCTTATTGGGGTAAGGTGGAATCTCATAGTTGTTTTAATTTGCATTTCTCTGATGATTAGGGATGATGAACATTTTCTTAAGTGTATGTTTGCCATTTCTATTTCTTCCTCTGTGAACTGCCTGTTCAGCTCTTTGCCCCATTTTTTTGACTGGGGTGTTTGACAAAACAAAATCTGCATGGCCACCCAAATAATATTTACTTTTATAGCAGGAAGATGAATTTTTTTGAGAGAGAGTATACTCTCATTTTTCATGAGGTGCACTCACTCCCTGGCCAATGTGGTTAATAAATAACCTATCTTTAAGTAGCTTGGTTAGAAAAAAAAAAAAGAACTTTACAGAACAGAAACACTGCAAGTCACAGTCATGATGTCACTGTTCATTTTAGGGCTGTTGCACACTCTTTTGAGTATAATTGGAGTGTTGGAGTTTTGGTCTCCCAATCACTACCATAAGAAATCTCTGAGGCATTTTAGCCACTTCCCACCAGTAGACAATCTGTCTTGAATGATTTCTGTAAGGACTTTGAGACATAGCTCCTTTTTCTGATAGACTTTTAATGGCTTAGGGCCAAGAAAGGCCAGGCCAACACCCCACTGGCAGCTGAGACCCTTGTTTTCATACTTGTACATCTCCCCTTCCTCTACAGTCCTTAGTCTCTCTCAAATGTGCCCCTGTGTCTCTTCTGTGAGCATGTGCTGTAGTCAACATCCTCATTACAAACACCGATGCTAATGGTCTGTGGTCCTAGCTCTACCCAAGAATTCTAAATTACTCTAGAATAAGCAAATGAAACAAGACAAGCATTGAGGCACCCTTGTAATCCCAACCCTTGGAAGGCTGGGCAGGAGAATCAACTCAAGTTCCAGGCCAACTTGTCTCAAACAAATGACAATATTTCTTAAAAAGTAGCTGAATACCTGCATCTGTAAGAAAGGGGGAAATAACTTTACTAAAAAGCATGTATGGTGGCTAAATTTTTGTGTCCACTTGACTTGGCTACAGGGTGTCTAGATAAACTATTACCTTGATGATAGCTGTCAGAATGTTTCTAAACAATACAAGCATTTGAATCTATGGACCTAGTAAAGTGGAGTGCTTTTCCCAATTGGGTGGGCACAAGGCAGAGAGAGATTTCTCCTGCTCAGGTCTGCATTCATACTAGGTGCTGCCCTGCTTCAGACATTTGGCTGTAGTTAGCACAACAGCTTTCCTACTATTAGAAGATAGATGGTGGGACTTTTGGATCCCAGTTCCTCATTCATAACCCCTCCCTCTCTCCCTACACACACATACTCATGGGCACATGCACATGGGTACCTGTTTATCTAGAGACCCCCCTGGTTAACACAGTACTTAACAATGGCGTGTACGAGACTCCAGTTGGTAGCCTCTTGTTCTCTACTGACTCTGCTTTGTAGGTGGGAATCTTAATGATGTCTAGTACAACCTTTTCATCTTACAAATGAGGAACTTGAATTCAAGTGAGTTTACACATTATTTGTGAGAGAAAAATGTCTATTGTTTTCAAGCCTGCCTTTTAACCCCTATTCCACCACTTTTTCAAACTAACGCATGATGACTGACTTTGACGTGCACATTTGCCAAAATGGATGAATAATCCTACGTGCTTAGACAAGAGAAGAAAAAGTATTATTTAAAATAAAATTCTGACTTACTAAAATGTGAGAACGAAGTATTGATTTGTAATGTTGGGCCTATAAGAAAAGTCTTGTTACACATACACAATGAATACACAGTGAGCATTATAATTAGTCCATGAAATTGAAATTAACTGTAAATTAACAATGGTACTCATTGAGCTAAAGTTCTGCCATTAGTCTCTCATGAGCATTGGTGGGCTTTAGTCCCTCAGCCATATAGGAACATGTATACACCCAGTAACCACCAAATATCACAGATAAACACCCCACGTACCAAGCGCAGGTTCTTGGCTTCGTGAAGACGGAAAGCCTTTGGTGGAGTAGTGCCACCCAACCCTTAATGTTGCACTGTTGGCATGTTTTTTTTTTTTCAACTATGTTCTAAACTCCAGTTTTAATTTATTGCTTTTTTTCCTCCCCAAAAGTGTGTTTTAAATATGAGGACACTGTGTAATGCTAGAAAGAAGGTTCTCAGGCCTTCTCTGAATGTTCTCAGAATTCTCAAGCAATGTAAATATTCACTGTGTTGAACAGAAGAAAGAGTCAGAGAAAGGAAAACAGTCATCAAAGGAACTCTTTGTGTCCTGCGCTGAGGACTCTTACCCAGTTATGATCTAACCCACATAAGTGTGAGGACTGCATTACACATACTGGCATCCTAGACAGGGCCATCACAAGCCCACATATTCAATTAAATACAACAGAAGAACACCACCACTAAAGGGTCAGAGGATGTGTTCATCAAGAACCACAATGGGGGCTGGAGAAATGGCTTAGCGGTTAAGCGCTTGCCTGTGAAGCCTAAGGACCCCGGTTCGAGGCTTGATTCCCCAGGACCCACGTTAGCCAGATGCACAAGGGGGCGCACGCGTCTGGAGTTCGTTTGCAGTGGCTGGAAGCCCTGGCGCGCCCATTCTCTCTCTCTCCCTCTTTCTGTCTCTGTTACTCTCAAATAAATAAATAAAAATGAACAAAAAAAAATTAAAAAAAAAGAACCACAATGGGGGCTGGAGAGATGGCTTAGCGGTTAAGCGCTTGCCTGTGAAGCCTAAGGACCCCGGTTCAAGGCTTGATTCTCCAGGACCCATGTTAGCCAGATGCACAAGGGGGCGCACGCGTCTGGAGTTCGTTTGCAGTGGCTGGAAGCCCTGGCGTGCCCATTCTCTCTCTTTCTCTCTATCTGCCTCTTCCTCTCTCTATCACTCTCAAATAAATAAATAAAAATGAACAAAAAAAATTAAAAAAAAAAAGAACCACAATGGCCCCCAGGCATTCTACCTCCACGGCCTTTAATCCTCTCAACAAAAGGAAAGATAAGATATTTTCATCTTCCAGAAAAATGAAACTGAGAAACAGTAAGTGTCTAAGGCTACTTATAAGGATGTACACTGCTTCAATATAATAAACTCATTCCCAATTAAGCCTATGCTATACATAATATATAATGAACATATATATTCATTATTTCACTAAAACCAAAATGCACCTAAAAAGTTACTATCACACTATCCCACTACCCCTAGGGGCCTTTGCCTGGCATGAAGTATACGCCCTCCGTATGTTCGCCAAGTACCCCAAGAAATAGATTATCGTGATGTCCTACATGGCAGACATTGTGAACAAAATGATTCCGGTGAAGATGCCTCTGTATGTCTTCTTCCAAGTTTCTTATTTTAAACATGAAGGTTCCCTAAAAATTTTTACTGTAAATTGTTAGAATCAGAAATATGAGAATAACTTTAGAGGAAAGCTGTGATTTCCATGGGTTTGCCAAAGTCTGCTGCCTAAAAGAGCCAAGATTTTGTTATTTTCCCAAGTGGTGTGTTAGAAGACCCTCTTGCTTGGCTGTGTTGGATACAGTGTTCCCAGACACTAACCTCTGATCTATGGCCCAATCTGATCATCTACTTTTACTTTTATGTAACAGGAAAAGTGGGAAAACTAAAAACAAACTTAATGCCAATAATAATAATAGCTACAATTTATCGGGTACTTTAATCTTCATAAAAGTCCTAGGCTTATGGTTAGAAATATGTAAATGACATCACTATGGAAAGGGAAACTGGTCTCATAAAGGTTGAATTCTTGGCCCATGTTCCCACAGCTAATAATTGGCCAAGTCGGATTCTGACTTTCAGAGCCCATGTGATTAACCATCACACACATCACCTCTGATGAAGCAAGACAGGACCACTTCTGAACATGGTGGGGAGGCACATTTGGGAATCTGCTACTACTTATCATTTCTGTTGGTCCAAATTCAACTGTGGTCAGTCAGGTGCATGTAATATCTTACTAACTCCCTGACAACTGCCAATGTGGCCACTATCTACAGATGAATCAAATTATGTGTGCTCATCAAAATGCTGGTTCTTGGCCCACTTCCAAGTCTCTGCTGAGCACCCCATAAGCAAATAACAATGAGCATCTGTCCCAGTGCACGGTGACCCATTTTACAGTTTGGCAGCATGGTCGAGCCAGGGACACCCAGAGCACCATGATTTAAAACCCAACTGTACATTCTGCTGTGCATACCAGATGCCCCAAGAAAAGTGTTCTGATGGAGTGAGCCACCCTGTCACATTCCTCCCCTGACATCCAGCTGGCTCCAAGGTGAAAAATCTGCCAACAGGCTCTTGCCCATGTGCTTGCCGACTGCCTGGCCCTTGGCCCAGAAAGATCTGTGCTTCTCAGTTGCCAGGTCTGGTCCTTAGCCAAGAGTGTTCTTCCTATCCTCGTGTCGCCCAGTGGCTGAAGCAGTCTTGTGGAAGAAGCTAAAGAATATGACATACTTACCGTTTAGGGTTGAAACTCCATCATGCCTCACAACCTGCCCTTGTCCTTCGGGCAGCTCAGGGAGCTCTTCTTGGATATGCTGTAAATATGGCTTCCTCCTGCCCATCACTTGAGCACTACTTTTTGTGATTGTTTACTGGGATTTAGCACAATCTGACTTCAGGTAGATTACTTATGCCTATCTTTATTGTCTATGGCCCCATAGAAAGCCCAGCTCTCCCAAGATGGGGCATTAACCTCACAGATACTATTGCCCATGGGGAGTCCGGTGCTGATGGCATAATGGACAGTCAATTCCTGAGTCAGTACTACACAACAAAAAGAGAAGCCACATGTATCACTTCAACTTTGCTCATGGCCACATTCACAAAGAAAAAGAATCAGGTGAGATGATTTATAATATCCTTTCTTTAACCCATTATATCCAAAATATGAACTTAATATATAAGCAATGCAGGAGTTGTGAATCAGGTATGTTTTTGTACTGTCTTCAAAATTAGTTATGTACATTACACTTACAACACATCTCGGTTTGGATGCCAAATTTTCATTGGAAATATTTGATCTCCATTTAGAACCCATAAAACACAGATTCACACGCCCAAATTGTATGAAGTGTACTCAAAATATTTTTTAGTAATAAGATCATGTCAGTTTTAAAATATACAGTTAGTAAAATTAAAACTCCAGTTCCTCTGGTGTGCTAGCTGCATGCCAAGCACACGCTGGCCACATTTGGGTAGTGGCTGCTATATTTGAGAGTCCACTTTGAGCAATTACATCAAAGGATGAATTTAAAGTACCATTTGTTTGGTAAACGGACTGCAAAGAAAATGTTAGTAGCACCAATCAATTGACTGGTCTTAAACTTCTTGGATTTTCTCTGGAGCTTTAATCACTTTGCAATTGCCCATGTAGGGTGAGGCACCAGTGATGAAGGTGAACAGAGGTACCAGGTGCAGCTGGGAAGCCTGGACTTCAGACTCAGCTTAGTCACAAGGGCTCCTTTCAGTTCAACAGCAACAATAAATGGTGGAATAGTTACTATTGAGCACATAGTTTTCTTGTTTGATTAGCAAGGAGCTCTACTTTTAGGCAGATGTTGTCTGATGCCATTTTACCACATTTTACTCTTCATTCTAACTGATGATATATCGATATCCATTGGTCTCACAGCACACTTGACACTTTGAGTAGCTGAACAGGGTGACCAGATGTCCCCCATTTGGCCAGGATGGCTGTGGTTCAGGCCTCTGACCCTGGTCACCTGTCTGGGAAGATTGTAATGTATGGGAGAACTGTGTTCTTGGCAGGTGACCAGGAAGCTGCAGTCATGAGCAAGTGGGTGGAACATGGCAGGGATCCCAAAGAGGTTTCAGGAATAATAAACAAAAGCAACCCTGTGACACACAGAAGTTTAAACTGGCCTGAATACTCACTCATAAGATTCAATTTGAAATTTGGGGCAGTTTTTAAATCTTTCCTTTGGTCTTTTCATATTTATTCCCTTTCCCTCCCCAATCATGTTCCCTCTGTTTCCCTGAACACTAAAATTAGTTTTCTCCTCTGATGGTCTCTCTCAATTACCACCCTCCTCCACTTCCTTTCAAGGATTAACGGCCCACCAAGCGTAAGATTTCTCACTCAGTCAGAAGTCTATGCACTATCAACTGCCCTGACCTCTGGGTGTCTCAAAGTAATCCCATTCCCCAGGTCTTTCATTTCCTCTTCAGTTCTCTGGCTTGTTAAAGAGTCAAGCTTGCTCTGATTGATTTTTCTGACCCATGACTTAAGAAAAGTTGGCAAAAGAAGAATGATTTCTGTTTTATTTTTATTTTATAGCAGAAAAAGGACCCTGGATGAATTCCTCAACTTCCTTCACTGTCCAAGTCTTCACCTTCAACTGTGAGTGGCAAACACGTCCTCATGGACCAAGACTGGGCTTACAAAATGTACTTGTGTGTACAGCATAGGAGTAGGAAAAAAGCTGAAACTGAGTATACCCAAGTAGTTAGAATCCTATGGATTGCAACGTCTACTTCAGCGGGCTTTAGAACGTTTACATAAGTCAATGCACTTGCAGCACTTCGAACCACCGCACTACACAGGCAGCTGCTATTGTCATCACTGCAAGAACCTCACCAAGGCTTCCTCACCCTTAATCCCCCGCCCTGCACTTGGCACAGTGTTGTGCCCAGGACACAGTTGCAGCACAGTAAAAGGTCTTTTGGGTTAACTATTGGTTGCCACATGGGGATGCATAAGCTTCTCCTGGCAAGTTTGTTAATACCAAAGTTGTAGAGTCCTGTGTGCCCAGCCACACTGGAATGCAAATAACTGCCAGACATGGGTGAGTGAAGGGAGTTAGTACAAACCCTTCAGCCTGGGGAGCAGGCAACAACTTACATGTGCAGCCCATGATATCTCAACAGCAGCCCCTTTTTAACATGAACACAATAGTAGAATATGATATCCCAAACTGAGCAAGACGAGGTTCAAATTCATGAGCAAAGAGTAAGCAGATCTTAGTGACAAGGCTCCTAGGGTATCTACCTCACCTGTTCCTTGATCCTTCACTCCATCTACACACACCTACGCTCCACAGTGGCATGGGGCTTACACAATACCATGCTGTAACATCTGAAACTATGCCGTCTTCTGCCTCACGTGTTCGTTCTTGTGCCACTTCAAATTCTTGTCCATTGACAAACTTCTATTCTAAGGGGTTATTAAAGTTGTCCATTGACAAACTTCTATTCTTACGGGTTATTAAACAGTCTTCCTTCATCTAGAAACTCTGGATTCTGCATTTTACTATATAATACATTCTTTCTCTATGTTTCCCTTCATATCATGGGAACAACATCTTTAGCTATAACATTAGTATGCCAAAGCCCTCAGCTTGCACATCTATCTGCCCTGTTACCAATAACCTGTTAAGACTCTAAAGTAAATGTAGAGGGTTGATTAATTCATGAATGAATGAAAATACTACTTTCAAATTTGTAATGATCAAATTAACCTCTCTAACCTTAATATTACTATGAGTTCTTACTAATATCATTTCCATTTATTATAGGAAAAAGAAAACACTACTTGCAGAACTAAAATCATTTGTTTGAATACTCACTTTGAAAAATAAACAGAAATAGAGTGAGTTAGAGAGAGACAGATGAGGAGACACAAAGACAGATATCACATGAATGAATGAATTAGTTCTTCTGAGTCCAAATTAAAGGTCTAAAGAAAAAAATTCCATGTACCTAATTTTCAAAATAGAACAATGCTGCAGCGGAGAAGAAACAGAGAGTCTCAATGTCATGAATCTTCCCTCAGTAGATACCTGTCAGTAGATACCTGTGTCCTGAGTACATTTTGGCCTCTACAGCTCATGTTCTTCACCCAAACCAAGCTATCTTCAAGCTTCAGTCAATGGATACTCAAAAAAAAAAAATTCTTACTGTTGCTTATGGTGAGCTATATTGGATCAACCACTCTTAAGCATACAGAGCAAAATGTCCCAGGAAGTGTGCTCCATTCTCCACCCTGAACTTTGTTCCAACTGGGACAGAAGCTGCAAGAGGTCAGGTCCTGAACACTGCCAAGCCAGGGCTGGACTGAAGGCTGAGTTCATCCTAGGCCTATTTCAGGGTTTGTTCTCCAGCCAGGCATCATTTTTGAAACTCAGATGGCTTTTCCAATTCAGACCCGAAGTCTTAATAATATGAACACATTACTTTTTACACAACCTTTTCACAATTATAAGGCAGCTTTAATCTCACGTGACAGCTTGACAACAAACCGTTGGATAGTACTGGTCCTAATGATTAACTGCACAGAGAATAGTACAGGTCTCAGGATGGAGATGCAGGGCTCGAAGTCACTGTTTATTATTCCCTAAGCCAGCATCTGGCGTGAGAGAAGGATCTGTGCGTTGGCTCCTGTATGCTTTGGTGGAACACTAAATGGGAATGGAACTTCTCATAACAGTGTTGCCTAGAAGAAAAAACCTTCATGCCTTCATGTCACATAACTACAGAAGCAACTGCTCCCTACACCTGTCTCACTGTTTCCAGTAGGAAGTCACACTGTTCTACTCAGGACTTTCATTTTCTCTTCTTGCTGAATTGGAAATGCAGGCAATATTGCAAGAATTCCAGCAGAGTATTTTGAAAATAGTTTTATAAATATATGAATTACGGTTGAAGCAATGACTCAGCAGTTAAGAACAATTGCTGCTCAAACATGAGGGCCTCCCAGGCCATGTGGACTCCCCAGAACCTAAGGAAAAAGAGCTGGACATGGCCACACCCTCCTATAACCCCAGTGGTTGGAAAGAGGTATACATCTGAGAATCACTGAGGCTCACTGAAGAACAGCAGCTCTAGGTTGAGGAAGAGACTCTGCTTCAAGGAAATAAATACACAGGTGAGACATGAAAGATACTGGCATTCTCCTCTAGCCTCTGCACACACGGTCATGGGGTGCACACACACAATCACATATACACATGCAAACACCACCATCACACCACCGCACTTCACACATGTGCATGCGAAAACAATCACAATTAGAGATCATAAACAGAAATACAGATTAGAAGCCTTGTGGCAGTATCACCGAGCCTTCCATAATTAGGAGCATGTCAGCTTCTCTTAGAGTAGCCTTCCACAGAGAGTCTCAGCAAATGCTAGCAAAACTACTAAAATCCTGTTTCTGATCGAAAATAGGATAGGGGATTTGTTCTCTTTCCCTAAAAACAATTTGTGATTCTTCGGTAGAGCCACACACAAGTCATCAAGTTCAGGAAATTGAAGCCAGAGTCCCTAATTTGCTATTTATTGTAACAACACTGCTGGTGTTTATATAGCACATTCCACTCTATGATATCTAAGAATGTTACAATCCTTTCCAATAAAACAGGGAGAGAAACTAAGGCACACAAGACCACCCACCCTAAGGAGCCAAGAGCAGGAGCCATCTTGCTGACTGACTGGCACCTGGTCCTTTTGCCAGCACCAAGTCCACGTTCAACTTTTTAACAAGGTCCAGTAACAATAAGGTGAGCTTCACTGGAAGAAGGGGGCATACATCAAACCAACTTCTTTCTTGGACTTATAACCTGAGGACGGGCTCGCAGATGAAGGCAGAGGCTTGGAAAGGTCTTCCTGTGAATTTCTCCACCTCTAGCCTCAAGTATCATCCCTATGTTTTATCCCATAAGCTTTGGTTTCTGCCAAGTTGCAAATCCTCTGAGGAAATATAATATCTTAAGCTATCATTGTCTTTTATAACTTGTTATGAATTAATCTTTTGAGCATCATCCTGGCAGCTGAAGAAGAGAGCAAGAGGATGACATGGAAGAAAAACAAGAAGCAGAAACAGAGGAAGGTGACGACTTCAGCAAGAGACAGACTATCAAGAAAACCTGAATTTATCTGGTAACAGACATGTTTTACCTTCCTTGTAAATTGATCTTTAGCCAGTAGTGTCTTCCTAGACTATATTTCAATCTTTAAAAAGTCACATCTTAAATTATACATGACTCTTTCCATAAATCTCTTAGGTTTCCAAGAACATTAAGTTTTAGTCACTCTATTTGCTCCTTGAATCTTTAAATATTTAAAAGGAATACTTGAATGACATGAATATATCTTGAAATGTGCGGTGAGACATTTGAAATCTGCCCAGAGATTGCCAAGGGACATTATCTGGAAGGTGACCAGGGGCATGCATGGGTTTTAGAATATAACCAATCAGGAGTACTTGCCTAGTTCCCCAAGTTACCTGTCCCATGGCCTTGAGTGGGTTGCCTAACATCTCAGCACTAACCTGGGTTATCTGAAAAATGAAGGTAACAACACCCACTCCACAGCTTATCAGCAGGATTAAGTGCAATAATATCCTGAAACATGAGTGAAGCAGGGCTGTGTTCACACCCAGAACCACAAAGGACACTGTGGGGCCAAACTCCAAATGTCTGTTAACCAGGAAGTGACATACAGGGCCACTCAGACCGATCATACTACTATCAAAGGGACTAGTTTGAATATAAAATGTGCATAATATGCTGGTAGAGGAACAGCTGAAAAAGTAGAAGCACTTGAGTGTGCCAAAAAGAAAAGCCTAGCAACTTCAGCAACTTGTCAACTATGCCTTTAGCAGTTTCCTCACCACTCAAGACCTTTTTATTTTATTTTATTTATTTGAGAGAGATAGAGAGTGGATGAAAGAAGTAGATAAATATAGAGAATGGGTATGCCAGAGTCTTCAGCCACTGGAAATGAACGCCAGAAGCATGCACCTTATGCATATGGCTTACATGGGTCCTGAGGAATCGAACCTGAATTCTTTGGCTTTGCAGGCTAGCACCTTAACTGCTAAGCCATCCCTCCAGTCCAAACAAGACCTTTTTATTTTAATCTGCATGGTGGGAAGACTAGTAACAGAACCTACTTCTTAGGATGCTCCAGAGAGTTAAATGATTGTTATGATGTTAACTGATTTGGGTTAGTCCTGCAATCTCAACAGAGGTCTAAGCACTGGGGGTAGGGGCAGTCTTACACAATAGAACGGCAAGTGACCCAGGAAAACTTAACTGAGCCTCATACAAACAGATTCCTTGGCATTCAATTTCTCTCCTTGTGGATAAATTACATCTAATTGAAGTTCCAACTACCTTAGTTAATTTAAATTATATTTTCCTTCTTCGTGGACAATAAAGAGGGGTGGGGGCCAAGGGTCTAACACCCACTAAACATCCTAGAAGTACCTGGCATTCCATTCTACTTCAGTGGTGGGTCATCTCATAGCTCCAGTCAAGTATCTTATAACTGAATTAAACTGGAGTTTAAATCTAGAGTTTATATGTTTTAACCTACTTAAAATTACATAAATCAGTAAAAACCACTTTGATGTAAAATGCTGGTAGAAGAGGACTTTTCAAAAGAATTTTTAATTTTATTTATTAGAGACAGAGAGAGTAAGAGAAAGAAGGAGAGAGAATGGGTGCACCAGGGCCTCCAGCCACTGCAAACAAACTCCAGACACATGTGCCACCTTGTGCATCTGGCTTACATGGGACCTGGAGAACTAAACCTGGGTCCTTAGGCTTTGAACACAAATGCCTTAACTGCTGAGCCATCTCTCCAGTGCTAGAAGAGGACTTTTAAGAGTGGGAGAAAGAAGACTGACTTTTTTTTCAGCCAAGTCTGAGAATTTCAGCACACATAATGCTCACCTCTCTTAACTGCTACTTTTTACCTTCTACTTTGTTGTTGTTGTTGTTGTTTTTGTTTTTGTTTTTTTTTTTTTTTTTGAAGTAGGGTTTCACTCTAGCCCAGACTGACCTGGAATTCACTATGTATTCTCAGGGTGGCCTCGAACTCATGGCAATCATCCTACCTCTGCCTCCCGAGTGCTGGGATTAAAGGTATGCACCACCACACCCAGCTACCTTCTACTTTTTATCTTTGTCAGAAAGAAGAAGAGCAAATGGAAGACACCACCCACTGCAATGGAAGCCACAAGTGCTTTGCTAGTTACTAGTTTCTCTGACTTCATTTCCTGGCAAGAAGCACACTTCCTTGAAAATGTAACAGCACCCAATCACAAGACACCTATGAATAAAGGTGCATGCCCAGCATACAGGAGCTGCTTGATAATTGCTAATTTTCCCTTCAAATTATGTCATTTGAATTTCTATGAACCATACTGTCTTTGAATAAGATGCAATTTTTCCTTTAAACCTGAAACACTTCCAACTCATTTTTAAAAGCATTTATCTATTTTAAAATAAAGGAAAGTAAATAGGCCTCATGGTATAGCTGGAGCTAGAACATGGAGGATTTCAAAGAGATGTATGGGCAACCCCACAAAAGACAGTTCTCATGTGTGGTCTCTGTTCCTTCTTTGCAAGGACTGGACAGACCTTGTCTCTGTGGGGAAAGTCCCTAGGCCAACTCTTCAGGCCACACTACCTCCACACTAGCTAGGTTGTCTGAGGGAGGCTTCCATGGGATAGGCTCATTTTCTTTTTGGTGTCCCAGATGTTTAAATCCACTTGATCCACGCAGCCAAACTTCCACTTTTATCTGTTAAGAGTGACGTTCTGGAGAGCGAAGCATTTTGAATAGAACAAATTGTCATTGTAATAGCTACAATTATGAGTAAATTTGATCGTGAAAGAAACCAAGGCAATGTAACTCATGAACTTTGTAACAAGCTACCATTGCAACAAGGAGAAAGCTCCTCTGCGTCTTCCTGTATGCTTTCTCAGTTACGTGATGAGGGAAGTTGGAGGAGGAGGAGATACAAAGATGTTCTTCTTGCTCCCTCCCAGGATGCTCATGAGTTCATAAGCAGCTTGAAGTTTTACAAAACAAGGATTAATTATTGATTGGACTGGAGTGTTCAAGTGAATCATGAACCTGATGCTAGTCTCAGAAACTGCATATAAGCTCTGTGTGAGGAAAGTAGCAGACCTCTTTCTACCAAGGAAATATCTGATATAATAACAGATCATTTCATTTTTTGTTTCCATGTACTGGTCAGCCAGGTATTCAGGTAGCCTGCAGTTTCCTTTTATTCCTATGTGAAGTTTATTAGCACAACATCTTCCCGTGTGAATGTTAAACACCAAGTTCTATAACACCTTTCTCACCCTCCTTTCTCAGCTCAAAGCCCTAATTGCAACTTTCAGGAATAAAAAGGGGAGGGAAGATTTGGGGACTCAATGCAACCACACTGTAAAATTGCATCTCTACTCTTGATCCTTAGATAAAACCCACTCATCTTTTCTTTTACTAAGGTCTGATTATTTTGAATTGTAGTTGTGAAAGTGTAGGGACTTGATAAGTGCTTACCACTTTTCTGTGGGATAATGGAGAGAAAAGGAAAAAAAAAACAAAAAAAAATCTCTAACTTCAGTGGAAACAACTTCAGCAATAATGCACATAACGAGTCTATGCATACATGGCTGCACAGTCATGAAGAAAACCATCAAGTTGTCTCTGCTTTTACAGAAAATGCAAGAAACAAGAAATAAGCAAGTCTCTGCCAGAAGGTATCTGGCAGTTGCTTGTCCCATTTGGTATTGGATCTCTGGCCAAAGTCAAACCGCAATCTGATGGGGAAATTCACCCCTCATCATTCTCTCATCTCTAATCCCTGTATCAACCTGACTTATTGTTAAGCAACTTGACCTGGAGAAAGGGAGAACCACCACCACATAGCAACAACATGAAATATTTATCAGTGTTGCTACTGCTCCTGGGAGCCCTTGCCTCTCTTCCATTCCTGTTACCCAATCTCACTTTTATTTTTGGCTTCTTATCATCAAATCTTTTAACTTTGGTACTCAGAGGACAAAAATAGATCATTCATGCTTGCTTCTGAGATGAGACTGAAAATTTAAGATATTTGTTCTGCCCCAGAAAAGGAAAATGTAGGCTCTAAGTCCACTTAAAAAAAGTCACTCATGAGACAGACACTTCAGATAATGAGATTGTTGAAGTTAATGATGTTTTTTCAGTTCCCAAGTCAAAATACAAAATGTAATGTTATATATATTATCAATCTGGTTCTACAGGCTACAGATGTCACAGGAGTGAGAGAGCTGACAGTTTTCTCTAAATCATATAATTCATTCCCCTAGCCACCACCTGTATCTGGTAATAGATTTGAGAATTTACAAATAAACAGCAAAAGGTGGATAGCAAATCCATTTAATAGGAGATTTAAAAACAAATGTCATTCAGCTTATAGCAGCTATATTCTTAATCAATAAAACCTGGAAAATAACCCCAAATGTCCTTCAAATAGTGAATGGGTAAACAAACAGTAGAATACCTATCAGAGAATACTAAGAAAAAAACAAACCAACAAAAAACACAAAAAGTTAGGAACTCTGCCAGGCACAACCTCCAGGGTGCAATCTCAGATACATTCCACCAAAACCAAAGGAGAGAATTCAGACTCCAAAGACTCTACACTATATGACTCCATGCATATGCCATTCTAGGAAAGGTAAACTATAGGTTCCGAAAACAGACCAGTAAGTTACCCAAGCCTTAGAGTAGAGAAGGCAGCTGATGAGAAACGCTATCCCAAGTGAAGATGAGGGATGAGAGAACTGGTCACTATCTTCATTGTGGCTGTGGTCACACAACTGAACAGTTGTCAAATTTCAACTGAACTGCATCAGATTAAATGTCATTGTACATAAATTAAACATGATTTTGTAAAAACCAAAAATGTCATTGTCAAGCATAGTAACACATAGTGGCGAAAATTGCAAACAGAGCCTATCTCTGTGTAGAAACAACTAATTAGGAAGGGGTGAACATTTTTATAGGAAAATAGACTTGTGAAAACACTGAGATTAAACGCAAGAGCACATTTATAAAAATATAAATTTTATATCCAAGGCAGAAAAGGTATGAATAGGAGTTGAGTTTCATGTAGTTAATGAACATGCACACTAGCAAAGTGGACTGATGTCATCACTTTACTTTGACAGCATCAAGAAAACAGATAGCTTAAGGGACAGTTCAAAGGAAGAGGTACACATCTGGGAAAAGGAAATATGCATGCTCACTATAGCACAAGGTGGCCATGGACAGTGTTTTTTTAATTATTTCAAAATTTTGCTATATTCAACATCTTAATAAAATTTTAGAAGGGAAATCAGAACTTTTTATTTATATTTTTAGAATCTTATTCTATAGCCTATGCTGATTTGGAACTTATTATATCGTTCAGGCTGACCTCAAACTCATGGCAATCCTCCTGCCTCAGCCTCCTAAGTGCTGTGATTACAGACATGAGCCATCACACTGTTGGAAAATCACTTCTAAAAAATCAAGATATGCATAGAACACAATAGGTTTAATAAAAATTCCACTGATCCTTAAAAGACTATGAGCTATTTTTCCAAGGACTATCATCTCTTAGCCACCTGACATATTGTTCAGATCCAAAGCTTGGACACTGTGGCATAAATGCAGATTTGTGCCTGTCTCATCACAGCTTGTTTAACAGCAGACCAGATTTAGACTTCAGAAGCCAAACATAAGCTTGGCTTATCCACTGATTATAAAAGCAAGTGAGGGCTGGAGAGATGGCTTAGCAGTTAGGCACTTGCCTATGAAGCCTAAGGACCCCAGTTCCAGGACTGATTCACCAGTAACCCACCTAAGCCATATGCACAAAGTGACACATGTATCTGGAGTTTATTTTCAGTGGCTTGAGGCCCTGGTGCGCCCATATTCTCTCTCTCTCTCTCTCTCTCTCTGTCACTCTCAAATAAACAAATAAATAAATACAATTGAAAAAAAAAAAAAAAAGAGCAAGTGACACTTGTAGGACTATCTCGTGGGTCTCTGCCCCTGTATCTGCACACTCACCATACAAGTGCTGAAGCTAGTCCACTGGGGAAAAGCCAGGGCTAAGTTCATTTCCAATGATGTCATCCAATGTCTTCTAAAGTTTGAGCTGTAGAATTATGAAACCGGAAAAGGCCAGCTTTATGTGCTGGTGACTCATCTTCTTATCTCCACTGAGGTGTACATGGGGCCTTTGCCCTCTCAGGGTAATTTAGCGATCTCAAACTTGATGTCAGGCCATACTCCTGACCCAGATCCTATCAGTCAGTTCTAAATACTGACTAGTACTCATGCCTAAGTACTTGGCAATTTCTCCTCTGAAATAATGGTGTGACAAGAGTGCTGCTCTTATGATTTCCCAAATCTACAAATCTTCAACTGCTTCCTTCACCTATAGTCATACAGCTGATGAGAAGGCTCACATTTAAAATGTGTTTGTGTGGCAGATCCCAGGTGAGCTGTAGTGATCCCCCACCCAAACATACACACACACACACACACACACACACAGAGAGAGAGAGAGAGAGAGAGAGAGAGAGAGAGAATGAACGAGAGAGAGAGAAAGACTTTACTACAGGGGCAGGGGGGTCAAGTTTACAGAAAACCACTTTGTGAAATAGGATCTCATAAGGTGCTGAATGAATTTGTCTTTCTATTAAATAAAATAGAGACAGTCATCATGCAGAGGGGACTTAATTGCTTTACTATGGATACTATTACAAACTGAGAAATCAATCTGAAGGCCCACCACAAAATTATGCTTGCTCCATGCATGTGCCTTTACAGCAAGGAAGCTTCCAAGACATGGAGAATGAGAGAATGTACTGACTTACTGTTGTCATGGATACTGAGATTTGATGAGGTCTTAATTTTTAGCTGTGCCTGACTACTTTATCATGGTCTCAGTTTGGGTATTTTTTTTTCAAACTCCAATAGCTAAATGATTTAGGAATAAATTGAAGTTGCCAGATTTACCAAGTAATGATATAGGATGTTGAGTTAAAGATAAGGGACAAATATTTTAGTGTAAGTAATAGATTCAGTTAAAAAACATCACCTTCTTTGGTAAATACAAGCTTGGAAGGTGTGTTAGTGAAAGCTTTTTAAAATACATTAACTGTTACCTTCATAGAGTTGCCGGTATTGCACACCAGTATATAAACTGATGCTGCAAACTGGCTGTGGCTTACACTGGAGTTCAGACGACCAAGATGAAAAGCCCTGTGCAGACAGTGACAAGTGAGCTCTTCCACCTTCACCCATGATATCTAGCTTGTGCCTTGTATGTAACAAACTTTCTAAGTGACCAAAAAGGAAGCAAAGGGTTGACAAGTTAGTTGACTTAGATCTCTTTCCCACCCTCTCAGTTTTGGGAAACTTTGGCTAGGCCTATGTTAAGAAATGACCCCATTTTCTCCAATCCTCCAAGAATCTCCATCTTCCTTTTTTTTTTCAGGGTGTGTGAAAATATACTGAAGATCATTCTACTTGTCCTAATAGATTTCTAACTTCTAATTTTCGTGGCAAAATGGAAATGTGTTCTTAAAATGTGTTCCATTGTCTATGCCTTTTAGAAAGCATTCTATTTTTCCAAATACCACACTAAATATTTCCTTAGAAGAACCCCTATTCAGTGTTACATCCTCTAGAACTTCAGAACCATCCGTTCTGGTGGCATTTGTTATTATTCTCATTAGCATAGTCTTGAATCAGTGGATATTGTGCTTGTGACAGCAAGCAATGGGACTTGTTCCTCACTAGGTAAGCGCGTAGCTGAGTGAAGCACAGTCTGCATCCAGCCCCACACTAAGCGGGCTAATCTCAGGTCTAATTGCAAAATCAGCTCTTTCAAGCAAACATGTCTATAAATAGAAGTGAATGTGATAACAAATATTCTAAATATTGAGGAGAATAGTGGAGGATGTTAATAAATGAAGTAGAAGTGGGAATCAGAAAAAAAAATGGCATCTGGGCTGGAGTGATGGGTCAGTCGTTAAGGTAAGTGTGCCTGCAAAGCAAAACAACCCAGGTTCAATTCCCCAGTACCCACGTAAAGTCAGATGTTCAAAGTAGTGCATGTATCTGCAATTCATTTGCAGTGGCTAGAGTCCCTAGTGTGCTCATTCTCTCTCTTTCTCTCTGTTTGAAAATAAATAAATAAATAATTTTTTGAAACATTACATCTGACAGGATTGTGGACTGATAGTAAAATCAGAAGTGATATTGACTCAAGCTGGTAATTAGCGGTTCAGAATGAACGTTAGGAAGTGCTCACTTGCTTTGTGATTAGACAAGTGAAATGAGCCCATTGAGCAGTGACGTGCTAGTGGCAACTCTGGGCAGGTGGTAAAGTGCACACAGAATCCAAATACGCTAACTTGGGCCAAGTTACCTTCACTTTACATCACAATGTCTTTCCACTGACTGCTCTTACATGCACACTTAAAATGAGAAAGCACTGTGTGTGCTATCAAAACATGATCTAGGTTCTGGGGGAATTAAGGGAACATTACTGCTCTAAGTTTGTTTATTGCCTTCATCACTGATCTTCCTTTAAAAACTAATTTAAAACATCACTTATTTATTCAATCATTGGCTCATTCTCCTGAATGTCTTTCATGTGCTATGCAGAGTTTCAGGTCACAGGAATATCACAGTTAACAAGATCCACTGGATCCTTACTCACCATGAGTTCATATCCTAGAAAGAGAAAACCGACAACCAAAAGACATGAACATGCAGAAGTCAGATAGCTGGTGGGAAGGAGAGATGAAGGGTCTACTTAGCAATGGTTACGAGGAAGGTCTTCCAAAGGAGATAACATATGCTTTTATACATATAAAGTGTGGTTACAGTCCAGTAAGCCCAGTACTCTGGAGTTGCAGTCAGTAGAATTAGGAGTTCAAGGTCATCCTTACACTATATGAGACCTTGTCTCAAAACAACAACAGAGAGAAAGGGAAGAGGGAAGGAGGAAGGGAGGGAGGGATGGAGGAAGAGATCCTCATGCAAAGACCAAAGGAGGCATATTCCAAGCAAAGAGACAAAAGGAAAGAGCTTGTGTATCTGTGAGACATAAAGTAACATAGGAAAATATGGGTATGATGTGCCAGACAATTACATGAAGATAGTTAGAAGTCAGACCACAAGAGCCTGTGGTCATTAAGAAAAACTTGGAATGTCATTTGAAGGTCAGTGGAAGGCCACTGAAAAGCTTGATCTTTCCCATCTTTGGAAGCCAGTCTTCTGTGGAGAAAGATCAGGAAAGAATAGAAGTGGAGACAGTGGCTATGGACCAGGTCAGGGGTGATGGTGGAATTAACCTGGCTACTTGCAGTGGAGAAGAGAAAAATACACAGTCACATCATCAAGATAAATTCTAGTGGCCTATAAAACAGTGGGGAGAATCAAGAATGATGACTCTGTTCTTGAGCAATTAGATTAATGATGGTTACCAACTGCCAAAGAGGAAGAGGCTTGGGGGCCATTTGGTGGATAGTAATGTTAACTTTTATATATATCACCTTGGGTTTGATAGGGAAGAACTATAAATTTGAAGTAAAAACATCAGCATGGAGATGGTTATTTTAAACAATGAAAGTAAATTCCATACTCTGGAGAAATACTAGGGCTAACTGAGCCCTGTCCTCTCTAGATGTGCATGAGGGAGAGGAGGTGCCATCAATACCAACAATGTGCCCATCACCATGGCCCCAGGCCTTTTCCTTCCTTGGTTAATCTAGTTGGCCAAGCCAGAAACTGAGAGGACATTCTTTCTAAAATTTATTTTGTTTTATTTTTATTTATTTTGAGAGATAAAAAGTAGCAGATAGAAAGAGACTTCAAATGAACTCCAGCTAGATGTGCTACCTTGTGCATCTGGCTTACGTGGGTACTGGGGAATCGAACCGGGGTCGTTAGGCTTTGTAGGCAAATACTTTAACCACTAAGTCATTTCTCCAACCCAGAGTGGACATTCTTGATTGTCTCCATTTTTTTCCCCTTCATAGAATATCCCAGAAAGATCATGTTGGTACAGAACACAAAGGGGGAAAGAATGCTGTGGAATGGGTTCACAAGAATCTGAGTCAAATATTCCAAGGTGTTCCATGATGTCAAGAAAAAGCAGAGGGCAAAATGGATCCACTACCTGTGAAATATCCAAGCATTATTGGGGTCAGTAAGAGAAACTGCACCATAAGCAGCTCTGTAAGGAAAAAAATTCAGACAGTGTGAAAAAGTTATTTTTACTTGTTTATATATCCTTCCAGCCCTGTCCTGCACAGTTATACACAGTCATTTGGGAACACATTGCACATGCTTATAGTATAATGCTTGTTAAGCCTTACATATTATTTTGGATATCTTTCATTATCCACATGTCTAGATTTATATAATTATTTTAACATCAACTTGCTTCTGTTATGTGAATTTAACCTGAAATTTTTTATCTTTTCCTATGTGCTCAACTCATTATATTCTATTATGCCATATACTTCTCTTAAGTATAGGCCTGAATAATGTTGAGTCCTCAAATAGAAAAATGTTGTTGATAGAAGCTAAGAGCTTACACTACAAATAAAAAACTCAAGGGTTCCTTTTCCCACATTACAGACTCCCTTTTTGTATTTTAAGAACTGGCTGACATTCGGGAAAACTGTGCATAGTAACAAAATTCACAAGCATTTATTAATGAATCAGGTCTTTTCCATGGAAATATTTTAATTAGAGTTTTCATTTATTTTGCATTAATATAAATACATGAATTAAAATATTTTCTCTTTAGAGCCACACAATTAAAATTCAGAGTTTTTTATTGTGAAGTATTTGTATGTTGCATAATTTATTCTTTAAGTTTTTGCACCTATTTTATTCTAATTTATCAGAGTTTATTCAATATAACAGGTAAAATCAAAATTCTCTTCTTAATCCCAATATAAGAATTTAGAATATTTTATTATTTGTCAGTTTCTAGATCCACTGCCTATGTTTTTAGAATCTATTACTTTAGAAATACTGTATCTACTAAGAAACTGACACACTTTACAACTAGCACCCTTCCTTTAAGCAGCTAAAGAGGCTATGTACAATCTGTAGTCAACCACCTTCATGATGCCCCTTGTAATTCAGTTGGTAGGGTGCTCCCTGGCACTGAATAAACCAGGCACAGTGGCACGTGCCTGGAATTCCAACACTTGGAAGACGGAGACAGGTGGATCAGAAGTTAGAGTCATCCTGGGCTACACAGGGAATTGTGAGGCTAACCTGAGCTACCTTGAACCTGAAGAAGGAAGGAGAGAGAAAGTGAGGCTTGGTTGGAAGAAAGGAGGGAAACAGTCCTCGCTCTATCTTTTATGATTGTCACTTCATTTCCTATGTTTGGTTTTTCTTTGGCTTATCCTGTTTCCTCCAAGTCTGTTGACTCTCTCCTCCAGGGGAGTAAGAGATCTCAGTGGAAAACTAGATGGATCTCAGGAGAAGTACAAATGAGTCCTCCATGGCCGTCACTTCTGGTAGCCCTGGCAGCCCTGAGCCAATCACCCATTCCCTTAACAGACACTCAGGCTTACTGCACTAAGGATATAAGGTCAGTGGTAGAGCACTTGCCTCCCCTGAGCAAGGACCTGGGTTCTATTTCCAGCACTACAAGGAAATAAATTCTTAAACTTTAACTTAGAGGCCAAGTCCCAGAGACTAATCATGCTCGAGCCCCTATGGAGAGTTTGAACACAAGTAAAACTACGAAAATGCTGGGACCACCCTTTATTCCTTCCTCCAGTTCTCCCGCCACAGCCAGACCTTGGAGTCACAAGCTGGGATGCCTCTCCAGTGTTCTGGTTTGGGCCCACAGAAACGTTTTAAAACTTATAAATGGTTTGCTAATTTGGAACACTGGGAAATGTTATTAAAATGGAGACTTAAAGATTCCTTTGAACTGGCAGCAAGAGGCCCTTCACCAACCTGAGGATGCCAGGAAACAGCTGCACCTTCCCCATTGAAAGGGTAAGGCACACTGCTGCGTGCCCAGAGATTCCCTGACTGGTCTTCTTGCTCCTTCTTGTTACCTGCACTCCCATGGCAGGTATGTGAGTTTATGACGTCTCAAATGAAATATCACCAAGAACTCTCTAATAAACATTCGGCCAGCTTTAAAAAACAAATCATTCCTATCTCTCATGCACTTGAGCTGTGAGCTAAACTTTCCCATCAGCTATCCCAGCAATGCATGATCTGACCTTCTGCTCACTGACATCCAGGGAACCTGAAAGCAAGACAGAATGGGAGGGAGGTGGAGAACACAGTGAACTCTGTACCCACAAAGCTCCACGTGTCTCTCCCACACTCCTAGCCATCTTGCCATAAATGCATCACAGATTTCAAATCCAAAGCTGAAGTACTTTCCACAGGAGAACATGTGACCTCAGAGATGCTCACAGAAGTCAAAGACAGGGATTGGCTAGAGTGCTCACATTTCCTAGCTGGTAAAATGGTGGCAGTGGCAGACAGCTGAGGGGATTGCTCAGTGGTTAAAGGCACTTGCTTGTAAAGTTTGCCCGGTTCTATGACTCTGCTGCAATGTGGAGTATGTATCTGTGATCCCAATGCACCTACAACAGTGGCAGAATATGAAGCTCACAGGTCAGCTAGACTGACGTTAGTTTCCAGCCTGATACTTCATTTGCAGTGGCAAGAGACCCTGTCTCAAAGAAAATGGAGCACAGACACCTTGAAGTTGCCCTCTAGCCTCCAAACACATGCCATGGCATGCACGCCCACACACATACAGACATGAAAAAATGAATTGAAAAAAATGTGGGTCCCTCAAATCCGTCCTGATCATATGCATAATCTTCGCTACTCAGCACCAAATCTAAGCTTCCAGAAGCATTCTTAAGATATTTAGTAAGGAGCCGGGCATGGTGGTGCACAACTTTAATCCCAGCACTCAGGGAGTCAGAGGTAGGAGGATCACTGAGAGTTCGAGGCCACCCTGAGACTACACAGTGAATTCCAGGTCAGCCTGGGCTAGAGTGAGACCCTACCTGGAAAAAAAAAAATGATATTTAGTAAGTACTTCCATGCAAATGTGATGAGAGGCCAATGTGAACTGACATACATATGACACCATAAGCAACACAAAGCCTGAAGAACCTGTCCCAAGAGAGCACAGCTGCTCTCACTGTGTGGAAAGGCAAGACAACAGCTACAGACCTCAACTCAGCCTGCATCGCTCCATTCGGGGAGGAGCACAAATCCAGGAATATTCTATAGAAGCTTACAAAAAAAGTCAAACCATCAAGTCACTGTCACATTTAAAAATGAAGAGAAGAGTAGTAGCTTGACAGAGGAAACACACTGGAGCACCAGCTGGGAAGTGGCAGTGGCCTGTTCAAGAAACACTTGGACGTGGGGTGAGGTTAATGTTTCAGTTGCAACTTATAAAGGCTGACTTCAGGTGCCTGTGCATACTCACTTCTACCTACAGAAGATTTTCTTATCTCCAAAGTTCCCCTGGGTTGGTTGGAAGATATTTTCCTATTTGATTTTTCTAATTAACTCAAATATGACCTCCTCTAATAGAAAATTTATGATTTGAGTTTTTCTTGGTAAAAAGAAAAATGAAAGAAAATTCTCTTTCCTGTCTACCTTCCTACCCCATGTCTGTCAGGGCAGGTGAAGAGTATACAAAGAGCTTCTATCTTCAGATCACAACCCCCATGATGACCAAATATTTGTGGGTAGCAAGGACATAAAAACAGATCAATCAGGGCTGGAGAGATGGCTTAGCGGTTAAGCGCTTGCCTGTGAAGCCTAAGGACCCTGGTTTGAGGCTCGATTCCCCAGGATCCACGTTAGCCAGATGCACAAGGGGGCGCACGCGTCTGGAGTTCGTTTGCAGTGGCTGGAGGCCGTGGCGCGCCCATTCTCTCTCTCTCTCTCTCTCTCTATCGGCCATTCTCTGTCTGTCACTCTCAAATAAATAAATAAAACAAAAAAAAAAGAAATTTAAAAAAAAACAGATTAATCAAGGGCTCTGAGATGTGACTGAAGACTATTAATTCTGAAATTGCTTTCTTGGAGAAAGGGTAGATATTCAAAAATGAAAAAGTAAAACACATTGGCCCATTGCTGTAAAATGTACAACACTTTGTGCCATACTGCTATCACTGTACTGGTGTTGCCATCTTAGAGCTCCATGAATCCCTATCATTAACAATGATAATCATAACATAACATTAACACATGGGAATGAAGGCTATTTTTGTTCACAGGACTCAGGAGCCTTAAGTGACCACAGCACTTTCTTAGCATCTACAGGCTTGTTATGACAATATTGTTACTTTGCATTTCCTTCTCTGGAACCCTCTAAGTCAAGACACAACTAGCCATGCAATTTTCTAGAAAAAAAATGAAAGCCAAGTCTAGTGAGTACGTGCATTCCCTGCAACTCAACCTTGTATTTTCTCCTTTCTGAGAAGATAGTGGTTAAAAAGACCATTACATTCATGCTGCCAGTGCCATGCCATTTCCCACGGTCCTCAGCCACCTACCACTCACCATGCACATAGCCATGGTTAAGGGAACAGAGACCTGGGCAAGGAAACAACCTCGCCAGCGTTGGCTGAGTGCCCTCTGTGAGGTTAGCTCAGAGTGAAGAAAAAAAAACAAAAACAAATGAAATGTATACTGCAATGGGTCAGATGTTGTTTGCCCCAGAGGTCATTAATGTGGCAGTATCAAGTCATAATGGGACATGTAAGGTTGGGGGGGGGGCTTGTACGAAGGAAATCATTAGGTCATCAGGGGTGCTGCCCTCACTAGGGATTAAGCTAGTTATCATGGGACCTTGGTCAGTTCCGATGAGAGGGTTGTTTTAAAAGAGCAGCACAAGAGTGAAGGAGTTGGACACAGAGAACAATCAACTCCTACCAAATCAGAGATCCAGAGACCCAGAGGCCCCCAACGCCTCATCACTGAAGCAGACCAAAAATGAACCCAACATGGCTCAGGGAAATTGTGCGGAAGAGGGGGCGGAAAGAATGTCAGAGCCACATGTTGGGTCATGATATGCAGAAACATTTCTCCTACCCGTAACTGTGGGCTAACTCCACAATGCATGACCCATATACCTCAACAAGGAGGGGCCGGGGGTGGGTAGGACATGAATGAGCCTAACAATGGTACCAACTTGACTGTATTCACTGAGTACAAAACTATAATAATAATTTAAAATAATAATTTTAAAAAAAGAGCAAGCCTGTCCCAGTCTTCCTCTCACACACTCTCACCACGTTTCTCTATGAGGTAACACATTCAGGAGGACCTAACCAGAACTGGTACCATGCTGTTTGAAACTATGAGCTAAATAAACTTATTTTCTTATTTCCCAGCCTGAAGTGTTTTGTTATACAACAGAAAAGGGATTAACATAGAGTCTTTACATATCTTATTAAGCACTTACTTATTAAGAAAGGGAAAAAACTACATATTTGTTTATTTATTATTTACAGACATACTATGTAATCCTGGCTGAGCTCAAACTCAAACCTCCTGCCTCAGCTTCCTGAGTGCTGAGAGTACAAGGCAGGTGCCAAAAAAAGTTCCCATGAAACTTCAATGCAGCCACAAGAACAGCTAACCCAACTTGAAATATACTCTTTCAGATGACTGTAAATTTCTAGTGAAACAAAGAAAAGAAAGCTAAACAACATAGCAAAGTAAAAAGGGCTTGGGAAGCATGATGACAAAATGTGATTCTGGCCCAGAGAAGAGTCATTGAAAAAGGGGAGTGAAGCTTTGATATTAAATAATAATACTGAATCAATGTTGGTGTTCAGACTTTTATTATTGTGCTTATGGTTACAGAACAGAATGACTGTTTTAAATAAATATGTGGTTATGTCCTGATTTATTATTAATTTTTTGCACTGGTGCTGGAGCTCAAGTCCGTGCCTTTATGTTTGATATGCAAGAATTTAATCCCTAAGCTATATGCCCAGCTCCTATAGTATTTAGAATTAAAGCATATTGGTAGTTCACTCCCAGATGTTCAGAAAACCTATTTACATAGATAAAAATGATCAAGTAACTGTGGGGAAATTGAGAAAGGTATATAAAAATTCTTCATATCATTTTTACAACTGCTTTCCAAATGAGAAGATTTTTTTACTTTGAAAAAAAAATTAAGCTAATTAGGTCTAAGCTTATTGAGGAGGGAACCAGAAGAGGAAAGCAGTACATGCCAGTTCCTCTTCTCCTCTGATCTCTAACACCATGAAACTTCACGCTGACCTGCATGACCTTGAGAGCTACTCTGGGAGACTCTTAACAGGGAGTGCCAAAGGCTCCCTCAGAGAAGCACTATGTCTCCAAATCTCCAGAGCCTAGCACACACGCATAGAGCCTGGTAGACATCAGGGGCTCAAGAAATGGCCAGTGATTCGATGGACTATGAGAAATATGTGAAGGAAGGCATGGCGAAGTCCCTGTGTGGTGCTCTAACTACAAAGCAGAAAAGGTGGCCTCCTCTGTAAGCAGCTGGGTGGGGCAGGAAGCAAGCAGTGGAGAGTAGCGACAACCCTGCTCTCGGGAATTTGCTTCCTTGAGCATCAGGAGGAAAGGGCTGGCTTGACTGGTCTTGCACTCCTGAACTGAAGGGGAAGGGTGGACATTCCAGGTACGGGGTGTCCCAGGATCCAAAGTCTCATGCATGAGATAAGAAGAAATGAAAACCAAGATGCCCAAGATAACAGTAAGGACTGAAGTAGCTCCATATTTGGGAAATCCTTCAGGAACACAAAGTCTAGTTACATTCTGTTCTTAATTCCTAAACTGACTTTTCAAATTCACTTGGACTTTGCACATGAGGTCTGAAACTGAAATCATTTTAATTGCCAAAGGCTTAAAAGATGAGGAAATGTGGTTTTGCTTTGAAAATGTAGCTAATTCTAAACTGTTCCAACCCATTACTTTCCCAGAAAACTTAAAAGTCTGAATAGAGATGCAAGTATATATATATAATCTACAGGCCACTGAGGTATAGATATTAGGGGATATCTCTGTATCCCACAGAAAATTGGAACCTAAAAAATGTGCTATTTTTAATTACTAATATACACTTTTCCAATTGTGAACTGCTACACACTGATTTGCATAGGAAACCAAATAGGAGATTTTTCTCTTTAACAAAGATACCATTTTCCAACATCTCTAGCTCAGGCTGCTCTATTTGCTGATTTGCTGTTAGGGACTTGTTGACCAATTTATGTGGAAAGGAGTTTCTCTTTTACTTCCCTTTCTTTCTTTCTTTCTTTCTTTCTTTCTTTCTTTCTTTCTTTCTTTTTCTTTTCTTTTCTTTTCTTTTCTTTTTTTTTTTTTTAGGCAAGCCCAAAGCCCTTTTTTGTTTTTTGCTGATGTGAAACT
The DNA here is from genome assembly GCA_036346955.1 of Dipus sagitta. Lineage (NCBI taxonomy): Eukaryota > Metazoa > Chordata > Mammalia > Rodentia > Dipodidae > Dipus > Dipus sagitta. The sequence continues at coordinate 66,176,355 of CM070770.1, read as the reverse complement.
GCAAGAGAGAGAGAGAAAGGGAGAATGGGCATGTCAGGGCCTCCAGCCACTGTAATTGAACCTCAGATGTGTGTGCCCCCTTATGGGCATGTGTGACCTTGTATGCTTGTGTCACTGTGCATCTGGCTTACATGGGACCTGGAGAGTCAAGCATGAGTCCTTATGCTTCACAGGCAAGTGGCTTAACCACTAAGGCCTCTCTCCAGCCCTGGAAAGGAGTTTCTATGGCAAACCAAAATTATAATAGAGATTTGGGCAAAAATACCCAAATCAGTAAAGAATACACCATGAGCTAATAGAAGACCTGAGGCAGGCTGGAATGGCTGCCTCTGCCTCCTCTTACTTGGCATAACTGGGAACCAACTAGTTCTTAGTAGAAGTTAGCTCCTCCCTCAAACTTAATAAGGACAGATACTTGAATTGACATCAGATGCTTCTCTGTCTTCTATTAGTTTGTCCATAATACCCTTCAAATGCTCATCTATCCTGTCAAAGCTGCCCACCCTTACTACAATGGGTGATCTATACATGTCACTCTTCCACTGAGGGGCTCCCATAAGCATACCTTCTATACAACCCAAAAGGATTTGGTGTAAGTAATATATGGATGAGACCTTAAAAGCAAAGCTGACTTTTGCCCCTCTGGGTTTAGGCTTCCCTTCCATCTAGACATGGTCTAGTCTTCAACTATCACAGCCAGGGAAAAGAACAAGTATTAATGTAACCTGAGGCTTGACTTAAGGGTTTCAGAAAAAAATTCTTCTTCTGGAGCTCACAGTACTTCAGAGCTGCATGCAAACTGGACAGCCTGGTCCCCCTTTAGGCATGTTCAATAGACCTGTCTTCAAGCTACAAACCCCTAGCACTTCTCCGAGAAAACCTCTTGTCTACAACTAGCCCTGGGATAATGGTGGCACATCAGTAAAAATCAGTCATGCTGTCTGAAGAGGAGGAACAAATACTGAACCCAAGGATAGAATGACAGGTCAAGAAACAGGAGCTCCATGCTGGCCACTGGCTCTTAGTGCTATCACCAATGAAAAATGCAGAAGCTCTGCTTTTTGGTCCCCAACCAATTGAGTCGTCTTACCTTCGGTTCCATTGAGATGAAACTGTGGGTTCCTCTGCTGGAAAGAACTGACCTTTTAATGGTCCTGCTATGGTAGAAGTGATAGTAGTCCTTCAGAGCACCAATCTGCAAAGGCAAGGTGAGAGGAAAAACAGTCAATGTCTCAAAGCAGTATTTTCCAGTTTTTCATTAAAATAAGAACACAAAACAAAAGGTCTATAAATTATGCAGCTGCCTGCTGTGCTTAATTGTCACCTGAACCTTGGAGATCACTTTTCAAAAGAAGGACATGTGATATGACCTGGAGTGTCCTTCAGGCGGTGACTGCAGAACTAAAGATTCTAATGGGGCGCTTAGCCTCTTCATATCCCCTGCCTAATGTTTAATTTATATGCAGCATTTTAAGTCATTCTGTATCAATCTATATCCCAGTGTGGGAAAGAGGAAAAGCTCAAATAGCTCCCTGGTTATAAAACAGGACTGTATTTTGCTTGCTTTGAGAAATGGATAGTAAGGATGCCCAGAGATTATTTGTATACTTAATTTGAAACATGTCTTAAGCAGATGATTGTTCACAAAGATAACAGCACTAAGTAGGTCCCACTTTATGAACAGATGCATAGTTCTCATTTGCTTAGTGAAAGACTCAATGTGGAATGGGAACTTCCAGAACTAGCTACATATGACTTGATTTACTTTATCTTATCGTTTTAACATTTTAGGCTTCTCATTTTTGTCCCCAATTTGTTAGTTACAAAGTTACATCTGCAAATATGCCCAACTTCACTTTGGAATAACAAATGAACAAAGTCCCGAAGTACCATACTCTCTTAGATTTAACATGTGGATTGTAGAATGAAACTGGAAACACACTCTAGACAGGAGAGCGTCTACTTTCAACTGATACTCAACTCACTCAGCTCAAATACGCTCACTAGGCCTGCATTTCCTTTCCTGTGAGACTGGGCTCTGTGCTACTGAATTTCTTAGACCACTGCAGCATTCATATTCCATTTTCTGAGAGTGATACTTTCTTACTCTGGGAAAGCACACTAAAAGACTGATTTGCAGATTACTCCAAGCTCTGCCCCAAAAGAATGGCCATTGTCAGGATGTAATCCAGTTGGTACCATTAAAATATCCAGGCCTTATTTTAAAAAATTTATATATATATATATATATATATATACACATACATACATACATAAAATCATTAGTCATTAGTCCAGGTTAATGTTTTTTTCTGATCAAAAGTTCATTTATAAATCCTTTCTCATTCTCATGTCCTGACTCAATTTCTATACCATTTAGAAATCATGCATTCATGGGAACTTTGGGCTGTGAGTAAATGTTTCAACAGCACTAAACTTCAAAAATATGGCTGGAAAGATGGCTTAGCCATTAAGGCACTTTTCCTGTAAAGCCAAATATCCAGGTTCAATTCCCCAGCACCCACATAAGACAGATACACAAGGTGGTGCATGCTTATAGAGTTCGTTTGCAGTGGCCAGAGGCCCTGGTGTGCCCATTCCCTCTCTCTATCTGCTTCTCTCTCTCTCTCTCTCTCTCTCTCTCTCTCTCTCTCAAATAAATAAATAAAAACTTTGAAAACAAACCTAAAGTCTTACATTTTGATGTACACAGGAGGATGGATGCAGGAAACCCCAAGTGAGCCCCTCTGAACTCCATCCCAGCTGAGCCCTATACCTCCGTGGTAGTTCTAACCTCTGAGGTAGCAGCAAGTGATGAGGAAGAGGACACCCAACCAACCCAAGTGAGGGCAGGAGCATCTGCTGGACAGTGTGAAGATGCTGGTGTAAAATTAAAGGGTAGCTATATATATATAATAAATTTATTTGCAAATAGAGAGAGAGAGAGAAAGAGAGAAAGAGAGAGAGAATATGAATGAATATGGGCATACCAGGGCATTCAATCACAGCCCAAAGTTCCCATGAAGACATGATCTCTAAATGGTATAGAAACTGAGTAAGGACATGAGAATGAAAAAGGAATTATAAATTAACTTTTGATCAGAAAAAACATTAACCTGGGCCAATGAGACAAATTCCCCAAAGCTGCGTTTCCATCTCATATAGCCTTGGCCAAGTGTATACGCCTTGGTAAGTATAGTAGTTGAGAAGGAAAGAAACACAGAGGCTGGAACCTTACAGAGAACAGATCCCAAGCAGGCATGGAGGCATGCTTGGCCCCTCAGCACTCAGGAGGCAGAGGTAGGAAGGTCAGGAGGTCAAGGCCATCCTTTGTTACACAGTGAGGTCAGCTTGGGTTACATGAGACCTTTTCTTACAAAAACAAAAACAAGGGCTCAGTGGTAAGGCACCTGCCTACAAAGCCTAACTACCAGGATTTGATTCTTCCATACTCTCTCCAGATGCATAAAGTGGCACATACATCTGGAATTTGTTTGCAGCAGCTAGAGGACCTGGTATGCCCATATTCATTCATATTCTCTCTCTCTCCCCCTCCCTCTCTCTTTTCTCTCTCTCTCTATTTGCAAATAAATTTATTATATATATATATATATATATATATACATAAAAATAAATCTTTTCAATAAAACTGAAGTTCACTAATATGAAAAATGTGTATTAAGATCACAGCTTCACAACTGTAAAGAAATCTCTCTGGTTATAGAAAATGGCTGAATTTGACTCAATGGTTAACTTTAAACTGTGGTACGGATGTATTCAGAGTCTCTGTGCTCTTCATGGTTCTGACTGGAACCTTAGTCTAAAGTAACCACGGACAAGCCACTTAGCAGAGATGTTCAACCCATGGCCAAATACATCTCAACACAAAATCACTAACCTGCTGAAAACACTGAAGGGTCTTGTGTATGTGCGTGTGTTTTCTTAACACAATTATGTGGTTCTGAAGCACGATCAAGCAGATGACAATAGTGTGTCACGATGTCACTCAAAATAAAGTTACGCATGCTCTCATCATTGTTTGTACACATGTATGGCTTCAGTTTTACAGTGGCATGAAGCTTCTACCATGTTATCTTCCAACCAGACAGTCAAATTGATACCATCAGATATTACATGTGCTGGTGGTGACTTGGCAAGTGAAATGTCGTGATTATCAGTAGTGCTGCAACCTACCATTCCAAATGCGGGGTGGTCATCTATTTAGGAGACAGGTTAGTATTTCACTGGGTTACTAAGGGCGATTCCTCACACACTGCCCTCCACAAATTATAATGGGCCTTTCTCTTTGTTCTGCAGCAGCAGCTAAGATACATAAGGGCCCAACCAATGCTCTGTATGTTCCAGGCAATTAATTGCCACAATAAAAGTACTGTATAGGTTATTTTTTTTCATCCCATCCTCTCTCCCACAATGTCTCAAAAGGAAACAAGTCCCAAAAAGGAAAAATTATATATAAAGGAAGATTGCTGAATAAAAAAAGGGGGACTGCATTTTTGTTGAGGGAAACAGTAAGGCACCTACTTAATTTGCAGGGAGTTTGGCAACTTGTCAAAGACTACAATTTGCAGTCAAATGCTCTATTACTGAGCTATACTCCCAAAGACTACAATTTGAAAAAGTATCATATTCAAATGTATGCTGTAAAATTCAGTGTGTATTAAAGGCTGTATTATAAGAACAAAACAGCACAGCTGAAAAACAAGTCAGACTTAAACAAGATATTTTTAGAAGTCACAACTCAGATTCTATTGTAAAGGCTAGTTAAATGGTAGCATATTTAACAACAACATAATAATAATAATTACAAGTTACTTATGGTAAGTTTATTAAACAATATATGGGGATTATGGCAGATATAATATACGTGAATAAGAGACGTTTCTAAAATTACTTTGTCTCAACAGAATGTAGCTGGACAAATTAAAGAATTTGGAAAAACCTATAGAAAGAAGTGTGAAGCCACTAATTTTAAATTTTATGTCTGGGTAGTGGATGACAGCATTGATGTTACAAATATGGCTTAACTTAACATTTTCATTAACGGTACTAAGGGGATGAATATGATGCCACTGAACAAATGGATTCTTTGGTGTCATTAAAAGACAAATCTAGGGGCTGGATAAATGGCTCATCAGTTAAAGATGCTTTCTTGCAAAGCCTAATGGCATAGGTTTGATTCTCCAGCATCCACGTAAAGCCAGATGTACAGTGGTGCATGCATCTGGAGTATGTTTGCTGTGGCAGTAGATCCTGGAGTGCCCACACTCACTCTCTCTGTGTCTGCTTCTTTCTATTGTCTCTAGCTCTCTCAAATAAGTAAATAAAATATATTTTTTTAAAAACAGAGAAAACTGGGCTGGAGAGATGGCTCAGTGGTTAAGCTGCTTGCCTGCAAAGCCTAACATCCCAGGTTCAATTCCCTAATATGCATGTAAAGCTAGATGCACAGGGACATGCACCTGGAGTTCAATGGCAGTGGCTGAAGGCTCTGGCACATCCATTCTATCTTTCTCTGTCTCTCTCCTCTCTCCCTCTCTCTTTTTGCTTTCAAATAAATAAAACAAATATAATTTTTCTGTGTCCATTGTCAACCCATCTGGTCTAGTTACAGATGTTATCCTGGTGATGGTATATAAAAGAGAGACATAAAATTAATAAAAGGGTGAAATTACTACTCAAAGCTCACATTTAATGAATTATCAAGGCATAATACATGGAGAAAATTTATGTGCAAAGTCATTAAAAATGGATAATGTCAAACAAATCATTAACAAGACTGAATTTTTTAAAAAATGAGGGGCTAGAGAGACAGCTTAGCAGTTAAGGCATTTGCCTGCAAAGCCAAAGGATGTAGGTCCAATTCCCCAGCACCCACATAAACCAGATATACAAGGTGGTGCATGTGTCTAGAATACATTTGCAGTGGCTGGAGGCCCTAAGGCACCCATTCGCTTGCTCTTTCTCTCTCTCTCTCTCTCTCTCTCTCTCTCTCTCTCTGCCTCTCTCTCTCAAACAAATGATTTTTAAAAACTGGATTTCCTAAGGGCAAGAGATTAAATAACCACCAATTCCAGGAATTCCTTAAAGGTGCTAATGATACAGTATAACTGTTTACTTTCAGGAAATAAGATGGTTAAAAACTAGATCAAATGTTGAAAAGATTTTATGATTTGTAATCAAGTTGTTATGGTATCAGAAACAAAATTTATGCCAGAACTTGATGATGAAATCTTGACTTATAGATTTAGAAATATTTGCAGTTTTAACCATTCGTTTAAGTAAGTTAATCGTGTCTTTAAGATGAAAACTAATTTACCAAAACAATGTTTCAAATCATAACAGCTTCCAAATGAAACTGAAATTATGGCACGCTCAAAATAAGGCAAACATGCTTTTCACACATTGGCTAAACACAGTCCTATGGATTGTGAAAAACACATAGCCTTGTTTTTCTATGTGATTCAAGAACTAAAAAAGAGATGTTGAGATTTCCTAAAAATTAATATTTTGGTATATAAGTAACTCCATTTTTGGTGGACATAAAAGTGCTACCTACCAGTTTTCAAAAGGGATGTATAATTGCAATCATGTCCGTCAAAGAAGATATTTATATCATTGGCTTATGTTGCCTGCTTTTCTTACATGTTATTTTTAAAAGCTTATGAAGTTTTATTACTTAAGTTTTATTACTTTTATTCATTAGTGCTCACAAACTTGTGATCTACTGACAATTTTAAAAGACCCTCCTAAAGAGGAACTGCATAATTAGAATTATTATGTCAAGGCTTTTTTGCTTATTATCTGTTCTGCCAAATATCACAAAAATTATACTGACCTTTTCTTTTTTACTACCTTTAACAAGTATTTGTATATTTAATGTGTGGTCCAAGACATTTGTTTTTCATTCAATGTGGCCTAGAACCTAAAAGGTAGGATTCTCTTGATTTAGTCTCTCTTCAAGTGTTAGTTTGGAAATACCCAAACTCACACAGCTGGGACTAACAGAAAGACATGGGACCTTGGTGAGTGTACACTAGCATTGCAGTGAGCACAGTTAAGTTTTGTGGTAGACCATGTGTATGGCTTCAAATGATGTAGGGTGATGACCTTCCCATAAGTCTTCTTGTATCACATAACTGAAATGCTAAATACTACTTATGCCAGTAGGGTCTGGACACAACACAGGTTGTACCACTCAGATACAGAGTAAATCTGAGCATCATGAGGCCTGCTCTTAAAGGCAGTACATGAGTGTGGCAGAAGCCTTAGCATCTCCTTCCTAAATGCCTGGATATCCTTTGGTACATCCTGAATGGTGGGGTTTCTTTTATTGTTTTGGTAAGCTGGGAAGAGACTGCAGCCAGACAAGATCAGCCTGTGGCTATGTTTGGCATGCATTTTAGAATAGCTATGAATGCAGCCTGGCACATTTGTGGGTGACAACATCCTGCTGCAGTACCAAAACATCGAATACCTGCTGAGGAGCCACAGTGCGAGTGCAGCAGAGCTCAGTTTTCTGATTGAGACCATGGGGGTTACAACTGGGAAGAATAAATAACATTACCAAAAGCTTGGCCCTCCTTGTTGTTTTTACAAGCTATATATTAGCCTAAACACCTTCTAAATTAACCCAACCAGTAGTTTCAGTTCTCTGTAGTAGGTTCCCCTGACAATTCCAAACTGGATATATTATAACTTTTTTTTTAAGCAGTAGTTATACCTTTCAAAAATCTCACTTAACTCAAAGATTTTCAGTTACACATCACTGGGTCCATGGGCACATGTTACTAGATGGCCCACTGTGTTCACTCTGCCACACTATTCAGTGAGAATGGCTGTGATCTTCTCATAACCATGTGTACCACTCTTCTCTTTTTCTACAGTAGTTAGAATGATACAAAATGCAACCTGAACACACGGTGATGTCATATCCCTGTCTAACATCCCTTTATGACTTCCTTTTGCTATTAAGCATTAGTTAAAGTTAATGTCCTTATAGTATCTGAAAGTAATGAATTACAAGTTCACTCCCACATGAGGTCAGCTTCATTATATCATCTCCAAATCTTAAGAAGATATACATTCAGGTAAACCCAGGTTGACACCACTGTCAGGCTAAGGTGGGCGTCCTCACCTGCCTGTGTGCTCAACTAAGGCTATAGCATGTCTGTATGCTCCCAGCTCTCAGCAAAGATTACTGAATGGTCCACAAGTCAGAAGCTCGAAATTACTGAAATCACATATAGTAGAGGTACATATGGGTCACAGTGTCTAGTAGGCATATCACAGAATCATCAACTGAAAGCTGATATTAGCAAAAATGACTTCATTTTACCTGAACTGAAAATGCAAACTCTGCTGAGGTTATGGTTTGCAAATTTGTGGTTCAGACATCACTACACTGTTAATCTGTTTACAAAACACCAGCAAAGTAATAGCATATGCTAAGCCAATTATTTTCCCTCATCTTCAAAAATAATCGATCACCTTCCAGGAAAATATATACATATATAATTAAAGAGTATTTATGTCACATCTATTAATATTCGTGTCCCGACATGGAAAAAATATGTCTTTTATATACCTACAACAGCATGGAACATGCTGAGGGCATTTAACCAGTATTGAGAAGAGAAATGCTGTAACCCATGTTGAGAGTTATTAAAAAGAAACACAGGGCATGAAAGCAGCGCAGTAATATTATCTATAAGCAAACCTCCTCCTAGCTCCTCTGGGGTAATGTAAGATGATGACTGTTTATGTTGTACAAGAGCAACAAGGGCTGAACCAGCGAACAACCTAAGACTGACAGACAGGCATTGTATAAACAGATCAGGAACAATAGGAATATATGAAGTATGAAATCAATGACCAATAGATAAAGCCCAACCCTTTCCTGATCACTATATAAAGAGAATAATGGTCTTGGCCCTTTTAAACTCACATTTTTTATAGTCACACAGAATTTTCTTGTCTAGTAACACAGCTCTACATACAACACCAAGTATATAAATTTCATCTTATGTTTCTAATTTTGTCAGGCTTTTATGATTTTGTTTTTCCTTAGTAGTATCTCTCACTGTGATATCAAGACTCTTTTTATCTCTACACTCTATGAAACCAAAGGATAGTCTGAGAAAAAGCTTTTGCAAACTATTTTACAGTTAAGTGTTAATGAATGTCAGTTGTCCAGGGATAACTGCATTTTATTAGAAAAGTATGACTTAAGAAAAATAAATGTGTCCATAGCGCTTGTAATTTTGGAAAAGAATCAGTGCAGTCTTCCATTTTGTCCTCTCCTAAAAGCAGAAGGTAACCTTTCTTATGCCCCTTCTGCCTATCCCACATAGCCCAGCTGCAGAGCACCTATGTGCAACCTTTGCTCCCAGTGAAAAGCTGTGTGGTTCTAGAAGTCACTGGTCACTAATACTCCACTAGCTATCCATCTTACTGCAGATGGTTTGCATCTTCCATTCACATAGTTCTGTAATAGCAACCTTCTCCCTGTTGAGGGTTTTCCCAGGACTGATGCCTGTCCTGAACACTGGCAACGAGGACAGTACCAAGCGCAACGTAGAAACTGTCAGCCAGGTATGAAGGGCTGAAGTCACCAGAGCTTGACAGCCCTGCCAGCTGTCTCTGGCTGCCCGTCGGCTTGACTTTCCTTCCTTCCTCTCCAACTGACATATGTCCTCAAATTTTGCACTTCTTTTTGAAAAGTTATTTATCTCTGACCTACAAACCAGGCACCACAAAATGGGCAAACATCTGAATAGAGTACACAAGGGGAAAGCAAACAGGTGCCATTCAAAACATGAAAAGATGTTTATATGCAAGTTAAAATCATCACAAGCCAGAATGGCAATTGAAAAGACTAACAATGCCAAACATCAGAATTTTACATTGAAAAAATATTTAACAATTTCTTATAAAACCTTCTTCATAATTTCTGGGAATTTTTCATTAAAATAAATGAGATGTACAAATGTTCACAACACCTTTGGTGAGACTGAAAAGAATGGAGTCACTAAGGCCACTGTCTTTCCCATGACCCAAACTGGGAAGTCTGAAAGTTTGTTAAACTTATTTATTTCTGAGTCAAACAGAGTGAACTAGTAAATTCTTAGGGTACTGGTTGCCCTTTACTGAAGTCTTATATCTGAGGCTTCCCTAGCACATCTCCAGATGTGAGTATGTCAAAATAACTATAACAACCTATCTTCTGAGGCCCAGACTCAGTAACTCTCAACAGAGAACCAAAGAGAAGATCTGATTTAGTTTTTCAGTCACCAAGAACACTCTCAACCTCATGGCCTTTGCACCTGCTTTCCTCTACCTGGAATACTCCAGAAATCTCTGACCTCCTTCCTCACTGCCTTGGGTCTTTGCTCAAACATCACCTTTATAGGGAGATTTTTCCCTGGTCCCCAAGTGGAATAGCATACCTCATAGCGACTGATTTTCCTGCCTAACATTTATCATCACCTAACATCATACATTCTTTACTTGTCCCATTCACTGTTTATCTTTCACCTCAGGAATGTTAGTTTTATCCACTGCTTGAATGGCCTGAGCCAATCACACCAAATACAAAGAACATATGGCCTCTGCCCTTAAGGAACTCACAGCAACAGTGGTCATGATTTTACCTTAGGGATGCTCATCTTCACATACATCTTCCTTAAGAGACCACGAACAAAATGTAACATCACATGCAAACATATGAAATTAAGAGTTTATCACCAAAAACTTGTGATCACCAAAGTCTGCCTCTATATGTCTTCAACTGCTTTCTGAGCTCCTCAGTTTATAACACTTCAAATCACTGCACAAAAAAGTGATATTTCTCACAAAACTGTTGAGTCAGTTTTAAAAGATTAAGTCAGAAGGTAGGGAAATGCAGAGATCTGGTGAGCTACTAATATTTGTGGAGACAAACCAATTCAGATTCAGATTCACGGTAGCCTCAGGGCAGGAGAAAGCAGGTGTCACCAGCCCCATTTCCCCCAAAGGGAAGGCAGCAGATCACAGAGCTTAAGAGTGTGCCTGGAGCTAAGGCTGGCCCTGGGCAACCTAATTCCACAGTATATTCTCCTAACTACTTTAAAAGACGTTGGAAATTAAGTTTCTAAGGATGAATATAAAACTAAACCTCCCTCGAGATCTCAGTTATTGTCCAAAAACCCCTATTATTCCTATTAAGGTTGCAGTGTCTTCCATCCTCTCAAGTTCTTTTGCTGAGGATATTTTTAGATACCTGAGGCCTCAGAAGGAGTTGGGAGCATTCCCTGTTCTCCAATTATGTGAAAAATCTTGAGCTTTGATGAAGGTTTGGTAGAATTCAGCTGAGAATCCATCAGGTCCTGGACTTTTCCTTTCGGGGAGGTTTTTATTACACTTTCAATCTCAATAGATGTAACAGGCTTGTTTCCAGGTTACCCAATTTTGTGGAGTAGAGGTTTTGAAAATATTTCCTGATGATTCTTCCAATTTCATTGATGTCTGTTGTTACCGCTCCCTTTTCATTTCTAATTTTGTTAATGTGAGGCTTCTCTTTTTTCCCCCCTTTGATCAAATTGGCCAGGGGTTTGGCTCTGTAGTGTAGTTTTAGGTAGGGTATGGTGATACCTCTAGAGGTTCTTCCATTCATATTCTTAAGCGCTGAGCTCCTGTCTGATGGTTCTATCTTTGGAGGCTCTGGAACTTCTGGGCCAGCCTTTGAGGGTTAAAGCCTGGCCCTGCTTCCTGCTGGAATGCTTTGTGCCTAATTGTCCAACAGCTGATGAAGCTCCCACTTCCCCAGAGACCACTCCAGCCACTATGCACTATGCCTTCACTGTCAAATAGGACTAAAATCCCTTACCCCATAAGACAAAATGCAGTGTTCCTCCCCTAACTTGCTGAGGTATTTGGTCATAGTATGGAGAAAAGTAACTATTACAAAATTTAAACATTATATAAAGTGGGGATAGATTTTAGGAATATCTACATCTACTTTAGCTGCAAAAAGGAAGTATTGACAAGTATCTCCAAGTCCAAAAGAAACGTCTTTCCTGTAGTCTGTGCGGCCAAGAAACCTGGTGCCCATACCCATCTCTAATGTAATGGAATCCATGGTACTGTCTCAGTAAGAAAGTATCTATAAAGCACTGCAGGACTCCAGATGTACGCTATCAAAGAAGCATGACATGTGAGCACCAATATTCACAGATGGCATTGTACTGTGCAATGGAATGCTGTGAGTACCACTCAGATATTTTCTTAGATGTGAATTTCAAGTCAACCATTCAGAAAACTCCTGTGATTTCTTCCTTAATTCCTGCAGGTTGAGGAATAGAATTTGAGTTATTCAGAAACTGGCACTAGAAGATAGGGGTAGTATTCATGCCTGTAATCCCAGTACTTGGAAAGGTGAGGAAGGAGGATTAACATGAGTTTGAGGTCAGCCTGGGCTACAGTGAGACCCTGGTTCAAGGAAAACAAAAGAGCTAACAGAAAATGGTATGACAGTGCATGAATGCGGAGCAAAATTATCACAATAATCTTATTGTAATCAGGATTCTCAAGGGAAGATGAAGAGCACACTTTGCATAATCTCTCTAAGACAGGCAGGTGTGTGGCAGACAAAATATCTACATATTGAACTGCAATGCCCAAAATATGACTTCTATGACCAAAGGGGTTTTACGTAAACAATTAAACACAAATCTTGAGATGGGGAGATTTTCTTAGACTCTAGGGGCTTCATAATGTACCAAGCGTCCTTGTTAAGGAAAAGACTCCAGGCTTGGCACATGCCTGTGATCTCAGCACTCTTGAGAGGTGGGAGTAGGAGATCAGGACATCAAGATCATCTTTAGCTACATAAAGTGCAAGGACAGCCCGAGCTGTAAGACCCTTCCTCAAATATCAAAAAGGAAAGAGAAATGGAGGGGAGGAGACAGGGGATGGGGGACAAGGGACAGGGAAGGGAAGGGAAGAATAAAGAGATGGGAGGAGGGAAGAGAGACAAAAAGGGAGAGACATGGAAGTGGTGGCGCATGCCTTTAATCCCAGTGCTCGGGAGGCAGAGGTAGGAGGATTGCAGTGAGTCCAAGGCCACCTTGAGACTACATAGTGAATGCCAGGTCAGCCTGGGCTAGTGCGAGACCCTACCTCAAAAAAACAAAAGAAAAGAAAAAAGAAAGAAAAGCAGCAACAGCAAAATTAAAGAAAGGACTGTGTCAACAGATACAGAGGTCAGGAAAGAAGAGAAGGCTGTAATGATGAGATGAGAAAATGCTGTCTGTGTAGGCCACAAGCCTTGGAATGCAGAGGCCCCCCAGAGGCTAACAAGGTGAGACAAGGAAGTCTCATCTAGGACAGAAGGAAAACAGACTCCCTGACACCTCAACTTTGGGTTAGGACTCGGGACTTCCTTAACTGCAAGATGATACGAAAACCTACATCGTTTTAAGCACCAAATGTGCGACCATTTGTCACAACAGGCATTGGAAGCCAATTCAAGGTAGAACTAGAACCTCCAGACACTCGTGAGAAGTCAGGGTAGTAAAGCAGATGACTTGTACTTGGCTCTTTTTCTTCTACATAATTTTTTAGCACTCTCTTGGTATTCCGTTATCAATTTTCAATTAGCAATGGCAACACGGTAATGATGTTTAGCATCACTGAGGGACTCTGCTACTCACTTTTAACACGATCTTACTTAATCGTCAGAACAGAGATCCAAAATGAAGGAACTTTCTCAGAATGACAGAACCAGTAAGTAAGCTATAAACCCATCTCATAATAAAAGCAAGCAATAAACACTAGTGCTTACTGCAGGCTTTTCTGCATTGTGTCTAATCTTCCCTACACCCCTAGAAAGGAGAGTCGTTCTCATACTATGACTAGGAAACTGAGTTTAAACCAAAGAGAACAGATTGTGTAACATGTCCAAGAAAAGAAGTCACCAAGCAAAGGTCTAAAGCCAGGTAGTATGATTCCAAAAATCTAGGCATTTTCTGGCCTCAGGTGTAGGTTTCATTTTACATTTACTCGTGTGGTTTCACAGAGCTACGTGCATTTCTACGGGCAGACATACTCGTTCATCTCACCTTGTTACCTACACATACCAGCATAAGGCTTCATTATTTTATTCCAAAATTGCCTGATCAACAGGACTTAGACAAACCTAAGTCCTAAGAGGCTATCCTAAACGTGAGCAATCACCCATATCTGACTATGACAACAATTTCACCAAGGAAACTTAAGACACAACAAGCAGAGAAAGTGCCAAAATTTCCCCAAGTTCAAGTGAGCCCATTAGAGTTTGTCCAACTAGTCAAAAGAGGGCATGAGATTTACCACAAAATAAATCACAGAATCTTAAGAGTTAGAAAATATCTGAATGGGATTCTAGTCTAAATTTCCACAATGGATGCAGGGACCCATTCTTCACAGTACTGTATTTTCTGGGGCAGCCTATTTGTAGAGAATTCTTTCCAATAGCTAATATAAACCCATGGCTTTAAACTTGCAACAACAACCCACTGTCCCTCTTCTACCAGACAGTCAACACAGCTCCACTGGCTTTTCTGTGTTCCTGGCTAACCATCTAAGCTTCTCCTCTTTACTTCATGGAACAAACTTTTGCAAGTTGCTTCTCCTAATGAACCAACATCTGGAATGTCTCTGCAGAAAGCTCCAAGCCTAGAACATAAAACATGTCAACTCAAGCATGGTGGGACCAGGAGAAAGTCCATGATACCTTGACCATGAACTTCTGATAAAATAGCTAAAAACAATATGTGTTTAGCAGAATGAAAGAAAGAGTCCTTAGAAACCCTTTCTAAATTGGTTCTTGTCCATTCTATATTTTAATTTCCTCAATTCTTGTTTTAATTTCCTAAATGTAGATGATGGAAATTTACATTTCCTTTGAATGCTGAATTTCATTTTCTATATTCTACTCTCATGCTTTTATAGCCTGTCTAGACATTCCTTTATTTACTGAGTATGTGTTGTGTGCCAAGTACTGATCCCAAGACACTACAGAGTAAGGGAACCAAGCAAAACCCCTGCCAACACAGAGATAACATTCTGACTCAGTTTCATCAACCCCATTGTGTCAACTACAAGTATGAGATTCATGTCTTCTCTACTAGATCAGTTTTTTAACTAAGACAAAGCAAATAAACTTTCACTTTTGTACAGTACATAGGAGGATTGAGTTCAATGTTCATGTTCACCTTACAAAATGTTTGTAGCAGTTATTTAAGTATGACTTAGCACTTAGATTTATTTATTTATTTACTTACTTACTTCTTATTTGGGGGAGAGAGAAGGAGAGAGGGAGGAAGGGAGAGAGAATGGGCATGGCAGGGCCGCTAGTCACTGCAAAAGAACTCTAGATGCATGCACCACCATGTGCATCTGGCTTATGTGGGTAGTGGAGAATCAAACCTGGGTCCTTAGGTTTCACAGGCAAGTACCTTAACTGCTAAGCCCACCACTTACTTTGTTTAACACAGTTTTCTCTAAAATGAATTACTGTGTTCTCAACATAAAATAATTCTTATATGATAGCCCTCAGAAAGAACATTTATTACTGTTATATGTAGTCAGCTATTTTTAAAATTGTTTAACCCCCATTTGTAAATAATTCTGAAATAAATTAAAATAAATTATTGGTTAAAAATTAAGCTACCCCACCTACTTGTTATACATACATATACTTACACACCCAGAAACCAGGAGATGCTAAGAGACAGCCAGCACAAGGGGTCTACATTGGGTCTATACTTTCATTAAGGATCACCCTAGAAGCCTGAAACATCCCTATGTGTGGAAGCAAATAGAAAACAGTGCATAGTTGGACAGGTGGAAATATTGCTAGAATTCGTCCCTGGAACAATGTATTTTTTCTTTCGGATCCAGTGATTCTCAGTCCTATGTATCCATTAGGATTACATGGGGACTTACAAAACTGCTAATTCCGAGTCCCCTTCCCTCACTGAGGGCCTAAGTTAGGGCCAATGTAACATGTTTTGTCACACACACACACACACACACACACACACACACACAAGATTTCTCTGATTCTGCAGTATCACGAAGGTGGAGGACCGCTGTTGTAAGCAATTCACCTCACCTTGCGGCAATACAGCCGCTGACTGAATTCTGTCACCACCGGGGAGAACTACTGTTCTATGCCATTTACCTCATCCTGCAGTACTGACTCTGAATCTTGTGACCTCCACTCAAACACAGTTAAATGTTAAAAATCTCTAGGTTATCTGCTTATTATGATGCTGGGGGTCAAATGAGTGCCTTGGACATGCTAGGCAAGTGCTGAGCCATGATGCTAGCTCTAATTTGTTTCAAAACTAATGTAATTGAAGTTGGAAATGGGGGTGCACATCTGGAATCCCAGCTCTATCAGGAAGCCGAGGCAGGAGGATAAGGACTTTAAAGCTATTGTAGGCTACATAGTGAGACCCTATTTCAAGCAACAACAACAAAGAACATAAAACTTAAATACTAAGGATTCCCATTTTTAGCTAGGCCTGGTGACAGTCCTGTAATTTGGCTTCTTGGGAGGCTGATTTAGTAGGATCACAAATACAAGGCCTGCCTGGGCTGCGGGAGTTCCAGGACAGTATATGTAAGTTAAGGAGAGCATGTCTCAAAGTACAAAAGTGAGACGAGGGCTGGGATATAGCTTGGTGGTCGGCCACTTCCCTAGTGTGCACAAATCCCTATGTTCAGTCCCTAGCACTGCACAGAAAGAATTTATGTCAATTCCATGTTTCATTCCTTTTTATTTATTTAATTATTTTTAAAAGCTCCCTTTTCCTACCAACAAATGTTGTTTAGAAAAAAAAATGTTTTTATCATAACCAATACAGCATTTCCAATGTTTTATTATATAAGTTATCTTCTGAACTCAACAGCATCTTAAGTAAATGACCCATTTTATTCTTCTTAAAGGCGAAGTGGCAGCTGTGAGCATTAAAAGTGTAATGAAGAGCTGGAGAGATGGCTTAGCAGCTAAGGTACTTGCCTGCAAAGCCTAAGGACCCAGGTACAATTTCCCAGTACCTACATAAGCCAGATGCACACAGTGGCACATGCATCTAGAGTTTGTTTGCAGTGGCTAGAGGCCCTAGTGCACCCATGGTCATTCCCCCCCCCTCTCCCTCTCTCTCTCTCTCATAAATAAATAAATAAAAATAAAATATTTTTTAAGCATGATGTAGTCTAAAAGGTGTTAAGTCTCAGGATAGCTAATGTCCATGTGCCACCTTGATACTTCTGTTTAATAAGCCTATTAGAAGATATCCTTGCCATTTTTTCATTAACGACTGTTCAGACAGGCCTTATTCATCTTGGTCCCTCCTATGGGCTGGCAGGGTTGGCATTTGTATGGTAGGGCCATGGCAGGATGGATGGGCAGTAGCAGAGTGGGGGCGAGTTGGAGTCAGGCCAACTGCTGTTCAGCAGAAGTGAGGTGAGTCCTTCCCTGCTCTTGGGCCCTAGCCTCTGGGGGCAGATACTGTCTTACAATTCAAGATGCCACAAATACATAACTACTAGAATAGATGAACAGGAAGCACAAAACAACAATACCAAATGATGTTGAGGATGGGGGGTGTGACAAACACACAATGTTGCTGAGAATGTCTGGAACACTGGCAGTATTTTGTAAAACTAAATATTCATTTATTATAAGTTCCAAAAACGTTACTCCTAAATATTTACCCAGGGGGAAAAACAAAAACTTCATATTCACTCAAAAACTGGTCCATGACTATTGTAATGGCTTTAATTATAATCACTCAAAACTGTTGCTCAATATCCTATGCCTCATGAATAAACACATGAGCTGGTACCCCCACACAATGGGTTACTATTAGTCAACGAAGAGCACACTACTGACGGCTAATCAGAGGTGAATCTGAAATGCATTGTAATAAGAGAAAGAAGCCAGGTGCACAGGGATGCTCACCGTGTTACTGCAGCTTCGTGACGGAATAAAAGTAAGAAACTGCATATTTTCCTCTAGCACTTTCAGCATTTTTGGCTTTAAATTAAGGCTTCTAAAGCACTGTGAATTGATTTGGGGGTACTATGGATACCTGCTTTTGCCAGAACCAATCATTGAATAGATTGAACTTTGTCTAGTGTAGTTTTTCACCACTTTTTCAGTTATTAGGTAGGCCTAGCTATTATCTCTGGGTCCCCTATTCTGTTTTGTTAGTCTACACATCTGCTTTGTGCCAGTACCATGCTGTCTTTGTCACTATAGGTCTGTAATATCATTTGTGGCCAGGTATATTGAGCTATCTCTAGCAGTTTTCTTTCTGCTTAGGATTGTTTTCACTCTCTGTGATCTTTTGTGAATTCTGGGGTTGTCTCTTGCAGCTCTGTGAAGAATGTCAGTGGAATTTTGACAAGAATTGCAAGGTACCTGGGAATGTACCCAAAGGACTCCAAATCCTACCACACATGTACTTATACATCCAGGTTTATTGCTATTCTATTGACAATAGCAAAGAAATGAAATCAGCTTGGGTGTCTATCAGTAGATGACTGAATAATGAATATGTGGTACATACACACAGTGAAATTTTCTTAGCTATAAGGAAAAACTATGAAATTTGCAGGAATACTGATGGATCTGAAAATTATTACATTAAGTGACTGACATGACCCAGACTCATAAAGACAAATATATATATATACATATATATATATACACACATATACATATATACATGCATATATATGTATATACATATATATATATATATATATATTCATATATTTATGTGGCTATGAGAATGGGTATAGTGCATGAGGCTAGAAAGGGGACCACAGAAGGAGGGAAGGTATTTGAAGGTTTGGGAGGTAGTAGAAGACATATGACATGAACATGGAAAGGGGAATAGTGGAGGTTGAAGAAAACATATGATAGGTGAACAGGGGAGAAATGAGGAGAAGGATCAACAAAAACAAATTATATCAAAAATGAAACTTAACCCTTTGTATTATAACTTAAAAAAAAAACAAATTACAAACCAAATGAAAACAACAAACCACTTTTCCTCTACTTTCGAACATCACACAACACTTATGTGGCTGAAAATGGGGGAGGCTGTCTCCTTAACAGTAAGAAAGCAATTCTGCAGGAGACACCAGATGTGGGCCTCCTAACTGAATTATATTCTTGGTCTATCTACCTGGAGGTGGTGTAAGATCCAACAAGATGAGAGGTCATGCCCCAAGACTGCTCTGTCCAAACCTGAAGCACCACTCACAAGACCTAGTGTGACTGACAAGACGAGAAAAGATTTCAAGAGGCTGCTTACAAAGCAGCATGAAGGAAACGTGGTGCCACATCACTAGATGCACTTGTCAAGGCTCGTCGCATTACACAATGAATTGTACCACATGTGAAGGATTGTTCAGGAAACCTGATTTTCAAAAGTCCTGAGTGAAAACCCCACTTGTCAAGAAGCTACTTGAAAACGCGATGCAAATGGAGAAACACAATGTGAAAAAGTCGTTTGTTTAGATGTCATCAAATCAGCCAAGAGGCAGAGCAGCCATTTCAACACTGGGACTACACAGTACAAACATCAGCCCGTTGAACAGTGCGCAGTGTGTAGAGCTTCCCTTTTATGAAACACAGGAAATATTTCTACAATTATTACTAAAGTACTGTCTTCCATCCACATGACCATGTTAGTCACTGTGCTACATGATAGAGTGATTAGGAATTACTATATCCTCCAGAAAAAATGGCTGGCAACTTTGAAAGAAAGACGAAAATGCACAAATGGCCTGGAGTCTCCTAAAAGCTCTTAGCCAAATATCTGACATAACTGTCTTGAATACATGGAAGATTATAAACCAGGAAAGCTGTGGGGCCAGCAGCACCTCACACCACCACTGATCACCCACAAGCTTGGTAGAAACACTACACTACACACACACACACACACACACACACACACACCCTGTCCACATGTTAACAAGAATCTAGTCAGCTTCCACTCAGCCACCTCAGGTGAAGAGGCAAGGACCTGGCTACCAGAAGTGGCTGACGGGGCAACATTCAAAACAGGAGGCCAGTACTGGTGTCTATCCTGACCTGTGCAATCAAGATATGCAAATGTGGGATGGAGAGATGGATAAGCAGTTAAGGTACTGGCCTGCAAAGCCAAATTACCCAGGTCCAATTCCCCCATACCCATGTAAAGCCAGATGCACAAAGTAACAAAGTAGCACATGCATTCAGAGTTCATTTGTAGTGGCTAGAAGCCCTGGCACATTCATTCTCTCTCTCTCTCTGTAATATATATAATGATTTGAACCAAATTAATATTTAAAATAAAATTGAATTTCAAGAAATGTTATCCAAATCCAATTCTAGGTGATAATTAACAAATGGTACTAGTGACAATGGCAGCAAAGGAAGAAAAGTTATCTGGTAAATTATATCTTGGTGAAACAGTCCACTCCCTGGACTTGGGCTAAAGTGTCAAGCTTTTATTTACTTACTTATTTATTTTCTTAACATAAAAATTCCACTGACCTTTATCTCACAGCCTGCTTGGTCTTAAATGCATATCATATAAATAAAAAAAGAGTTCAAATAACCATTATACCCACCAAGTAGTATCCATAAACCAAAAAGTCAGAAGTAATGTTTATGAAATCGTACTTGGCGCCACAGATTGAGTTTTAAGTATCTCTCTTCTATCATTCCTAAGTACTTACTGTTGACATGAAGGATAAACGTGATATGGTGTTTTACCAAAGGATCACTGCAGTGTTTGCAGATGGCTGCAGTAACTGAACACACATGCCTATCTGCACAAGTACGTCATAGCTGGGAAAATGAAGAAACGGCACGCTCATTTAATAGATAATAAGCTTCTACCTGAGGCATCTACAGGACTGAAAACTAGTCTGTGAATTGTAGTAATATTCAAATTAACACTAATTACTGTCTCATTACTACATTTCCATTGTTCAAGCAGATACAAACATTTGGTGGAGGGAAGAGCAGAGCTTCTGAAGTTGTCGTCCCTCTGAGTTCTACCGTGCCAAACCCTGCTAAACCTGCTAAACCCTGAAATAGGCTGGAAGCCCCAATAAGCCACACTGACTCAGGCCTATGAGGAGTGTGATTCAGGCAGCCACAGGCATGGACTCCCTTTTCAAATGTGTAGTGAATCTGAACTTGAACACTGACTACATGGGCCAGGCTGTGTCTCTAATCTGTCACTGTAATGACTTAATCACCTCTACAGACCTATGAAGGGACCTTATTCTGTGTGCCATGACGGACACAGCACCATACCCCTCCCCACAGTTTTGCAAACCATAGGAAACTGTTATGATCAGTTGACCA
This sequence comes from Dipus sagitta, assembly GCA_036346955.1. Taxonomy (NCBI): domain Eukaryota; kingdom Metazoa; phylum Chordata; class Mammalia; order Rodentia; family Dipodidae; genus Dipus; species Dipus sagitta. Next base: position 66,154,931 of record CM070770.1, on the reverse strand, counting down.
CAGCCACCTTTAGCTTGCTGGCCCCAAGCCTAGCAGTCACAGGTAAAGGAGAAAACACAGTCATATCCCTACTCGCGAAGGAAACAACTATGCCCTCTGCCCCTCAAAACAAGCCTCCTGACATTCTCAGGACAGAAGTCTCTGGTTTCAAGGGCTCATCTAACATGGCCATGCCTTATCCATTTGATCAATCATGTGATGCCTTACCCATCTGATCAATAATTTAGCCTACTTCTGGACAGTAACCAGGACAGAACTGGGAACGAGCCCTTGTATCCAAGTCAGGAAAAGTATCCATTGTTTCTTATCAAGACAGTATAACAAAAGAGAGAGAGTCAGATTTTCACAGACCTAAGGAACAACTACTGCCTCCGCAACTGTTATCTTCTTATTGCCACATTCCTACAACACAAACTTCCTTGACCACACTCCTCTCACACACAAATTTCCTAAAGAAACAGTGGCCCAATAAATACTAAATCTATTACTAGTAATTCTTAAAAGAAATATATTTGTACCCAACAAATCATCAAGATAGACAGCAAAGCTTCAACATTTTTATCTATTTATTTATCTGTTTACTGGCTAGACTCAAACTCACTAGCTGAGGATAACACTGAACTTCTGATACTTGCTCCTGCCTCCACCTCCCAATGCCAGGATTACAGCGGTGAGCCCATTACTCCCAGTTAGCTGTATATAGTGCTGGGATCAAATCCTGGGCTTTGTGCATACTAAGCAAGCACTCCACCAACTGAAATACAGTTGTAACGTTTTCTGAAAGAGTGAGAGAGAGAGAGAGAGAGAGAGAGAGAGAACTGGTGACCCGGGCCTCAGCCACTGAAATCAAACTCCAGATGCTTGTGGGCATGTGCAACCTTGCACTTGCCTCACTTTTGTGCATCTGGCTTACACTGGATGTGGAGAGTCGAACATGGGTCCTAAGACTTCACAGGCAAGTGCCTTAACCTCTAAGCCAGCTCTCCAGCCCTAGAATTTATTTTTTTGAAAGAGAGTTACACAGAGCCCAGACGATGTAGCCAAACCTTGAACTCCTGATCCTGCTGAATCCACATATCAAGCGCTGGGATTACAGGCCTATGCTAATAGCTTTGTCATTTGTAATAGCAATTTTTTTCATAATCAGTAGTTGAAAATACTAGAACTAGACCCTGACGCCTTGCCCTGAGATGCACAGTGTCGATTATTTCCCAGTGAACTATAAACAACGAGATGGAGCAGTAAGACAAGAAGTTAATGTTTTCAAGTTCAAATAGTACTCCAATCCAGCCAGGACACAAAACTACCTACCACTCAATGGAGATGTCATATTGTACTGCAACCCAGCCAGGTCACAAAAGCACCTATCACTCGTTGCAGATGTCAGAAATAGGCATCCTGGAACCCAATCATCTTCAGCCCATGCATTCAAGGTCCTGTCTCTTGGGGAAGAGCCTGACATCTACATAAGAGATTTCATACATGGACAGGGCCACTCAGCATTAATTGCACAAAAGAAGCATAAATATGCTACACTGAATTTTACCAATACTTAGATATTCATGAACTTGTAGAATTTCCCTGACTCAAAGGCAAAGGTTTGGAAGTACACACACACACACACACACACACACACACACACGCACGCACGCATACACACACAATCTAACCAAATCTGACTCCTGGCATCAAAACACACTAGGGATAAAAATGAGCTGATGAGTCATGTGTTTTGATGGTAATGAAAGAGCTGAGTGCATGGTGGGAAAGGAGACACAGCATACTGCATCTCAACCCAGCAGACAGCCATCCTACCCACCCACACAGGACCAGTGAATGCCTGAGGGAACAGATAGCCCCAAACTCTACATATACGGTTATCCTATAAATACATACTTAGGAAAGGGTCAAATTATAAATTTGGCACAGTAAAATAGGACCATTTAAATAATATAGCATAATAAAAGTTATAGAACATTTATGAATTATTTTAAAAGTTCCCACTTAATATTTTCAGACCAAGGGTAACCTTGATGCTACCGAAACATCAGAAAGCAAAACTATAGGTAAGCAGGAACTGCTTCAGGATGAGCTGCCCAGGATAACTAGTCTGACTCTTGGGAGGTGTCTTTGAAGGAACCAGGTGTTTGAAATGCACAGCCTGGGCTGAGAACCAGTGGAGGTAGCAGAGTGGTTATTGGGGGTATAAAAGGCTAAGTGAGAAGAGCTCTAATAACCAGAATTTGGATGACTGTAAACAGACAGACCAGGTGCATCTTACAGTAAACCTGCAGAGAAGTGGGGTGAGGAGGAATATAGAGTTAGGCCTAGAACAGACATGGTAGAGAAGTAGGGTGAGGAGGAATAGAGAGTTAGGACTAGAACAGACATAGTAGAGAACTGGGGTAAGGAGGAATGCAGGCTTGGGTCCCATTGCTTACCAAAAGAAAGAAGGAAGTATGTTCTGAATAAAAGGCCATTCCAATGATCCAGCCATATAGATATATGGATGGCATGGATATTTGTGATTGAGGATAAGAAAGAAACAAAGAGGGCTGGAGAGATGGCTTAGAGGTTAAGCACTTGCCTGTGAAGCCTAAGGACCCGGGTTCGAGGCTCGATTCCCCAGGACCCACATTAGCCAGATGCACAAGGGGCCGCACGCGTCTGTAGTTCGTTTGCAGTGGCTGGAGGCCCTGGCGTGCCCATTCTCTCTCTCTCTCTCTCTATCTGCCTCTTTCTCTCTCTGACTGTCGCTCTCAAATAAATAAATAAAAATGAACAAAAAAAATTTTACAAAGAAAGAAACAAAGAGGCATAGAGACAGAATGAAATGGGCCTGCTACAGCCTCTAGCCACTGCAAATAAACTCCAGGTGCATGTACCACCTTCTACATCTGGCTTATGTGGGTATTATCTAGGTCCTTAGGTTTCACAGTCAAGTGCCTTAACCACTAAGCTATGTCTCCAGCCCCTGGTCAGAGTTTTGCAAGTGAAAGCCAATGCTCTGCTCCACACTAGCACTGCCATTTCCTTAAGCTACATGACTGTATTTACACATTCTCCACCAGTACCTTGTTTTGTCATGCAGTGGAGAACAACTCAAAGCTTTACTCAAAGTTGTCTAAGAACCACTCTCCTCACTCAGGGAAAATCCCAAATCCTTATTCTTATTTTGCATAGTCTGCAAAGATCACACCTTCAAGTGAGTCCCATGACCACCAGTAATAGCATTAGCAGCAGCAACAACAGCAATAGTGCTGCCAGCTCAGAGTGCATTAGAAATGCTGATTCTCAGATCTACTAAACCAGAATCCACATTTCAACAACATCTCAATATGACTTAATGAATATCAAAGTGTGAAAAGCATCAACCCACAGGATGGATCTGCAGGACCTTCCCAGCCCACCTGCTTCAGCCCTCTGCACCATCTTTGACCACATTCATGCTCACCCAGCATCGCTGGTCCTCCAAGATGCCAGGCTCTCCCCTGGACGGGGCCTTTGTTCCTTTTACTTAAACGTGCTCCCTGCAGGTATCTCTAAGACTGGTTTGTTTCATCAGCTTCTCTAGATCTTTGCTTGTCTACTTTCTCTTTAAAGATTTCCTTCGTCATCTGGTTTACAATTGAAAAATAAATTTCCAGACATGCATTGTTCTTTTCCCTGCTTTTGTTTTATGTTCTCCCTTCCCTACTTTTTTGAGGGAGGTTGTTTGAATGGATGGATGGATGGATATTCAATTTGTTTTTTAAAACAGGGTCTCATGTAGTCCAGGATAGCCTCAAACTTGCTATGTAGTTGAGGTGGCCTTGAACTCCGACCCTCGTGCCTATATCTGTAAAATCACACCTGGCTCTCCTTCCTTATCTTCTATCCATAGGCACTTACCATCACCTGACACACTCTTGCTTCTGATGACCTATGCTACATCAGGAAATCTGGAAACACATTATTTGTGATCTCCCACCTTGAAGAGATGAAACTTATGTTTCCATTTCTTGAAGTTGTGGTTTAATCCTGACTTGTTTTGACCTATGGGAGGTTAGCAAATAAGACACAAGCATAAATTTTAAAGGACTTGCATACTGGGGCTTTCTATCCTGTTTCTGGAGAATGTTAGAGTTGCTATAAGCAGCTTCTGCTAGTCTGCTGGATGTTGAGCCATGTGGCCAGATACCCATCCTCACCTAAGCATGCAGCTAGCACTAACCACTAGGTGTATGGATAAAGCCACCCTAGCTAGCCAGGCCCCACTGACCTACCACACAATGAAGAACCTACCAATTAACCCAGAGCCTCATGAGAAATAGTGATTGTAGTGTCAAGCCCATACACACAAGGCACTGCCCCTATGAGTGCATGAAACCTCTACAGTGCAGGCTAGTGTGCACATCTTGGTACAGAGCTCAGTACGAAGTGGGAATTCTAATGTATTTTCAAAGAATGGTATAGAGCAGAATGAGGGCCAAGAGAAGCTCAAAGTGCAATCAGTAAACACCTACCAAAGGCAGCCTTCAAACCCAAGGGGCTAGAGGGTGGCTAAATGCCTTCCTGGGTTCATTATAGCTCTGTCTTTGCAAAATTTGGTTGAACAAGATAAAATTTTGCCTACTTAGTTTAGATAAAGAACATTTTAGATAAAAAAAAAATCTATATGACCACATTCAGTGTATCAACATTTTTTCAAAACAATTTTACTTTCCTGGTGTCTAACTTGCCTAACTGCATCATCATGTGGCCTTTAGAATATCTTTCACATTATGGAGCGTTTACTTTCTCCATTTTAAGTGATTCCAGTTTTTAGCAGCTTGTGAATCGTGAATCGTGAATTGTGAATTGACGAACCACATCCCTGCATGTGGCTTTAGCTCTGTCTTGCCAAAGAAGAAAAATCTGCTGCTTTGGATTCATTTCAATAGTTGGAAAGTCAGGCCATCACACTGAACATCTCAGATGTTCCCTACTGCGTCCACATCACATAAATCAGGGAGCACAAGATAGCCACATGCTGCAAAGCCAGTTCTCCAACATGGAGCCTCACCCTCTGGAAAGAAGTGGGAAATGTCAGTGGATCCTATAGCCAGGGTACCACAATTCTCCAAGTGCAATATGACCCTTGGAAACACTAGTTTCTACTAAACATTTTTTTTTTGTTCTTTTTCTTTCTATTGGGCTGAATTGTCATTTTATTGCCCAGACTGGCCTCCAATGTCTAGGCCCAAGTGATCTTCCTGCCTTGACATCCCAAGCAGTAGGAACTGCAGGAACAATCTTTTGAAATATAGAATTAATAAATTATTTTACTTGGTAGGGAAACATAAAAGACAATCTGCAACAAACTAAATGTTTGCCTTTCTAAGAAGAAACAACAGCTTACCAGTCATGACTAGTTTAGGTAACTCACAGAACAAACCTCATCCACGAACCAGCAAGGTCAGTATGTAACAAAAGTACAAATCGAGTGCCTCTGAGCTCTAGGACCTTCAGGGTTTCCTCCAGGAGTGAGAATCTCCTCTAAACAGTAGAATCACATGTCAACACATCTGCCAAGACCTAGTACCTGTCTCCTGATTTTATGGTTTTGATACAAAATTTACCAACTGAATAAGGAACAAAATGCACACCAGAAGTCACTCAGGTCTTCCTTCAAAATCACAGGGTTCTTACCCCCATCATTTTTCCGCCTTCATCACACTTGTTAGTCCATACTACATACAAGTAAAAGGAGAAAATTCACTGAGATTGGACTGTTGTATTCACCAGGATGGGCCAAGTTCCACTGCAGTAACAAATGACCCCATGAAACAGTTATGTGAAACCACAAAGGTTAATTTCTACTAGCCCACTCTGCACTAGCTAGCAGTTGCTGAGGTCTCCTCAAGGACCCAGACTAATGAAGCATCCACCACCTGGAGCTCTGCCAATTACCCAGATGCCCATGGCCACAAGTAACTCAGACTGTTAATGAAGGGACATGTGTCACTTCTACTCACATTTCATTAGCCAAGTGAAGTCACTTGGCCAAATTCAACTCCACATATAAGAAAATTCAATTATATTACATGGACAGCAATGACTTCAGTGGTCTCTATATACTCTGTCACTCTGACTTAGAGCCATGTATGTATTTAAGAATATGGTCCTGAGACCATTTGAACTGAAGAGCACCCTTCTAGATGCCAGTTGGGAGATGAAGATGAACCCGACAGAAACCCTGTCTTTAAAGGAAGTACTGAGACCAAAACTAGCAATGCAAGGTGGTAATCCCACCTGTTTGGGAGACTGAGGCAGGAGGATAACTCAAGGCCTGCCTGGGCAACTTAGTGAGAGAGATCCTGTCGAAAAATGAAATTTGAAAAAAAAATGCAAAAAGGGCTAGGTATATAAGTCACTGGTAATATATTTGTCTTGGATGTGTGAGACCCTGAGTCCAATCCCCAGTAACCAACACACATACAGACACACACACACACACACACACACACTCACACACACACACACACGAGGCATTGATAACAGGGAAGATTAAGCAAAGATGACATGGATGAATAGAAAGAAAATAAGATAAATTGCATCCATGATAAAAAATGTCCATTGCCAATAAAAAGAAACCACGTTCAATGACAGCCTAAATACTGTCAAGTTTTAGACATAGACAATTTCATTTAAAGAAATGACATCTACAAATGGGCAAGGTGTAAGCATGAGGATGTTCAGACAGAGAATGGCATGTGTGGAGGCAGCAAGCGAGGACATTTTCATCCATGGGCAAAGAAGGACCAAACAAAGAGGGAGAGTGAAGTTCAAGACACTAAAGGAGGAAGAAGAGAGGAAGAGCAGGAAGCCAAATGTTCTTGACCAGAAAAGAGAAGGAAAAAGTGGAACAGGGAAGGACTCAGGTAGAGGTGCAAATGAAAATGGAAAAAGGCCTTGGACCAGCACAAATGAGGGGGAAAGAGCTCTTCTCTCAACCCATACGTCCCATAAGAAAACTCAGCCTCCCCAGCTTTCTTTCATGTGACCCATAAAATGTAACTCATCTTTCCTTCTATCTGCTCTTCCCTGAATGAAGGCTTGGTCATTTGAGGCTTGGATCTGATAAAACCAAATAGGTCAGATGGGGAGACCCATCTCAGTTGAGAGACTGGCTTCTGGCCATGCCCCCCCCCCAACTAAAAGAATGATCCTTTGTACAGCTAAAGGGAGTTAACTCCAAGAGAATGTTTGTTCTATTTGTCCGGAGTTTGTTTCCTATCTCCCAGGATATTTTCGAAGCCACTCCTTAAGTACTAAGCCCAAGGCTTGATTTATATCTGTTTGTTCTGGAATCTGCAATCTTTCCTCTTCAGAGTTTTGGCCCTTCAAAATGGCCAATCTAGGTTAGCCCTGCCATAAGTGTCTGGCCATCAAAAGACTCGACTGCTTATTTTACATAGAGCCTATGATTCTTTAAGTGATCAGAACCTACGTATTGTTGCCAACCCCATTGTTCCTATACAAATAGTCAAATCTGCCTGTGACCTGAATGTGTGTGCTTCCTTACTGCTGACTCATCCTTTCACCAGTAGGCCCAGTGGTCTATCAGACAGAAGACTCCTATTCCATGGTCAGGGCACTTGTAACAGCCAGTAGGCTTCTTAGGGCTCACTGGGATCCACAAAGAAACAACCCCATCCCTAGGACAAGCTGGGATGTGGCACTCACAAATGGATGCTATCAAACCGAACACTGTGTCGCACAAAGACTCTCTGGGCTTTGCACACAGAAATGGAACTGCTGGGTCATAGAAGCCTCATATTTAATCTTTCAAGCAACTACTAGTCTATTTTCCAATGCAGTTGCACCACTGTACATTCCCATTAGCAGCATGTGAAAGTTCTAGTTTCTCAGGCTAGAAAGATGATGTAGAGGTTAAGGCATGTGCCTGCAGAGTCTCATGATGCAGAACAACCTGGGCTCAATTACCCAGTACCCACATAAAGCCAGATACACAAAGTGGGGCATGCATCTGCAGTTCCTCTGCAGTGGCTAGAGGCCATGGCAAGTCTATTCTCATTCTTATTCATATTCATAGTCTCATTCTCATTCTCTGTCTTGCAAACAAACAAACAAATAAATAAATAGAAACTTGGTAATTGTATTTTTAAAAAGGAAGTTCAAGTTTCTCTTCATTCTCATCAATAATCTGATTATTGTAGCACTCTAGTGAGTGGTAACAGTATCTCACTGAGATGTGGATTTACAAATCCCTGATGAGTAATGGCCTTGAGTATCTTTTCATGTACAGACTGATCATGTGTGTATCTTCTTTTGAGAAAGGCTGAGTTCTATTGCACCCATTGTTTAATTCAACAATTTAACTTTTTATTATTGACTATAAGTGTTCTTTATATGCTTTCATATAAGCACTCAATCAGGTGTGATTTGGAAATATTTTCCCCATCCTGCCCACTTTTTCTATTGTTATGATGTAGGCTTTGGGGGTTCAGAGGTACTGTGAATCCCAACTTTTGGATCCTTACCCTATTTTAGCAAAAAAGTGATAAAAATGGATTCTGAGCAGGATAATTTATGAATTATTAGGTTTACTTAGGAAGAAATTATGAATTATGAGGTTTATTGTATGGGGAATTAAGATCCATGTAGGAAGCCAGCTGAAAAACTCAAGCCAGAGGAAAATTCTCCTCCTTGCCTGGCTGGAAAGGAGAGGGGAGAAGGAGAGACCCTCCATCACAGAGAAATCTCCTGGGGTAAGTAATATGGGCTCTACAAGAGCTACCCACACCCACATGTGGAAGGCCAAGCATAGGAACCAGAAGGTCTCCTTCACATAAAAGATCAGAGATTAAGAAACAGTGAAGCACTCAGACATCAAAGAAAAAATCATACACATAATCAAAGCGAGAAAGCACCCCAAAGCAAGACACATGCAGAGAACAAGCAGGAAAATATTCAGGCCAGAGAAGTCTCCCCCTTCCTAGACTAGAAGCAGACTTACATGCAGTCCAGACAAGGACACAGAAAAAGAGGAGGGATCCATGTGTTCGACCCCCTTTATACATCAGACATCCAGTTATGGTGAACCTTGCGATCAGACACAGGTGTGTAAGGAGAGACCTAACTGGTTCACGGACTCAAGGGGTTGAGCCAGAAAGGGCCAAGATCTGACTGGTTAGTGGACTCAGGGGACTGACCCAGAGAGTTGAGGAAAAAGCAGAAAGTTCCTGCTGGGGGCGGGTCACTGGCAGCCATCTTTGGTGAGAAGGAGCAGATATGAGTTCTAGTTTAGCCAGGAAAGACAGAATGGTATCTCCTTGCTCCTTCTTTGGGCTTGTGTCCTTAACTACCTACCTGTACAAAACTATCTTACCCCTGCTTCTCCTTAATCCAGTGTTCTTCAGTAATTATTTTTAAATGAATATATTTTTTATCACAAAGAAAACCTGTGACCAGCTCATAAGAACATGGTGAGTCAATGAGAGAACAGAATGTGGAAAGGTGGCTCAAGTCACCTGCTTCTGGCCTTGGGTCTCCTTCACTGGACCCAGAAGATCCTCTGGTTAAAGTGGTTCATGAGGATGAACTAAGACAACAGAAGGATGTCCTACAGTTTAAAAAGAAAAGAAAAGAGGCTTTGCTGGAACCTAACCTGTACTAAATCATAAGTAGCCTACAATTTGGTTTTTTTTTTCTTGAGAAACATTGAAATTGGTGACTAACACCACCTTTGCCCCCAACACACACAGTCAAAACAACTAGAATAGGCCCAGCATCAGTAAGCACTATTGTAAGCTTATACTTACAAGTATTTGCCCACAGAGTTAAAGGCCCTGGGATCATCTTCCCTCCCTTCCCACCCTGTACTGAGACCAATGAGCACTACTCAGCTTTATTTTGGTTGAGGAATTTCAAATAGAGAAAAGAAGGCACAAGCCTGGAAACATCGTATGGAGAGAATGGTGTGTATTTTTACAGCTGTAAGAGCTCAGTATAGAAAATACCCAAACCTTTCATGTAGGTAATAATTGCTATTAAAAAAAATCAGCCTTCGAAGTACACACACACACACTGTGTCATGCTGGAACAGTGGAAAACCATCAAGGAAAGATGTGCTTTTAATAAATCTGTTTTAATACTGGCATGATATTCAAAATGTAATTTTCCCAAGAGAAAATTAACCTCTCAGATAATGCACAGAACATTATCATAGTAACTTAATGCTTCCTTTGTGGTGCTAACTCTAAATTAACATACAGATTAACATACAAATGCAAACAAGATTAGCCTATTATTAGAGCAATCTCAAAATGCTATTAATTATAAATTCTTTATTGGTTCATAAGCAGGATGACTGAATGTTCATACCATTCTGTGACATGTGCATTCCTGGTAACCTCTATGATGTCAGTGCCCATCTTCCATGGAAAAAATTCTTATGAAAAGAACAATCTATAAATAATTTTAAAATATATATCCTATAAGCAGTAAAGTTTATGAAAAGAAGATATAAAAGCTATGTTCAAAACTCAGTTCCACTGTGCTATTTAAAATATGTATATAAAGGGCAGACTATAAGACATGTGAGTGAATTATAATCATCTATCATAATTCAGAGATAGAAAGTAAGTTATATGACAACTAAGATGGAAGTAAACCTAAAATGTAATGTAGTACATATAATTGAAGAATCATTCTGTTTTTTAAAATTTATTTTTATTTTAACTTATTACAGAGAGAGGAGGAGACACAGGGAGAGGGAGAGGGAGGGAAGGAGAGAGAGAGAGAAAGAGAATGAGCATGCCAGGGCCTCCAGCCACTGCAAACGAACTCCAGACACATGCATCCCCATGTTCATCTGGCTCACATGGATACTGTGGAATTGAACCTGGGTCCTTAGGCTTCACAGGCAAGCACTTTAACTGCTAACCCATCTCTCCAGCCCCATTAAGAATCATTCTTAAAGCCAGGTGTGGTGGCACAAACCTATAATTCCAGCACTTGGAAGGATCACTGTAAGTTCAAGGTCAGGCTGGGCTACATAAAAACAAATATGGTACAGATGTTTCCTGAGAAATGAAACACTTCCTCCTAGAGGGAGAAGTAAGTCTCATAGAACTCTGGAAACTCATGAAACCTGCCAGGCTCAGGAAGTTCAGTGTGGTTTCAACATAAAATGTCCCCCATTGCCTGAGATGTTTTGAATGCTTGGTTTCCAGCAGGTAGCAATCTGAGAAGGTTGTGGCACCTTCGGGAGGTAGAGCCTTACTGAAAGAGGTGTGTTACTGAGGATGTACCTTGAATTTTATTAGTCCAGCCCACTGGCTCTTTAGAGCTGGCTCACTAAGACAACTTCTTTCCTTCTGCTGTAACAATATGTGATGCCCCTGATGCTTGCTCAACCATGCTTCTTCCACCATGACCACACTCCCCTTGGAAACTGTAAACCAAAACAACCCCTTTCCTCCCATAAGCTACTTCTGGTTGGATGTTTTGTCCCAGCAAAGAGAAGGTAACCATAACACTCAGGAAAGTTACAGGATTCACAGTCCACTCCCAAGGTTATAAAAGGAGTAATCAGGATGGCAACCAGTGGCCTGCTATGCACAGCCCTGGGTTCCATTCCTTGTACTGCATAAAACCAAGTATGGTTGCCCATTCCTATCATGCCAGCACTCAAGAGGCAGGGGCAGGAACGATGGAAATTCAAGGTCATCTTCAAGCCAGTCACCACTGCATGTCTCAATAAAGCACAAGGTGGGATGGAAATATCTCAGCTGGCAAAGCGCTTGTTTTGCAAGCATGAAGACCTGAGTTCAGATCCCTCAAAAATGCATGTAACCTAGGCATGGCTCACACACCTACAATTCCAGTGCTAGGGTGCCAAATCAGTGAGAGACTCTCCAAAAACAAATTTAAAACAAAAATAGGGCTGGAGGAATGTCCTAGTAGTTAAGGCAAATTGCCTGGGAAGCTTAAGGACTCAGGTTCAATCCCCCGGTACCCATGTAAGCCAGATGCACAAGGTGGCACATGTATCTGGAGTTCATTTGCCATGGCTGGAGGCTCTGGCATACCCATTCCCTCTATCTGCCTTTCTCTCTCTCTAAAAAAGAAATAAATATTTTTAAAAATTAAAGTAGAGAGCAACTAAAGACAGCCAATGGCAATGTTAACCTCTGACTGCTTACACACACATACACACATGCACAAAAAATTATAAAAAAATTTTAGGGCTGGAGAGATGGTTCAGTGGTTAAGCGCTTGCCTGTGAAGCCTAAGGACCCCAGTCCGAGGCTCAATTCCCCAGGACCCACGTTAGCCAGATGCACAAGGGGGTGCATGCATCTGGAGTTCGTTTGCAGTGGCTGGAGGCCCTGGCGTGCCCATTCGCTCTCTCTCTCTCTCTCTCTCAGTCTCTCTCCCTCTTTCTCCCTCTGTCTGTTGCTGTCAAATAAATAAATAAAAATAATAATAAAAAGTTTTAGACCACAGGCAATTGAGAGGGGAGAGAAGATGCTATAATGAAGGTGTCTACAAATTGTACAAGGAGCTCTATGGATTCAGCTTTTGAGTGGTCACCCATGCTGGGATGGGCTTTGGGGTGATGCAACTGCTTTTGAGTCACTCATGCTTTTGTAAGTAACCCTAATAAAACTCTGGCTCAATGAGCCAGAACTGGATGGAGTTGGTTTTTGGGTCTGCTGTCAGTACCCAATCTGAGGTGAACAGACATTTGTTCCATCTCTCCAGGAAAAGTCACAGAACCAAAAAATAAAAATAAATAAATAAAAACCCCTCAGTGTCATTTCTGGTTCACATTCTCTGTGTACACACTGTTTCTTCTACTAGTGCTCAGTGCAATCTTCAATGTTTAAGTCAAATAAAGAAAAATGCATTTGGGAGTGGAAAGCAATCGCCTGTGTGTCTGTCTATATCCCTTAAGTTGGCACAGGACCTGCAAAGTAAATAACAGCACACAGCAGTGTGAAGTAGAGATAATGCCCACATTTATCCAAGGAGAACTGAAATAGGAGGCAAACTTCATGTTCATAGGTCCAGTGGGCATACCAGCAAAAATTACTTCAATCCTCATCTTACACTGATAACCAGTCTGATATCTCATCCTCATGTTCCTGACACCCTCCAACCTTCAGGCCTCATCTGTTCTCTATCTGTCACCTACCTAGGTGTCCACACCATGGATCTTACATCATCAGTCAGAACAGCTCTAGGTCATAGCTTACAAAACCCCTCTGAGGCCAGGTGTGGTGGTACACACCTGTAATCCCAGCACTGGGGAGGAAGAGGGAGGAGGATCACAGGCCAGCCAGAACTACACACACACACACACACACACACACACACACACACACACACACACACCACCCTGGGATAGCGCTAATCCTCCACATCTGTGATTCTTATCAAACTGGCCTTCATTATTTTGTCATTAACAGACCCTATACATAACCTATTCCTTTGGTCCACAGTCCCATTTTGCCTCCACCACTACCCCATCCAGTTTCCTCACTATCTGGACATTGACCAATTATTTCAAAATACTTATCCTTGTGTTCAAGAACTGCTGCCCCCTAATTTCTCATAGACTCTCTTTTGCCTTCTCTCTCACTCTGATAAATTCTAAATCCCATACAGGTCTCTTCCTAATCCCAGGTTTGAGTCAATACTCACTGAGCAGTAAGTACATGCAGCAAATAATCTTCCATATTTATTGCAGCAAATAATCTTCCATAGTTATAGTAATATATCTGATTTTATCAGAATTTCCTAAAAATGTTCCAAAACACTGGAGCACCCAGACATCACTCCCATCCACCCCCTGCTTCTCTACAGGTGGCCAACACCTCTTCTGGAACTGGTGAGATCAGGGGCATTCTACAAATGTAACCCCTTTCCTCCTCAACATGAGCTCCTCAGAGTCCCCATCCTCCTTTCATTCCTCTGTGAGCTCAGAGGAAGCACTGTCTCTTTTTTTTAAGTCTCCCTCTGTATCTAAGCTCTCTGTGTCTCTAATCTCATGTGCCTACTGTTTTGCACTATTCTTGGTGCTGGGGACACAAACATAAAGGAGGTGCTGCCTGAACTCAAGGAGCTCACTAGCTAGTTAAGTGATCAATGCGTGAATATATGGGCAACAGAAAAACACTCAGAGGGTAGACATTACCCCTTTTCCAATCTCGGTCATGCCAGAGAGCAAAAGCAAACACAAAAGTAGTTATGGGAGTGAACTGTTAATGCAAAGTAAAACAATTTAAGAAAAGATACACCTGAAATTTACTAAGGACGTTACATGTGTCAGGTGCTGTCAACTAATCCTCACCAAAATCCTATAAAGGAAATAATATTATCATCTCCTTTCACACATGAAAAACTGAGGCACAGAGAGCATGAGATGTTTTCCTAGGATCCCCCAACTTGGAAGTAACAGCATTAGGGCTCAGTGTTCTTTGATTCTAGATCTATGTTTTAAATATAGTGTACTGAAAAGAGATGAAGGGCGATTATAGGTAGGTCGATGTGGTGTTTGAATGAGAATGTATGTCCAATGTTCATTCAGGTGTTTTATTAAGCTTATAACTTGGACCTAGCCATCTGGATGGAGAAGGTGTTACTGGGGGGCCGATCCTCGAGTCCAGCTCTAAGGTGTCACTGTGATCAGATCTGAATTCCAGCCTAAAGGTGTAGAGAGAGCTCTGACAGTTCTGTTTTGAGCTCTGGCAGTTTTGTGTGTGCTGGTGCTGGTGTTTTGTTTGCTGCAATTTTTCTCCTGGCTTGGATGTATGGAAGCTTCTCTCAACCATTAATGTACTCATTCTCTAAGGCCTCACAATCCAATTCCACTCTTTCCTTCAATGCAGCATTGGTGCTACAAATGCTGGAGCCCTGCTCAGTCCCAATCCTCATCCTGATGGATTCTCCTCACAGTACATCTGCACTGCTGCAGCCACCTCTGATGGGCACATCCTTTCTCCCTGGAGCTCTTCGACTCTGAGTCTCCGTGCCTCACTTTCCCCTTCACCTTCTCCCTTTCACCTTTGCTACTTAAGTGGAAGCATGTTCCCCACCTTCCATGCTCAGCCCCATTTCTCTGTTCAGTGATCCAATGCACTTCCACAGCTTCTGGGTGAGCATCTTCCTGAAGTTTCTCTCTCCCACCTGCTGCACATTTCTATCTGTATGTCTTATCTAATGCAGAGGAAATCGCTTGCCTGTAAAATCTGAATGGGAGGAACATCAGCTATACAGAAGGAGTAAAGCAGTGACTAGCAAGTGTATGGAGGGAGAGAAGTAGGGCAAGTACATCAGAGAACAGCTTTATGTGTTGCAAACATCTAGAAATCTAACACACAACAGGAATATTACAGGTGACAATGCCACGTTATTTTTTGAAAAATCGTTAAGAGACAAGATTGTAGTTACACTAATTTTAAAAAATAATAATTAAAAAGAGATAACTATGGGAAATGACAAATAGGTTAATTTGCTCATCTGTAGTAATCACTTTCCTATGTGGCTATACATACAAATATCAAAACATGTTGTATACCTTAACATATATGATAAATTTTAAAATAAAATTTGAGAAACTAAGACTTAGCTTATGTTTTGTTCATAAAAATGTTCTTGTAAACTGTTCTCATTCTACCAGTGAGTTCCCCATTCTTCATGTCCCAAGGCTAAGGCTTTGCAGCTATATTCACATTCTTCCCCTTGTCCCACACTTCCACTAAACCAGCAAGCCCTGAATCTATGCCCATATGACATGCCCAATCATTCCATTGTCACATCCTCTTGTTTCATTCCCAATAACTATTACCCCTCTCTGACTACTCCAGTTCATGATGTATATGCCCCTGACATGCCTGAACATCTTACTGAACCATAGCTACGGGGGAAAGTCCCTAGCCCCTTGAGAACAGAGAATGTTTCATGATCTGTAATCCAGGGGACTCAGGTTTACTGACTTAATAGGTCATGTTTTCTCCTCCTCATAACCCTTCAACATAATTTCATATCCACACTGGGACCACTGGAACTAGCCTAGGCACTGTGGCCTTATGTAAGCTCATCGGTAGTGCTGTCATTCCTTGTCCCACATCTGTTTTCTCTCATTCTAGTAACAACGACATTTCATTTTCCTTCAGGGAACTGTCCCTCCCCAAATGTTGGACTGCTTAGCAAAGGTCAACATTTCCCTCACTTCAAGGCTAGATATGGGGCCCAAGCTGACCCACCCAACTACTGCTCCTACCCTGGTCAAACAGATTGACCCAAATGTGGGGACATGACCTCATTCAGTGAACAGGACCCATTGCAGTCCTTCTTAGGAATTAAGTTCATTACTGTGCAAGAGATGTACTAAGACTCACATGACCTTTTCTGCTTTCTAGAAAACACCTGCTTGGGATTGAAGCTGACAGAGGGACATAGAGACACAGTGCCCATGATTAGCCTCAGGTTTTTCATCTGCACAAGCCCAGAAAGTACTCGTGCCTAAGAATTTATGAGGGGAGCACATGCTTGTGTGCATTAGATACACCTCTACCTGGACCATAAGCAACATTCCCATAGGCACAGTCACTAATATTTCTGCAACGAAACGAAATGATGCCATAATTAATGATGTTGGGTTGGGTCAGGACAGGTTTTGCTATGAAAAATACACTGATAGGACATGGTATGTCCATAAAAGATTTCACTTACTGTTCTCAGAACTGCACACCAGGTCATGTGGATCTGTTTCAACTAACAAAGTCCCTGTGTCTTCAGTTGCTTATTTGTTCATTTATTTAGGTGGCATCATAATCTGTTGAGGTCTGGACACTTGTACCTGAAAGAGTCTCATCTTTATTTGCCATGAGCCTATTAATGTTTCCATTTTATTTCCATACGCACATGGGGGTTAAATTTAAAAGACAGCATTTTGATTGTCTAAATTAAAAGGCTGGCCATCTTTATATTGTATATGCCTTGTAAACACCAATGCTCTCCAACCAGGAGACAGGATGCTTTAGTCGGCAGACTGTCTGGTCAATTGCCTCAGCCCCTTACCTGCCCTCACTAATCTTGGGGAAAGCATAGCCAGTCCTCACTCGGCTTAGGAAGGACCAGACACAAAACTGCCTCCCCTCCCTTTCCAGCCCTATTATAGCCTGAGGGCAATCACTGACTGGAAAATCACAACTGCTCCATGCAGAAGTCCTCAGGAACCACAACATTCTTTCATTTTCCTTGGAGCTGTGTTTGCCGCTCTCTGGGGTCCTTGTAGAGCATACAATGCTTTCTTTGT
The DNA here is from genome assembly GCA_036346955.1 of Dipus sagitta. NCBI lineage: Eukaryota > Metazoa > Chordata > Mammalia > Rodentia > Dipodidae > Dipus > Dipus sagitta. Next base: position 66,137,617 of record CM070770.1, on the reverse strand, counting down.
GTTGTTTCAGCCATTTATCCACCATTATCATCAGGACACCTGATTTCCATAGCAATCCCTGAGGTGGACTGAACAACTATTACGGTGGCCTATTTTGGAAAAGCGAGTCAGGTTGTTTAACAATCAGTCTATCCCAAATCCAGCATGACAGTGTAGGGGAAAACAATGTAACCAGTGGCCAAGTACACCAAATACTGTGTGACTTGCTTCAAGAAGTTTGTAAGTGGTCACGTTTCCAGGGGCTGTGGTAACACAGCCTGTTACACAGAGCCCTGACCAGAAAATCTTCAACTGCTGGCACACCTAGTCAGGACCATAATCTTTCTTAGTCATCTGCGCATTCTGCACTGTAATAATTATATGGTTGGACTTTGGGTGTGTTTGTTAAGTCAGAGGTCAAAGCACAACTTGGACACTTGTGATATATCCATTTTAGTTCTCAATGACATGCTTATCCCCACAACAATATTCAGCTCTTAGTAAGACGTCTAAGTACTTCTCTTTCCAAAAAAAAAAAAAAAAATAGTCAGTTCATGGTATATTATGCTTGTGCATGTGTGTGTGTGTGTGTGTGTGTGTGTGTCCCCGCATGTATGTGCATGCACGCGCATGCAGTATGTGTGGTGTGGCCTGTGATGTAATGTATGGTGCATGCATATATGGGCAGGGGGTGGAAACACATGGCCCAATGTGCATACAGAGGTCAGAAGAGAAAATCAGGTATCTTGGCTCTATCACTCACCTGCATGTTTAAGACATATTCTCTCACTCGACCTGGAGCTGCCTTTTTTGTCAGCAAATCTCAGTGCCTCTCCAGTCTCCAATACCTCCCACCCCAACACACGAGATTGGCGTGACAGATGTGCATGGCCACATCCAGCTATTTCCATGGGTGCTAGGGAATGGAACTGAGGCATCTCAGGCCTCTGCGTCTTCATGTGTATGCATCAGACCTTCTCACCCACTATGCCATCTTCCTAGCTTTATTATGCGCTTTCAAACAACTACTCAAGTTCTTTTTTCTTGTCACTATTTTAAAAATAAAGTGTTTATTCCAGGTGTCACAAATGAAATAAAATTAAATGTAAAAAAGAAGAGAAAGATCCTAGACCTTCACTCAAACCTCACTCTTGTTCCTTTTTCTGGTCTCATGTTCCTCCTAGGATTAATTCAAACCTACAAGTTTATTGATGTTAGTTGTTCCTTCCTGGTACTCTCAGATGCAGAGAGGTATGATCTGCAAAACTAGTGAGAACATTGCAAGAGTAATTTCACCCAAAGCTGTATGTAAATTTTATTTTGATAATAATCAAAAGGACAAAAGCATAACATGTGTGTGCATGTATGTATTGTCCAGCATGCATGAATATCTATAAGCATTCATTTTTACCATTCAGGAAGCCAAAGTTGGCTTCTTTATCATTGGATACAATTTGAAATAGCTCAGTAACACATTCCCAAGGCACAGCAATAATAGGAAAACCCAGACACTGCTTCATAGATCTTGAACCAACAACACAATACCCCTCCCAGCCCAGGGGATATTTCTAGGTCAGGACTCCCTCAGCCAGTCGCACATAACTGGACAATTTCCCAGCACACTACCCTGCTTCTCTGGCTGACCTTTAAGGCTAAAACCTCTCTGGATAGAAGTCCATGAAAAATAGTGATAAGGCAAATTCAGCTGCTTTGGGGATCACAAAAATGCAGTTTTTCACTTCACACAGAACCCCAAAGGCCACATACAAGCCATTCCTTGTCTATGAGGTTAATGCAATAGACGCACCATCCTCTGGTCATGTGCTCCAATGTTTTATCCAATTCCCTTCCCCTACTCTCCCATCATTTGCCTCATCATGAGAAATATGCATGTGAAAACAACCAGCCAAGGTCAGGGCTGACATTCTTGGGTGTAAAGAGCTGTTCTGTGCCTAGCCAGATGTATCACACAAGCAGGAGCCTGGGATTAAACATCCATTTACTCTGCTGCTTACAAAAGGCCTGAGAACTTTTTAGGGAAGTACATTCCACTGCCATCCAACCCATCAGACAAGTCACGTCTCTTATTTCCAGTGTCATCCATGAAAGCCCCAAACTCACTCCTCATTTTTCAACCTTACAAGTATCCCATTATTCACGGGTCAAAATTAATCATCAGAGTGGTGGCTCCCAGACATCTTTGAACAGATTCCTCCTCCTTACCTGGAAAAATACTTCTTCTGACCTTACTCATATAAACTACATTCAGAATTAAATTCAAATACAATTTAACATAACAAGCTTTATAATATAATTGTTTTTATATTGATCTTCCCTTTCCTCCACCTCCAGCAAGCTTATCCTATATTTAATGGGCTACACTATGGATAAATGAGGGAAGAAGGCCATAACCTCCAACATAAAACTATTTTTAACTACTTAAGCTGTTTTAAAACTGTCTATAAAGCTCATATAACTTGGCCATGAAAAATTCATTTTCCTGATCTTTAAATTTTGCACCTTCCATTTTAAAAATACCTATTTCCATATCTAAATAAAGTTTAGATCACATTTATTTCAACCTTTCTCCTCTGATTCCAATTCAGCAAACCTTTTTACAGCAGGCCTAGCTATGTGCTGAGCAATGCATAGTTAACTCACTCTATTATCTCGAGATTTATCATTTTACAGATGAAGAAGCAGGGGCTCCATTAAGTTCAGTGACTTTCCCTCTTCCACAGCCTTGCTCAGTAAGTAGCCAAGTTGCGGGGGGGGGGTCCAGGTAAAGCATCTCCCCAGTCTGGCTTGCATCTGGTTTTACTCTGTGAAGTCTTGTTTACAATAATTTACATGAGTGAGGAGATTACTATTGTTAACCTCAGGCTTGGAATGAAGACTTTTAGGCAATTCATAGAAGATAAATACAGCAACTGAACATTGCAAACCATCTGTTCACAAGATTGACTCCCTAGATTCAAATAATCAGAAATTAATTCCTTTTGTATAGTTTTAGTCCACCTACAATTGTCAATAAGTGTCTAGTCTTAGTTTGTCACTACCATTTTCTAACCAGTAGACTGTTAGCTCCAAGAGCCAGAGCAACAGATTAGTGACAGAAGACAAAGGCTTCTTTTCTTCCCTTGTCCCATGCACACCTCCTACCCTCAGGCAGCCCAGCAGGGGTCAATAGTACTAGATACTAAGGGCGGGGAGCTCCCATTCAGAGCTGAGCTGGCCCTAGAAGAAAGGCAGGGCATACTATAGCTGACACTTACATTAAGAAAAATATGGTATGTGCTGATGTACTAACAGCCACTGACAATGATTACGGTCAGGCATCACTTCAGGATTTCAAAGCACAACCATTCACAAATTGCAAACATTTTGTGAAAACCTAACAAAGCATAATGCTATCTCTATAACCAGAAGCAAAACATTGTTCCCTTCTAGAAGTCAGGCACGTTCCATCATCTTGTTTGATTCCTTCTGTTACTCTGAATACAAGATCTTTACTGAACAGAAGAGACCCACCAATGCTTCACCACCACCCCCACCCCATACAAATATTCAGGCCAAAAATTTTTACCTCTGCTAAGATGCCACATAAAACATGACACTGATATTCAGGGTAGACATCAAAATTGTAGCTTTACTGTGGTGAAAATCCACTACCTTACTCACCTGGAGTATCACACTGAAAATATTAGAAATACTCCCAGGGTCATGAATCGCTTCAAAAATAATAAGTTTGCTGGGCATGGTGGCACATGCCTTTAATCCCAGCACTAGGGAGGCAGAGGTAGGAGGATCACAGTGAGTTTGAGGCCACCCTGAGACTACATAGTGAATGCCAGGTCAGCCTGGGCTAGAGTGAGACCCTACCTCAAAAAAAACAAATAATAATAATAATAGTAATAATAATAATGTTTTAGTTCCAATTTTCAATATGTTGAGATTAGACCTCCTTCAAGATGAACTTGGTGGAAACAAGAGAACATCAGAGACATTTGCAAATTGTTTACTGCCCACAGCTGACCCACAGCTGGCTTATTGCTGGAAAGAAAGAATAACAAAAGGATGTCCAAAGTGTTAAAAGGTTAGTGCAATAAGGGCAGAATAAGACATACATTGGGCTTTTACAGTGGGTGATTTGTATTCCTGAACTCATTTTACCACCTTGGAGATTTGGCCCAGGCTTATGTGCCTTGGATCTCCAGGGAAATGCTTCATGCTGTATAATAGTAGATCTCTTTACTCTGGTTATGGAATCAGTTCCAGGGGCCTCTGTAACCTCAGAGAGCACTGTCTCTCTACAGTGGGGTTGTAAATACCACAGTAAGCAGTACTTGGTGCAATTTGTATGTAAACTGTCTTCGTGCCTGTTTGACATGAAAAGCCATAAAAGTCCTTTAATGTTTTCTTGGTGTAAAGTGGGTCTGGTGACAATTCTCCCTCTCACTACATATTGTGGGATTCTGAAATATCTAAGCTCTAGGGTTCAGGAGGACATTGTGTCTCTGCCCTCAAGTCATGAAGCTCTCTAGCATCCACAGGTCAGGGTTTGTCTGAGCTAAGTAACTAGGAATTACAACTGGATTCTTGCTTCCAGTCTGCAGAGTCACTAAATTAAAATTCAGGGGAACGAGGATATCACTCTTCTCTTCCCACCTGATTGAGAAAGTCACTAAAAGGTAGGATTTATGAGTGAGCGAATCAAGGCCAGAGCCTTGGGTCTCTGTCATGGCTTTGCCACTGCCCAGTGGAATCAACTTCTCCCTGCCCCGGTTTCTTCCTCCAAACAAGGACCTCTTTAAAATTAAGAAGGCTTCTTTCCAAATACACAATGTTAGCAGAACTGCAGAGAAGTCTCTGGAAAGATCAGACAACTGTACTTTCAGCTTGGCTGCCCTACCAGAGTTCGTGTTTCTTCCACAGTAGAAGAAGCCAGTAGAATCCAACTGGCAATTCTGCAGGTGACAGGCACAAAATTTGACTGCCTTCCCTTACTTCTTTTTTTTTTGGGGGGGGGCGGTTAAAGGAAGGAAGGGTGACATACGAACTCGCATTTCTTGCCCTGGTCTCTGTCCTCCATCACACTGGCTTTTCTGGAATAGTCCTCCCTCGGAAAGAGGTAAAGGGTTAGACCTCGCCCCCCAGTGCCCTGAGCGTCCCCAAGGAGGCCAGGGCCAAGGTGGGGGTTGTCCGGTCAATCTGGACGTGGAGCGCCTTCGCAAAGGGTGTCAGAAGCGGTCTGTGCGCTCTTCTCCAGCCGCGCGGAGCCGCGCCTTCCTGTCCCTCGGCCACCCACAGCACACGGGCTGCGGGCCCAGCGAACACCCCTCCCCGTACCCCCCCTTGCTTCGCCAGTCGCGTTTGAGTCCGGTAGGGCTGTGCCCTGGTCAGTACAAAAGAAGTTGTGAGGTCCTTATGGGACCCAGTTACGGAGCATAAGGGAAGAGGACATAAGACGAAGTCAAGGCCATTTAGGAGGTAATATTTCCGAATCGGTAGTGCTTCCAATTATCCCATAATATCACCCCAATTTATTAACATTTTACCACGGGAAGGCAACTCCGCGGAAAATCCGCCTGCAGCACCTCACACCAACTCTGCGCCCCCGGAGGCCACTCAAGTCCCGTCTCAGCGCCACGCAAGTGGGTACCAGCCCGCTCCACCCATGAAAACTCCCGAGTTCCCCACGCAGAACCGGGTCCGAGGCTTCCAAGGTCTCTCTCGTCCCTTTCCAACCCCGCGGCTGAACCGCCACCCCGATCCCCCCAGCCCTTCCCGGGTCCGGGGTCCCGCCCCTCTGCCCTCCCCCTTCCTCTCTCCTCCCCTCCGGCGCACGTCCCCGCGCTTCAACGTCCCCGGTGCCCCACGCTTCCCTCGGCCAGGTTAAATCCAAGCGCTCCCTTCCAGGCCGGGCCCAGGGCTACGCGGACCCCGTGACTCCCAGAGGACTTAGCCTTCTCGGCCACCCGCAGGGACCATGCCTCCAGCTCCCAAGACCGACCAGGTCGAAAGGTTCAGGCCAGTGTGAGACATCGCAGGGACACTCCGGATTTCCCAAACACCCTGACCTGTCCCCCAGAGCCTGTACAAACAAGTAAACAAAACCCTAATCCCGGCAACTTTGGCTACGAGTGTAACGGAGCGCGCGGGCGAGAGGGCATCGCTGCCCAAGAGTTCGGGCAGCAGCTCGCCGCGAGAGCACATCTGGAGGAGGGGGAGGGGTCGTCCCCGACAGCCCCGGGGCGACGGGCCCCAGCCGCCACAGGGTTCCTCACCTGTCCTACGTTGATGAATCCGTACTTGCTGGCGATGCGATCTGCCTCGGGGAAGCCGCCGGCGATCTTCACCGCCCAGTGGTTGGTGTAGACGCGCGCGCGGCACACGGGCAGCAGACAGCCCGCGAGCAGAGCCAGCACGCACAGGCGGTCCACGCGCCCCGGCTGGCGGCACAGGGTCCTCCAGCCCCAGCCCATGGTCCCGGCGCCCCGCTCGCCGCCTCGCCCGTTCGCCCGCCGGCCCCGCGCGCTCAACGGCACACACAACTAACTTCTCCGGCCTGGGCCGCCCCGGCGTGCAGCCCCGCGGCGCGCGGCCCCGGGCACTGGGCTGGCTGGATAAGGGAAGTCCGTGCGAGGAGCGGGGAGCGGAGCCGCGAGCTCAGCGCGGGCTCCTAGAGCATCCCTAGGGGCTGCGGGGACCCGGGCTCCCTGCTCTCCGGCCCCGGAGGCGGAGGAGTGCAGCTGGCGCCCGCCAGCAGTTGGGTCTCGCCGGCTTCTCAGCCCAGACTCTTGATTCGCTCTCGCTCCTCCCAGGGCCCCTGAGAGCTCGGGGGACGACTGGGGCGGGGGGCGGGCGGTGCAGGCAGCGGCCGGGCAACCCCTGGGCTGGCCCGTACTCCAAGCGCTGGCTAGCCTGCTCCCTGCGATCCTCCGGCTCCGAGCAGCGCGCGGGGAGTGTGGCGACGGCAGCAGCGCCGGCACGGCATAAATGACTCCCCCCGCCCCCTGTGCACCCCTCCTTTCCTACATCCCCCCCCCTCCTCTCCCTCCTCCGCCCTCCCTGAGCGAGCGCGGCCTGAGCCAGTCATCGCCCAGGTCCTAGCGCCTCCGGGTTCTCCCAGCAGTAACCTCCCGGGTCCCTGGCAGGAAAGGTGAGTCTTTCTAAAGCCCCTGACACCAGAACTCTGGGGTCGTGATTTTACTTCCTTTCCTCTCCCCCTCCCTTGCTGCCTTTGTATTAATTTACCGCCACTTCTGGAAAGACTAAGAAATGTACAGGATGGCGAGAGGAAAAGTGCAGGGAAGCATTCCTGCATCCCTGCATCCTCCTCCTAAACACGGTAAACCCACGAAACGAGGAAGGTCACTTGTGCGTCGATTGCAGAACAAATAACCCGAGGTTTTCACCTCTGTGATTAATTCTTCATACTTTTCAGGAGCTGTTTATTTTGCAGTATGTTCAGGGGAAACACTGCCACACGGGACAGTGAGTCGCAGCTACTCTCACAAAAGCCAACCACCGTGGCTCCAAAGCCAAGTCTGTCGCCTGCTGACTTTCGAAATCAACCCTTCTGATACTAAGGCGCGCCACGGGACAGTGAAATTCCAGTCATCGGTTTGAGGAAAGATATTTCTATGAATATTTGGTGTGCGAGGGTATGGACGTGTGTCGGTTCCAAAGGAATAACCATTCATTTTGTGGATTGCGTCTGCTGAGGGCTTCCTTTTCTCCATCAAAGAAAAAGTTTTCCAACTTTTCCAGGCACAGCCCTGGAACAGTGAAAGGCTTTAATATAGAAAAGGACCACAGAGGAAGTTGGGATGAAATATGTGTCCCTATCGTGCACTGTGGCTGGAGAAGCAGCAGAGAACTCCAGTGAAGCCTCTCGCTCCTGGAAGCCAGCCTCCTTGATCTTTTTCTGGTAAAAAAAAAAAAAAAAAATTAAACCTTGTGAAATAATCCAACTAACCTTAAAAGGAGGCATTATTTCCCTTCCACATCCTTACTCTTTCTCCTGCTTGTATTCCGTATGTTTCTTTCTTCCTAAGAACTGGTTGAATGTGTTTGAGAGTAACCCATCACTGAAAAAAAAAAAAAATTGAGGCAGGGTCTCACTCTCGCCCAGGCTGACTCACTCTGTATGACTTTATATGGAGCACACCTACAAACTTAAATTCTAGCACCTTGCAGCATGACTTTTATATCATCTTGCCCACTGCATAAGTATGCTGTATTATTGAACCTTCCCAACAAGCCCATAAAATAGGATGATCCCTGTGTTGCTGATCAAAAGAATGGAATCATTTGCAAGACAAAGCACGGATTCTATTTATTTATTTATTTGGCTAATTTGATACATCAGTTTTGAGCACCTTATATGTTTCTCATCATATTGTGCTGAAAACACTAGAGAAGAGAGAGGTGGCCATGGAGAAGCACAAAAAGATTGATGAAATTCAGACTCTGAATTATCTATAGTAAATGTAGCTCATTACCACATTGAATTATTTTTATAAGTGGAAAAGCATAGGCATGATGTTAAGCTTTCACATGTGTGTAAAGTTTAGCTACTGGCCGGTCCCTTTGGATATGCCTGTTCCTCCCTGTGCAACCCTGGGGTCCAGAGAGATCACTTTTAATTGCTGCCCTCAGCATCTGCAGCTATACCCTTCTGAACGTTGGTAGGTTTCAGAAAGAGCAAGAAGGGTTCAATGGTGAACCAAATCTTAGAACCTGAAAGATGGTGCAGTGGTTGAAGGCACTTGCTTGCAAATGCTACTGGCTTGAGTTCAATTCTCAAACCACCCACATAGGCCAGATACAAAAAGTGGTACAAGTGCCTGTCATTTATTTGCAGCAGCAAGAGGCCCTGGCACATCCATGTACACATGCATATACACACATGTACAAATAAATGCTTAAAAAAAAAAAGATCCAAATCAGGCCCCTCCTTTCAGAATTGTATTTGTCTCCAGGTCTGCAGGAGAGCCTATCTAACCATCACCCTCAGGAGGGTGTCCACTAACAACACATGTACTTTGTCAGTCCACTTTAAAGCATGGCCTGCAGATTTCTCTCTGGGAATACAAAGGCTACAAAAAATGCTTCAAAGGCACATTGCCTGTGGATTTCAGCGTGCAAGAGAAATGAAGAGGCATCACTGTCTTGGTTCTCCTGAGGTCTGGAGGTTCTTTCTGCAGGATGATAAAATTGCTCATTAATAATTTTTTCATAATGTGTCTTTTTCCTTCCACTACCACACTTGTATTCTGCAAGCATGCCCTGCTGAGCATACACAAACATAGCATTCACTTCATTGAACATGAGAGAGAGAACTGGAAAGGAGGTAGGAATTGGGAAAATCACTTTTATGTGTACTGAGCCAATCCCTGGACCAAGGTTTGGTTTCTTAAAGGGAATATTCCTCAGTTTGGATAGATGTGTTTTTGAAAGGGAAGACCTAGCTGTTTTTGTTTTGCTTTGTTTAATCTGGTCTTTTGAGACATTTGGACCTCTCATTCATTCTTTATATATATGAATCTATGCTCCTCCTACTAGCCATCATTTTTCACAGTTATCTTCCAGTTCAATTATAAGTACATTCTCAGTAGTGGAGAGATGACTCGGTGGTTAAAGGCACTTGCTTGCAAAGCTTGATGTCCTATGTTTGATCTCCCAGTACCCACATAAAACCAGACACACAAAAAGTGCATTTATATGGAGTTCACTTACAGTGGCAGAAAGCCCTGGGGTGTCCATCCATCCTTCTCTCTGCTTGCAAATAAAAATAATTTTAAAAAGTGATTTCTAAGCCTGAATGTAAATGACATCAAAGTTCCATGCTTCCTGCTTTAGGATCTACTTTATATCTTTCTATAACTATTTATTTATACTTGCATGTGTGGGAGTAGGGGATGGCACGCCAAGGTCCCTTGCCATTGCAAATGAACTCTAGATAAATGTGCCTCTTTACACCTAGATTTATGTGGGTGCCGAGAAATCAAACCCAGGCCAGCAGGTTTTGCAAGCAAGGCTTTTAGCTCCCCCAGTCATCTCCCCAGAACTGGGATCTACTTTAATGAACTCAGTAGCTTCTTTGGCTGGAGCTACATTGGCCAACAATGAAGCTTCCAGATCAGGATCAATAACTGCAGTAGAGGACTGTTTTACTCTGTGACCTGGGATATGTTGGTTGTGACAGTCAGACTATTACAGATCCCTCAGGAACTGAATGGAGGAGGAACTGAGAGAGCAGCTAGTACAAAACCATCAGTGACTTTGAAAAAGCAGCCCCAGAACCAGCCCTGCATGAACACTTCCTTTCTGTATTCAAAGAATGCCACTGCAAGATTTGACCTTACATGCTTACTGTATAACTGCCTTACTAGGCTGGCTCAAGTTTTACTCTACCTTATACTCAGCAACATACTACTTGATAATGAGGCCCCATTCTTGTTTGGCCTCTGTGCCAAGGACTTTCACAGCTCTAAAGAAAATCTCAGTGAAGTGCAATGAACAGAAATTTAAACAGCTTAGAAGGAGAGTTGAACAAGAATGCCATAAAGGAATATCTTGAATCTCTGCAAAGTGGATTTATCTACGAAGTTTGCTTCATAAGATACCTCATTTCTTCCTCGGCTATACCATCTCCTGAAAATTAACTTTTAAAGCCTCTTTTGGGCTGATATTCTGTAAATCACTGGTACACAAATAATAAGCACTTTGGAGCTGACGAGGGTGGAAAATGCCATTGGATATTTCACAGCCCAGTAGAGGAGTTACTGAGTTATAGCATCCTAAGCAGTTTTCCATTACATCAAATTCAAGAATGGCAGTAAAAATCCATCAATCTTAATAATGGTAATAATAATTAATTATGACAATAAGCTCCATTTTTTTATGTCAGGCAGTAGGCTACATACATTTCAAGTCTTAATCTCATTTATAGAACATCAAAGCTGAGGGAGACTCTAGATATCATATAGTCTAGCTTCTTTAATTAATAGATAAAAACTGTAGGTTTAATAAGAAGATAATTTGGAGGACAGTAAGCCTATCAGAGAAAAGTAAATTAAATGGAAGAATAATATAAATAAAAGGAAAGGCTGCATGGACCAAACACAATACTGTGCTGAATGAAGGACTAGATTTAGTCTAATTTACATACTCTTGCTAGTCAAAGAAATTCAATCAAGAGAAACTTTGTCATGGAATCTTTACTTACCCTTTCAGATGCTTTAGGTATTGAATCATCACCACTTGAAAATATGAGCCAAAACATAAATGAACCTACCTGAAAGTGGATTAAGTTCACTGCAGAATTTTTCATATCATGGGCCACTAAGAGGTGACTAGCATTCTATAGGTTTTAGGAACTGTTAGTTCCTTCTTTGATAATATTGGAAGTTGACTTACAAGGGCACTATTGGCCCGCTTCTGTAGTTATTTAAATCATTGCAATGATAAATTGTCTCAAAGAAAGTTTTTAAACTGGGATCAAAGTGTGAAAGTTATAGATTATTTCTGTCTGCAGTGTCATCTTAAAGATGGATATGGGAGATGAACTTGATGTCACCCCATTCCATCTGAGTCTCTAAAACCATCAAAAAGATTAAGTCCTCAAGGAAATGACAGGAGACTTCTACCAAAATTGAAGCTTATATTTGTTTATCTATTTATTTATTGGTTTTTCGAGGTAGGGTCTCACTCTTGCCCAGGCTGACCTGGAATTCACTATGTAGTCTCAGGGTAGCCTCGAACTCACGGCGATCCTCCTAACTTTGCCTCCCGAGTGCTGGGATTAAAGGCATGCACCACCACGCCTGGCACTTATATTTAATTTTTGAGACAAGGTCTTACTCTGTATCCCAGGCTGACCTGGTACTCACAATGATTCCTCTGTTCTAGCCTCTCAAAGGCTGGGATTAAAGACTTGTTTTTTCACTTGTTTGTATATTAATTAATTCATTCTTTCTTTCATATTGATTTATTTAAGTTTGTGTATATGTGTATATGCATGTATGGGCACTTTCATCCCACACTATGAGTATGCCACATAAAAGTATGAAGATCAGAAGGCAACCTCAGAGTGTTTGCCCTCTCCTTATACCTTCTTTGAAGATAGGGTCTCTTTTTTGTCTTGCCATTGTGAGCACCAATCTAGACCCATATGACACCTTGTGTCCAGCTTTACATGAGTGTGGAAGAGTATTGAACCCTGGACCAGTAGGCTTGCAAGCAAACACCTTTAACTTCTGAGCCATCTCCCCAGCCCCAAGACGTGCTCTGGATGTGGTCCCCCAAAATCTCATTGGCTTTTATTCTTAAGACCCCATAAGAGAACCAGTGGTTAAGCAACAATTGAACTTGAACTCATTAGAAAGATAAAAGAATTAAACCATTTTTTGAGTGAGTACATCTAAGCCATTGGTGTCCAATAAGACATTTTAAAACAGTACATCCTCAGTGTGACCTTTATATGTTAACCTAAGACAATATAGATTAGAAAAAAAAGTATTTTACAATACCTTGATCAGCATATCCCTTCCATTTACAGTCAAGCCTTCCTTGCATCTTCAGACACTTCATAAGGAGTGAGCTTGTACAAGTTCACATGGTTTAGGCCAAACATTTGATGTGGTGCATGTGTGTGTGTGTACAAGTGTATGGAGGGCAAAAGAGAATGCTAGGTATGATGCTTCAGAATGTTTCCCATCTCTTTTTGAGACAGACTCTCTTCAGCATAGAGCTCGATATCTATGTAGCCCACGAGCTACAGGGATCTGCTTGGCTCCACCTCCCCAGTGCTGGAGTTACAGGCAACTGCCACCATGCCTGGCCTGGGTTTTCTACATGGGATGGCAAAATTGCTCAGTGGTTAAGGCACTTGCCTGAAAGCCTAAGGACCCTGGTTTGATTTCCCAGTACCCATGTATCGCCAGATACACAAGATGGCACAAGCATTTAGAGTTAATTTGCAATGGATAGAGGCCCTGGCGCTCTCTCTCCCTCTCTCTCTCTCTCTCTTCTTCTGTCTGCCTTTTTCTCCCATAAAAATAAATAATTAAAAAAGAAATAGTGCATAAATTTGAATTCTAGTTTCAAATGTGGTAAGTCCAGTCACTTAGTTGAAATCTCTTGCAATTCATGAATGAAGAGTCTAATTAATGACTAGAGACCCCAAGGCAGGCCCTCTTTAATTTCTTTTCCAAATCAAAACAGCATGCACCTGTTTCATAGATGTACTAAATAAGACTACAATATAAATCATCTTTACATATATCCTTTTGTGAGTGAAGATGAGACCACATTTTATGAACACACTATGCAACATAGATGGGCTCTGGTGATGAAAACTTCACTCTAGTGCTGCTCTTTATTTACAAGTAATGAAAGCATTGTTTTCAGTTCTGGAAGCATATTGAACTGTGAAAAGTGAGCAAAGATTGAATCCTATGTGGAAAGAATAGGCAATATATTCATTATCTTTATCATTTTTTACTTTGTCTTTGTCATACATTATGTGTGTGTATGTGTGTGTGTGCGTGTGTGTGTATACAGATACAAGTTGGCAAGTTTGTAAGATATTTGCATGCTGACATTTTGGCAAAAACATGAAAAATGAAAAGAATTTTCCAGAAAATGTCAGCAATGCAAAACTTAGTAGCATTCTATAAAACTAGGGTAAGCATTGTTATGCAGAAAAAAATCTCAAGGGACAGTTATTTAGTCTTCTGGTCTCCTCGGTGCTGTTTGCTACATGTTAGACAGAAAAAAAAGTTCAGGTGACAGTGAAAAGGTCTGTAACATCCTCAAGGCCACAGCGTTGACAAGATTGGATCTATGTGGAAGGGTATTGCAGTTAATACCATGGAAACTTTAGAAAACAATTTTTCTGCCCAAGTAAGTGAAGAAGTTTGGGGTTAAGCAGTTTGATTTTCATGATTTGAGCTCTGTGAAGCTCCAGAAGTGGTTCAGTTATGTGTGGAAACTAATGAATGTGAAGCAAATTATCTAATCAATATTCTATTATCTTGTAGCCCTTTTACTCACATTGGGTCTAGAATGCTGCAATCTCTCCTGTTATTTATCCCACTGTATGTTTAAAGATAAACTCTCTGCCAAATGGTATTCAGACAAGAACAGGCCTTTTCCTTCCTACAAATTCAAAGTAAAATTCCACAGCATCATTTACATCAAAGGAAAAGAGAAAGTTGATACATCTGTATGTTAAGGGTGACAGTGGACCACACCAATTAGATAATGACCCTGAGTGATCTTGGCAGTGAATATCCACAAAGCACTCACGCACATTTCATATAGACTTTATGAAGGGCTCCCCAGTTATGATCACATTTGCTCCTCTCCGTAACATATCAAATTAATGAAGGCATGGTCACTAGTTTAACACTATCTTAGCTACCAATGTCACTACAGAAAGGAAAAGTAACTAGTGAAATGATTTGTCCTGCTGTATACAACTAATATGTGATGGCACTTGGACTGGCATTCATACTTTCTAAATCCTGCGTGTGTACTAATTCCCAGTTCTCAGAGTTATAGCAATGTCTCTGCAAAGATAATCCCTTGAAAATAAATACTTCTGTCAGGTATCTGCATTACCCAGTCACTGAGGAATGCTTTTGTCATCCTATCAGCTGAGAAGAAGGGAATGGAGAATTCAAAACTAAGTATCTTCCTTCACAGCCTCCCCCAGGTTTTTCATCCCTTGTGTTCACCTCTTCCCCTCAACTCTCTTCACTTCAGAGTCTAGTAAGTGCTCAGCTGTGTCCCTAGATGGATTTTCAAACCAACCCTGCCCAGAAGTTTCTAGGCTAGAAATGGAAGCTTGTTTTATTGTGTCTCAAATGAATTTCCTGTCCTGATGGAATTGAGATGTTTTCTTTTCACTTGCTAATTACCCAAATTCTGAAAGAAGTCTGGTGAATTGATGTAATGTAGTCATTGTGATGAAATTTTATGTATCAAGAGAAACAATTGAGAAGTCTGTTGGAATTCATTATGACAGATACTCATTCTTATAAAGGATCCTCTTAAGACTTCCAGTAGCATGTTTATTTTATAAGTGGTTCCTATTATCATATCTATTCTTCCATAATGGTCAAAGGTGCATTGGCTCCTCCACCTTACACCATGCCACAAACACACACACACTTGCATATACCACTACTGTATGGATAACTACTAATAGAACTTTGATTTTGCAGAATAAGTTTCATACAAGACTAAATGGTTGAAACTAGGTGTGGTGGTTCACACCTATATTCCCAGCACTCCTCAAGGCAGGAGGATCAGAAAGTCAAGGTTATCCACAGCTCTATAAGAAGTTTGAGACCAGCCTGGAATACATGAAACCTTTTTGGGAATAAGGAAGGAAGGAAAAGAGGGAGGGAGGAAGGGAAGAAGGAAAAAAAAATGGTTAGTTCAGATGCTGGTTTTTTGTTGTTGTTGTTGTTTGTTTTTGTTTCTGCTAAGGATACAATCGTTAGCCTCCTCCCTGTCCTCCCCCCTCTGCAGGGACCCTCCTTGTTGGGGAATATGGGTCGTGCATTGTAGGGTTAGCCATCAATTATGGGTAAGAGGTAATGTCTCTGTGCATCATGACCCAATGTGTGTCTCTAACATTCTTTCCTCCCCCTCTTCCACATATTTCCCAGAGCAATGTTGGGTTCATTTTAGGTTTGCTTCAGTGATGAGGTCTTGGGAACCTCTGTGTATCTGGATATCTGGTTTGGTAGGAGTTGAGTGTTCTCTGTTTCTATCTCCTTCACCCTTGTGCTGATACCAGGTTCACCAAGAAAGTATCACTCTTGCTTGTTTCCCCACTTACTTTTAGTTTCAGCTGGGGCCCTTTTGAGGTGTGATGGGCTGGTTCTCTCCTTAGGATCTGCATCTATCTGAAAAAGAGAAGCAAATTCTCCAACAGAGAGTGAAGTTAGCACCAGATAAATGGGATGACCATTGTTATTTTAGAAAGAATTTAATAGGTGTAGGCCTTCTTGTAGCCCATGATTGGTGGGAACTTGATAATATAAATGAGCAGGGTCATTTTTGGACATGATTTCCCAGCTCCAGCTATGGGTTCCATTCCACTGAGCAGATCAGTTAGCCAAATCAAGAGCAGTGTCCCACCATGGCTGTGTGCCACTATTACACTTGTGTGAGCAATCATGTCAGGTTGTTTACTGCTGAGTAGCTTAGAACATAAGTTGCTTGATCAGATGCTGGTCATTTTTCCCCAGTCACTCATGTAGCACCTTCTGATACTAGACAAGCTAACTGTCTGGGGACTGACAATCTTCCAGATTCAAGCCAGGTCACTCCATGTTCTGTGCCAACATCATATGGTGTCTTCAGCAGTAGGGTCTTACCAGTAACCTTTGGTGGGTTATCAAGTACTCTGACAGAAATCTGTCTTCTTTTGGGAAACCTTGTAGGTCTGTCTGATCAACAGCTCATTGTGGATATTATCCACATACTGGTACTGGGAGTTACAAGGCAGCACCAAGGAAAAGAAGGAAGAAAAAGATAGGTAATATAATAGAGATAGAGAGAAGCCAGAGAAGAGGGAGAGAGAGAAAGAGAGAGAGAGAGAAACAGGAGAAGATTAAGGTTAGTATTCATCATACCCTTTCCAGGGCCCTGTTGTATACATAACTAATAAAAAAGTTTTTAAAAATAATAATTGTACATCTAACACAAGTTTAAATATAGATGTCAATAGTATTTTTGAAAGCAATGCTATGTAATATTTTTTAATCCATTAGAACACATATGCCCCATACACCTAATACTTTTACTAGATTATACCATATGGGAGCAAAATATATACAGTCATAAAATTATAGACAATTACAAATTTTGTATTTAGGAAGTTTCCTATTGATATATAGTTTTGATAATATAATATAATATTTTATCCACCTAACTTAAATGGGACTTCCTAAATTGATTTAAAGGAACTATTTATATAATAATTATGAAAATTTATACTCATGAAAGTATTACTATTAAAAAAGGAGAAATAATGGATTCAGATGAGAGATGTCACAATGTCACAATTAAAATTCATCAGTAGTGAAACAGATTTAACTGAATTTCCTTTTCTTTATGGAAAATTTCATTTCTTCATCTCACATTATTCCAATTTTCTTTAAAATTTTCCTTGCTCTAAGTTCTACCATATGCTTATTCAGTGCATGTTGTCTTTCACAATTCTGCTCTTCATTGGAATGAAATAAAAGAAAAATATTTAGGATGATTTGGATAGAAGAGGAATACAATGACATTTCTCCTGCTAAAACACAGCTGTTTCCATGTTTCCATATTCTTTTCTAGTCCTGGACTGAAAACAACCATATCTTTATTAACTTATTAGCCCACAGCACCTATCATACCCTGTGTTTTCATAAACTATATGCTTAAGGATTGATACCCTCTAGAGGTGCTGGGTTTGTTGGCTCTGCTGATTAAAGAATTAAAAGGCAGGGAAGAGTTTAAAAGAATAAAGTTTATATTTCAAAGAAAGAAAGCAGAGAGAACAGACTCCTTTGGGAGGAGGGCACTACAGAGCTGGAAAATGCAGGCCCCAGCGGGAACTAGACTTTTATCAAATGAGGGAAGCACACTCATGCAGAGTCCATGATTGGTAAGCTTAAGTGAAGGTGAAGGTGTTGGTTGGTCCATGCTGAATCCAGTACTATGCAGATCCCAGAAAACGCACCAAGCAGGAAAAATTCACTTAGGGCAGGAAGACAGAGGAAGTGGGGTCACCCTCTTGGCTATCTTGGGTTAGAATATAGCCCCTATAAAGGGCCCTTTTCCTTTATTTGTTTGCCTAGCCAAGGAAATCACCTATCTTTACAGTGTCTCAGTATGCTGCAATAGTCTTTGGAATTCCTATTTTAATAACCATACTCCATTGGGTTGATATATAATAATCTACTAAACCTTTCTTCTTAGACATTTAAATTGTTTATGTTTCATTGTCAAAAATACTACAGAGTGTATCTTCATGAATAAAAACTGCATGTATTTTAAATGTTTCCCCTAAAATGACAGTATTGAGGTCTCTCACCCATGACATTTTCTGAGTTTACTGCCCTATTAAAGGTGATCGTTCCCTCCATTTGTTCATCCGTCTGTCTGTCAGCCAACACTAAACAACTAACTTAGAATTCACATTTTCAAAAATAAAACCTTTAAGCCATTTGATAAAATGCTTGAGTTACTAAACTACTGTTTAACTTGTTGAGTTATCAATGCTGGGTACTAACATTGAGAGGTCATCAACAGAAAAGTGACCAACGAAGCTGCCACTAGAACACTTGGAGAATTTCATGGAGAAAGCAGAGCTAGAAGTAAGTTTTGAAAGATGGGCTGGGGTTGAGTTTGAGTGAAATCATCACCTGTTTCAAATAGGTGGTGCTTTTCAGTTGCTTTTATTAGATTATATTAGATCAGATCTTGAGACTTCCAGAAGATATATGTGTGTGTGTGTATATTATATATATATATATATATATATTAATTTTTAACCAAAGTTACTCAACTCTCTAGACTGAAAAGTACCAAGCAATACCTCTTCAGCTAAGAGACCTGAAGACTTTATGTCTTTAAGCTTCAAAGTCAACTCTAGGCAGAGTGTGAAGTCTGAGATCTTAATTGGATTATGGCAAAGTGGAAAAGGAGCTCAGGAATATTTTTCTCCCTGAGACATTTAAAATCTAATCAAAATTATCTCTTAGTCTTCAGCATATGCAGTAAGCTAGACTTGGAGAGAAAATGGAATACCATGAACCGTCCCTGTAAAGACATTCGTCTCAGGCCCAGTTTTGCAATATGGATTCTCCATAATATATCTTTGGGTTCCTGCAGAACCATAGAGTGAGAACAAGTTTCTGTAAATTCAAATATATTGAAAAATGGCTTTATAAAGTAATTTAGCTGGGCAGGGTTGCTCACATTTAGAATATCAGCACTAGGGAGGCAAGGTCTAGTTCAAGGACTACCTAGGATACACAGAGAATTCTAGGCCAGCCTGGCCTACTGAGTGAGACTCCTCCAGAAAGAAAACCAACCAACCAAACAAACAAGTGAAAAGAATGAAAGGAAGAAAGAACACCAAACAAGTAAAGCAACTGAAGTTCACTTGTATGCTCCACTTCAGCAGCCATATACTAAGCTTATTCGAGCCAGGTGTGGTGGCACACATTTGGAATCACAACACTTGGGAGGATGAGGTAGGAGGATCACTGTGAACTTGAGGCCAGCTTGGGCTACATGGCAAGACCCTGATATTGTGTTGTTGTTTTACTTGAAACACTGCAATCTAATCACTCACATCAGGACTTACTCAAATAGAATAATCAATAAGATAGCCGATTTCCTCTCTAGAAAGGAATGCCATTTCTCCCATCCCTTTAGTCTCATTTACAGGAATTTTTCCTTTACTGAGAGACGTACTCAAAAGGTTCAACTGTTCTCTAAAAAGGTACATTTCTTTCCTTTCAACCTTCCCCCCTTTCCTGCTTAAAATCTTTAATGCTTCTTTCCTCCAGCTTTAATTATTTAATTTCTTCACTGCATTATTTAAAGAACAGGCAGTTTTGAAGCTCCAGTATGCAGGAAGTACTGCTCTATGCAAAATTGAAGAAATCCATCTAACACTGCACTGCAGCACATAATTCAGTACAGAATATTCTGCAATCTCTAGTCCTCTTTTATCATAATGTGTCCCCTTGTAAATAGGAGCTTTAAATAATCACATTGTTTCAATATGTCAGATAAATATCAATGAAGAAAAGACCTTCCAGGACTTGAAGACAGGAAATATATATGAGAGCATATCATTTGCTGTTAAAATAATTTATAAATGGGTTAAAATATAGAAAAGACTAGAAATGTTTATCATAGAATTTAAATATAGAATTTTCTTTCAGTCTTCAAGCATAAAAATAAAGTAGAATTGCAATAGCACTGGAACACAGCACAATGTTTTAAAATGCATGATTCTCTTAAACTTATGATCCATTTTTTTAATTCAAGATTTTAACTATTTTAAAGGTCGAGGCAGATGTACTAAATGTGGAAGTTTGAATGTCTTCATTGTCTCCTGTTCTTTTTTTTTCTTTTTTTGGTTTTTCAACGTAGGGTCTCACTCTAGCTCAGGGTGACCTGTAATTCATTCTGTAGCCTCAGGGTGGCCTTGAACTCACAGTGATCCTCCTCCCTCTGCCTCAGGAGTGCTGGGATTAAAGGTGTGCGCCACCACGCCCGGCTTCATGTGTTCTTGATTAAGTCTCATATTTTATCCCTGCTTGGTGAATCCCTTGGGAGGTGGAGACTTCGAGGAGGTGTGTTACTAGGGTGGGCTATGAGGGTTATTGGTCAGGCCTCACTTGGTATTTGGAGCTCACCCCTGCTTCTTCCTTCCCACTGAAGGAGGAAGATCTGCTGCTGGGCAGTCTGTTCCAGCTACCCTTGCCCCTCTGTGATGAAAGTGCCCCTTGAAACTGCAAGCTGAGACAAACCCTTTCCTTTCATAAGCTGTTTTTGGCTGGGTATTTTGTCCTAGCAATGAGAAAGATAACTGTTGCAATAAATATTTTTAAAATGTTGTTTTAAATCACTACAAATTTTATTATAGAAAGCAGTGGTATAAATAAAAGTATTTTATAACCTCACTTTGTAAAAAGTATTTTAGGACTGGAGAGATGAGTTAGTGGTTAAGGCACTTGCCTGCAAAGCCTAAGGACCTAGGTTCAATTCCCTAGTACCCACGTAAGACAAGTTCATAAGGTGGTGCATGCATCTGAAGTTTGTTTCCAGTGGCTGGAGGCCCTGGTGCTCCCATTCATTTTCTTTCTCTCTCTCTCTATTCCTCTTTATCACTCACAAATAAATAAATATGTGAAATATTAAATAATAAAGAGTATTTTATACTTTTCTTTCTTTCTTTATTTGAGAGAAAGAGGCAGATGAGAGAAAGAGAGAGAGACTGGGTGTGCTAGGGCCTTCAGCCATTGCCAACAAACTCCAAGCTTGTGCCATCTTGTGCAGCTGGCTTTATGTGGATACTGGGGACTTGAACCTGGGTCCTTTGGCTTTGTAGGCAAGTGCTTTAACTGCTAAGCCACCTCTACAGCCCATTTCTTTTTCAGACAGGGTCTTATGTAGCTTTAGTTGGCCCTGAACTCACTAGGTAGCCATAGATGACCATCTCCAATGCTAAGATTATAGACATGTGCTACCATTCCGGGTTTTAATACTTTTTAACTTCTAGTAACCATCTTGCCATATCTTTATTCAGGTTCTCTGTTAGACAAATTATACACATATATGTGTAGATATGCATATATACATGGATGCACACATGATTGTGCATAAATATAAACACATGTAGTTTTTATCCTATTTTAATTATTATTAGTAGTATTATATATTATATATAGTATTATATAGTATTATTTCTATTTTCTATTTCTCTCATTTATTTTGTGGCCATAAAATATCAAATGTATATAATATAAATACATGATGTACACACACATAACAATTTCTTACTGTATAAAAAGATACCAATTTGGAGAGGATGTGGCAGATAACGCTGTACTGATACGTGTACAGAGTCATACTATTTTGGTAGTAAAAGAGTACAATTAAATGATTTTGTAGAATAAGCTTGAGAAAGTCTCCAAATGATTCAATAGGCCTTCTTTATTTCTTTTCTTTCTCTCTTTGTTTTATTGTTTGTTTTCAGGGAGGGTCTCACTGTAGTCCAGGCTGACTTAGAACTCGTGCTATAGCCCCATTCTGGCCTTGAATTCAGTCCTTCTACCTCAGTCTCCTGATTGTTGGGACTGAGTACACCCAGCAGGCTATCAGCCTTATGGTGTACTTGAGGTTGTTAACAATATCTGAAACTCACTACCAAAGGCCTAGAGGCATCTTTCAGAGGGAGGCTGCCATGGATGGCACCCACCAGCAGCAGGGTGGCCAGGTAGAGCCTCTGCTACAGCTTCTGCATGACCTTTCAGTACTTGGTGTAGTGGGATGGATCCCACCCATACACCTCCATCAAGTCCTGGCCAGTAGTCTGAAGTTAGGATGATACTGCAGAACGTCTTGCAGCTCTCTAGCTTCTCTAGCTGATGATAAGCTTTGGAGAAACTCTAGGCTGAGACTGTTTGCTGTTTGTGTTCGGTGGTTCAGGTAGGTTTTGAACTTCATTGTCATGAGCTCTGCAATCCCAACTAGCTCCAACCAGCACCTAATGGTTTGTGAAGCACCAAGCATCCACCATCTCCACATGTCCAAGCTGGATCCCATGTGCAGCAGGACACCTCACAGCCACCAGCACCATCTTGAGGCTCATAGGTTTTCTAAATATTCCTTGTATTACTTTTACTACATCACTATGAAAAAAACCAATGAGGACCTTGATCCCCTGCCTCCATCTTAAAGTTCTGGGTAACTATAGGAGGCGCCACCACACCCATCTGTTCTTATATGACTTCTGAGATAGTCTGACTCCATTAGAAAATAATATTAGTGTCAAAGCACACGTAATGATGATGCCATGCATAGTCTTAATCCCATGGATTCTGAAATAATGCTACTTAGGTTCAAAGTTCAGATTTACTGCATACTCTGTGTGTGAGATTGTGGCTAAATTCCCTCAGTGTTTTGTCTTTATCTTCATCTGTAAAATGAATATAAATCTATCATCTACTTTGTAAATATAATGTGTAGATAAACTAATAAAAATTTAATATGTATATCATATAATCATTTGTGTAAATTTGGTAAATGCATTTTTATTAATGCTGCAGACTATGAAGTATCATACATCAAAAATACTATGATCCTGTGTGAGGAATGCTATGCCACTTTCCCCTGAAACTATTTTTAAAGGTTCTTGTTGTCTCATATATTTAAAAATTTACTTGACATATTCAGTTCGTATGTTTTCTATCATTTATCTACCTTTTCATGTTTTACTACAAATACTTTTGATAGACCCAGTGTACACATTTATACAGAGATAAGGGTATTAAGTCACTTTCTGTAGCTAAGCCTTCTAATTTACTTGCATGCACATGCATCTTCTCCCATGCAGTAGGTACTGAGAATTTTCCCAAAAATGCTATGGATTCAAGACAGAATTAATTACTTTCTAAATGCTCTGACAAAATACTTGATAGAAGCAACTTCAGGAAAGAAGAGAAACAAAAAGTGAGCTTCAGATGTTTAGAATTTAACCAATAAACCTCATTTGCAAAGTCCAGGGAGATGGCTGAATGGCAGAGGTGATGGTGGGCATGTTTATGTTGGCTCCTTCATGACCCACCCATCTTAGCCTTCTCTAATTAATCCCTTTGGAACAGTGGTGGCTGAAGCTCACAGTTGACTGCAGTCTTGTCCCATGCTAACCAAGTGGAATTCTAAAACACTTTACATGTTAAGGGATGTTATTACTCTTCAGACTTAAGAGTAATAAAACAGACCTAGATAGTGCAGCCCTGACTGTACCTAGCACTGCAAGTAGAAATGGAGTAGAAGAATTTTTATATTCACTTCATATGATTCTACTTTTCTAGACAAATACTCCAGATGCTGTAAACAGTAGCCCCAACCACAGGAAGATGTTATTAGTATTAAGAAAGGAGCAAGTCAGTTTTATAATAGGCCACTGCAGTGGATATGGAGGTGTGCTATCCAGGTACTGACCCTCCACCTTTTTATGACGAAGGCAGTCATTCCCTAAACTTCCTTTCCAAGATGTTTGAAGAATGTAGGCTCCTTGCATACTTCAGTCCCTCTTGGGTGTTGCCTAGGTCCAAGGAAGCCGCCACATTCAAGGTTGTTCTTGTGTCCTAAGGGTGCTCCAAAGTCAATGGCTCCATGGAAACGATGCTTAGCACCCTCACCTCCGTCTAGGACAGCTTTGAAGCATTTTTGTGAGAGCTTTCCCTGGGATCAGCTGAACTCTGGCTGCAGTTGCATGATTGGTCAATTCTCCCTGTGACTGTTTCTGCGTGGCCATGGTGCCTCAGCTTGGTAGCTGGCTGGAAATCTCCTTTTCGGAGAGGTCATTTTCTACCGCTTCTGACCTAGGGTCATTGCAGGCTTTTCTGAAATGCTTGCTTAGCTCTAGTGCTACCTCACTTGCCTTTTTCAGGAAGAGACAAGACACTCCAGAATTTGCTTTGTTGAAAATCAAGTTAGACTGTGTGTGCTTTTTAAAAAATTCTTGTAGCCAGCACAGATGTAAAACTCAGGCAATGACCCATAATAAATGCCTTCAAAACATTGTAAGTATGAGCAACATTTACCTATACACACACTACAAATCAGCAAAGATAATTGCAAATAATCGCAAGTGTTACTTCTCCAGATGTCACCAGAATCATGTATTAATAGTATTTATTATTTCAGTAGTGTTTGGAATTCTCAATGTCTTATCCCTTCAGTGGCTATCAAGGATGACATTTTCTCTTCTCAACTGCCTCACTTCCTGAATTTTCTCTGCTTCATGACTGATACAGGCAGAGACTAATGGATGTCTCTCTTGTAAGCTTTTTGAGAATAGGTCTTTGGGGGTCAGGGCAACCTATGCATTTATCTACAGGAGATAGTAGGAGCTGGGAGTGTAAATCTGTTGGGCTTTGATCTTACTCTAAGCAGCAGCCTACCATGTGTGTTAGAGGTTATGTGATAGACTTGATGGTATGATGCATGGGCAGGGAGGAGATATATTACAGAATCCAAACATTAATGTCTTCTACATTACTCATTGATGTTAAGATCTACCTGGAGTAGAGTATACTTTACTTGGCTAGGCTGGTAGTGGCTCTCTTCCCACATGTATGAAATCTAAGAGCTTATCATTTCCTTTGAGGAATAACTTTCAGGATGTACTCAGTCACAGAACAAACAGAATTCGTAGTTGTGCTTTACAACTTGGGATGGCTACCTTTTCACTTATTTATTTTTGAGACATGGTCTTATGTAGCTCATGCTTGCCTTGCACTTTCTAGGTAGCTGAAAATGACTTTGAATTCCTGATACTCCTGCCCTCTACCTCCTAAGTGCTGTGATTATTGGCATGCACACCACACCCAAGTCCAGTTCTTGGTTAGGCAATTTACTGTAAACCCTTGGTAGTCTAAGTGTGAGATGTAACCCAGGAACACTGACATCACCTAAAAGTTTGTGAGGAATTTAGGACTCCAAAATCAAGGTGTAATTTTATTGTCAGGGCAGGGGAGGGATGCTAGGACAGAACCTCAGTTTCACCTTTTGGGTAAAATTTCTATCATTGAGTTCAGTTACAACCCCAGCCCCAAGTGCACTTAACAAGATGTTTCTGTATTTTTAGGAATTCCCAGGTGATATTGATGCTACTGGTACAGCAAACATTCCTGTTAGTAGCTCAAGGGAATGCTATCATACTTGTAGTAGTTACACTTTTTATCCTCTGAGAAGCAGGTTGGGAAGCATTTTTCTTAATCCTCCCATATCAGGAGGATAGAGGCGTGGGTAGTGCTACAAGATCAACATACAAAATGAAGTGATGGTAACCAGAAAATGGGAAACCTTTGCAATATTGGCTACATGTAAAAATTGAGCAGTCCGGGGGGGGCGCTGATATACAAATACAGGAGAGATGGGTGCTATGTAAATGATCTATCTATAAAGGGCCATGAAGCTTATAGCCTGGGGCTTTTGGGATATCTTTTCTAACTCAGTGACCTATCTCCATCCTCTGGAGTGCTTTTCTTCTTCTTTAATAACTATCACCATTTATGTTACCTTACTATAGGTCTCTGAAACAATTCATTGTTAAGAAACACAAAACTTGGGAAACTTCAGTTCCAAAACTGACTCAGACCTGTGCCAACCTGTGCTGATGTCACCTAATACACTTCAGTGCTTTTCTTATTGCCCTGTTTGTCACAAGAAGCCAAATGAAAGAGAATTGGATAGCAAGCATCATCCTAGAGATGACAAACTATGGCTGTTTCCAAATAAATGAAGCAAATGCTT
This sequence comes from Dipus sagitta, assembly GCA_036346955.1. Taxonomy (NCBI): domain Eukaryota; kingdom Metazoa; phylum Chordata; class Mammalia; order Rodentia; family Dipodidae; genus Dipus; species Dipus sagitta. The sequence goes on along the minus strand of CM070770.1, from coordinate 66,111,556 downwards.
GTCCAGCTCTGGGAAATGGTGAAGTGGAAAACACACCAAGAAACATTTCCATGTGGAGAATGTTGTTCAGAAAATGTCAGCAGAAAGTGGAATGTTGGAGAGAGGAAACACAACAGTAAGGACATTCCTGAACCTTCTAACACGTGGAGGAAAAGCTCTCGTTTGGGCACAGAAGATCTTTATAGTGAGTTTGGGCTTGGGCAGTAGCCACATGTAACCATGGGTAAGTTATGTGTTTTCTCTAGATTTCAGCCACTCTTCTGTAAAATACAAGTTTCTAAGGCTAAACATGTGGGAACTCACTGGCTGCAGAAACAGCTCTTGCCACAAGAGGGAGGTCTCTTTCTGAAATCATAGAAATTCTAGGCATAGTCTTAATCAAAGATTCAAGCAAACAATAACATCCAGAACTAAATGGTCTTTCATAAACAATTAAAAAGGTTTAAAAGGACCATTATTTTTTAGTTAGATTAAATTAATATGAATCTCTTGCTAGAACAAAGCTAGAAAGGATAATACTGAAAACAACCAAGTCGGCAGATGACAGACAGCCTGTGAACACAACCAAAAAGGGTCCTAACTTTCCTCAGCCTCACTGAGACCCAAGTGACTGCTCAGTGTTTATCTCCTTCATCGTGTGACTCAGAGTAAATGTAGGCCTGGAAATGTGTCTAAATGACATCAAATAATTCTCACAGGACATAGATGGTGCATAAGATGATAAACAGTCCTATTTGTAGGATTCCAAACATCTACAAGAGAAGTGAAACATGCCATCAAGGTTTAGCGTGTACCTCCACAAAAGTGTGTTCACATGCCTTAATGTCAGGTATGATGTGACTTCAACACAGATCTGTACTGCTAAGATTTTCCTTCATTTGTCTGGGATCACTGGAGAAATGTAACTTCAGTCTTTTTTTTAAATTCCCGGTAGTGTTCTGTGTTGTCAAAGGGAATTTCTGGGACAAAGGAGAGTGGGTTGCCTTCAACAGGGAGATGACAAAAACCAAATGTAAAACCAAATGTAAAATCTAGCCAAGGCTTTGGGGAATGGGAAGTACTGTCTGACTTTGGGTATGTAACTTGCTCATGAGCTTTAAACAGCATCTCTCTCCTCTTTCCCAGAGTCCATGGCATTCTCAAAACCAATAGAGTAAAGTATGTCCAAAAGTATATATTTTCCATTCATAAAGAGATTATTTATATTATTTAGATTATTATTATTATTAGATATTTATGCATGGATGTGGAAACAGCACTGAATAGCAGAAGTGGTTATAATAATGACCTCAAGGACGATACTTCATTCTTCTCCAAGACTATCTCTGAAACCCTTCAATAGTAGAGAGTCTGTCTATCTATCTATCATCTATCTATCTATCTATCTATCATCTATCTATCCATCATCTATCATCTATCTACTCTTTTTTTAAAATTTTTTTGTTTGTTTATTTATTTATTTGAGAGTGACAGAGAGAAGGAGGCAGAGAGAGAGAGAGAGAGAATGGGCGCGCCAGAGCTTCCAGCCTCTGTAAACGAACTCCAGATGTGTGGCCCCTTGTGCATCTGGCTAACGTGGGTCCTGGGGAATTGAGCCTCGAACCAGGGGTCCTTAGGCTTCACAGGCAAGCGCTTAACCTCTAAACCATCTCTCCAGCCCATACCTACTCTTTTTTTAAAGAAAGACTACTTCTCAACAAAGCAAAGCCTTCATCAAGTAATAATAGCAGCTAGCACATAAATATGGTCTAATTTGCTGTATTGGTTTTTGTGGCATGTTATTTGGGGGAATGATACTGTTTTTTCTATTCCTAGTGACATCAATTTTTTTTTTTTTTTTTTTTTGGTTTTTCAAGGCAGCATTTTGCTCTGGAATTCACTATGTGGCCTTAGGGTGGCCTCAAGCTCACAGCAGTCCTCCTACCTCTGCCTCCCAAGTTTTGGCAATAAAGGTGTGCGCCACCAGGCCCAGCCAAATTTTCTTTTTTAAGTAAAAAAGTGAATTGATTTGAAGAAAATATTGCATAAATAATAGCAAATTTAGTGCACAAATAAGCAAAAAATTGTGCAGCGGGTACCAGCAGGTAGTGGGACTTTGCAAGAAAGCTAGTTCCACAGTAAATTCTCACACATGTTTTGTATCTACTTCTGATGGAACCTGACCACTAATGAGTTACTTAGGTCGGGCTGACATGGAAAAATAAATGTGACCTAATTTCTTTTCAACTAGTGAAGTTTCAACTTCATTACATATATTAACTTATATTACTCCTTGGGGGAAAATGGGGGCGGGGAGAGTACCTCCTACGCCCAGCAATATGGTTCTATGTTAAATCCCATTGCAGGCCAAGGGCAAAAATCCCACAACTGCCCATGCCATTTCAAAGAGTGTCTCTAGTTCCATATCCCTGTAGCTCAGAGTTAATAGCACTTGGTTTACCTAATTACACTAAAGTCTTTGCAATAATAATCCTTAAGACTAGTGCTTTCCCTGGCTCTGAACCAGTAACTCAATAAAGCAAAGACCTAAATGTTATTTCCTCAAGGCAGGAAATCCTTTGTCTATGACCTCAGATATTTCTTAATGGCATTTGTGTGTTTATCATCAATCAGTGTGGTCATACTCCTTGAATTCGTGAGCTCCTTGAAGGCAGGGGTCTCATCTGTTTCCTTCACTGTTATATCTTCAGTACTTTGGCATAGTGCCTGCTCTTCAATAAACATTTGTTAATTAACTGCCATATTAATTAAATGCACACGTGGGAGCACATCTTGATTTGGGGGAATTGCTTGTTTATGTAAAGCCAACTGGAACATCTGTTCTATGTAGGTAAACCTCACATAAGCAGCCTTTGTCTTAAAGTGGCAGATAAAGAGTAGGCCTGGGATGGAAGGTATGCTCAGCTTAGGAAAGCTCAGATTCCAAATAGCACCAGAAGTTATCTATTCTTCATGGAGCAATGAAACCATCCCAGGTAGAAAATTGCCCAATAATTGTTCAAAGTCTTGGGAAGGTTGTCACAAGTTCAACGCCAGTCTGGGCTGAATGATGAGTTCAAGACCAGTCAGAGATACATAGTCAGACCCTTTTCTTTTTGAACTTTTGAACGACAACTTCAATAAATATAGGCAATATACCTTGGTCATAATCTCCTCCCACCACCCTCCTTTTCCCTCTCCCAAATCTGCCCTCCACTGAACCCCGTCTTTCCATTTAGTCTCTTTTCTACTTTGATGTCATCATTTTTTCTCCTATTATGTAGGTCTTATGTAGGCAGTGGCAGCCACTGTGAGGGCATGGATGTCAATGCCACTGTGAGTCTAGAAGGCACCACTGTAAGAAGCTCTCCTTTTCTTTTGGCTCTTACATTCTTTTTGCCACCTTTTCTGCAATGGTTCCTGAGTCTTGGTGGGTGTGATAGAGATGTCTCACTTAGTTCAAAACCCTCCACCATCACTTCTTCTCAGCACTAAGAGTCACCCTAATAGTTACTGACATCTAAAAAGAGGTGCTTCTCTAACCAATAGTGAGAGTAGCATTAATATATGTCCATAAACATACATGCTTAGAGGATAGTCTGGTGAGCATAATATATGCACTTAGCCAGACAAAAGCATAGTTTCCTTCCTAGGGCTTATGTCCTCCTAAACCATAGGCTTTTGACTAGATTTTAAGTACCATGCAGGAGTTTTCTCACATGCAGCAGCTAATCCAATTAGAGAGCAGTTGGGTTCCGCCATAATAGACATGCCACCATTGCATTAGTTGGCACATTTGGCCTAGCTCGACAGCCATAAGTCTTACAGGGTCCACTGCTTGGTTCAGACCATTGATGACTTCTCTGCCTCAAAATGCTGCATGCTACATAGCTCTTTCCAGCATTATAGCAGCAAGTTGACAGGAGGAGGCTTCTAGCTCAGCTCCAGCTTGGTTTCTCAGTGACCTGAAGTCCAAGAAATAGTCTTACCGTGTAGTTCTGGAGGGCAACCAAGAGCCTTGGCAGTAACTTGTAATGTTCTGAGAAGATCAGAGTCTCCCAGGCCAACAACTCACTAGAAGGTATCCCAGCCCTGCCACTGAAATTTTTCTAATAACAATCTATGACTTCTGGGTACACTGTTATCTACCTATGCAGAATACTTCTGCTCAAAATATCTTTGGTTATTTTTTTAAAATATGTGTTATTAGCTAGTGAAGAAGTAGGTTGCCATATGGCTTATTCATAACATCATAAACATAAAAATTTTTAATTTAATTTATGTAATGGGGGAAGATAGAGAGAAAGAAAATGGGCATGCAAGGGCCTCCAGACAGTGCAAAACAACTCCAGATACATGCACTACCTTGTGCATCTAGCTTACGTGGGTCCTGGGAAATTAAACCTGGGTCCTTAGGCTTTGTCAGCAAGCATTTTAACCACTAAGCCATCTCTCCAGCCCAACATCATACATTTTTAAAAAATTTTTTTGTTTATTTATTTATTTGAGAGACAGACAGACAGAGAAAGAGGCAGAGAGAGATAGAGAGAGAATGGGCGTGCCAGGGCCTCCAGCCACTGCGAACGAATTCCAGACGCGTGCACCCCCTTGTGCATCTGGCTAACGTGGGTCCTAGGGAATCGAGCCTCGAACTGGGGTTCTTAGGCTTCACAGGCAAGCGCTTAACCTGCTAAGCCATCTCTCCAGCCCACATCATACATTTTAAAAAATATTTTATTTTTATTTATTTATTTGAGAGACACAGAGTCAGACAGAAGGAGACAGAGAGAATGGGCATGCCAGGGCCTCAAGCCACTGTTAACAAACTCCAGACACCTGCGCCATCTTGTGCATTTTGCTTACGTGGGTCCTGAGGAATCAAACCTAGGTTCTTTGGCTTTGCAGGGAAGTGCCTTAACCGATAAGCCATCTCTCTAGCCCCAACAACATCATAAATTTTTATTAACCCTCCTCCCTCTTCTTCTCCATCCCCTTCCTTGTCCACCATTAGACCATTCCATCCCTAGTATTCTGCCCCTCTGCCTTATTTCAAAACCAAACAAAGAATACCCTCCATAGTCATCATGGTAAATAGGTCATGTACAATAATAATCTTCTTGGGAAATAATAAAGTTTTTTTTCTGTTTTGCTTTTTTTTTTTTTTTTGGTTTGTCAAGGTAGGGTCTCACTCTAGCCCAGGATGACCTGGAATTCACTATAGAGTCTCAGGGTGTCCTCAAACTCACAGTGATCCTCCTACCTCTGTCTTGTGAGTAATGGGATTAAAGGCATGCACCACCATGCCCAGCAATAAGGGGTTTTTAAAGCCTCCCAAGGTTATTATGATTTATAAATGTTGAGTTAGCTAAACATTTAAGCAGTCAAATGTACACTTTAGATTTGATATTGACAACAAAATTAGTTAAGTTTATGTATTTTTTAATTAAAAAAGAGTGTTTTTTTTTTTTTGAGACAAGATCTCATCTAAACGAGGCTGGCCTTGAGCTCACTGTGTAGCCAAGGAGAACATTTCTCATCCTCCTCCTTCTACCTCCTGAATGCTGGGATTATAGGTCTGTGACATCATAGACAGTTTATGTGGCATTGGGGATTGTGCTGAGGGTTTCATGCATGCTAGCTAAGCATGCTACAAACTGAGGTATGACCCCAGCCTAAACATTTCACTTGAATTCAGTGGACAACAAAACATCAACAAGAAAAAAAATGTAAGACCTTAGAAAGAATTGTAAGTTAAGAAAAGACTGGTCCTTTGAATCCCACATATTGGCACACTACTTTTTTTTCTCCACCAATCTTTCCTAGTTTAAGTTCACTGGGAATATGTTTACTTCCTACCCTCAAGTAGGATAATCACAACCAAAGGGGGAAGACAGGTGAACCAGTAGCTACAACCCACATGCCACAGATCCTACAAGAGAAGAAAGTGCATGTTGATATTAGAGCATGCAGGAGGGACAGCAACATGTCTTTTCTATGTGTGCTGAGAAGGTGAGGAAACCAGGCAGGGCATCTGGGAAGAGTAAAGTGTTGCATGAAGAGGGAGGACTGTGCCCCCACTGTACAGTCTCATGACTGCCAGGATCAGGGATGGCTTCTACATTGCTAGGCATGGTTGTTCTCCTGTTGAGGTGTCTTGCAAAGGAAAGAGAAGTCCATATCCATGTTGGAATGCAACCTGACCTGGTGCTTCCACTCTAAGAGTGATAATGTTTGCTCTATTATTTCAATAAGACCATTTGTAAGTGGAGAGTGAAGTTTTGGCAAGGGCCTGGGGTATACCTTGGCTGGGTATTTGGGAGATAAATGGAGAACTGACAGATATTTCATCCTTTCAGACATCATGGAAGCTAAAGTGGCTGTGAACAGTTTGCTGTTAGTGTGAATATATTTTTCAAGCCTGAGTCTTGTTATGAGGTGATAAAAGAGAAAACTGTGTATCATAGGCATTTCGTTTTTTGAGACAATATGTCCTATGGTGACCAGGCTGACCTTGAACTCACTATGGGTCTGAGGCTGGACTTTAACTCTTGGTTCTCCTGCTTCTACTTCTCAAGTGTTGGGGTTACAAAGTTGCACCATCATATGCAACTATCTTTATGCAAAAAAACTTTCACAAATGTCTCGGGATGACAGACAGAGGGGAAAATGTATATGACAATGAATAATTACCTTCTAAATTTTTTCAAGATACTCTCGGAAGATGTGACCTATTCTTTAAGAGAAAATAGAACAACTGATTTTAATTTTTTAAAACCATGCTGATTTTTGAATAATTAATGGGCAATTAATGTTACATGAAGTTGTTATTTTGTTTAGACATATTTAAAAGTATTTCTATATTGACATTGTTGAAGGCTCACAAGAATTTGCCAAAATAGAACAAAGGGTTCCTGTGTTCTTCACTTAATCTCCACCAAAAGACAATGTTAACATAATCCCAGTATTGCTAAAAAAAAAAGTTTTCTCTAGTCTAAACTGATAAAAACAGATACTACACATGATTTCAGCCAAAATGCTGAGAAGTGATTCCTAAGAGATTTATAGGCTTATTTTCTAAGACAGAACGTTTTTCTTTTTGTTGAGGGTATAGCTCAGTGATAGAGTGCTTTCTTAGCATTTATAAAGCCCTGGATTTGATTCCCAGCACCCTATAAACTGTATGTGGAAGTGCATGCCTATAATCACAGCACCAGGAGGTAGAGGCTAGAGGATCAAAAATTCAAGTATTATCATGCACTCCACAGCAATTTAAAGAACAGCATGGAACAGATGAGATTCTGTCTCAAATTTTTAAATTCTAATTTTTATGATTGATTTTTAGGTTAGACTACAAAGTAATAGGTTTTATCATGACATTTTATATACATATAAATATATGTCATTGTACTTTGTTCTCATTAATTCCTCTACTCCTTTGCCCCCTCTCCATTTCCCTTTCCAGTTGGTAGTCTTTCTACCTCCAGTTGTGCTCCTTGCTGCTTTCCTATTACATGTATCCTATTAGCCCCTCTCTTTCCCACTACCATTAAGATTTCTTCCTCCCTTTTATGATCGCTTTCCTAGTTTTGTCACCTACAAACACACATATGTACACACACACATGTAATTTTAAAACCTGTATTTTTGTCTTTCTGGGTTCGTCTTACTCTGCTTCAAATTATTTGCATGTTGGGGCTGGAGAGATGGCTTAGCAGTTACGGTGATTGTCTGCAAACAAAAGGACCTCTGTTCAGTTCCCCAGAACCCACCTAAACCAGATGCACCAGGTGGAGGTGGCACATGCATATGGAGTTTGGTTGCAGTGGCTGGAGGTCCTGGGACACCCATTCTCTCTCTCTCTCTTTCTCTCTCTCTCTCTTTATGCCTCTCTCTCTCTCTGAAATAAATAAATAAAATAAAAACTTAAAATATTATTTGCATGTCATTCTTGGATAGAGATGACAATAATATTCTCTGTATCTTTCGGACTTTTGTACATCTGCTATTGAAGTGAACACAAAAGGTTTTCTTAGGGGCTGGGGGTATGGCTCAGCAGTTAAAAGTGCTTGCTTGAAAAACCTGACAGTCCCTGTTTTATCACTTAGCACCCAGGTAATGCCAGTTGCAAAAAGTGGTGCAAGCATCTGACATTCATCTGCAATAGTAAAAAATAAAATGTTTTAATGAAAAGCTTTCTTAAACCGGGCATGGTGTTGCACACCTTTAATCCCAGCATTTGGGAGGCAGAAGCAGGAGGATCGCTGAGTGTTTGAGGCCACTCTGAGACTATTTAGTAAATTCCAGGTCAGCCTGAGCTACAATGAGACCCTACTTCCAAAAACCAAAAAAAAAGGGGGGGGCTTTCTTCATTTAAAAACATTACAAACCTGAGGCCTTGCTCACGCTAAACAGATACTCTACCACTGGGATATACCCCCAGTTCACATTGGTTCCTTTATAAATTTTTTAACATTCACAAATATTTAACAATGACTTATTTGAATCAAAGTATTGTAGTAGGTTCTAGTGATTGCATGTTAATTTAAACGTGGTTTATTTTATCAAGGAACTCCAAATCTCATAAGAGAAATAGACAAGGATATAAGTTTCAGGTTCAAGATTTTAGGACCCCAGGGGCTGGGCATGGTGGCCTACGCCTTTAATCCCAGCACTTGGGAGCCAGAGGTAGGAGGATTGCCACGAGTTCAAGGCCACCCTGAGACTACATACTGAATTCCAGGTCAGCCTGAGCTAGAGTGAGACCCTACCTCGAAAAACCAAAAATAAAAATAAAAAAATAAATAAAAGAATTTAGGACTTGGGGCTGGAGGGATGGCTTAGCAGTTAAGGCATTTGCCTGCAAGGCCAAAGGACCCAGGTTCAATTCCCCAGGACCCACGTTAGCCAGATGCACAAGGGGGTGAAGGCATCTGGAGTTCATTTGAGGTGGTTGGAGGCCCTGGCGTGCCCATTTTTTCTCTCTCTCTTTCTCTCTCTCTCTCTTTCTTTCTTTCTCTCCCTCTTTCTCTGTCAAATAAATAAAAATAAAATAAAATAAAAAAGAATTCAGGACCCAGAGATGAACTGTTTCTTGGTCTCAAGATTTTTATTTCAGGCTAGATCCAAAGCAGAAGGGAGGAGGCTTTGGACCTCATAGTAAAGGGAAAGTGATGGTTTTAGGGCTTTACGGGAAGAATCTGGGGTGGTCTTGCAATGTGAGGGAGGGGCATGTAGGATGTGAGGAGGTTTGATCCAAGCTTACATGATCGATGATCAGGTTATCTGAACCATCTGTTGAACTCTTTGGCAGAAGTGAGGCTTGGAATGTCATCTCCACCTAGGACCACAGGAGGTGTCTGGGAGGAGGTCTCACTCATTCATTCTCCAAGCCCTGGAGCAGTAAGGCTTACCAGTGACAATTCACATGCATGGGAATATCTGGAGGTGCTTGGCATAGCTGTGGAGAAGGGCAAGCATTGCAGCTTTCTTAAAGTCTAACACAGGAGAGCAACCAACCTTAGGACGTAAAAACATGGTACTAGCAGAACCAGAGGACAGACATCTCTATCACAATGCTTGCTGATGAGGGCCCCTCAAAAGTAAGCACAACTGGAAATGTAAGGGCTAAGCAATCTGTAATTGCTCAAAGGGATTTTAAATATGCAAGGTAAAGGGACTGCATGTGCTAAATCAGGGCAGAGTTATTTCACACAATGAAGCAAAATCAGTTTGGATAGGCCAATAAACATGTGTGCATTTGGTAAATAGAGGTGGAGAGGGGGAAGAAGAAAAAGAAGAAATTCTTAAAAGGCAGTGTATTAGCCAGGTTTGGGGGAAGGGGAGAGGCAACAGCAATGAGTTAAGTGAGCATGGACTGAAACCTCCAAAACTGAGCCAAAACAAGCCTTCTTCCTTCTCAAGTTGTAATACTTCCTTATCAAACATTTTTGGTACAGTAGTGTAAAGCTAATACAGTGATAAAATATTACTAATTTATTATAGGTTTTACCTTTATATGGTGAGAACTGTAAATCAGTTTAATGTGAGTTTTCAATTTCATTGTTTCTTTTATAATAGTATCCAGATGGTAATTATGAATCTAAAACTTATATTAGTCATAGACTATTATTACTTTATTATAATTTACATAGTTTTTTCTAGTGATAGCCACAGAATGGTCAGAGATGAGACCATCAAGTGGAAATGGCTTCCAATCTTTCAATTCATTCTGTTCCTTTTGCCTCTGTCAAAGAAATGAGGCAGAAGAGTGATAGAGGAGGACATCTGACATCCTCCAAGGCCTCTAGCCATGTATGTACAGGACACGTGCATCTGCACTCACACATGCATCAACCCCCCTCCCACACACACATCTGGAGTTCGTTTGCAGTGGTTAGATACCCTGGCATGCCCATTTTCTTTCTCTCAAATAAATAAATAAATAAATATACAGTTAAAAAAAAAAAAGATATACACTCCTTGTCAGAAGTGCCATGAACTCTGGGGTAGTATCTGATCCACATGCAATTGGTCATCACTGTCATTGCCATTATCTGTATGGCATAAGACATTATCCACAATAGAACAACCCCACAATAGAATTCACAGAGGACCAAACTCAGGATGCAACACAAATACAGACAGGCATTCTGATAATTAAGCATAAGGTTGTTGGCATTAAGCACTCTAGTGCCTGAAGAAAAGTATAGGTATAAAGAAGACAATATCACTTATGAATTGACAAATTGTTACTTTTAAAATGAAACTCAGAGCAGGACCTGATGATATACTCTTGCAATCTCAGCTACTCTGCAGGCTGATGTAGGAAGCTATCAAATTCAAGGCTTATCTAGGCCAGAGAGTTCAAGACTAGCCTGGATGACTCAGTGAGACCTTTAGCAAAGAAAATGTTGGGCCAGGGAGATGGCTCAGTGGGTAACAGCACGTGCTGCATAAAAATGAAGACTTGTGTATGATACTGAGCACTTGTGTATAAAAAGAAAAAAAATCCAGGCATAGCCATGCATGCTTCTAAACCCAGTGTTGAGACAGGTGGATCTTGAGCTCACTGAGTATACAGTCTAACTAAAAAAAAGAAGAAGAAGAAGAAAAAAAAAAGAAAAGAAAGAAAGAAAGAAAGAAAGAAAGAAAGAAAGAAAAACAATAAAAGAATAAAAAAGTGAGCTCCAGATTCAGTGAAAGCTTCTGTTTCAAGAAAATGGATGCATCCATGTTGTCTGAGAGCTCATGCGGGGAGTTGAACATGGGCCTTGGGGGATTGCGTGATTTCTCTAAAAATGCTCGTCCTTTACAATATTAAAGGGCCATAATAATAGAAAAAGAGCACCTTTTCACATTCTGGCAGCTGCAGCATATGGTCTTACTGGTGGTATTGGGAGCCCCGAGACTCAGACTTGGAGAGATGAGCAGCCAAGGAGCTGGAAAAGGATAGAGAGGGCGCCCCTACTCTCCCAAGTACCTATTTATTGGGAGTCAGGGTGCTGTCTCTGGATGAGGTTGGCACATCTGGGTACAGAGGGAGAGCCAATTGGCCTGCACTTAGAGAAGTCCACGTATACCTGGTAAGATGATGGCACGGGGGGGGGGGGGTGCGGGGAGATAGAGATAGAGATAGAGAGAGAGAGAGAGACAGAGATTGATGACTGGTGAGAGTGGAGCAGACACTGAATTCCAGGTTTGCTGCAGCAGACGGGCAGTGTGACATCCTCTGGAATGATTCCTCTATTGTGAGCCTTCTCCTAACTGACTACTTAATAATAAAGCCATCTATCTAGTTCTCTCTCACTTTTATCACAAAAGCAAAGCAAAGCAAACAAAAGACCTGGCATGAAAGTAGAAGAGGTCAAAAAGGGGATCAGTGGGAGTGGAGCAGGACAAAAGGTCAGGGCTTGAATATGACCAAAATACAAGTTACTGTTTCCTTTTTAATATTTGAAAACAAATACCAGCTGGCAACTGCATGAAGCTCCTTGCCACATATAATTAGTTAATTATATGTGCCCATTGTATGGCTATATATGGCCATTGAAGTTAGAGATTTTGTTTTTGTTTTTCAGACAAAGTCTATAGCCCAGACTGGCCAGAAACTTGTGATCCTTTTGCCTCAGCCTCCTGGCATGTGCCACCATGCCTGGCTGAAAGATGACTTCTGATCCTGAGATCTGTCTGAAATCCAGAAGATGTGCTATGACACTGGTAGCCAATGCTTTCTTAAACATCTAATAACATGATTTAGTTTTATGCAGATAATAGTTGAGTCTCTCCATACCAAAGTTATTGAATAAATTGGCTTTGTTTGGAAATATAATCCAAAATATTTTTGTGAGGACTATTTACAGGATGGAGAAAAAAATAAAGGTCCTGACCCTCAGACCACTTTTTACAGTTCTTTGGGTCATGAGACATTAGAAAGACAGTGGCTCCCTGGATAGCTGTTATCACTAACTTTCATGTGTAAAATGTGCTTTGTGTCTCCTGTTGCTTATGTTTTGTGTTGATTGAGCTAATAAAAAATAAACACAGAAAGAAAATTATATTGTCAATAGGATCCCAGCAAGAAAAAGTACAGGCAATATGTAAGGCTGCTGCTATCTCTAATAGGGAGTGGTGTTGTGAAAAAAAACCTTTGATGTATCTATGTTCATATTTCTGGTTGCAAATACGATTATAATTATGGTTATGTTTCTGTCTTTCCAGACACCTCAGGGAAGATGGCAATGCATCTTGCATAATGTGAGAGTATCTGAAGCTATGGTTTAGCAGAATAATTTTCTCAGGGCCATGGAGGCCTATGATTGAGTGAGTGGGTAGTGAGGCTGTTGATTTTCTGAAATTCGTCCTTCCCTTCTCGCTGGTTTCAGAATGTTTTAGAATGGCTGTTATTTGGGAAAGACTTATTCATTTCATGAAAGTGTGAGGTCATTGGAATGCCCCCACCCTTCCTTCACTTACAATGCTGAGACTTTTTATACCAGTGTCAGATGCCAAAACCTGGCGAGGGGTGGAGTCCACTGACCACACTCAAGCCCTTGTCTGGAGGAAGAAAGTTCATTCTCATGCTTGGATAAGAAAAATTGCAGTTGCATAGCATTTTTGAATAAATGAGAATGGAAGAGGTCATCCAATTCAACTCCATTGAGCACCAATGGGATAAACCTTCAAGTTCCCATGACTATCTTGTTGCTGTTAAGCCAATAATCAACAGTAGAGAAAATAAGACTATTTTGAAGTATTAAATGCAACAATCATTAGCTTTAACTGGTAAAGAAATTTTCCATTCTGGTTCAGATTATAAAAGCAAGTTCCTTCCCCAAATTCAAATCTGTAATCTAGCTTCTTTATTCCTGGGGCTGGGGGTAACCTTAAATTTAAATGTTAGGGGCTGTTTCCCTGATTTTTATATTCAGTATTAATAGTTCTTGATGTGTCCTCAGTGTGTGTGTGTGTGTGTGTGTGTGTGTGTGTGATTGTGTATTCCAGACAGGGTCTCACTACATAGCCCTGGCTACCCTGAAATAAGATATACAAACCATGCTGGCCTGAAACTTGAAATTCTCCAATCTCTGCTTCTGGAGTTCTGAGATTACAGGCATATGCTACCAAACCCAGCTTCCATGTGTGTGAGTGTGTGAGTGTGCGTGTATGTGTAATGTGATCATATGTGTGAGTGCAGGTGTTCACCTGCCATGACAGGGGCATGCATGCAGATCAGAGGACATTTTGGGCATCATTCTTCACCATCCACTTCCTTTGAAGCAGGGTCTTACATTGTTCACTGCTGCTTTCATCAGGTTAGCTGCCCCAAGTTTCCAGCATATTTGTCCATCTCTGCCTCTTGTCTTGCCTGTAGCATGGCTGGATTGATTATACTTTTGTGGTTACCTTCTTGTTGCTGAAACGACCAAAAGGAGCTGATGGAAGGAAAGCCTTTTACTTTGGCTTGTAGTCTCGACAGGAACCTTCATGATGGCAGGGGAAAGCATGGGTTGAGCAGAGGCTGGACATCACTCTGCCACCACAGGTGGAAACCAGCAGCAGGAGAGCTGAACTGTAGCAAGGGGGAGTTGGCCATAACACCCATAAGCCCACTCCTAACAGCACACCTCCTCCAGCAAGGCTCCACCTCCCAAACTGCCATCAGCTGGAGACCAATCATTTAGAACACATGATTTTGTGGGGGACATCTGATTCAAACCACCACAGACATTTGTCACAATGTCTGGCGTTTTACCTGGGGTGTGGGGCTCTGCACTGAGGTGCTCATGCTTTCGTGGTAAGCACTTAATTCATGAAGCCATCTTCCTAGACCTCAACGTGAGGTTTTGCATGAATGAATTACTTTGAAAGCTGACTAATTTGTGCTAGGTACTTGATTAGGGCCAAAATGAAGTGGCTAGTTCTTAGTCCTAATGAAACTACAGGCTGCTACAGGAAATGTACATTAGCGTACATCAGTAGCATACAAAACAGGAAGTGGTGTAGTAACTTGGCCCCATGCTTGTCTGATCATTCACTATGTGTTATGTGTTTTATTGCAGCATGTGTACTATTAGAACTTCCTTCAAATGGTGAGGGTTATCATCCCCATTTCTTGTGTGCTCGACTTGCAGCCCAAGCTATGCTTGATTTCCTGATCCTTCTGCCTCATAAGAATCTGACTGTTGGGATTATTGGAGTGTGTGCTATGCCCAGTTCTACCATCTTCATTTTTTCAGTGGGGAAACTGAGGCTTAGACAAGTCTAATACTTGCCCTAAAGCCACAATGCTCGACAGAGATAGAAATAGGATTTGAATCAGGTCTACAGTTTGCCAACAATGCCTTTTCCAAGTTTCTTTGAAGTTAAAAAATAACTGTTTTGGCTAAAAGAAGGGCTGCATACATCAAATTCTCCCTAAATTAATAATGCTTATCCCATTTAATCTATGCTGACTTCACTGTCCATTGGAGAATCTGGTTTCTGTATTTCAGAAGGTAGAGAGACCAGAGGATAGAAACTCCCTCACACTTCAGCCAACTCACAGCTGAAAACACAGAGGAATTGGGACAACAAACAAGAATGTTGCTTCCATGGTGAACCTGACAATCAGTGCCAGGGTGTAGGAGACAAACCCTGAGGACACTCAACACTTACCAAAGCAGAGATCCAGAGGCTTCTAAAAGCTCATCACTGAAGTAGACTTAAAACACACCATGACTCAAGGAGTTTTGTGGAAGAGGGGAAAAAATGAATGTTAAGAGCCACAGGTTGAGACATCATACCCAGAGGCATTGCCTCCCCACCAAAACTGAGGCTCCCACAACACATTACCCACAACCCTATGGGAAATACCTGCAACCTTACTGTGGAAGGTCCCCAGCAGAATGGGGGCAGGGGCAAGGGAAAAGAAGGTACCAACACCTGATGTATCCATACAGAATATGTTGTTAATAATGAATTAAAAATAACAGATTAATAGTTGATGAATATACATATTAACTAATTTAACTTTGAAGGCAATTTAAAAAGGTAGGTACTATTATCATCATGATATCTATTTTAAAGCTAGGGAAAAAATCTAGCCCAGTATCTTTGTGCAAGAGAAGCAATTAAAACAAACTACTGTTTTTTCCACAGTATGGTTTCACTTTAGCCCACGCTGACCTGTAACTCAATCTGAGGTCCCAGACTGGCCTCAAACTCACGACAATCCTCCTACCTCAGCCTCCTGAGTGCTGGGATTAAAGATATGTCCCACCATACACGGCAAACTTTACTTTAAAAAAATATATATATTATTAGCCAGGTGTGGTGGCGTACGCCTTTAATCCTAGCACTCGGGAGGCAGAGGTAGGTGGATAGCCGTGAGTTTGAGTCTACCCTGAGATTACATAGTGAATTCCAGGTCAACCTTGGCTAGAGTGAGACCCTACCTTGAAAAACCAATATACATATTGGTTTGTTTGTTTATTTATTTGCAAGCAAAGAGAGATGGAAGAGAGACAGACAGACAAAATGGGCATGTCAGGACCTCCAGCCTCTCTGCAAATGGACTCCAATGCATGCAGCACTTTGTGCATCTGGCATTATGTGGGCACTGGGGACTCAAACTCAAGTTGTCAGGCTCTGAAGGCAAGCATTTTAACCACTGAACCATCTCTCCAGCCCAAACTTTACACTTAAATTTAAATTCAATTTTTTTTCAAGGTAGGTTCTTACTCTTGCCCAGGCTGACCTATATTTCACTCTGTAGCCCAGGCTGGCCTTGAACTCAAAGAGATTCTCTTATCTCTGCCTCCACAGTGTTGAGATTAAAGGCATGTACTGCCAGGCCCAACTAATTTATGTATTTTCTTTTGAGAGTGTTTCACTCTGTAGTCCAGACTGGTCTAGAACTTACTATGTTGACCAGGCTGGCCTCAAAGTCATGGACATCCTCCTGCTTCAGCTTCCCTACTGCTGGGATTATAGATATGAGTCACCACACTATGAAGTAAGCCTTTAATGTTAAGTAGGATATGAGTTGTAAGGGATAAAATAAGTGTAAAACTCTATGAGAGGTCTAAAACTTACTGACTTGTAATCTAATTAGTCTGTCTGCTCCATGTTCATGAATGCTAAGATCCTAGGGTTATGAAACAGTGTAGTGTCATTTTTTCATTATTCTATTTTACTTGTTTTTCGAGAAAAGGCTTCACTATGTAGCCTTTTCTAACTCAGAACTTGCTGTCCAGTCTAGGCTGGCCATGAATTTTCTATTGTCTTGGCTCAGCCTTCCAAATGGTAGGATTGTAATGGCACTGTATTTTTATTTTCATTTTCATCTTTCTCTCTCTCTCTTTCTGTGTGCATGTATGCATGCATCCCATGGCACACGTGTGAAGCTCAACCTCAGGTGTCAGTCCTTGCATGCTACCTTGTTTAAGCCTGCAGGGTCTCTGATTGTTTGCTGTTGTGAATGCCAGACTGTCTGGCCCACAAGCTTCCAGGCATTCTCCTGTCTCTGCCTCACATCTCACTAAAGGAATTCTGGTATTTCAGCTGCACACTGTTGTGTCTGTGGGACTACAAATCTGAAATCAGGTCCTCATGCCTGCACAGCGAGTACTTAACCCACTGAGCCGTCTCCTCAGCCCTGCAATGGCATTTTCAAGTATTGATTCCCTGATTCCTAATCCTCTGCCCCAGGGCATATTTGGAGCAGCATATGCACTTCTAGTGGTAGTATAGAAAGGAAAAATTTGAATTCATGGGTCTTTTGTAAAGCCACTAAGTTTCTTTACTCTGAAGGAGACATTAGCTCCTTCCAATACTGCTCTTTACACCCATCTATGAAAAGATAGTCCAGGGCCAAGTGTGATTAGTGTCTTTGGTCATAAAACATGTGGGACAATGGGAAAACTCAGAAAGAAATATGTCCCAATAATAGATGAGGGGAGGAAAAGTTACTAAGGAGAAAAAAAGAGAAAAATCTGACAGAAGAAAAAGAGTATAAGGCACATACCACATAGCTGACAGTTGAGTACTTTGAGGGAAAGATCAAGAAGCGATATGCTTGGGTAGGATAGATGGCTTAGCAGTTAAGACACTTGCCTGTAAAGCCAAAGGACCCAGGTTCAATTCCCCAGGACCCACTTAAGCCAGAAGTACAAGGGGGTGCACACATCTGGAGTTTGTTTGCAGTGGCTGGAGGCCCTGGTGTGCCCATTCTCTCTCTCAATGCCCATTTTTTTTTCTCTAAAAATAAAATATTTTAATAAAAAATAAATAAAAATCAAAAAGAAGTGATACACTCAAAAATATATTTTGAAAGAATTGGAGACTTTTAAGCACTTTGTAGTTTTAAAAATATTTTATAACTTACATTGCTTCTGGTATTGCCAAAACTTTAGCATTTTATTGGGAAATCCAGGCTCTAGTTCATGGATCAAGAATTCCTTCCAAAGTATCTCTCTCTAGGAAAACCATTTCTTCCTTTGAGACTGGAGACTGCTTCATAGGATATAGGAGTGTCCGCCCCTTTGTAAGGTACAGGTTTGGTGCAGGGAAGAGAGAAAGAAAGGGAGGGAGAACAGCTCAACAACAGCACAGGGTTTATTCTGAGTAGACACCAGTGGAAGGGGTCTCTGGCAGAGGTTGTGGAATAGGAGCCTTAGGAGGAAGGAAGTAGGATGATGGGGAAAGTTTTGCAGCGGGCCAATCCCACTAGAGGAGGAAATGGGGATGGTTTTCACTGAACCCATGAGGAGGAAGCAAGTGGGGGTAGAAAAAACTAGATATTCTGGTTTTGGAGGCTTACCATGGAGAAAGATGGAGGTTTCTAGAGCTAACAGCCTTGATGTGAGAGGTGATATTCCATTCATGACCATTTCCTGTGATAGGGGTGAAATGAGCCAGCCGATCACATACTCAAACATGCTTGCTTCCATGCCTGGACACTGGTGCCACTTGTTTGGTTCTGCCAATCACGTATTTTCTGTGTGCTGTCTGCAGAGGTGGCAGTGAAGAGTCACCACCCCACTTGTGATAACATCTTATTTCCATTCTGAAATCAGTGGGGAGAACATCACAACGATGGGCCTAGTTAATTATCACCCTAGCACTTGGAGGAAAAGATATAGGCCAAAGTTAGTCTCACTGCAAAAGATGTTACCTTGTGTTGATTCTGTTACCTCCAATTTGAATTAGACTCCTAATAATGATTTAAAAATTAACATTTTTTAAAATCAGGGTAGGGAAAGCATGAAAAGGAGAAAAACATTCTCTTTAAAATCTTATTCAGACTTCATTGAAATTTAGTTATGCTATCTGCGTTAGTCAGCACGGACAAAATGTCACCAATTGGGTGGCTAAAACAATAGGAAGGAATTTTCTCACAGTTCTGGACTCTGAAAGTCTGAACTCTTGGTGCCAGCAGGGTGGAGGCTGGTATTTGGATTACAGACAGCTATGTTCTGTGAGCTTTCCTATTCTTT
This sequence comes from Dipus sagitta, assembly GCA_036346955.1. Lineage (NCBI taxonomy): Eukaryota > Metazoa > Chordata > Mammalia > Rodentia > Dipodidae > Dipus > Dipus sagitta. The sequence continues at coordinate 66,092,603 of CM070770.1, read as the reverse complement.
TCCTGAGTGCTGGGGGTCTCCAGTTTCTCTCCTCATGAGGGCACCAGTCACACTGGACCAGGGCCGTACCCTCACAGCCTTATTTACCCTTCATTACATTCTAACAACTACCACCATATATAGTCCCAGGCATAATCAGCCAAGGCTTCACCATATGAATTTTAGGGTAACACAGTTTAGTTCTCAGCAATTTAATTTAATCCTCAACAGACTTCATACCTTTCAATCTCCATTGTAGATGTGAGGAAACTAGCTCAGAGGGATTCCATGAGCTGTTCAGGGTTACATAGTGGAAGAGGTGGAGATTGACACCAGTGTTGGGACTTCAAAGCCATTTATTTGGCAACATCACAGGCTACTTTACAGTGTCCATCAGTGGTATCTGTCAGATATGGAACAAGTAGCAGTTTTACCAACTTTGCCCAGGGCTGGACAACATTTACATTTTTGCTTCAACAACAAAGAGAAAGTGTGTGTGTGTGTGTGTGTGTGTGTGTTTGTGTGTGTGTTGAGGGTCTCACTATAGTCCAAGCTGATCTGAAACTCTCTGTAGCTCAGATTGGTCTCAAACTCATGATAAACCTCTTAGTTCATCCACCTGAATGCTGAGATTCTAGATGTGAGCCAACCACACTCAACAGAGGAATATTATATATTTGTTCCACAGATAAGAAAATGTGACACAAAGAAGTGAAGTGACTTCCCCAGTTAGCACAGTTAGAAAGCAGAATGGCCAAAAATGAGGTTAATCTTAATTAAAAGCCAGTAGGTTTTTATTTCGCTGTAGAGTATTCTTGGGTTTGGCCAATTATTCACTAATCAATATTCAAACTTTCTGAAATCATGGGAGCTTATGAAGATGGGAAACATAAACAGAAGATCTGATCAGGCTGCAAATGTCAACATATGTAAAAGTAGTGATATTGAAATTAGACATGTTCTGGTGTATGTCTGAACGTGTATGTTAAAGAAAGGTTAGTACAAGTTGTAATTATGAGGAATAAACATTTGTATTGGGCTACTGGCTATGAGAGTTTCAGTAAGCTATCTATCTGGCAGGAAATTTGAATTGGATCCAGATTGCTATGAGCTCTACCCAAAGGTGGCAGGCAGCACCTCGACTACTGTATTTTTGCTGTGCTTGTGAGTGCATTTCACATAAGGGAGTCTTTGAGAGCTGCATGGGACCTTCAAGGCCATTTAGAACAGACAGCCACATAAAGGTGAAGCTGAGAAATTGAGCTTAAGAAAAATTCTACTATTTTACAGCTTTTAGAGCCACAGCCCAAACTAGAATCCCAGTAAACTGACTCTCTGATGTATATTTGTAATACTAAGCTCTTCTCAACTTTATAGTACTCATAGTTAATAGAAGAAGATGCAAGAGTAAACTTGAGTTGAAAATGAAAAATGGAAGGAAGAAATGAAAATTACAAAAAACAACTGGTGGTTTCAGGAAAATATTAACAACAAAATCCTTGATACAAAACTAAAGTTTTGAAGCATTCTATGTTTCACAGAAACTCCAAGACCTTGATTCCACTTCAAAATAGATTTCATGTTTTTAGTAAATTGTCTGTAATAAATTTCTATAGCAACAACAAATCTATTTGGCCCAGATAAACTGAGTCAGCAATGCCAGGCACTCAATCATTTCTCCTCTAGAATTACTGGATCAGATTATGCATTTTTAAAGACTGAGGAGGAATTATGGCATATTGACATGGAGAAGCTCTGATGTCCTCACGATTCCAGATCACAGCGTGGTGTGGCCAGCGGCATTGTCAATAGCTTGTAACTAGTTAGAAGTGCAAGTAGTCAGCCCCACTCAGCAACTGAGTCAACAATCCTGCTGGGGCCCAGAAAGCCTTCTACTAGAGGCCTTCCAGGCGAAGCACATCTCACAAGGTTTGGGGAGCCTCTCTCTGAACTTTGTTGATTCCTTTGCTCTCAAAGTCCCTGGTGCCTGTATTTGCTGGACTTGCCTGGAGTTGTTTTCTATCTCTGATGTCATCCTCACACTTTTCCATTTGACTGAAGGGTTTATAGCAGGCTTGCTCAAGTCACTTGGCATCTATTTACTGGCTAAATTTCATATGCACTGTGTGTGTGTGTGTGTGTGTGTGTGTGTGTGTGTGTGTGTGTGTGGTCTGATAAACCAGAAGACCTGCTGGTCATGGCACCACTAGGAACCATTGCTATTTAAGGAGAAAGACAATACCTGAAATGAGACTATTCAAACTTTTAAAATTTACAAAGGAAGAGATTGTGATAAGATTTGTCATTATTTTTTCTGGCCCTAGTACTCTTTTCACAAACTGAGATGGTTGCATGGGCTTTTGTTCCCCTTTTGGGAGCCTAAGAAGTGACCAAAAGTGATAAACATTTAGTAATAAAACTTGAATTGGGGTGCACTTTCAGGCATTCATGAAAGAATATGCCAATAGCTTCTGTCCCCATAGAAGCATATTGAAAATAAGAGCTTATTAAGGGAAAATGGGCCTTCACAATGTATTCATTCTACACATACTTTTTTGGAGAAAAGGCAATATGATCCTACACAATGTACACAAAAGTTTAAATGAAGCAAAATGTTCTTATGTAATAGAACCAGCATGGGAACTGTGTGAGAAGAGCTCTACAAAGCCATCCACTAGAGACCTTCAGGAACCTGCCTTACAGTACAGGCTAAAGATGTGAGGATGAGAGTTTCTATTTTTGTTCAGTAATCTAAGATGTTAAGTTACAAAGAATATTTTTTAGAAACAGTCACATATGGAGACCAGGCTGGCGTTTCATTGAATATGTAATTTAGAATGCCCTCTCAACTGCTGGAACTACAGGTGTGTGCCACCCTAGTCTGCTGAAAGAACTAGTGGGCTGGAGAGAAGGCTCATGGATAACACAATTATCATGCAAATGTGAGTACCTAAGTACCTGAGTTTATATCTTCAGACCCCATGTAAAAGCCAGAATCCTATGGTAGGCTTCTGTAATCTCTGTATGTAGATGGCAAGATGGCAAGTTGAGGCAGGAGAATTTTTCAAAAGCTCACAGATTAGCTAGCCTGGGAATCAACAACAAGAAGGAGGCCAAAGACTGACACCTGAAAGTTGTCTCCTGACTTCCACATGCATGTGCCCATACTACACATGAACACACACACACACCAAAAATTATCTCCAAAAAATGCCACCTTCTTTATTTCTTCATTCATGGTATAGGCACCAACTTTCCCTCCTTACTTTGTTTAGATATTGATAGAAGTGACTGTATAAGAATTCTGTACATATGCTTTTTATATTCACATATGATTTATCAATAAAGGTTTCCAGTATAACATTTTTGCAAAATATTTTTTTTCTGTTCCTAGGAATTTTCAAAGCATCTTTTCCTTTTCCCTTTCAAAACTAAGAAGTGCTGTGGTTTTTCTCAGTTGAAACTGTAGCAGAGGTCAGCAAGATTACTTCTGTGAAATGCCAGATAGTAAACATTTTTGGCTTTGTAAGCCAGATGGTTCCAACTACTCAGCTCTGTTATTGCAGCCAGAAAGCTGCTATCGACCCCATGTAAACAGATAACATGCCGTGTTTCTATAAATCTCTACTTACAAATAACTGGCAGCAGGCAGAATTTGACCTTACAGTTTGTCCACTTCTGACCATGAGTACTGGCTTTGCTTTTTATTTTTTCATTTGATAAACCTCTGTGGCACCTGAAAGTCCAGCAACAAATGAGAAGGAAAGAATAAATATTTTTCTCCTTTCTTTCTTTTTTCTTTTCTTTTCTTTTCTTTCTTTTTTTTTTTTTTTTTTTGAGATAGACTCTCACTTTAGCTCAGACTGACTTACAGCTCACTCTATACCTCAGACTGGCCTTGAACAATTCTACCTCAGCCTCCTGAGCTCTGCGATTATAGGTATGAAACTAAAGCCCAGCTTAGAACAGCTAGTTCTTTTTTTTTTTCTTTTTCTTTTTTATTTTATTTTATTTTATTTTATTTTATTTTATTTTATTTTTTTACAGTCAGTTTGGTACCATTATTAGCCTCATCCGTGACCTACCCCCTCCTCTTGGCCCCTCCTTGTTGAGGTATACGGGTCATGCATTGTGGAGTTAGCCCACAGTTATGGGTAAGATAAATGTCTCTGCATATCATGACCCAACATGTGGCTCTGACATTCTTTCTGCCCCCTCTTCCGCAAAATTTCCCTGAGCCATGTTGGGTCTGCTTCAGTGATGAGGTGTTGGGGGCCTCTGAGGCTCTGGCTCTCTGATTTGGTAGGAGTTGATTTTTCTCTGTGCTGATCTCCTTCCCCCTTGTGCTGGTATCCGGTTCAACTGGAAAACAGCGCCCTTGCTTGTTTCTCCAATTTTTCTTAGTTTCATCCAGGGCCCTTTTGAGGTATGATGGGGTGGCTCTCTCCTTAGGATCTACATCTGTCTGAAAAAGAGAAGCAGATTCTCCAAAGGAGAGTAAGTTAGCATCAGGACAAATGAGATAACCTTTTTCTTTTTTATAGAGAATTTAATAGGTGTAGGCCCTCTTGTAGCCCACAATTGATGGTAGCTTGATATTGGAGAGTGGGTTTATATTTGGATATGGTTCTGACTTGTTTCCCAGCTCCAGCTATGGGTCCCATACCAGTGAGGGGATCAGTTAGCCAAATTGAGAGCAGTTGGTTTCCCACCATGGCTGTGTGCCACCACTGCACTTGTGTGGGCATCACAACAAGTTATTTGCTGCTAAGTAGGTTAGACCATGCGCTGCTTTGACAGATATTGTTCATTTTCCCCCAGTCGCCCATGTAGCACCTTCTGGCACTAGACGCGCTGACTGTCTGGGGACTAACTCTCTTCCATCTTCCAGCCATGTCATTCTAATTTGCATGTCAATCACATAAGGTGTCTTCAGCAGTAGGGTCTTACCACTAGTCTTTGGTGGGTCATCAAGTACTCTGACAGAAATCTGTCTGTCTTTTAGGAAACCTTGTAGGTCTCTCTGATCAAAAGCTCATTGTGGATGATAGCCCCATGCTGGTTCTGGGAGTTACAGGTCAGTGCCCACTAAGAAAAGGAGGAGTGCCGGGCGAGGTGGCGCACGCCTTTAATCCCAGCACTCGGGAGGCAGAGGTAGGAAGATCGCCGAGAGTTCGAGGCCACCCTGAGACTACAGAGTGAATTCCAGGTCAGCCTGAGCTAGAGTGAGACCCTACCTCGAAAAAAAAAAAAAAAAAAGAAAAGAAAAGGAGGAAAAAGATAACTAATATACAAGAGTTAGAGATGAGAGAGAGAGAGAGAGAGAGAGAGAGAGAGAGAGAGAGGGAGAGGGAAGTGAGGGAGGGAAGATGTAGAAGATTAAGGTTAGTCTTGATCTTACCCTCTCCAGTGTCCTGTGGTTCAAATATTCTCTGTAAGGGCCTGGTGAAGGATCAGCCATTTGGTCTGTCTCTTAGTAAGTAGAAAATTATGGTACCATTGCCATTTGGGTCTAGATTTGTGTTTCCCACCCCTTTGGTGCCCTCCGCTCCCTCCCTTTCCATCCTAGTGTCTAGTCTAGGAAGTGCTTGCTGGGTATGTAAGGTGTCTTGGGTAGATTCAGTTTAGGTGCTGTAGATGAGTGAGACTATGTAGCGATTTTTTTTCTGTGATTGGGTAAGTTCACTGAGAATGATCTGTTCCAGGTTCAACCATTTTTCCTCAATTTCATTGTGTCATTTTTTCTTATTGCTGTATAGAATTCCATTGTGTAGATATACCACATCTTAGTTTTCCATTCTTCTAGTGATGGACATCTGGGTTGATTCCAGCACTTAGCTATTACAAATTGAGCCGCTATAAACATGGTTGAGCAAATCTCTCTAGCCTGTGGTTTGAAGGTTTTAGGGTAGATGCCCAGTAAGGGAATAACTGGGTCTGTTGGTATCTCTATACTCAGCTTTTTCAGAAGTCTCCATATTGCTTTCCAAAGTGGTTGTACCATCTTACATTCCCACCAACAGTGGATGAGTGTTCCTACTTCTCCACATCCTCACCAGCATTTATTTTTATTTGATTTTTTGATGTTTGCTATCCTTATTGGGGTAAGGTGGAATCTCATAGTTGTATTAATTTGCATTTCTCTGATGATTAGGGATGATGAACATTTTCTTAAGTGTATGTTTGCCATTTCTATTTCTTCCTCTGTAAACTGTCCGTTCAGTTCTTTGTCCCATTTTGTGAGTGGGATGTTTGACTTCTTACTGTTTAGATTTTTGAGTTCTTTGTAGATTCTAGAGATTAGGCCTCTATCAGTTGGATAACCTGCAAATATTTTCTCCCATTCTGTGGGTGATCTATTGGCTTTGCTTATTGTTTGCTTGTCTTTTTTAAAAAATATATATATTATTGACAACTTCTGTACTTACAGACAACAAAACATGGTAATTCCCTCCCCTCCCATTTTCCCCTTCATAACTGTGGTCTCTATCATATTCCCTCCCTCTGTCCATTAGTTTCTCTTTTAATTTGATGTCATCATCTTTTTCTCCTATTATGAGGGTCTTGTGTAGATATTGTTAGGCACTGCAAAATCTTGGATATTGAGTCCAATTTCTGTCCTGACAATTGTATGTAAAGAGTGGTACCCTTCCTTTGCTCTTACATTCTTTCCGCCACCTTTTCTGCAATGGACCATGAGCTTTGGAGGGTGTGAGATATTTCTGTGCTGGACACTCCTCTGTCCCTTCTTCTCAGGACTATGTTGCCTTTTGGGTCATCCCAGTGGTTATCACCATCTGAAAAGAGAAGCTTCTCTAACCAGAAGTGAGATTAGCATTAATATATGAATATCAACATTAAGTGTAGTGCACTCAGGGTGATTTGGTGAGAGTAATATATGCATTTATTCAGACATGAACAGGCTTTATATCCCTAAGACTCATGACCTCCCCCGCCATAGGCTTTTGATTAGGTTTTCAGTACTAGGCATGTATTCCCTCCCATAGAGCAGCCCTTCAGTCCAATTAGAGAGCAGCTGGTTTCCCCCAGAGCAGAAATGCCATGATTGCACTTGTAGAACAGCTAGTTCTTAATGTGGCACGGAGGAAGAGGAGAGAATGGCTTTTCACACAGGTATTGAGTTATAACCCGTGGCTCTTTGCATGCTACTGTGTGGTTCACCAACACCCTGGGCTGTGGGAATATAATGGTAAATAAGACATCCCTGTCCCTCATGGTGTTTGTGGTCTAGGTGATAGCAAAGATGCTCTCTGTGAGAATTCATGGACTGGCTTAGACATAGAACTAGAATAGGCCATTTTTGAGCACTTTGTGTATTTTGGACTGTACTGATTATGGGAAAGAGAGAGAGAAAGAGAGAGGGAACTAGCATGGAATGCCTGTCCAATGAGTTAACTATCTAATGCCACTCATCAAACAACTAGATCAAACATGAAAGACAAAAATAAGGGAAAAAAGACCTAAATTGAATATGAGACTATTGTTACATATGGAAAGTTTCATTAAGCAAGTTAGTTTGGGGGCACAATGGGTCTTGGAAGCTAAACTTGCACTTCTGCACTTGGCACTGAGGCAGAAAATGATCATAGAGAAAACATGAACCTCCTCTGTTGTTGCCTATCAATACTTATAAGAAAAATATACCAACCATTTCTTTCTACACCTAAAATAACTAATCTTGTATTGTGTAAAATATGATCTATGTCTTTTTTTTTTTTTGATTGTTTGTTTTGGAGAAAGAAAAGCCCATTCCAAGTATTTTGCATCCTAGCACAAAGCCACACCATATGGTTTAGTGTCTGCTGAATCTACAGTTCTCACATATCTGAAACCTATCACAGCAATAGCCACACCTGTTTTTCACCCACCCCTCCCCTCAAATGTAGTGCCTAGGGCTTGAAGGCCAGTGCTCTACCACTAAGCTATGCGTTCATAGCCCCCTTTTTTCTTTTTATTTTGTTAAAAGTTCTTTGAGTTACCCAAGCTGGCCTTGAACTTGCAATCCTCCAAGCTCAGCTTGTGTAAATAACAATATCTGCTTGCTATTTATTTGCCAACCACTGTGTAGGGAGAGGCTTTATGTTAATGAACTTATTCTTTTTAATATTTTAATCAGTTAATATGCACATGTGTGTGTGTATAGATAAATCAGGAATTCTTGTGGCTACAAATGCAGTTCAAACACATGTGCCACTCTTGTTTATGCTTTTACATTGGTATTAGGGAATTAGACCCAGGCTGCACACTTTGTAAGCAAGTGCCTTTGACTGCTGAGCCATCTCCCCAGTCTGAACTTATTAATTCATTTAGTACTTCCATAAAGTTTTTGATATTATTCAGAGGGATGAAATTAAGGCTAGGAGGATTTGTATAATTTTCTAAAGGCTCCTAAATGAGAGATCCTTTTGAAGCCAAAACTTCAAGCACAGTGCAAGATTGTTTTGAGCATGATCAAGGTACAGTATGGCAAAGACATGCTAAACAGAGGATCTTCTTAGTGAATCATGAGAAACAAGATCGAAGTAATCCCAGTGTCTACAAACTGGATCCTAACTATTGTAGTCCAATGAGGGGGGTCACATAACATGTCAACTTACTGGAATTTCCCATAATCTCTAAGGCACTTAAGCCATTGGTTCCTTTGCAAGATTATGCTCAGTGATTTGGGAGGAGTTGGCAAGTCCCCAGCTGGTGGTAGCTGCTAGGATTATTTGGTCCACATTCCCCAACCTTTTCTAATATATTTCAGTCATAAAAGGAAAAGCTTCTATTTCTTTTTATAATTAAAAAAATTCTATCACCTCTCTTTAAATATTCCTTAGCTCCCAGGCTGGAGATGTACAGCCTTGTTCTTTTAAAAGAATGAAACCAGTATGTGTTCGTTGTATACAGAGGCGAACTGAAGTGGTACCTAATTAAAGTCAAGGAGATCAAGTACTTTGTCCAAAAGCAAAAGGGGCTTCCTGGAAGCTGTAAATACTGTGCTCCACACCAGCCCCAAGGAGGAAATAGTTTCCAGGTACCACTGCATCTTACTCTTATCTGAATTAATCATTATAGCATCACTCTAACACAGCATTTGTGATTCTTGTTCAGTAACCTAGAGCTGTCTACTCCAGACTTTTGGTTCCAAAACTTCACTCTTCCCTATAATAGTATTTTCTAGTTCCATCTATAGTGTCATTACATTTCTACAACTAACCAGTGGCAGAATTTTGGAATAAAAACATTATTTTCAAAAAGTTTTTGATTTTTAATTTTGTTTTTCTTACGTGACCTGGAACTTATGCTGTAGCCCTGGACTGGCCTCTAACTCAATGTCAGTCTCCTTAATGCTAGGACTGAAGGTATGTGCCACAACTTGTGGCTTACATTTTTGACTTTTATCTTATTTCAATCCAAGAAAATATGTCAGTAGGCTACAAAGCTCTGCAGAGAATACCATTCTCCGGAATGATCACAGGTAAGGCAAGTTGGGATGAGGCTGACACATCTGAGCATGCTTACAGAATTCTTCAGGACTCACAGAGCACTTTCCTGACTTAGTCCCACTCATTCTCCTGCAACAGATAGCAAGGAAGTGAGAGGTGACATAATCCTGCCATAACTAAATCTCAAGGGGGCCTTTATACCTCTCACCCTCACTTCTACTTCACCCCTCCTGGCCTTTCTGAGCCTTTCAATCTATTTCTTTATGATGTGGAAATTGCACAAGGTAAATTTATAGCACTGATTTCCTTTTTTGTTCTTTTGTAAGGTCTCATACAGCAGAAGTTGGTTTTGAATTTACTGTACAGATAAGGATGACATCCCTGGTTTTATGAGGTGCTAAGGATCGAATCCAGGGTTTCCTGCCTACTACACAGGCACATTACCATCTGATCTACATCCCCAGCCCTATGGTAGTGATTGTATTTTTGAGGAAGGGTCTCCCTCTATCCCAGGCTAACCTGGAAATCACTGTGTAGCCCAGGCTTACCTCAAATTTATGGCATTCCTCTTATTTCAGCCTTTAAAGTGCTGGGATCTATAAACATGAAATATCACATCCAACTTTATGTCAGCAATTTGTGAAGGTAAATTAATATGGTATCAATTGGTTTAAAATAGTCTCTTTCTCCCTCCTTCCCTCTCTCTCTTTTTCACCAAAGAGCTCCCAGAGCACAGTGACTTGTTCCAGTCCTATTACTCATGAAAAGAAGCATTGGCATTAGAGTCCAGGGCTTTCAAATCATCCCACAGCCTCTACTCTACCATGTTATCAGTAAATTTTCTTCTGTTTTTATGTATGTTATTTATATGAGAAAAAAAGATGTAACAGAAAAAAAAAAAAGAAATGGACCTGGACCTGCTCATCTGAATTTTTATGTATTAAATATTTTTTCATTAAGTTTTATTTGTTATCAATTTATTGACAATTTCTATGTGTATATGACATATTTTGATCACATTCACCTCCTCATTTTCCTCTTATTCCCTTCCCACTTTCAATAACCTTTTCTTCCTAACTAGACCTCTTTCTACCTACAACACAAAAGACACAGCTCTCACCTCAAAGGGGAAAGAGATAGTTTATTATGGAGCCAAATATGAGTGACTGTGACCCAGGAACACAGATTTAAGTTACATGTTACAACGTGTTAATGATTTCATGAAGGTTTTATAGGTACAGAACAGAAGGAAGTCATAAATCAAGGCACTTTTCAAATACATTGACTGATCATCAGGTAGGAGAGTTGTAGCAAAGTAAGGGGAATTTCCGCCATAGGCTTCAGATGACATTCTTAGACCTTGACTTTGGCAGAAGCTAGTGGTCTTTTCTTAAATACCAAAAGGATCACAAATGATCAAGTGATAGTCACCAGGATGTTAGGTCAGACCTAGAGGTGGGCAATAAATGGCTAGTCAGCGGCCCAAGGTGGTCCAAGGTAATTAAGCTTTGGTCGTGCAACATTCTTTCTGTGATCACAGGAGTTTTATCAGTCCATTAAGCCTTGCTGGAATTACATTCAGCAGATGTAGCACTTTTATGGGAACTTTAGTTCACACTATTTTCCTATCTTGTGTTTTTTTTTTTTGTTGTTGTTGTTGTTGCTGTTTTTTGACATACAAAATTAGGGTTGCTTGCATGAGCATGGGAAACTTATATTGACTGTACTACAGAAGAACATGACTCCCCTTCCCCTAGCAATACTTATGATAGAATGTTGATGGGTCTAGTCTTGTGCAGGAAATCACAGCTACTGGGAGTTCATGATTGCATTCGTTATGTCATGTATAGAAGACAGAGTTCCACAGCACTCTTCCCACCCTCCAGCTCATGTTATTTCTACACCCTCTTTCCCAATGTTCATTGAGCCTTGGGGTGGGGATGATATCAATGTCCTACTTAGGGCTAGGCACTCAATAGTCACTTACTCTCAGAACTTTGGTAGGTGAGGAGTCTCTGCAGTATAAGATTCCCATAGCAACAAGGTGCTTCTCTCTAATCAGGGCTTAGCGCATCACTGATTTATGGGTATAAACATAAATATTTAGAAAACAGTTTTAACACTTGTCGGTTTAACAAAATGACAGTAGTAGATTACACCCAGGATCTATGACATTTCTATCCATGGGCTTTTGAGCAGGTGTTCAGAACCAGACTAAATTCCCTTGGTTACTCCAATAATAGTCATGCCACTGTTGTACCAGTGGGTACCTCTTGCCTAGCAGGTTGGTTGTATAGCATGCAGGGTCTAGAGCTGGGTAAGACTGCTGATGACTTTTCTTCCTTAGCAGCTTGTATATTAGCTTCTGGAACTATGAAAGCTGACTCACAGGGAGAAGCTTGCAGCTCAATTCCAGCTTGATTTCTTTGTATCCTACAACCAGAGTCTGTGGTGTCTTCAATAAGAGGGACTTTCCATCTGGTTTGGGTAAGAAATCAAGAGCAATGGCAATACCCTATTTTGTTTTGAGGGGTTCTGGGACCTGCCTGACCAACAATTCATATGGTGGTATCTTAAACCTGGCACTGGGATGTTAATTTAATAACCTATGGATTCTGGGAGTAGCATTATCCACTTATGAAGGACACTTTCATTTAAGCTAATTTTAAAATTGTTTTTAATTAGCTCATGCATTACTTGCCTTTATCATCAAACTACCTGATAAAAGCAACTTAAGAAATAAAAGGCTTATTTTGGATTACAATTCAAAGTAAATCCCCACACAGTATATAAGAAACACACACACAAAGCAAGGCAACAGAATTCCTCCAAAAATTACAACACTTTTAGTAATGGCATCCAATGAGAGTAAATTGGATGAAATGTCAGACAGAGAACTCAAAAGAATGAGTATAAGTTTATTTAAAGAAATCAAATGAATCAAATCAAAGAAGAAAACAAACTCCTAACGAAATTCCAAGATTCAATGTTCCCCCTCATGTCCTCTCTTTGTTCCACCTTTTAGTCTGACTTCCAGGATATAGGATATCTATAGTACCAGTTCAATGGGAGCCCTCAAGAGGACCTTAGGGAGAGCACCTGAATTGAAGGGCCCTGGAGAGGATGAAACAAAACCTAACTTTAAATTTCTCCTATTCCTTTTCCTTCTCTGGCTTTTTCTTTTTTTCTTTTCCCTTGGTACTGGCCTGTAATTCCCTATACCAGGATGTAGTTTATATCCACAATGAGCTATTGATCAGAGAGGCCTACTAGATCTCCCCAAACAAACAAGATAGACTTCTGTCAGAGTACTTGATTACCCACAAGAGGTTAATGGTAAGACCTTACTGCTGAAGACACCATACACTGTTGGCATGGACCATGGAGAGACTTGGTTGAAATCTGGAAGAGAGCCAGTCCCCAGACAATTAACCCATCAAGTGCGGGAAGGCATTACATGAGCTATGGGGGGGAGGGGGGTAGACAACATCTGTCTGAACAACTCAAAATCTAAATGACTCAGAAGCAAACAACCTGATGCTCACACAAATGCAATAGTGGCACACATCCATGGTGGGTAATGAACTGCTCTTGGATTGGCTAACAGATCTACTCAGTGGTAAAGAAACCATATCTGGATCTGGGAAACAAGTCAGAATCATATCCAGATAATGATTCTGCTTTCCATTGTCAAGCTCCCAATAATCTTGGGCTATAAGAGGGTCTATACCCTTTAAATTCTCTCTAAATTAATAATGGTTATCCCATTTAACCAGTTTTGACTTCACTCTCCATTGGAGAATCTGCTTCTCTTTTTCAGATGGGAGCTGGACCTGAAGAGATGAATGACCCACCCCAGCCTCAGCTGAAACAACAGAGGAATTGGGGAAATGGGCAAGATTGCTGCTTTCTTAGTGAATCTGATATCAGCAAAAGGGTGAAGGAGATACATACTGAGGACACTCAACACCTACCAAACCAGAGATGCAGAGGCTACTAAGCGACCATCTCTGAAGTAGACTTAAAATGCTCTCAGCATGTTCAGGGAATTTTGCTGAAGAAAGGGTAGAAAGATGGTTAGAGCCACAAGTTGGGACATTTTGCACAGAGACATTGCCTCTGCACGCTCATAATGCATGACCCTCTATCCCGATGGGGTTGACCTGCGTCCCCAATGAGGAAGGGCTCTTCAGAAAAGGGGTAGGGATGGGCTGGAGAGATGGCTTAGCGGTTAAGCACTTGCCTGTGAAGCTGAAGGACCCCGGTTTGAGGCTCAATTCCCCAGGACCCACGTTAGCCAGATGCACAAGGGGGCTCATGCATCTGGAGTTCGTTTACAGAGGCTGGAAGCTCTGGCGCGCCCATTCTCTCTGTCTCTCTCTCTCTCTCCTTCTTTCTGTTGCTCTCAAATAAATAAATAAACAAAAAAAAAGCTAAAAAATATTAAAACAAAGAAAAGGGGCAGGGAGGAGATAAAGGATGGTACCAACATGTGTTGTTTACATACTAAATATATCCATATCTAATAAAAAATTTTTAAAAATTAAAAAAGAGAAATTCCAAGAGAACATAGAAAATCAGTTAAATAAAACAAGGTCAATAACAGATATGAGAGAGGTATTCAGTACAGGGAAATACTGAAGAGAAAAACCAATTTATAGTGGAAATAGAGGAAATAAAAAACAAAGCAAACCAGCTAACAACCGCTGTGGAAAGCCTCACCAATACAATGGTTCAAGGAGAGGGCAAAATAACTTAGCTTGAGCACAAGGTGAGGGAATGAGAACATCCCATCAAGGCAAAAGGTAATAAGGGACTACCAGTGGGACATTCAAGACATTCAAGAAATTATGAAAAGATCAAATCTAAGAAGTGTGGCCATAGAAGAAGGACAAGAATTTCATTCTAAAGGCATATTAAATATTTAAACAAAACTATTGAAAAAATTTCCAAAAATTAGGCAAAGAGATGCAATACATAAATGAGTCATCAGAACACCAAACAAGAGTAGAAAAGAATATCCACTTGTAATATTGTAATTAAAGTAATAAATATACAAATAAATATATAGAACAAAGAAAGTATTTTGAAAGCAGGAAGAGAAAAGCACCAAGTCATTTATAAAGCAAGGCCCATTGGAAAAACCGATTTTCTAACAGAAATTTTAAAAGACAGCAGATCTTGAAGTGGTATATTTTAAACACAGAAAGAACAACTGCCAACTCCCACTTCTACAGCCAACATAACTACCTGTCATAACTGAAATAGAAATAAGACCTCTTCTAGATAAAAACAGCTAAAGGAATTCATAACCACTAAAACATGTATACACAAAATAGTAAACGGGGTCCTTCATATTAAAGAGAAGAAATATACTTGAGGTCACAGGGAAGAATAAAAAGGCACCAAATGCAAGGAAATCAACAAAAATGGCAGGGAATATTAAAATCTTTCAATAGCTTTGAATAGAAATGGTCTACATTCCCCAGTCAAAAGACACAGACTAGTAGAATGGATAAAAAAAGGCTGAATCCTTTTATTTGTTGCCTCTAAGAAGAACACCTTGTCATAAAGGACAGATGCTATCTTAGCATGAAAGGACAGAAAATGGAATTTCAAGTAATTGAGGCAAGGAAACAATCTGGTGTCATTATTCTAATATCTGGTAAGATATACATCAAGGCAACATTATTTAGTGATATAGAAGGCTACTTTATACTGTTAAGGGAACAATCCAATAAAAGGACATTACGACTGTAAGTATATATGCACTGAACAGACATTACCATGTATAAAATCATAGATTAACTCACTATAATAGTAGCAGACCACTTCAATATCTCATTCTCACCAATGTACTAGTCATCCTGGTAAAAGCTAAACAAATAATCATGTGGATTAAATGACATCATAGTGAAGCACTTTAGGGTGACTGGGCCCCTGAAAATAATAGGCAGGGATGTCCTTGTGCCTGCCCTTGCAGTCTCCACTGTACTAGAGATCAGAATCTGGCCTCTCCTTATCTCTTGCCTAAAGGAGTTCCTTAGATCTGTTTTTCCATGAACAACCTGAGTCTATCCCTGGGAAGGAGTTCCTCTTTCCTAGAATTAAGATTCCTGGCAAGTGTAAATCTGATCCTGGCATTGTGATTAGCTTAGCTCAGCCCACAAACTTCGCATTATAGCTGGTTAGCTTAGCTTGTTTCAAAATCTATAAATGACCCCAGTTTGGGTCACAGTCAGACTTTACTCTCTCCTGCCTTCCAAATGGCAGGAGCTGTCTGTCCTTACTTCCTTTAATCTACTAAAATCTTTCTAAACCTTACCCTTTGGTCTGTGGATTTTAATTGTTTAAATTCACAGAATAAGAATCCAGGAACACCCCAAATTATTGGTACGTTGATGTATATTGGAGAGGAAGTCCAAGTTTCCCATTCCAATAGACCAAATAGAACTAACAGACCCTATAGAACATTCCATCCAAATGCTGCCAAATATACATTTTTTTTTTACCAGCATATGAGACATTCTTTAAAATAGACCATATATTAGAATACAAAAAAAAATCTTAACAAATATAGGAAAATTGAAATACTTCCTTATACTGTCTGATCACAATGGCATACAACTACAAATCAACAGCAAGAGACCCTATAGAACAGGCATAAACTCATGGAATTTAAACAATACCTTATTGAATAATGAGTGAATCCTTATTCATTAGGATTCTATGGAGGAAAAGAAATGATAGAAAGCATATATATATATATATATATATATATTGTAAAGAGAGGGTTGATTAGATTGGCTTATAAGATACAGGCTGAGCAGTCCAACAATGGCAGTTCATAGGCTGGAGAGTCTGAGGATCTGTAACTACTCAAGTCTTCAAGGCCAGATGCTTCAACAGTCCAATATGGCATCAAAGGCCTGGAAGATTCCTGGAAAGTCTCTGGTCTTCAGTTCAGGGTATATGCACAAACCAGCAAGTAGAAAGGGCAGCCAGTCAAACGTCACTACAGTTTCTTGAGATGAAAAAAAAAAAAAAAAATATATATATATATATATATATATATATATATATATATATATATAGTGTGACTGAAAGGGCTGCCTATTCTGGTAGAAGATGATCCTGACATTGACCCTTCCTGTAAATGTCCTTGTAGATCTGCCCAAGGGCATGTTTCATACTTAATTTCTGATCTGATCAAGTTGGCAATAGAAAGTAACCATAAGGTCATTGAAGAAACCAAGAAGAAAATAAAATAATTCCTAGAATCAAATAATGAAAATCAAACATATGAGAACCTATGGGACACAATGAAGGCAGTCCTAAGAGGGAAGTTTATATCTCTAAGTGCCTACATTAAGAAATTGGCATAATGGAACACCTTAGATAAAATAAAAAAGCCACACCAACAATCAGTACAGGAAAAGAAGTAATTAAGATTACAGCAGAAATTAATGAAATGGAAGCAAGAAAAAAAATCAATGAAGCAAAAAGCAATTCTTTTTTTTTTTTTTTTTTTTTAGAACGACTCAGCAAAATAAAATTCTGGTTTATTGTTGGACATTCTTTCACACATACAGCAAACAGACCAAACAAATAAACAGCAACTTCATAGACAAAAAAGGAAAAAAAGAAACCTTTTATCTTTGGCCTTTTTAACCATCTCATACAAACCAACTACTTATAGTACAGCTAGATACATACACAAAAAAAGTTACTGGAATGCTCAAAATAAGATTGTTTTTTTTGTTTGTTTGTTTGTTTTTTTGTTTTTTTTACAAGGTTTTTTTTTTCCTTTGAGATTATAATGAACATGGTCACAACACAAGTAAAGTCAGAAGTAGAACAGAGACAAAAAGCAATTCTTGAAAGGATAAACCATGATTGAAAAAAACAGCCAAAATTTTTTTAGCTACCAAAAGTAACCAAAAAAAAAAAAAAAAAAAGAGAAGCCGGATCTGGCTAACCATGGGATCTGCAGAGCAGAACATGGGTCCTTAGGCTTCACATGCAGGTGCCTTAACCGCTAAGCCATTTCTCCAGTCCTCATTTCACTTTTCATACTCGAAGCTTTTTTAAAAATAAGCAGTTGAACTGGGTAAGATGGCTCACACCTATAAATCCCTGCACTTGGGAGATTGAAGAAAGAGCATAGTGAGTTTCAAGAAAGCTTGGGCTAGAGTGGACCTGTCTCCAAAGAAAATGGCTGTTTATACTATAAAGTTTGTTTGTTACCTGCCACTGAGAGCAATGGAGCCTTTCTGGGCTCTGAAAGAGCTTTATTTGGTTTGGGATTAGAGTGCAGGATACTCAATGATCACTAAAACTCCCCAAGTCAGGGGACTGGGGAAATGGCTTAGCGGTTATAGTATTGGCCTGCAAAGCTCAAGGACCTGGGTTCAATTCCCCAGGACCCACGTAAGCCAGCTTCACAGGGGGTTACATGTGTCTGGAGTTTGATGTAGTGGCTAAAAGCCCTGGTGTGCCCATTCTTTCTCTCTATCTCTCTCTTTCTCTCTCATACATAAATAAATAAAATATTTAAAAAAAAAGAGAAGCCGGGCGTGGTGGCGCACACCTTTAATCCCAGCACTCAGGAAGCAGAGGTAGAGGATCACCATGGGTTTGAGGCCAGCCTGAGACTACATAGGGAATTCCAGGTCAGCCTGAGCTAGAGTGAAACCCTACCTCAAAAAAACAAACAAACAAACAAACAAACAAACAAACAAAAAAAGAAAAGAAAAAGAGAGACAGAAAACCCAAATTAATAAAAATCAGAGATGGAAAGGGAGCCATTATGATAGGAAATTCAGAAAATCATAAAAACATGCCTTAAAAACCAAATTAGAAAATTTAAAAGAAATGAAGGAATTTTATATAAGATCTGCCAATATTAAATTGAGGCAAATAATTGAAGCAGACATATAACAAACAATGACATAGATGCAGTTTATAAAAAAAATCTCCAAACTAAAAATGTTCAGCTCCAGATGGAATCACTGGTACATTTTACCAAACCTTCAAAGAGAACAAGTACCCATGCTTCACTAGTTATTCCATCAACTAGGAAAAGAAGGAACACTACTAAACTCCTTTTACAAAGCTAGATTTATCCTGATACGAAAAAGGCACCACAAAAAAACAGAAAATTATACATCAATCTCTCTCATTGATCCAAAACTTCCCAGCATTCAGGAGGCAGAGATAGGAGGATTGCTGTGAGTTTGAGGCCAGCTTGAGACTACACAGTGAATTCTAGGTCAGCCTGGGCAAGAATGAGACCCTACTTCAAACAATCAAGAAACAAAAACAAAAAAATTCTAAACAAAGTGCTTTGTAACTAAATACAAGAACATATTAAAAAGATCATTCCCCACAATCAAGTTGCTTTTATTGAAAAGATGTAGGAATGGTTCAACATATGCAAATCAATAAATATATATTTAATAAGTATATATATATCATAAATTATATTTAATAAAATATAGCATATACATGAATTTGACAACAAAAATCATATGGAAATCTCTGCTGATTAAATTCTACTGCCAACTTGATCAGATTAGCCATTAAGAGACAGTTTTCTTTGGGTGGATTTGTGAGGGTGTTTCCAGGAAGGATTGCTGGGGGAGGAAAGATCTTCCCTGAGAGTTGGTGACCATTCCAGTGGTGGACTATATATGAAGGAGCTCCAAGAGAACATGGCCTTTTGCCTGGATGCCAGACTATGCACTGGTGTAGGTATCAACCCTGTTGCTCATCTCCTTTGCCAACACTGTAACCCAGCTTAGCCTTCCAATGTGGACTGAACATTAGTGGCTCTCTAGGAATCCTCCAGGCCATTCATTGCCAGATGGGGATTGTTGAGGCACCCAACTTTGTGGACTGAGTACTACCACGTTACCCACCTCTCTATCCTGAAGACTTTCCAGTCCATATCCTGTAAGCTAATAAAATAAATCCCCTTTGTGATACTTCCTCATTTTATCATTTCTACTCCTCTAGAGAACCCTAACTAATAACATTTGAGGCAGAAAAGACATTTGACATAATCAATATACCTTCATGATAAAAGTCTAGAAGAAGCCAGGAATAGAGGAAATTATCTTAACATAATACAAGCTACATAAAACAAACCTATATCCAGCATTATACTAAACGTGGAACAACTCAAAGCGTTTCTGCTAAAATCAGCAACAATGTAAGGTGTCCATTTTCCCCAGTCTTGTTCAATATAGTACTAGATGTTTTAGCAAGAACAATAAGGCAAGGGGAGCTAATAGATGAACATGAACAGGAAAGGACAAAGTCAAATTATTCTTACCACCAGAAAACTTGTAGTGCTAATAAACACTTTCAGCCAAATGGCAGAATATAAAATGAACACAGAAATCAGAAACCTTTCTGTAAACCAATAACAAACAAGCTGAAGAGAAAATCAGAAAAATCAACAATCCCAATTTATGTGTGCCTCACACACATAAAAATAGCTTACCTTATAATAAACCTAACCATGGATGTAAAAGTTCTATATCTAGAATGAAAACTTTAAAACACTTAAGGGAGAAATTGGAGAGAACACTAGGAGTGGAAGTATTTTTAATGCTCGTGGATTAGAAGAAAACAATTTCCAGATTTAATGCAATCCCCATTAAAGTTACAACACCATTTATCAAAAAAAATCTTGAAATTAATTTAAAGCTCAACAGGCCTTATATAGCCAAAGAAATATTGAGCAAAAATCCTAAGGCTAGCGGTATCAACAGACTTTACTTAAAGTTATATTACAGAGCTGCCAAAACAGAAACACCGTGGTGCTGGCACAAAACAGATTTGTAAAGTAATGAAACAAACTAGATGATCTAGATATAAAACCATGCAGCTACAGCTATATGATTTATTTTTTACCAAAATGCCAAAAATATTCACTGGAGAAAAGATAGCCTCTCTAACAAATGGTGCTGGGGAAAATATCTATGTACAGAAGAATGAAACTAGATCATTATTTCTTACCACTAGAACCAACTCCAAATAGACCTTAAAAATTCCTTAATTAAGATCTGAAATTCTGAAAATGCTAGAGGAAAAAATAGGGAAAAAACTTCAAGATATACACATACATAAGGACTTTCTGAATAAAATTCTGGTAACTCAGGAAATAAGGCTAATAATAAACAAATGAGACTTCATGACAAAAGAAAAGATTCTGTACAGCAAAGGAGAGTGTTAATTGATCAAAGGGGCAGCCTACAGAATGGAATAAATTTTTTTTCTGGCTATACATCTGATGAAAGATAAGTATCTAGAAAATACAAAGAATTCAAAAACTAAATAAGAAATCAAATGAACCAATTAAAAATGGGCTATGGAACTGAACAGAGGATTCTCAAAAGAAGTAATACAAATAACCAATAAACATTTAAAAGAAATCCTTAGCCATCAGGGAAATGCAAATTAAAGCTACTTTGAGATTCTATCTTACTCTGGTCAGAATGGCTATTGTCAAGAAAGCAAATGACAACAAATGCTAGTGAAGATGGAGGGAAATGGGAACCATTATTCACTGTTGGTAGAGTGCAAACTGGTTCAGCCATTATGGAAATCAATGTGGAGATTTCTCAGAAAGCTAACAAAATGCATGATTAACATCCCGAGGTAAAAGGTAAGACGCTATTGCTGAACATCCAGATATCTGGCTGGAATCTGGAAGGAAGCCAGTTCCCAGATGTTAGCTGGAAAACACTATATGAGCTGCTGGGGGAAAGTGGCCAACAACATTGTGAGCAAGTAGGGGGCACTGCTATTCAAAATCAACCAGCCTGACAAGACATACACACCTGTGTAACGGTGGTACCTAGCCTTGGTGGGTAACCAATGGCTTTCTGATTGGCTAAGAGATCAGCTTAGTAGAAAGGAATGCCTAGCTGGAACTGGGAAACAGTTTAGAATCTATGGAGACCAAAATTGTGGTGCTGCTTCGTGGTGAGCCTGACAACAGAGCCAGGGTGAAGGAGGCAGACCCAGAGGATACTCAAAATGCACCAAAGCATAAATGCAGAAGCTCCTGAGAGCTCAACACTGAAGCAGACTTGAAACATACTCACTGCAGCTCAAGACAAGATATTTTGTGAAAGAGGGGGTGGAAAGATTGTGAAAGCCACAGGGTGAGAGAGAATATTCAGAGGCCTTGCCTTCTCTCCACATTGACTGACTGCTGCTCTTATAACATGTAGCCCACAACTCCATAGGGAATACCAGAAATCCCACTGAGGAGGGTCCTCAGTGGGATGGAGGCAGGGAGGAGGGAAATGATGGTACCAACGCATGGTGTGTTCATACACAGTATATACTTAATAAAAAAAATAAAAAAAGAAACAGCGTGTTTCTACTGTTTATATATGTAACAAAAAATTAAATTAAAAAGGTATGCATGACTACATCTGGCTTATAAAAAAAAAGCTAAAAATACAACTACCATCTGACCCAGCCATATCAATTCTAGTCACACACATAAGGACTCTTACACTTTGCTATAGAAGTACTTGCTGTTTTGTTCACAATAAGTAGGAAATGGAATCTGCTTAGAAGACTATTAAATGCTGAGTAGGTACTGAAGATGATACACAAATACATAATGAAGTTTTATTCAGAAAAGAAAAATTGTGAAATTTTCAGGAAAATGGATGGAACTAGAAAATACACAAATGAAATAACCCAGGCTTAGAAAGAGAAGTGCCCACATTCTTTCTCATATGTGTATCTTAACTTTCAGTTTTAGATTTGTATGTAAGTTGGAGTGATGGTTAGTAGATTCTAGGAAGCCAGAAGATTCATGAGAGGGGTAAGATGGGGGGTTGCTTAAGGTGAGGGGATAGTAGAATATATGTGATATGACAGTAGAGGGGAGGAAACTGGGATGGGGGTGGAGAGGTTGGGGAGAATAGGGATAACAGAAAGTTACCTTAAACTAAAGACATGAAAAATTCATATGGAAACCTACTTCTAGCTAATTAAAAATATAATCAGAAAAAGAATTTGAACAAAAATATCCTGCTTGTATGTATAATGCTGTATAAAAAAGCTGTGGAAAATACTAGTGCCGAGCATGGGATATGTCCCAGTGTTGATAATCAGGGAGGCCCTTGAGTTTCCCAAAACAATACTGGCCATTGCCACTGTTCTTGGTTGCCCACTAGAACTCAATGCTAACACCCTATTGCTAAAATCACCACATGCTGCAGAATAAAATTAAATAAAGCTGGAATTGAGCTGGAAGATTGCTCCCTGCCAGCTAGTATTCACAGTGCCTAAAGTTGCTACACAGGCTGCTGGTAGGGGCAGAGAATTCATTAATAGTTTTTTTTTTTTTTAATGCAGCTGTGGACCCTGAATGCTATACAACTGACAATGATGTGCCCACTAGATCATGGTTGTATGACTGTTATGGGGGTAACCAACTGCTCTCTGATTGGATTTGAGGCCTACTCCACAGGAAGAAATTCTTGTCCAGTAATGAAAATCTAATAAAAAGCCTGTGGCTAGGAAGGTCATAAGCCCCGGCAGAGAAGCTACTACTGTGGTTTGGCTAAATAGATACATTGTGCCCATAAAATTGTCCTATAAATATTTAAGTTTATGTCCAGACATTAGTGCCACTCTGCTTTGGTTAAAAAAGCTTCCTTTTGCAGTGAGTGGAGACTACTGGGAAGACTTAAAACTTGTCAGACTGATGAGTTTAAGTGACCACTGAGTGCTCAACACTAAATAAGACAGCAATCTTCACTCACTTCAAGGCTCATGAAACATTGCCAAAGAGGGCTTGGAAAGATTGTAAAAGTAAGAAGCTGGAGAGGAGTGCCAGTGAACATTATCTTCCAGGCATGACATATCTATTGCATTCATGATCTCACAGAGACAAGAAATGTCACTATTGGGCCCATCAATATTCTATTGTAGATATTGGAGGAGCTTATGAAACCCACATCTCTTCATAAGTAGTTACTGGCAGTAAATGGTTGCTGGTTATTCAGTGATGTAGCTGCTGGTGAATTGTCTGTGTTCCGGTAAATAATCTCCAACCCATGATCATGCAAGCAACCCTAGTTAAACTCGGTGAATCAGAAAAGAAAAAAGACATCAATATAGCAGAGAGTCTAGTGGAAGGAGAGCTAAGCAAGAGATGCAGGGGCAAGGGAAGGTAATGGGAGGTGAATATGATTGAAATTCATTATACATATACATAAATATTACTGATAAACAAAATAAATTATATAACTGATGGTTAATCCAACAATGCATGACCCATCTTCCCCAACGAGGAGGGTCCCTGAGGAGGGGGTGGACAGGGAGGAGGCTAACAATGATACTGACTTGGCTGTATACACTGAGTACAAAACTAATAAAATAAATAAATAAATAGAATTATAAAAACAATTACACCATACCTTCCGTATTGTCCCCATAGATTCACAGCCATTAATGTATTCTGTCCAACTTCAAAAGTCCCCTTAGTCTTTAACAATTTCACCTCTCTTCAAAAGTGTAAGAATAAAGTCTCTTCTGGGGCTTAAGCAAATTCTTTGCTGTGAGCTTGCTTCTGTAAAATTAAGAAACAAGTTACATACATACATACTGCAATACCATAGGGAGACATGAGAGCATACCACTAGATACTAGACCAAAACTAAACTAAAACCCAGCAGGGCAAACTTTAAGCAGCTCCATGCATGGTATCTGGGATTCATGATGGAATCCACTGGCCTGCAAAGGGCTTGGGAAGCTCTTCTCAACCTCTGCTGCCTGCAGCACACATAGATGCTTTCTTGGGGCTGCTCCCCTCTGCACTGTAATTTTCCTTTGCAGATGCCCTATGATTCTGTCTTCTTAACATCATGGGGTCTCTTTTGCAACTTAGAAATCAGCTTCATAGTTTTATGCACTGACACATTGCCTAGTGTCAGTGACTCTCTGGAAACATGGAACATAACTCCATGAACTTTTCAGACTTGAATCTTTCATGCCTCCAAAACCACTGAAGGCATTGCCAGATTCTACTGCCAGCTTGGGATGCAGCCTGGCCCCCTTGGACCACAGTTGTAGTACCTTTTATGTACCCTGGTGGCTAGATCTATTTGTGAAAACACTCTGCTAGATAGTTGCTTTTGAGCAGCAACTTCCTCTGACATCTTTCTTGGTATTTTCAATTCAGGTCCTCTTCTTTCAAAATAACTGACATTCTCCAAAATGAGAGTATTCAGTGGGTGAGTTCGGGGCACCAGCTCTACTATCCCAATGTAGAGCACAGTGTTTCTCTAACTACAACTGCCTTCTCATCATGCTTCTTGAGGCAAACTTTATACTTGTTCACAACCTTTTCCTTAGGAAACTTCAGGTTTTTCATGCCGTTCTGCTCCACTGTTGCTCTATCACAGTTGATCTGAATAAAAGCAGGCAATTGTAGCCATTCCATAGCTGAATCAGTCTTGCATTGAAATTTCATTTACCAAACTAATTGTACCATTACTTTTTCTTTTTAGTGGACCATTACTGTTGAATTCAACCTCACTCAAGTTCTCAGAACATGGGATGAATGCAGCCAGATACTTTACCAGAATGTAGCAAGAATGGCCTCTAGCTCACCTGATAGAATTCTGGATCCTCTCTGCAATTTTACAAGGTTGGTCTCCAATGTGTGCATTTCATTCAACATTCTGGGCTTCCAAACTCCCACCAGGATAGCTCAAGTTATGCTTACAGCACAACATGGTTCTTCCAGCCCAAAGTCCCAAACACATACTTCCTCTTAGAATCCAGTTCCAAAGGCCCAGGAATCCCATGTTCAAGTTTATCAGAGCAATGGTCTCACTTCTTGGTATTAATTTTCCATATTAGTTACCTTTCTCATGCTGCAACAAAATGCCTAACACAAGTAACTTATGGAAGAAGGGCCTATTTTATATTATAATTTGAGTTCAAGTCCTTCATGGCAGGGAGGCCACAGCATCAGGAACGTGAAGCGCCCGTTCCCACCTTATCCACAGATAGGAAGTTGAATGATGAAGGCTGGTGCTCATCCAGCTTTCTTCTTTTATGCAGTCCAGGACCCATATCGCATGGAGTGGTGATGCCCTCATGTAGGTGGGTTTTCCCACCTCAGTTAACCTAATCTAGAAAATACCTCACAGACATGCCCACAGAGTTGCTTCTAAAGTGACTCAATTCTGCCAAGTTGATGACAGAGATTAACTGTCATACCATACAAAATACAAAGATTCAATATGGCTTTTTTTTTCTTGGTTTTCCAAGGTAGGGTCTCACTGTAGCCCAGGTTGACCTGGAATTCACTTTGTAGTCTCAGGGTGGCCTCAAACTCACAACAATCCTCCTACCTCTGCCTCCTGAGTGCTGGGATTAAAGGCATGTGCTACCACGCCCAGCTTTTTCCATATGGCTTTTTCATCCTTCCTTAGTTCATCTTTTCCCCTATACCCTCACCAATTATTAAACCTTTTCAGCCACCATATTTATCTCTCCTCCCTTTTCATATCACATATGTTTTACTCTCTCTCCACATACATTAATGCTTCTTCTCTGCCCATGGACCCTTTCAATTTGCTTGTCCTCTACAGACTCTCACATGACTTAAATAAAAAAAAAAATCATTTTAGAAACTCAAAGCTGGGCTGGCATGATGGCTTACCAGTTAAGGTGCATGCCTGCGAAGCCTGAGGACCCAGGTTAGATTCTCCAGGTCCCACATAAGCCAGATGCACATGGTGGCACATGTGTCTGGAGTTCATCTGCAGTGGCTAGAGGCCCTGGCATGCCCATTCTCACTCACTCTCTGTTTCTCTTCCTGTCTCTAAAAAAATAAATAAAAATAAGCAAATCTTAAAAAACTCAAAGCTAAGATCCACATATGAGAAATAATATGCAACATTTGTCTTTATGGGCCTAAGTTACCTCACTCAGTATAGTATTTTTGAGTTCCATCTATGCTCCTGAAAATTTCATACTCTCATTTTTTTTTAAAAAAAAAAGCTTATTAAAAGTCCATTGTGGGGCTGGAGAAATGACTTAGAAGTTAAGGCACTTGCCTGCAAAGCCTAAGGACTCATGTTCAACTCTCAAGATCCCACATAAGCCAGACTCACAGCGACACAAGCAAGAAATGTCGCACACTCACACAAGGGGGTGCATGCATGTGGAGTTCGATTATAGTGGCTGGAGGCCCTGGTATGCCAATTCTCTTTCTTTCTCTCTCTCTCTCTCACACAAACACATACACATGAACAAAAAAGGCCAGTCTGTTGGGCTTGACTCAAAAATAAAAAGTCCATTGTGTATATACACCACATTTTCATTATCCATTCACCTTCTGGACATCTAGACTGATTCAATTTTTTAGCCATTGTGAATTGGGAAGAAATGAACATGGATGTGCCAGTATCTTTTGGTAGCATATGGAGTCCATTTCTCTTCTTAGATGTCAGTCATGGTAGCAGCCTGATGTGTTTATCTTTAAAGCTTTTCTCCTACCTAATGAGTTATTAGTTATCATATAAAATAGCATAGGACATTAGTTATAGTTGTAGCCTATCATGGCAAATAGTAGTGTTGTTACAACACTTAAGGTTGTATTATACTGTCAAGGAAAAAGGAGACACAATGATAGTATTGATGATGATTATAAAATAAATTTGAATTTGTGTCTATTTTTCATACTGCACTACTTCAACTAAGTACCTACATTATATCCATCCCTAATCAAAAAAATCCAAAATTCCAAGCCACCTTTGGTCTCAACCATTCATGCAAAGGATAACTCAATTTATATAAATATATCTCTCATAAATCCTATAATTATCTTGAAATTACAAGAAGGCTTTTCAAAATGTTCAACCATGACTTTAATGTCAACATGTAAGATCTCACATAAAGTCTGTGATTCTATTTCTAGAAATCTTCATTTTGTAATTAACCATGTACCTCTACCACTGACTCACTGTGGGACAGGGGCTTATTACACATACAGGCTTCTCTGATCTTGTCTTTAAAGGCCTTGTCTGAATTGGACCTTGGGAGCTGACTTTCTATCTACTTCCCTTAATATGTTTACAGCATGACCCTTTCCTTTCTCTGTCAGGAGTAAGGCTATATCTGTAAGAGGCCAATGTGGCTCTGCCTTAGATGTGTGGAGGCATGTACTTAAAGCACTTGTGGAAGGGGCTGTTGTAGACAAAATGGCCAATGTAAGTAGCAAACAATCCATTTCCTACCTCTGTACATCCCCACTCTACTATCTGATTTCCTTCCACATTTCTCCTCTACTTTCTTCTGTTCTCTCCTTCCTTTCCTTTCACTTCCACTTCCATTTTGGAGGTAGAGTCATACTATGTTGCCTTGGTTAGTCTTGAACTTTTGGGCTCAAGTGACTCTTCTGTCTGCCCCCTGAGTAGCTGGGATTATAGGTACATGTTTTCACACTCACATTCTATCATCACTTACATCTTTATAGGTTTAAAAAGTCAAAGAAGAGTCTATGTTGCCATGTAATTTTAGATCACTTTCTGGTCTTAGTTTCAAAATGAGAGGGTCAGACTTATCTTAAAATCACTTCTCCCAATTTTATGTGAAGTGCATATATTGCTCATTTATTCTGTTCATATTTTTGTGCATACTATTACTCATTCACTCCAAAGCTTCTTCCTTACTCACCTGTTTACATTTGTCTTGAGTTAGAGCTATATTTTTTTTCTCATGAGAATATCTAAACATCTCAAGTGACATGATATTTTTTAACTCACAAAGCTGCTCAAATTCTTAAAGTAACTTGTGCTTTTTTATCAATAAGAAATAATTTCACAACTGAAGGAGAGACAACTTTTGCCTCTTTGCCTTGTTGTTGAAAATTAAACTTTTTAGAGCATGGGGAAAATATCATTTGCTCTGAAAATTGAGTGTACCACCAGTTCCAAATTTGCCAAATCATCAACTTTTCAATTGCACACATAGATAAAAAATTATAATCTCAAGTGAGAAGTTAAAATATGTGGCATTTATGGAGTGGTACTTATTTGTGGAAGACTAAGCATTATCCCCCAGAAATATTCAGGGCATAATTTCTAGAATCTGTGAACATGATCATATGTGGCAAAAGTTACTTTGAAGATGTATTGCAGTAAGGATCTTTCTGTTGGGGAAATGATCCAGGCAGGCAGCAAGCCTAGGAGTGCCAAACACCACCAAGAAATGTAGCTGGCTCTAGAAGCTGGATGGGCAAGGAAAATGCTCTTCACTGGAACCTCAAGATGTGATCAATCCTGGTTTCTGACATGTGAGAGAATAACTGTGTTTTAAGCCACTCAATTTGCTATAATTTGTTATAAGCGAAATAGTAAGCTATGGGCTGGAGAGATGGCTTAGGGGTTAAGGCACTTGCCTGCAAAGCCTAACAACCCAGGTTTAGTTCTCCACTACCCCTTAGAGCCAGATGCCCAGTGGTGCATATATCTGGAGTTCGTTTGCAGTGGCTAGAGGCCCTGGCACACCCACTCTCTCTCTCTCTGTCTCTTTTCTATCTCTGTTTGAAAATAAATAAAAATATTAAAAATAGTGAGCTACTATATTATTTTTGAAGCATAATAGTTTAACTTTAAAAGAAAATGTAGCTTGGAGCCGGGTGTTGTGGTACAGGCCTTTAATTCTAGCACTTGGGAGACAGAGGTAGGATCACCATGAGTTCAAGGCCAACCTGAGACTACATAGTGAATTCCAGGCCAGCTTGTGCTTAAGTGAGATCCTACCTTGAAAAACAAAACCAAAAAGAAAAACAAAAAAAAAAAAAAAACAGTCAAACAAAAAAGTATCTGGGCATGGTGGCTCCTGTGCCTCATACATATATAATCCCAGTACACAAGGCTGGCCTGGGCTTCCAAAAACAAGCCCCGCCCCCTTAAAAAGCAAGAAAAGATAACATAATAATTGTCTTCAGAGTCCATAGCAGCATTTCTGCTGTTTTTGAATTTACTTTGGTTGGAAAAATTTGTCTTGGAAATTAATTTCTAAAGGAAATATTGGTGAAAGTTACCAACTCTTAAATGTAAGGGAAATAGAAGATATGAATATGAAGATAATATTCATCAGCTTGGGCTACAATAACTAAATAAAATAAAAGGGGATGATTAAACAGCAAAAGTTTAATTTTCACAGTTCTGAATGTTAGCAAATTTCAGGACCAAGGTTCTGACCAATCTGAGTCCTGATGTGTGCCCTCTTTCTATATTATAGGCAACTGACATCTTGCTGTGTGCTCATCTGTGCACATGTGAAAAGAGAGGGAGTGAGCTGCTCTTTTCTTAAAGAGCACAAATATCCTCAAAAGAGCCCTACACTCATAATGTCATCTATCTCTATTTACCTACCAATGGCTCCATGTCTAAGCACAATCACAGTGTGGTGAAAACTTTAACTTATAAATTTGTGGGAGACACAAATAATCAGCCTTCATTATGACATGCTGGTATGCTATTTCTCTTTCATAAATAATTGGGAAGATACCATATCTGATGATAAGGCTTTATCTCCCTCTTGCATTTTCAGAGAACATCATGGTATAGAGCCAACTCCCTCATTTCCAGTTATGCTGAGAGGTGAAATTTCAGAAAAATCATCACATGCATTTCATTTCTTCTAATCAGATTAATACAAAAGATAGCTCATAAAAAGCCAAATGTTATTGCGGTGTCTTTAATCAGATGTTCACCATAAATTCATGTGTTCTGAATGCTTGGTACCCAGTTAATGCCAGTTTTGGAGGTGAAGCCTTGCTGGGGCAGGCTTGGGTGTTATAGTCAGCTCCCCCTTGCTAGAATCTGGCTCCCACTCCTGCTGCTATTTTCCACCTGCTGTGGAAGAAGTGATGTCCAGCCTTGGCTCATTCTATACCTTCCCCTGCAATCATGAAGCTTTCCCTCAAGACTGTAGACTAAAATAAATGAATAAATAAATAAATAAATAAAATACATAAAAATACATAAATAAATAAATAAATAAATAAATAAATAAAAACAGGGCTGGAGATGGTTTAATCATTAAGGTGCTTGCCTATGTATCCTAGGGATCTAGGTTCAATTCCCCAGTACCCATATAAGCCATATGCACTAAGTGGTGGATTTTCTGGAGTTTGTTTTCAGTGGCTTGAGGCCCTAGTATGCCAATTTTCTTTCTCTCCACCTCTCTCTCTTTAATTTTATTTTTAAAATAAAATTTAAAAAAAAAACATAACTTTTCTTCCATCAGCTGCTTTGGTTCATGTGATTTATCTCAACAAAAAAGAAAGTATTTGCAACAGAGGAAAATTGATACCAGAAAAGTGGGATTATTTATGATAGAAATCTGATCATGTGGCTTTTGGAACTAATCTGTGGGAGGAATGTGGATGAATTTGAAAACTTGGCCTAGGAGAGATGCCTTGAAGTGCTGAAGTCAGAGTTTGATGGACCATTCTGATCAGAGTTGAAAGACCTAAATGTAGAAAGTCAGAAAGAACTATCTATGATAAGGCTTTGCTTATCAGGGGATAAGAACTTTCTCCAGGACTGGGCTAGAGGTGGATTGTGTGAAGGGCTAAATTGTGTTATGCCTGTGTCCTGAGAACTTTAGTAGGACTGAGTTCCAAAGAAATGGAGTGATGTGAACTGATGGATATGGCACAGAAAGAAATGAAAGTTGGGCAGGAAACAGTAGCCTGCTTCAGCTGCAATTGTTTCAGAGATTACAAACATCGAGATTGGGCCCATTATTTTGCATTGAG
Organism: Dipus sagitta; assembly: GCA_036346955.1. Taxonomy (NCBI): domain Eukaryota; kingdom Metazoa; phylum Chordata; class Mammalia; order Rodentia; family Dipodidae; genus Dipus; species Dipus sagitta. The sequence continues at coordinate 66,061,346 of CM070770.1, read as the reverse complement.
ACTATAATAAAAATGCTGAAGGTGTTTCCCTGCTCTTGAGAATCAGCTTTATTCCCCCAGGATTAACACATTTCATAGCCTACTTGGTATTACAGGACTATAACAAATGCAGGAAAGATAGTCAGTGGATTTGCAATGAAGTTTGTTTTTTGGAAATGGCAACTGGGCAATGTGGTGCAAGATTTTTGGATCTTATGCATGGAGATCCAGTGGAGCCATGGGGATGAAACACAGGTTACAGTGAAGATCCCAGAATTTATTTTTTGGAATTTCCAAGACTATGGGATGGCTGCCTAGGAGCTGCTGCTGTGTTGAGGGAGATTTTTCCAGGATGTAAGAAGTTCAGTTGAGGGGCCAAATTGGAACCCCAGAGACTTTGCCACTCATTACAGAGGTCAGATTTGGAGCTACAGGATTTAATATTTGGCCTGTTTGTTTTAGATCTTGCATTAGTTAAATCTTTCCTTGCAATACTATCTTTTACAGTGTAAATGTTTACTCCGTGCCATTATATGTTTTTCATTTTACAGTTAAGAGATCTTGAACAATGGGGATGTTTGAGCAGTACCGAGATTGATAAAAACTATGGGGACTTTTAAAGTTGGACTCAATGCATTGCATTTTACACCACAGATGGTCATGAGTTTATGGGGGCTAGGGACAGAGTGTGGTGGATCAGATGTCCCCTGTAAGCTCAAGTGTTTTGAATGCTTGGGCCTGAGCTGATGGGAATTTGTGAGGTAGAGCCTTGTTGGAGAAGGCACCTTTTATCCGGGGGTGGGGGCGGGGCTTATAGTCTTCTTTCCCTTACTAGAATCCAGCTTACTCTTCTGCTGCTGTTTTCCACTGTGGAAGAAGTAATGCCCAGCCTCTGCTCCTGCCATGATTTCCCCTGCCATTATGAAGCTTCCCCTCAAGACTGTAAGGCAAATTGGAAAAATCAAAACAAAACAAAACACCAACAGTTTTCCTTCCATCAACTGCTAGAAGTTAACTGCCACAGTTATTTTATGTAAGATATACTTGTGGTTTGAATATGAAATGTCCTGTGTTTGAACACCTGGTGTCCAGGTGGTGGCGATGTTTGGGAATGGGGTGGAGCCTTGTTGGTAAGTACTTAATATGGGACCTACCTTGTGGTTTTGTAACCTGCCACACTTTCCTGTGGCTCTGTACTTCTTGATGATGGATGCAGTTTGACCAGCAACCTCTTGCTCCTGCCACCATTTCATCCCCCTTTGTGATGGACTCTTTCCCTTTCAACAGTAACTCAAAATAAACTATAGCTTCCTTAGTGCCTGCTTGTCAATTATTTAGTCACAACAATGAGTAGGTAGAGTAACTAATACAAAAATCGATGCCAAAGTTGTGCTGTTGCTGTGATAAACCTGACCATGTGATTCATAGGCCTTTGGAACTGGTTTGGGAGAGGAATGTGGAAGACTTTGGAACTTTGGACTACACAAACCCTACAATGTTATAAGCAGAACTTAAAGAGCCATTCTAGTGGAAGTGTGGAAGAGCAGAATACTGTGAGAAACATAGATAATGGAGGTTTCAGAGGGATCAAGCAATTTTCAGACCTGGAGTAGAGGTAGTTCAAGTGATTTTGGCAAAGAATCTCTCTAAATGCTTCCTGTGTCCTGAGAATTTGCATGAGGTTGAATTTAAATTTAAAAGTAATAGACTAATCCATTTGTTGGAGGACATTTCCAAACAGTAGAGCATTCAAGCTGTGACATGGTTACTTCTAACTGTTCTTATTCAGGTCTACAGTGAAAAAGAACAAAAAATGAAAAGCTAGAAGAACTATGTCACTAGCCTTGAGGTTTTGTAGATTAGCCTTGTGTGTTGTTCTCTCACTCTCTCTTCTTTCTCCCTGAAGATGTGACAAGGTGATGCCAGTTTACTGCTCCTGCAATGCTTTCTCCACCATGAACTCTAGCCTCCAGAATTGTAAATAAAAATAAACTATTTCCTTCCCTAAGCTGCTTCTGGTAGGATATTGTGTTCCAGCAATGAGAAAGTAACAAATGTAAGAGACCATTGCAAGAAGCTTTGAAGAAAAAGCCCACATTACAATGGAGATCCTGAGATGTCCCCAAGGAAAGCTGCAGTCTTGGGAGGAGATGGCACAATGGAGAGGTTAAGTGTGCTACAGGGTCAAGAGCTGGAGGGGCTGAAAAACACAAGCCTTTTGGACCTCAGATGATTCTGTGATGAGCCCCAGATGTCAGACATGGAGCTATAGGATTTAGTGATTACCCTACTGGAGTTTAGTCTTGCTTTGATCTGACCTTTCTTTGCTATGTGCTCATGCTTACCTTCTGGAATGGGAATGCCAACCTTGGGCAATTATATGTTAAAGTATGCAGTTTGGTGTTAGATTTTATAGTAGGTCACAGTTAAGAGTATGGGTGCTTTGGAAGTTTGAATGAATGCATTTTGAATGATGAGATGACCATGAGTCTATGGAGGACAGAGGTAGAATGTTGTTGTTTGAATGTGAAATGTTTCCTATATGCTCATGTGTTTGATCACTTGGTCCTTAGATGGTAGTACTGCCTGGAGAGGTTGTGTAACCTTTGGGAGGTGGAGCCTTGCTAGAAGAAGTAGGTACTAGGGTTGGACCTTTTGGTTATGCAGATTGGTCTCTCTTCCTATTATCCCTCTGTGTGCTGTCTATGAATGTAGTTTGACCAATCACCACCTGCTTCTGCCACTGTGCCTTACCTGCTGTGATGAACTGTTTATCTCCTTGAACTGTCTGCCAAAATAAACCCTTCTTTCCCAAGTTGCTTCTTGTCAGGTATTTGGTCCCAGCAACCAGTACAGCAACACATGGTGACCGTATTTTGGCCCTCTTTTTATGTATACTTGGACATGCAACATATGGCATACATGTACATACAAATGTACATACACATTTATAAAAAGCTATAGTTTATTGTATAACAAAGCCTTGCATCCTTACTTCATCAAAGAATTAAGCTTCTTTTTTGTATTCCATAGATCTGAATGTCTGTTTCTATACTTCCTTAGTTGGAATGAAGAGGGGATGCTTTTGTATTTATGTGACAATGTAAAGAATGATAATATTCTTTAACTTTCTAACACTTGAAATTGGTATTCCAAAATATGAGATATAAGTAAGAGGAATTTTAAAATTTTGTTTCTCCTGAATACATTGGATTGTATTTTCAGAGGAATGTGGATTGAAGATAAAAATTCTTGCTTCAAATGGCAATTATGACTTTAAGCAAATAGGGCACATAGGGCATATGACAAAGAAAAATGTGACCCAAGCAACTTTATTTCTTCAATTTATTAAACCAACTATGAGCCAGACACCATGCTAATTGCTAGCAGGATGCCAAGAAACAGGACTTAGTTCCTTTCCTTATGATCCTTAAGGTAATGAGGAAGATTAAGATAATCAGTCTGGATAATAGCTTCTCTTTATGTGGAATGTATTCCATTCTACAAACTATGCTCAACACTTTATACAGAATATTTAAGGCGCTTGAGATCCTAGGAGATAAATAGCTGGGTACCTGTCAAAGCAGAGATTAAGTAGGATTTAAGGTGGTGATGAGAATCCTAGCTTCTTCTTAATTTAAGGGTGCAGAGAGCAGGCCCTGGGAGCAGCCCTTCTTACTCTGAATAGAGACACTTAGATCGCCATTCTGTTTCTATGAAAGACAGTATTATGAAACATTTTCCCTGTTTTGTTCCTCCCTTGTGGTGCTGGAGGTTGTAGACTATTAATCATAATAGACACTAACTCATACTTGAGCATTGTTCTTGTTATGATTCTCAACTCTTCACTCCTTTTCCAGGCACTAAGGTATTTACATATATTAGCTCATTTGGTAAGACCAATAGTCTGTTTCCATTCTACAAATGTAAAATCAAAACAAAGGGCTGGAGAGATGACTTAGAAGTTAAGTGCTTGCCTGTGAAGCCTAAGGACCCTGGTTCAAGGTTCTATTCCCCGGGACCCATGTTAGCCAGTTGCACAGTTGCATGTGTCTGGAGTTCATTTGTAGTGTCTGGAGGCCCTGGTGTGCCCATTCTCTCTCTCTCTATCTGCCTCTTTGTCTCTCTGTCTGTTGCTCTCAAATAAATAAATAAATAAAAATAAACAAAAATTTAAAATGAAAACAAAGAACTAAAATTTGCTGAGCTTTCTCAAGTCAATGAGCACAACAGCAAGACTGTGAATTCTGGCTTTGGAGTCTTTGTTTTTCCTGCTCAGAGATGTGGTCAGTCAGTGTACTGGCAGATCCAGGAATCAAGGCCAAAAAAGAATAAATGAAAATAATAGAAGCTCTAATATAATATATATATTATATATTATGAATATATATATTATATATTATGAATATATATATATTCATGGGCTATAGAGATGGCTCAGTGGTTAAAGGTATTTGCTTGCAAAGCTTGTTGCCTCAAGTTTGGTTCCCCAGTACCCACATAAAGCCCATTCACAAAAAAACTCACATGTCTGGAGTTCATTTGTAGTAGCAAGAGGCCCTGGCTGTCCCATACTTTCTGTCTCACACACATACACAAATAAATAAATAAAAATATTGTAAAATTAAATAAAAAATAATTCTCAGCAAGAATTTCTGAGTATCTTCAGGAGAGGAAAAGGAAGGGCATATACTTATTTATTCCTATTTTGCTGGTAAAACTACAAGTATTCAGTGAAAATTGAGGAGGTAGGTTTCTAAACAGATAGACTAATTATCACAGCTTTTCAAAAGAGCAATGTCCTTTCATAGTACTGTTCAACTGGAATGGGATGGCCTTCAGTAAGTAGGTGTCCCATGGAGATAACTCCATCATGACAAACCGCTTTAGTTCATTCAAGAGGCATTTTGGTGCCAGATACTGTGCTCAGTGGACTCAGCAAACCAGGTATGGTGCTGGATCATGGTTATGGTCCAGTAAGTACAGAGAAAAATTAAACAACAAAGTCATGCATGCATGCATGTGTGTGCATGCGTGCGTGCACACACACAGAGAGTAAATACTCTAAAGGAAAACAAAGCACATGACAAATAACATGACAAATGAGCAACCTCAGGAATGCTTTCATTATTACTCAGCATCTGGTGCAACTCTTCTGGATAAATGTGAGCTTTCTGGGTGACCCGATGGCCTGATGCCATACCCCATCACAGCTTGAAGACAGGAAAAGGCGAAGCATTAAAAGTCTGCAGTCAAGTTTACACATGTCACTTATATATTCTATATTCTTTCTCATTATTTAAAGAGAGACTGGCTAAAATGTAACATACTGTCTATGAAGAAATAAAGGAGATATGGAAGAAAAGTAATTGGCCAAAAAATTAGAATGTCTTCAACTTATATAACCTTAGGCAACACAGATAACTTTCTGAGTTTCAGTTTTTTTTTTTCATTTGAAAATAGATGAAATATAAATTCCTCATTCTCTCTCAGACATGTGTGGGCCCTGATAATGTCTGTGACAGTACCATCCAATGGGAAGGTTCACCTGGGGTTGTTTTTTCAGGAGCTACATTGTGTGTATATATTCAGGGTTGCAAGACATGAACTAGCAAACTTTTGTTGCTGGTCGTGTGTGTGTGTGTGTGTGTGTGTGTGTGTAAGTGCAGACATGCACGAGGGGTATGGAAGTCAGAGGACAGCCTCAGGTAGTTGTACTTATCTCCCGTCTTGTTTGAGGCGGGGTCTTTTCTTTTTGGCCACTGTGCCCACCAGTCTAGCTGGCCCTCAAGCTCTGCCTCCCATCCAACATAGGAGTGCTGGGATTTCAGATATCTCTGCTATTGCATCTGGATTTACATGGGTTCTGAGATCCAGATTTGGGTTGTTGGGCTTGGACAGCAATTTGCCTTTAACCACAGAGCCATCTTTCCAGCTCTGGTGCTGTGTTTTCAGGCTGGGTCTTACTGTATAGTCCTGGCTGGCCTAGAATTCATGGCAATTCTCTTGCCTTAGCCTCCAAGTGCTTAGATTACAGGGTGTGTACCACTGAGCTCAACAGAACACTAACTTTTCCTACCCTCATTTTCTCCCTCCCCCTCTCTCTGCCTCCCTCCCTCCCTCCTTTCCTTACTCTCTTTCTCCCTCCCTCTCTCTCTCTCTCCCTTCTAAGTTTGTGCCATGTGTGCATGTGAGATAGAGACCAGAGGTATATGAAGGGCAGAGGACAAACTCAGATGTCATTCTTTAGGCTCTGTCCACCATTTTTGAAACAGGGTTCAACACCTGGACGTTTTACATGGGTTCTGGGAATCAAAGTCAGTTTCTCATGTTTGCAAGAAAAGTACTTAAGTGATGTAACCAGCTTCACAGCCTACAAACTTATATATGTGTATATATATATATAATTTTTTTGAGAGAGCTGAAGAGAAAGAGAGAGAGAGAGAGAATTGACATGCCAGGGCCTCAGCCACTGCAATCAAACTCCAGATGCCTGTGCCACCTAGTGGGCATATGTGACCTTGTGCTTGCCTCACCTTTGTGCGGCTTATATGGGATCTGGAGAGTGGAACATGGGTCCTTAGGCTTTGCAGGCAAGAAACTTAACTACTATGTCTTCTCTCCTGCCTTAAAAATTTGTCTGTGTGTGTGTGTGTGTGTGTGTGTGTGTGTGCACTATGGTCTCTTTCTATTGCCAATTGATACCAGATGCTTGCACCACTTTAGTGTCCCGCTTATGTGGTTGGTGGCTTGGGAACTGAACTCGGGACAGCAGGCTTTGCAAGCTATCACCTTTAACTGCTCAACCATCTTTCCAGCCCACAACATAAACTTTTTTTTTCTTGGTAAGGGTCAGATAGAAAATTCTTAAGGCCTTGTGAACCAAATGACCTCCAATTCAATTAGTTAACTCTGCAGGTGCAGTGCTAACACAAACACTGTTAACCCATCACAAATGGACATGCCTTCATTCCAATAAAACTTCCTTTGCAAAGCAAGCAGTAGGCCAGAGTTTTCCTAGGGGCAATTAATACAAATCCTCAATATAATCCAGCTTTAATATGAATTATTACCATTTTTACTTTGTTAGTCCAAGACCCAGTGCTGGACTCCTCCTCCACCATATTCCCTGCAGACATCTACATTTCTGTGCTCTGGTACCAGGGCCTGCATCTCCATTCTAGACAGGCAGACAGACAGTTAGAAGTTCTGTCTATAGCTGTGTGAGTCCTTCAAGTATTTCAGAACCACCTGCAAGACAAACTTCTTCTGCTAATATTGATTGTTTCTGTAAGCATAGCTTTCTTAAAATATTTCTTACTCACCATTTGTAGAAAAATTTTGTCAACCTTGGTTTTCTATCTACTTTTAGGATCAGAACTGTTCTCAGTCCACAAAGCTCTGTGATATCCTGTGTCAATGGCACTCCTGCTCCAAATTGGTCCCCTGGCAACCACTATTCTGTTCACCATGTCAGTTGCTTACAATCATCTCTATCACCTTTGTATCATGTCATTTACCACAATAGTGTGACACACAATTATTTAAGAACTCTTTGCTGAAGGAATGAATAAACAGAAATGATGTTAAATAGTCCTTTGTAAAGTAACACTTTAAAAATGGAACATGTCACATTCATTAACAAAGTACTGACTGGTTGAAAAGTATGAAGATGCAAAATCATTAAAATCACTCATGCTAACATTGTTTTATATTTATTTATTTTTTATTAATTAGTTTTGTACTCAGCGAATACAGTCAATTTGATACCATTGTTAGGCTCATCATGCCCCCTCCCCCTGGCCCCTCCTTGTTGAGGTATATGGTCATGTATTCTGGAATTGGCCCACAGTTATGGGTGGGATAAATGTCTCTGCATATCATGACCCAACATGTGGCTCTGACATTCTTTCTGCCCCCTCTTCTGCAAAATTTCCCTGAGCCATGTTGGGTTCATTTCTGGTCTGCTTCAGTGATGAGCAGTTGGTTACCCACCATGGCTGTGTGCCACTATTGCAATGTGTGAGCATCACATTAGGTTATTTGCTTCTGAGTCACTTAGACTTTGAGTTGCTTGGACAGATGTTGGCCACTTTCCCCTGGTAGCTCATGTAGGTGCATTCCAGCAGTAAATGGGCTAATTATCTGAAGACTGGCCCTCCTCTGGATTTCAATCAGGTCTCTGCATGGTTTAGTTAACTTTTTTATGATTTATTTATTTTTTATTAATTAGTTTTGTACTCAGTGAATACAGTCAATTTGGTACCATTGTTAGTCTCATCCATGACCTACCCCCTCCCCCTAGCCCCTCCTTCTTGAGGTATATGGGTCATGCATTGTGGAGTTAGCCCACAGTTACGGGTAAGATAAATGTCTCTGCATATCATGACCCAACATGTGGCTCTGACATTCTTTCCGCCCCCTCTTCTGCAAAATTTCCCTGAGCCATGTTGGGTTCATTTATGGTCTGCTTTAGTGATGAGGTGTTGGGGGCCTCTGAGGCTCTGGCTCTCTGATTTGGTAGGCATTTATTTTTCTCTGTGTTGATCTCCTTCACCCTTGTGCTGGTACCCAGATCGTCAAGAAAACAGTACCCATGCTTGTTTTGCCAATTGTTCTTAGTTTCAGCGGGGGCCCTTTTGAGGTATGATGGGGTGGCTCTCTCCTTAGGATCTACGTCTATCTGAAAAAGTGAAGCAGATTCTCCAACGGAGAGTAAGTTAGCACCAGACAAATGAGATAACCCTTACTTTTTTTTATATAGAATTTAATAGGTGTAGGCCTTCTTGTAGCCCACGATTGGTGGTAGCTTGGTAATGGAGAGTGGGCTTATGTTTAGATATGGTTCTGACTTGTTTCCCAGCTCCAGCTATGGGTCCCATACCCGTGAGGGGATCAGTTAGCCGAATCAAGAGCAGTTGGTTTCACACCCTGGCTGTGCACCACTATTGAACTTGTGTGAGCATCCCAACAAGTTATTTGCTGTTAAGTAAGTAAGACCACGTCTTGCTTGGACAGATATTGGTCATTTTCCCCCTGTCACCCATGTGGCACCTTCTGGCACTAGACACGCTGACTGGGGACTGACTCTCTTCCAACTTCCAGCCATGCCATTCTATTTTGTATGTCAACCACATAAGGTGTCTTCAGCAGTAGGGTCTTACCACTAACCTTTGGTGGGTCATCAAGTACTCTGACAGAAATCTGTCTTCCTTTTAGAAAACATTGTAGGTCTCTGTGATCAAAAGCTCATTGTGGATGATAGCCACATGCTGGTACTGGGAATTACAGGTCAGTGCCCACTAAGAAAAGGAAGAAAAAGATAACTAATATAAAAGAGTTAGAGAGAAGAGAGAGAGAGAGAGAGAGAGAGAGAGAGAGAGAGAGAGAGAAGCTTTAGAAGATTAAGGTCAGTCTTCATCATACCCTTTCCAGTGTCTTATGGCTCAGGTGTTCCCTCTAAGGGCCTGGTGAAGGTTCAGCCATTTGGTCTGCCTTTTAGGATGTAGAATTTTATGGTATCATTGCCGTTTTGGTCTAGATTTGTGTCTCTCACCCCCTCCCTTGCCCTCCCCTCCCTCTCCACCCATTCTATTGTCTAGTCCACGAGAAGCTTGCTGGGTATGTAAGGCATCTTGGGTAGATTCAGGTTAGGTGCTGTAGATGAGTAAGACTATGTGGTGATTTTTTTTCTGTGATTGGGTAAGTTCACTGAGAATGATCTGTTTCATGTTCAACCATTTTTCCTCAAATTTCATTGTGTCATTTTTTCTTACTGCTGTATAGAATTCCACTGTGTAGATATACCACATCTTAGTTATCCATTCTTCTAGTGATGGACATCTGGGTTGATTCCAGCTCTTAGCTATTACGAATTGAGCCACTACAAACATGGCTGAGCAAATCTCTCTGGCCTGTGGTTTGAAGGTTTTAGGGTAGATGCCCAGTAAGGGAATAACTGGGTCTGTTGGTATCTCTATAGTCAGCTTTTTCAGGAGTCTCCATATTGCTTTCTAAAGTGGTTGTACCATCTTACATTCCTACCAACAGTGGATGAGTGTTCCTACTTCTCCACATCCTCACCAGCATTTACTTTTATTTGATTTTTTGATGCTTGCTATCCTTATTGTGGTAAGGTGGAATCTCATAGTTGTTTTAATTTTCATTTCCCTGATGATTAGGGATGATGAAAGTTTTCTTAAGTGTGTGTTTGCCATTTATATTTCTTCCTCTGTGAACTGCCTGTTCAGCTCTTTGCCCCATTTTGTGATTGGGGTGTTTGACTTTTTACTGTTTAGAGTTTTGAGTTCTTTGTAGATTCTAGAGATTAGGCTTCTGTCAGTTGGATAACCAGCAAAAATTTTTTCTGATTCTCTTGGTAATGTAATTGGTTTTGCTTATTGTATGCTTGTCTGTAAATATTCTGAGTGTGTGGATAGAATTCACAGAAAAAAATGAATTTCATGTGGCTAAGACATGGCAATGACCCCTTCAAGGGGTCACTTATTGTATTACAAAGGAAATGTCCTGGCACTTTACAATGGGCAATTTTACAGCTCATGCCCAAGTCAGGAAGAGACTGTGACCTGATGTTTAGAGCCATTTACTGGACCACAGCAGGGATGTGCAGCTGGTTTTGAAGCCAACCAAGTCTGCCAGCTGTAACTTCACTGGAATTTCTGGGACCAACCATCAGGAGCTCTGGAATAGAATGTTCTCTCTCTCATTCTATCTCAGTTTTTATTCTTGAGACAGGGTCTTACTCTATATCCTAGGCTGGCTTCAAACTCAGTATGTAGCCCAGGGTGGCCTCAAAACCATGGCAATCTTCCTGTCTCAAACTTTCAAGTTCTGGGATTCCAGGCATGAGCTAACTAGCCTGGCTGCAGCAAGATTCATAAGTGAAAAATCTTGGGACAGACAGTTTTAAGTGAAAAGTACTCCTTCCTGGATATTACATAACATATAAATAGCAAAAACTACACAAAGGGCCATTGACTAAACATAAACACTGCCAAGTGTCAAATGGACCATACCACTGTTCTACAATGTGGGCTACATAAATTTTCTAATGGCTATAAACACACAGATTTGGTTAAACAAGTTTAGACCTCCGATGTCAACATACAGTCTCTCCTAACACTGGAGGAGCTGAGATAGTCTGAGTTCGCAGACTCCCCGTATGTGAAAAGGCAATGGCATTTCTTATCTATCCAAAAATCTTTCCTAGTGGAGAAATTTCAAGAGTGCTGAGAGAGAGAGAGAGACAGAGACAGAGAGAGAGGAGACTGTGTTAATGTTCAGCCAGGTGGCCATAGCCTGATGTATTAGCTATGTTTCTCATTACTGTGAAAAATGCCTGGCAGTGGCATCATGGAGGGAGGCTCATGGTTTCAGTGTGTTGTGGTGGGGAAGCATGGTGATGGCAGCAACTCAGCATTTGACAGAAGGAACATATAGCAGAACCTATATGTAAATCCATTTGCTCATTAGATAGTACATCAAATTATAGTTACGTATTTTGTGGAAGAGCATATTGACTACTAAAAACTAATTAGATGATTGGCTAGCTCACATCTGTGTGAATATGCAAAGTAAAAAATAAATATTTTGTAGGATAAAATAAAATATATATTTACTGTGTTTGAAATAAACAATGTAAAACCCAGTTTGATAAGGTAGCTGTTTCTTTACTGTAAATTTTGATAGTGCTGGGAAATACTACAATTATAGTTTTTAAAAATCCATAGCACCAATATACACTGTTCTGGCCATTGAAAGAGGTTTTATTTTCAGCTAATCATATGCCATAATGATAACTATGGAAACTAGCTGGAATGAGCTTACATATTGTTATCTTTTATATGGGTTTGGATTTTGGTTATTTGAAGCAGGCCTCTGGACCAGGAGACAGAATGAGGCCATGCAAGGTGGTGCTACGTCCATCAAAAGTACCTCCCATCTGAGAGCTCATGCTCTAAATGTTCTACAGGAATCCAGAGTTGTGCCAAGAGTTCAAATATGTAAGTCTGTGGGGAACACTTTCACATTCAAACCATTTTACCTGGGAAGATTTCTTTCTGCCTTAAGTATCCTGCTTTAAAAAATAAAGCTAGATCCTGGAAAACTGGTATTTTACTCCTTCTTGGCATATCAAGAAATCAGACAATGAGCAGAGTAGGGCAGCAGTAGTAGTGATCAATTTCCTCAATTCTCCATCCATTAAGAGAAAAGAAAAACAGTAGAAGCTATTGATGAACAGAACAACTTTAAAAATGCCAATATGAAAGCTAGGAATGGTAGAGCATGTCTGTAACCCCAGCCCTTGGGAGGTTGAAGTAGGAGAATTTCTATGAATTCTATGTCAGTCTGGGCTAGAATGACACCCTGCTTCACATAACCAAAATCCAAACCCAAATAAAAAAATAACAATATGTCAGCTCATTCCAGCTAGTTTCCATAGTTATCATTATGACATATGATTAGTCGAAAACAAAACCTCTTTCAATGGCCAGAACAGTGTATACTGCTGCTATGGATTTTTAAAAACTATAATTGTAGTATTTCCCAGCACTATCAAAATTTACAGTAAAGAAACAGCTACCTTATCAAACTGGGTTTTGCAATGTTTATTTTAAGCACAATAAATATATATTTTATTTTATCCTACAAAATATTTATTATTTACTTTGCATATTCACACAGATGTGAGCTAGCCAATCATCTAATTAGTTTTTAGTAGTCAATATGCTCTTCCACAAAATATGTAACTATAATTTGATGTACTATCTAATGAGCAAATGGATTTACTCCTGATTTTAAAAATTTGATCAATTCTTATTTAATTATTCTTGAAAGTAAAACATCAGAGTGCTTTTCCTGAATTCCACATGTTTAAAATTATGCTTCTTAGTTCATGAATAACAAGATATTAAAAACATGTTATATGCTCATTTGGTAAAAAATGAATAATTTGCTATAGATTTATTTTCTTATAAACATGATGGAGTAGATATTCATTAGCTATATAGCAATTAAATCCTAAATAATTTTAGTAGTATATTTTATAAGATGTGTTGCCCTTGAAGTTACCTTCTTGCAGGGACAAAACTTCTGTTCAAAAGCAGCTGGTGAGAGGAAAGGGTTTATTTTGTTTTACAGTCTTGATGGGGAGTTTCAGCATGGGAGGGAAAGGATGATAGAACAGAGGCTGGCTGGACATCATATTTTGCCATAGCAGTTGACAAAAAATAGTAAGAGAAATCTGAGCTCTGGTAAGGGGGAGCTGGCTATAATACCCCTGAGACTGCCACTAAGATCACATTTCTTGTAGCACACGTCTGGAGTTTGTTTGCACTGGCTGGAAGCCCTGATGAACCCATTCTCTCTCTCTCTCAGTCTCTCTCTCTCTCTGTCTCTCTCTGTCTCTCTCTGCCTCTCTCTGTCTCTCTCTGCCTCTTTCTGTCTGTCTCTCATAAATAAATAAATAAATAAATAAAATAAAGGCCAATCTGTTGGGCTTGCTTCAAAAAAATTTTTAAAAGGAAAAAAAAAATCCCTCCCATCCACATGCCCATTCACATACTACTTATGTGAGGGAAAAAAAGTAGAAATAAAATAAATGCTGTCCCACTTTTCACTTATCAGCAAGGCTTTTACTTTTAGATAGCATGTTGTTCTCTTAATTTATTCCTTTTTAGCCCAGGCTGGCCTTGAACTCAAGGCAATTCTCCTGTCTCAGCCTTCTGAATGCTGGGATTACAGGTGTGTCCCACCATGTTTTGTAATTACCTGTTTTTATCCATAGATATATGAGCTATTGAGGGGAAAAAAAACAACAAATTTATCTAATTGGAAAGTATTTGCACAAAAATTTACTCTATAGTTTCTGTTGCTTATTAATATTTGTAGCATATAATGTTTAGCTTCAGGGTTCGAAGATAGCAATTATGATGACAACTCATTTCAAAAGAAATTCCATCGTAACAAGATTTAGAGTGCCAGGAAACTAAATCAATTAAAACTTATAGATCCAGACATTGTGGTGAATAACTATAATCTTAGCACTTAGACATAGATGCAGGAGGATTGGGATCCTCCTGACACACAGTGAGTGACTAGCCTAGGCTACATGAAACAAACAAAACTTACGTACCTAGTTTACCATACAGTTATTTGATAGGATGAATAATGAAAGAATTTTTTTTTTTTTTTGAGGTAGGGTCTCACTCTAGCTCAGGCTGACCTGGAATTCACTATGTAGTCTTAGGTTAGCCTCAAACTTACGACGATCCTCCTACCTCTGCCTCCTGAGTACTGGGATTAAAGGCGTGCGCCACCACGCCTGGCTTGAAAGACTTTTAATATTAAGTATATATGAAATTGTATAAGGGAAATAGAATGAAAATTTGAAAAATCCGGAGGATAAAAGATCAGTAAAAATTCCAATGGTGGAAATCAAAGTTATGTATTTTTTTTTAAAAGGATGATTGCAGTATGCAGTCACTACTGGTTTTGTATTCGTCAGATGGGAGCTGGGGCCACAGAAGGGGTGCTTGCCTGTGGGGAACAGGAACCAAGGAGGAGAGCGGTGGCAGCTAGTAGCAAAGAAAAATGGGCTGAGGTGCCCTAGATTCTTCCTTGCTCCACTGCTTCTCACCAAATGAATCTAGTCCAGACCAAGATGACAAGGAGGCTGAGAAATAAGCTTTGCAGGGGAAAAGTACTGATCAAGAGCCAACAAGTGAATGATGGGACAGATGGTAGAACATTAGAATACACCTAGTGTGAGCCAAACCTATTTGCTCCTACTCCTAGTGGAGTTACAACATACTTATGACCATGCCAAAGAAAATGCTACACTAATATGTTTAAGAAATGTGATATAAGGTGATTTAATTCCATTCCTGAACTCATCTTTCTCTCTTTCTTTCTTTTTTTAAAATATTTTGTTGTTTATTTATTAGAGACAGAGAGAGGGAGACAGAGAGTGAGAATGGGCATGTCAGGGCCTCCAGCCACTGCAAACGAACTCCAGATGCGTGCACCACCATGTGCATCTGGCTTATGTGGGACCTGGAGAATCGAACCGGGGTTCTTAGGCTTCACAGGCATGTGCCTTAACCGCTAAGCCATCTCTCCAGCCCTCTCTCTCTCTTTATTTCTTTTTCTTTTTCCTTTTAAAATTTTCTAGGTGGGGTCTCACTCTATCCCAGGCTGACTTGGAATTCACTATGTAGTCTCAGGGTGGCCTTGAACTCACAGAATTCCTCCTACCTCTGCCTGGGCTGGGATTAAAGGTGTGCACCACCACGCCCAGGCTGAACTCACTTTTTTTTTTACTCTTTAGTAAAAACAAAATTCATTCACACAAGAGAGACTAATGGAAAGAGGGAGAGGATATAATGGAGAGCGGAGCTGTGAAGGGGAAAGTGTGGGGGGGGGAGGGAAATATCATGGTTTATTGTCTGTAAGTGTAGAAGTTGTTAATAAAAAAAAAACAAAAAAAAAAAACTCAAATTCCCACAATAGTACAGCAAACCTGTAGCACCCAAATGCCTGGTTACAAAAGTCATTATCTCACAGCCAATCTATTCCTGTTTTACTTCCCATGATATTTTGTGGGGGGCAAACTCCAGAAGAGTATTTGCTTATTTGACCTCTTATATGTAAATTATGTCTCATTAATTCATTCCCAACTCTTCATGGGTTGTTCAACTCCCTTCTCAAGATCCTAGACATATCAATTTTGCATTCAAAGGCTTTCCTGGGATCTTCTCAACTGCTTAAAACTGTGCAGGCTTCTTTTTCTCTGGGTCTGTTATACATCTGCTATTCTCTGACTTTTCTTTTTCTTCTTTCTCCAGTCCTTTTTATATGTGTATGAATTTATTTGGCTTTCAGTAGATATATGCTGCAAAATTGTACAAGTATGGTAAACTGAAAGAAATTAAACATCTGGAAGATCCTCACCCTCAACTACGAGTATGGTTATGCAAAGAGCTGCATGTTGAAAGCCATTTTTTCTTCTACTTTTTAAGGGTGTCTGGGAACTCAACAGCATTAGCAGGAGAAGCATACTCAGGTGCCCAAATAATTCAGTCTTGTACATCTTTTCAAAGAGCCAACTCCTAGTTCCATTGACTTTTTGTGTATTTTTTGTTTCTCCATTTCATTAATTTCTATCCTGATCCTTTTTTTTTTTTCCCCTGTCCTGATTTTACTTATACCTTTCTGTTTACTGATTGTGGGTCTGGCTTGCTTCTATTTTATTTTCATTTTTAAATTAATAATTTGTGATCCAGATAAACTACTTAGATCTTCTTGCTAGAGTTACTTGAGATTAGCTTTCAATTGAGCAAGGTGGGCTTGGAGGCAGTTCCTTGTGAAAGCCCTGCTGCCTTAGTCTTTCCATCCCTCCCTGGGGCTATTCTGCTCATCTCTGGCTGCTCTTTCTTTCTACCAATTTTCATGCCTTCCACGACCTGTCCTCCAGGAGAGCCAGTGGTGAGGTTTGAATATCAGTGCCCCTAGAATCATGTTTGAACTCTTGGTCTCCAGTTGGTGGATCTGTTTGGGAAGGTTGTGGAAGCTTTGGGAGGTGTAACCTTGCTGGAAAATGTGGGTGTGGGGGGGTGGACCTTGAGGTGATACACACCAGCCTCACGTCCTGTTTGTCCTCAGCTTCTCGGCTGACAATGTGATGTCTGCTTCTCTTGTCTGTCATACATTCCCTGCCATGAGGAATCTTCCCCTCAGAACTGGAAACCAAATTAAGCCCGTTTTCCTTCCATAAATTGCCTCTGGTAGCAACCAGAAAGTGACCGAAACAAGCACGTGAGCGGCTTTCCATTTCCACTCTGCTCTGCGTTTGAGTCAGAGGGTTCCTTTGTTTTCTTAGATTTTGACATAGTTTTATGTATTCTTTATTTCTAGTCTTGAGAGAGTACAGAAAGGCAAGTGTTAAAAAAGTTGAAAATGGCAGTTATAATTTCCCCTGAGTGGCTCACATTTCTGCACTTGCTGTTTGCAACACTGCTCGCATCTTCATTGTTCTGGGAATACTGGCCCTGTGGCAAATTAAGTTATTAGAAATGATAATGGTTTTGCGTTTATACTGCAGTTTATTTGTACTGGTTCAGAATACTTGTCTGTGGCTGGTGAATTGCTTTTGTTTACTTATATGAGTATATTTCTCAACATATCTGTGTGGGGAACAGAGTTTCCCAGTATTTTTGTTGAATGAATGAGAAAATTTGGACCAGGAGATTTGGTTTACTGAAAATGCTGGTGGTACTGAGCAAGGCTCCTTCAGTTATTAGTGTCTCATCTCATCTTGAGCATGCTACTTCACCTCTGTGCTACAGCTTGCTGTGTTTTTGAAAAGAAGAAGAACGGCGTGGGAGCTCACACCTCTAATCGTAGCATTGGGAGGCTGAGGTGGAGGATTGAGACCAGTTTAAGGTCAGCCTGAGATGCACAGTGAGGTCCATCCTGGAATATATTGCGAGAACCTGTCTCAGAAAAAAACAACAAAAAACAACCAAGCAACCCAACCCCCCTCCCCTAAAACAACAAAGAGAATATGACAATATTACCATGTCACGGAGATTTTCAGAAAGATTATACTAATTAGTACATACAAATATTACTAAGGGCTGGAGAGATGTCTTAGCGGTTAAGCGCTTGCCTGTGAAGCCTAAGGACCCTGGTTTGAGGCTCAATTCCCCAGGACCCATGTTAGCCAGATGCACAAGGGGGTGCACGCATCTGGAGTTCGTTTGCAGTGGCTGGAGGCCCTGGGGCGCCCATTCTCTCTCTCTCTCTCTCTCTGCCTCTTTCTCTCTCTGTCTGTCGCTCTCAAATAAATAAAATAACAAATATATATATATATATATATATATATATATATATATATATATGTTACTAATAATTATTTTAAAAACTTGAAATTAGTTTTCAAAGAAGGAAGGTTAATTCAGCTTTTCTGGCTTCATGTCCGCAGGTCTATGTTCAAAGGAGGAATGTGCCTGTTAAATATTTGCCCATTCCAGGATGTTCTTGAAAGTGCTAGACGGTTGCCTATTCACCTTGGCATCAACTTGTGAATTTGTGTGAGTGCCACTGAATTCTTGAGGCATGCTGGTTCAGGTGAGTTTCTCTTAGGCATCAGCCACTTCTAGGTGCAGTGGGCTCAGCATGTTAACCTAACATTAGGAGTGTTCTATATAGAATCTAGTCTTAACTTTAGACCAAGTATAGTAATATATTATTACCCATGAATCACCATCTTCTATTAATTCCAAATATGTGTTTTTGATAAATTAGTCATCTGTGGTTATAGGAATTGTGATGATGTTGAACACTCTCTGTAGTAATTTCATCAGAGCATAATGGCCTGATAATTCAATGTCAATCCCAAGCTACCAAGGGTCCCCAGTTGGCCAAGACTGAGCACAGGGTATACACAAAGGAATGATTCTTAGGCCTCAAGTCTCTGGCTTCTGGTATCATGCCTAGCATTACTAAAGCACTGAAGAAATGCTTGTGGGAATGAAAAGAGTATCTTTTAAGGAACAAATGCACTGCTCTGTGAAGGCAGTCCTGAATTGTACTCATTTGTTAAACACAGTATGGAGCTCCTTCTAGATGCCAGAAACTTTTCTAGGACCCAGGGAGGGAGCAGGTCTTAATAAAGGAAGACTGATATAGATTACATTTTGTAATAGTCAGAATATAAGTAAGATAATTTTAAGTAAAGTTAAATATTGTGATTAAAATCAACATTATGTGAGAGATACAAGAGTGGGCATATATTACCAAGGATACTGTTAGGAGGTCATCTTTGGACTGAGACTTGAAATGACCCCAGAATATGTCAGATAGACAATGACCTAAGATATTAATGATCTTAGCATATGATGTCTAGTGAGGGTAAGTGGAAAACAGAAGACCAGACAAAGAGGCATGGGCCTGATAGAACCTAAATAGGTTGATTTTTATTTATGTATGATAGGAAATTTTGGGAAGATGGGTTGGTATAGGAAACGTGAAATTGTCCTTGGATACCAATATTGTTTCTCAGGAGAGTTTACCACAGTGGGTTAAGAAAGGAACCACAGATATTAGTTAGGACTTGGTACAGTAGGTCTGTGTAAGAGACAACTAGATGAATTAAAGAGGTGCTTTAAAGTTAAGCTACCAGGGTTTCATGGGTTCAATGTTGGGGGTGAAAAATGGGAGGAATAAGAATATCTGCTTGCAGTGTTCCTGAAGAATGATACCCAAAATTATCCTCTAACCTCCACATTTATGTGAATTTGAATGTACATGAACACACACACACACACACACACACACATACCATAAAAGAATATATGCTGATTTTAGCTTTGGTCATTATATGGTTTGTGGTGAAAGAATATATGCTGATTTTAGCTTTGGTCATTATATGGTTTGTGGTGCCATTTCCTGAGATGGAGAAGACAAGGGGAAGAATATGTTTGGAAAGGTAAAAAATCAGTAATTCTGCTCTGGCCCTATGAAGTACAAGATGTAATTCTGTTTTCATAGTTTTCAATTTTGATCTCAGTGAGCTACATGCCAATTCACTGGAGAAGGCTTATCTGTTAAATTTTTGTGGGAAAAGTGATTATTGGAGAGACTGACAGAAATGGCTTAGCTCTCTGTGAGCATGGGTAGGAGTCTGTAAGGACACCTTCCATTCTAATGAGCCTTGAGGCTCCCAGATGGGAGCTAAAAATCCAATACCAGAATTCTCTCCAGCTCATTGTGTCTTTCTCAGAACTACTTTACTCAGGAAAAGAAAAGAAAAAAAAATTGTGTTTATACCATATTGCACATTCTTTTCCTGCAACAATCAAAGTTGTGTTTATTTCCCTGGCTTGCTGTATATGGAAATGAGAATTCTCAAGTAATGCAAATGATACCAACTTGTATCAGCACATAGGGTATCCTGAGTCTTAACACATCCCTTTAGAAGTTAGTTTCCTGATCATATCCCCAGGCCTTTCAAGATAGGGAAAATTTCTTAATTTTTTTATAAATATTCTTTTCTAAGTGGATGTTATTATCTATCTTATGTAGATTTTCCCCTTAGGCCCCTCTAGTCCCTTTTCAGGTTTCATACTTTCAAATATTGAACTATGAAGTCTAAACTGCAAAGTGCTCAACCTCCATGTGAACTGCACAAAGGCCCCACCTTGTAGTATTACCTCAATGATCATGACATGCCAACGCATACATGTAAAGGACACAGGCATTCAGGCCACATGTAAACATTTTCTTCCTTACTTCTTCCTTTCAGCCAAGTCATTGCAAACACTTCAAAGGGAATCTCAGGGAAATCAAGTGTAGGCACCCAACTGTTAAACTACCTTATACAACAATAAATAACTTCTCTAGGCTTGGGAATGTGAAGTAGGAGGATTACAACTTCAAGGTCTACCTGAACTACAGAATATGTTTAAGACCACCCTGGGCAATTAGTGAATATCAAAATAAAAATTAGAAAAAGGAATGGGGTATAGTAAATGCATATAGAAAAATCTTATTTCAAGCCTCAGGAAAATAGTAATAATAATAAAAATTGATAATATATAAATTTACAGTGAACATTTATTCCATTTAAAAGGATAAATGCCATTATTTTCATCCAATTGTTTTTTGTTTTTCACATAAATAGCACTTATCTTTGCACAAAAGACTTCTTTTCTTGGTTCTTTTTTGAGGTAGGTTCTCACTCTAGCCCAGAATGACCTGGAATTTACTATGTATTCTAAGGCTGGCCTTGAATTCATGGAGATTTACCTGTCTTGGCCTCCTGAGTGCTGGGATTAAGTGTGCACCACTATGCCCTGCCAGATATTTTTTTCATACGGGGGTTTCTCTCTATAGCCCTTTTGGCTGGCCTGGAATTCACGATGTAGCTTCAATGGGCCTCAAACTTATAGCAATGCTCTAGTTTTAGCCTACTGGGATTATAGGTGCGAGCCACCATGTCTACCTTAAGGATCTGCTTTCTTTTTCTTTCAAGTCTATTAATTAGTTATGTACTAGTATTTGTTATTTTGGGCTTGTTTTCTTTGACATGAAATATGCCATTTAATAATTAGTTTCAAGTCATTTTTAGTTTGGAGGATATTTTCTTGAATTCTCTTTCAGTAATTGTTGTTTCATTCCTTAATTATCTTTCCTGGAATTGCTTAGAGTTAAGTTGGATCTTCCTTTCGTATCTTCTGTATCTGCTGGGTCATATTTCTCCTTTATTTTTCTTAATTTCTCGCATATTTACAATATTTTATTGATTTTTCTAGGCTCTAATTTTATGTTTAATTATCTATTACATTCTTTTCTTCTGCATTTCTTCAAACTCAATATAAATTTATCATTTTTTTTCTTTTCCATTTCTTCCTTTGTCAGCTTCCTTTCGAATGCCCATTTTCTTCAATTCCTGCAGCTCTGAGTTTCCTTCAAGCTCTGAATTGTGTTGTCTTCTCAGAGCGTTCTCTCTTTCTCATTCTCTCATGCTTTGGTGTAGTTGCAGCACCATGACAATTGGTGTCCTGACAGACACGGTTCCTCAATGACTAATAGATGTGTAGGAGTAAACATGTATGTATGGCCTGCATACTTTGGACAAAGGGATAGCTCACATTCATTGTGGGATGCAGTGATGTGAGACTTCATTATACTATTCAGAATAGCACACAATTTATGAGATGAAATGAATTTCTTTCTGGAATTTTCCCTTTAATACTTTTGGGCCTCAGTGGACCATGGATAACTGAAACTACAGAAATTGAAACTGTAAGTAGGGGTAGACCACTGTGTTGCTTTCCATATACCATACAAATCCTTTGTTCCTGGCTTCTATTTTCTAATAGATGTTTGTCTACTTACTATTTCAATTAATGTTTTTTAAAAATATTTTTATTTGCAAGTGACAGAGAAAGTATATGGGGGAGTCAGGGCCTCTTGCTGCTGCAAACAAACCCAAGACACATGTGCCACTTTGTATCTAGCTTTACATGGGCACTGAGGGATTGAACCTGGGCTGGCAGCTTTTGTACCTTTAGCCAGTGAGCAATCTTCTCACCCCCCCAAATTCATTTTTGTAAAAAAATCACATTTCTCATTATTTACTTTGGGTTACACTGAAGATTACAGTGGACATCTTGAAAAATTAGTCAAATTATGTTAATATCAACTGAATTTCAGTACTGTGTAAAAACTTTGCTCAGGGGTTGAAGATAGCAGATTAAAGAAAAACAGCACCTCCCTATGGAAATATGAGAGAAAGCAGTGATTTGTGATGTAGAAGGAGGTGAGAAGCAGAGAAAGGAAACAGAGGGTCATGTTAGCAGCAGAATGAGAGGCTAGGTAATATTGGAATGGTGGATGTTAGATGTGTTTGATGTATAAAGGAAATACTGAAAATAGAGATAAGGAAGGGATAGAATGTACTCTTCCACTATGCTTGGCCTGCAAATAAAAAAATAAAAGGAAAATGTCCCAGGTTTGATTCCCCAGAACAAACATAAGTCAGATGCACAAGGTGGCACATGCATATGGAGTTCGTTTGCAGCAACTGGAGGCCCTGGCATTCCTGTTCTCTCTCCCTCTCTCTCCCTCTGTCTGTGTCTCTCTCTTTTCCTCTCCAACAAATAAACAAATAACTAAAATATTTAAAAACTTAAAAATGATGATGAGGCTATGGGGAAAGAAGAATCCAACTCATTGTAGGTGGAGATATGATCTAGTTCAACTACTATGGAAACAAACAACTAACAAGATCTTAGTGCACTGCAGAGAGACCTGCACATCCATGCACAGTGCAGCACTTTTCAGTAGAGCCAAGTTCTGGAATCTGCCTAGATGTCCATCAGCAGATGAACGAATACAGGAAAAATCAGTACATAGGCACAACGGGGTTCTATTTTGCTACAAGAATGGACTTATATTATCTGCAATAAAATGGGTGGAAATGAGATGATTATGTTGGGTGAAATAATTCATACTCAGAAAGACAAATACCACATTTCTCTCACATGTGGACTCATGATTTAAATTTGTATTTCAATATTGTGTCTTTTGTGGATATCATTTTCATACTTTAGCTTTTCATCATGTTTTTCTTTACTGGACCATATTTAATGCCCTGTGTAGTAAGTTCAAGCTTCGATCCTTGCAGTCATAGTTTCTATTGTCTGCTTTCCCTCCTCTGTATGACCATGTGCTCTTTTTGATTTGTATGTCTCAGAATTTGTTATTGAAATCCAGAAATTTTAAATCACAACTAGTGTGGCAATTTTGAAAATTAAATTCTCTGTTTTTTTTTCAATTATTGTGATGTGTTTGGTGACTTTTCTGGAATAATTATGCAAATTTCCTATTATGTGTTTTCTGCCATCTTTGGAATCTCTGCTTGGTTGCTGTAATAGGACAGAGATTTTCTTAAATGCCTATAACCAGTAAGTCTCCTGGACTCTGCTGAAGTCTTATGTGCACATCTGAGCATGCTGTCAGCATTCAGGCAGTTTATTTCACTGCCTCTGCTGGCTGACAAGAGTCTCCAGTTGAGTCTTGGATGAGTGCTCGAGGTCTCAGGACATTCTTGAATGTACATATAGCTCTCTGATCATATGCCATCTAGATTTCCAGGAATGCACACATAATTATTTATTAGTTATGTATTTAATGTGTGAATATGGGCATGCATGCCATGTCATGCATGTGAAGGAATCTGTTCTCTAGCTTCTGTGATCCTGGATTTCTTACCATTGTAAACAAACTTCCACACAGTTAATGGATACCAGGCTAACTGGCCTGCAAGTTTATCCTCCTGGCTCTGCCTCCCCCATTGTTGAAGCCCCTACAAGGGAAATATCTTTTACCATGGTACTTTTTCAAAATTAAAAACATTAATATCTAAACATACTATATTTTGATTGTTCTGCCATTCTGTTCTCTGCTTTTGTCTCCTGCCACCACCTTATTTTCCTGAACACCCTCCTTTTTCAAGATTGTCCTTCCTCCCCTTTTGTGACTCATTCATTCCTTTTGTCCTTCTTAGTCATGTATGTCAAAATATTGACAGACTCAGCACACTGCAGATCTTGTGAAGGTATCAGTAACAACTGTGGGGGTATGTGTGAGGGTATGGATGCATCAGTCAGCTTATGTCAGGAGGACAGTTTCCCAAAGTAGTCCTTCCCACCCTGTGGCTCTTACATTCTTTCAACTCTTCCCCAATGTCCCCTGAGTATTGGAGGACATAATAGAAATCTTGTTTAGTATTGAGCTCTTGATAGCATCTTATTTTTTGCTTTGATGTGTTGAGTCTTCTCAGTGTCTTCTTCCATCTCCAGAGATGGTTCTCTAGCTAGCAGTGAGAGCAGCACTCATATTCTTTGAGCCACTTCCTGTGCAAGGTTCCCTGAAAGGCCTTGTGAGTATAATAGAGATGACATGTACAGTACTAAGCCCTGGGCTTTCTCTTTATCATTTTGACGACTCTTGAGTCTCCACATGGGATATTACATATATATATATATATATATATATATATATATATATATATATATATATAGTATAGTTTTTGGTTTTTCCAAAGTAGGGTCTCACTCTAGCCCAGGCTGCTGGAATTCACTATGTAGTCTCAGGGTGGCCTTGAACTCAAGGCGATTATCCTACCTCTGCCTCCCAAGTACTGGGATTAAAGGCATGTGCCACCACACCCAGCTTACCACATGGTATATTTATGGGATATTTTTAAAGCTCTTTATGGACATTGCTTCCTCTAACTTTGTTAACCAGTTTTCTCTAGTGGTAATCACTACTTCAAGCAGTCATACTATTAAATAATTGTCACATACTGTTTTTTGTTTCAGTTCCCAAGTGATAAAGCTGTAAGTCAGGCCAAATAAAGACAAGCCATGAACATGAGGTGCTCTGGGAAGCTGTCAGCCAGCCTAACAATGATAATGCTACCAGTGATGGTGGGCTTTCGCAGGAATCTCAACTCTTCCTTAATCTGCAGTGGTGCCAAGCCACATGTTTCCACCATGATTATAACATAGTTGTTGTTCAAGGGAAATGTGGAAAGGTAGAAGGGGAAATTAAAATAGAGCAAGTTCAAATGCTACAAAGGCGACTAGGGGATGAAGCATTGCTAAAGCCTTTTATTCCACAAGCCTGCTGACTAGAGTTTGAATCTCCAGATCCCATGTAAAAAGCTGGATGCAAATGTGATGGTTTTCAATAGGTGTCCTCAATAAACTAATGCGTTCTCAATATTTGGTTCCCCAGCTGGTGGCAGTTTGGGAGGAGGAGACTTGCTGGAGGAAGTGTGTTTTGCTTGAGGGTGAAACTTGAGGCTTATTATCCCCTAGCTTGCCAGTGTTAGCTAGCTCATTCTCATGCTGTTTTGTTCCACCTGCTGTGGCAGAGGTGATGTTCAGCCTCTGCTCATGCCTCCCTTTACCTCTGCCATCATGGAGCTTCCCTTTAAGTCTGTAAAATAAAATGAACCTTTTCCTCCTACAAACTGATTTTGGTAAAGGGTTTTGGATCAGCAACAAGAAGGTAGCTGCAACATATTGCCAGATGCATTTGTAATCTCAGTATGCTTACAGCAATGGGAGGATAGACAGGAGAATCCTGAAGCTCAAAGGCCAGCTAGAGCAGCCTTCCTAGTGGCAAAATAAGACAGACCTGATTTCAAATAAGGTGAAAGGGAGGATCAACACCCATGGTTGCCTTCTGACGTTTGAATGTATGTCATGGCATATGTAGACACACATATACACACACTTTAAAATATGCTTCAGAGCTTATTATTTTTACAGACATTTCAGTGCTATTCTTTTATGGGGGGGAGGAGGGGTTTCCGAGGTAGGGTCTCACTCTAGCCCAGGCTGACCTGTAATTCACTATGTAGTCTCAGGGTGGCCTAGAACTCACGGCGATCCTCCTACCTCTGTTTCCCGAATGCTGGGATTAAAGGCGTGCGCCACCACGCCCAGCTCAGTGCTATTCTTGAATGGCTCTCCTTAATCATTGCAATTGATTGGTTAGCAACATAGCTCTGAAAAATTGATTTCTTTGACTTTCTATTGTGAAGAAGATTTTCAGAATATCTTACTTTATCATTCCCACTTACATTATTTAAATATTTCTGCTTGAGAACTTTTGTCTGGAATGCCTGTGGGAATGAACTGTGAAAATACTTCTTATGGACTTTACAAATAACTTTTCTGGGAACATTTCTATGGAGTGCCCTTTCTGTTAAGCATTTGTCTTATGATCTGCAATTATTTATAACCATTTACTCAGCCTGCTTAGAACAATGTAGTTGGTTTCTTATGCCTCAGCTTGCCTATGCTCCTGCACAGCCTAAATGATCAATATTGACAAGGAATGTTGGATGTGCTGACTTGACCTTAAGCCATGCTCTTTGTTTTAGCTCCCCGGTGACCTGGTTGTAGTCCTTGCCCAGAACAATGTGTGCATGCATGGGATGTGAAGACAACCCTGCTGAAAGCAGGGGCTGTTGAAAGCAACACATTGCCCACAAGAATGTTGACACATCAGGTGGGCTTAACATCTGTGAATGGTAAATTATGTGTGTGTGTGTGTGTGTGTCTGTTCTGGCTCAATAGAGCTTGCCAGTCCTGCTCCTAAATCCTGTTCCTTGGAGCATAAAATGTATTTTTGGAAACACATAATACAGCTTATGTAATCTTCATGAAAATATGAATTATATATAACAGCCTTAAATTTAAACAGGGGGTTTGTTTTTGAGACAAGGTCTCTTGCTGTAGCCCAGCCTGATCTGTAATTTACTGTGTAGATCAGGATGGCCTCCATTCAAACTTGCAACAGTCCTTCAGCCTCAATTATAGGCCTAAGCCATTATACCTGGCTTATCAGAGACAATTAAAAAATACACAGATGTTATTGGAACTTTATGGTAAACCCTAGGCTACTTTTACTAAATTTTCAAAATTATTAATATCTTTTTAAAAGCCTTCCTTCAAAAGTGCTTTCTTTTTCTAAATCTTAAAATTATCCCCAAATAACACATCTTTTCACACCTAAATGCTCTAAATGAAAGGAATATGAAAAATGTTTCACTAGATGAATCCATTAGCAAAATACACATCATAATTACTTTACTATTTCTTCTAAGAAAATTAGAACTATTTCTTACACCATTGCTTCCAATAAATGGCTACTACGTAGAAAGATAAGTATTTCAGATAAATAAATTCAATATAATGTGAAGTAGCCACAAGTTGTACCAAGATGCAATGGAATGCTTTAGAAAGGAGGCAAGTCCTTGTTCTGATTATTTTCAAAATACACACACAATCACACACACACACGTATGTGTGTGTGCATATATATTTGATGACACTATATATATAACTTAATATATAGACGCATATATATCACTTTTTATCCATGTATATCTCCAAATAGCTTTATTTAAAAAATAATTTTCAGAAACTACTTTATTTGGAAGGAGCTCATCATATATACTGTGGAAAACAGAAAATAAAGTCATTCCACGTTGTATGATTAGCATAAATATATGAGGAGGAGGAGGGTGGTGAGGCACATTAAAAATACAAGCAAGACAGTAACATTTTGAACAGTAGAGCAGTGGTTTAAATTTACCATCAAATCCACACATTAAGACAGAAAGTACTCTAGGCTTTACCAGGGCCTTTAGATATTCCCAAGGCATTATCTGAAAAGAATAGCACACACTTTATTCCATTTATGATAGACTTCAATTTAGCTATAATTTTTAATGCTTCTCAAAATAAACAGTGCAAATTTCTAGATAAAGTTTTATCTTTGCTAATATTTAGGTTTGGGCTCAAGTGTCCACTAACTTTAAGAAGAATTTTGTAAAAACACTGTTTGGTCATTGAAAAGGAGAGTGCGCCCCACACAGACCGGAGCTTGTTTTCCTGAGTACCACAGACCTGGCTGCTCCCTGTCCAGGGACCTTCTCCTCACCTTCAGTCTTTCACTGGAGGGAAAAGAATCCTAATTCTTTGCAGAGAACAGTTCTCATTATAGCTATGATTATGATTTAAAATAACTGTAGAGAATTCTCTCAAATATTCCTTTTCTTTTTTTTTTTGAGAATTGTCCCATAATTCTCCATAGAAATGGGGCTTATATATATATATATATCCATGTTGGTGTAGAGGCAGTTAAAGTGACCACTTCAGAGTGGGGAATGAAGAGATAGGAACTACTAGGTAGCTAAGGGTAAGGGCTGCCCCTCTCCTTCATACAGTGAATAGATTTTTGTTTGTTTGTTTGTTGTTTGTTGTTTGCTTTTGGCTAGAAATGAGAAATGTCCATTAGCCTGTATGAGAGGATCTTGTTTTTTCCTTATATCTTTTTCCCCTCAAACCTGACAGTAGGGTATGAATATGATTACTAAGCACTGAAACATATGGCATGGGATCTGGTTTTTCCTTAACTCTTCTTCCCTAAAGGAGCTCCCCTTCCCTAGAAATCTGACAGGAGGAGGTAAATAAGATTAAAAACTTCCTGCACACTTGGCATAGGAGCTGGACAGACCAGCTCAGCCCCCACCCACTGAAGACACCACCAAGAATCACCAGGCTGGATTTCACATTTCCAAGAGCCCCTCCTGCCTTATAGAAGGAACTATGCCTGCCTGCCTTCCTTCCTTCCTTCCTTCCTTCCTTCCTTCCTTTTTTCTCTTAATCTTCAAAATAAAATCTTTCTAAACTTCACTGTTGCAGTCAGGTTCACATTGCTGGTAGAACTCACCCAATCAAGAGCAGCTTGTGGGAAAAAAGAGGTTTATGTTGGCTTACAGGCTCTAGGGGGAAGCTCCACGATGGCAAGGGAAAATGATGGCATGAACAGAGGGTGCATATCACCCCCTGGCCCACATAAGGTGGATAATAGCAACAGGAGAGTGTGCCCAACACTGGCAAGGGGAAACTGGCTATAATACCCATAAGCCGGCCCCCAACAATACCCTCCCTCCAGGAGGCCTTAATTCCCAAATCTCCATCGGCTGGGAATCTAGCATTCAGAACACCTAAATTTATGGGATACATCTGAATCAAACCACCACACTTCACCCTCTACTGTCTGTGGATTTCATTCTTAGAAATTCATAAGATAAGAACTCGGAGGCCTCAGTGGAAGTTTTGCATGACCGTGAATGTCTGGTACCCTAACTCTTTGATTAATGCCCAGCCCCAAACTGAGAAAGGGTCTGTTGCTCTCAAAGACAACCCAAATTCCCATATCCGTGTCATGGGGTACTCCATCTAAACCATCCACTATTATACTGCTGACTACATTTATCATATCACCAAATGGCTGATAATGCTGAGCTGGGGTTCAATAACACATTAAGTTCTGTCTGTGGAGGCAAACTAAGGAATGAAAATGACCATGCCAGACTGGACACCTACTATATACAAGAAGGTGAAAGCTGGTCAGTGAGGAGGGAACATAGATGATCCTCTGATATGTACAAAGAAGAGGTGAAAAATGGAGAGGAAGGAATGGCCTGGGCTCCTGCTGAATTCCCAGTTCTCAGTTCAGTTGTTAAGTCTGATCTGTCCAAGGCTCTGTAAAATAACTCAGTAACTTTCCAATAAACACATTGTTCCCGCACAAAACTTGAGTTCCTATCAACTACTTGTAGCCAAAAAAATCTTGACTAAGACAGTTTGTCTATACTTTAGGGAGAGATGGAATAACTCCAAGTGTCAATTGTACACATTCATGAAGAGTCAGTTTCATACAGACATTTTGGAAGTCAAGTTTTTATTTCACCAGCAAAACCACTAGTCTCTCTTATTAGGTGTTGTCAATAAGGCACTATATCCTTTTCTTTGAGATGGGATTCTCAATGCTGTCAGCAAAGTCATTTGGAGGCAGGGTGCTGATCCAAATCCCTTTGCCCCATGCTGATATACAGAAATTAAAAATGACACGAAGAACAGGGTTTTATTGAACCCTGGTCTTTTTCAGATTAAAGAGTCTTATTAAAATGCCAAGTCCAACAAAGCAAGATGGATCTTTGTGACAGAATGATGGACACATATCCCATCATGTGAATTAGTAATCATTTTTTTTCTTGCACAAAGGGGGAGTTTTTTAAATCTGTATTCTTTTTAAACAAGGGACATTTTATTTTATTGGATGAAATATTGAATGAGAACTCAAACCAATTCTATAATTCAGTAGCTCATGAGAGCTGATGGGTATAGAATTGATTTGTAAAAGGACCAAAGGGGCCTTATTATCTCCATTATTACAGAATTAATGTTACTTAATGCATTTTACATTTCTGTTTTGGACAAAATTTTTTTCTCGAAAACACAGTTTTATTAAAAATCTAGATTATAGTGACAATATATCTTTTTAAAGGAAATACAAAGGGAAACAGTTAGTTTTCTCCTCAAGGAAAGCCTTGATTGAATGTGTTTTTCACCAGAGGAACCTAGACTTGCCGTAAAAGAATATAACAGGAACAACCTAGGGACATGGCCCTCACAACAGGTCAAAACGTCTCACAGGTGACATTTATTAACCTGAGCTAATTTGAAGGTTATATCTTGTAACCAGAATCTCATAGAATGCCCTTAATCAGTAGGATTGTGACAATCCACTTCCATATGAGGAAACTGAGGCAGAGAACACTCATGTAACCTGCAGAAAACCTTCCATCAGTGGCAGAGCTCAGCCTTGACTCAGGCTCTTGGAGTTTTAGGTCTTTGTCAAGAGTCACTGTGCTTTGGTGCTGACTTTTCATTTTGAATGAATATTCAAATTTTGAATATTTTTTTTATTTTTTTTTGAATATTTTTGAAAACACAGTAAGGTGGCTAATTTACCATTTGTATAGTTTAATAAAAAAGCTAGACATCATCAAATAAAGTGTGATATTCAGGACCTCGGTAGAAGGCTCAGTGGGTAAGAATGCTGCCTAGGCAAGCATAGAGTCCTGAGAGAGGTGACTCATTTCGAGTTGGATTCCTGAGCACCCATGTGATAAGCTGAGCATAGTTATACATGCCTGTTGGGAACAGAGACCAGAGAGTCTCTGGGGCTTGCTGCTTAGCCAGTCTGACTGAAAAACTGGCAGCTCTTGGTTCAGCAAGAGAATATGTTTGAAGAAAATATATGAATGAATAATATGTGAATGAGTAATATGTGGTAATGAGTAATGAATGGTAGAGGATGAAACGAGACATTCATCTTTGACCCCCACAGGCATCTGCATAAGGCATGCATATCTGCATACACACATGTGTATACCACATATACTACACACACATATTACAAGAAAAACAGAAACCAAATTAAAAGTGGAATATTCAATCTTTATCACTGGTTCTCAGCAGTTTGCTTGAATAGTCTTTTATCTCTTCTCTTTGTATTTATTCTGCCCAGGGCTGATTAAGATTCTTCAATCTGTAAGTTTACTTTCCATTCAATTTTGGAAATAACAAACTATTATTTCCTCAAATATGCTTTTCAGTCTCCTCTTCTCAGACTCGAAACATAGGTATATATTAAACAGCCTGCTATTGTCCCACAGACTTCAAAGGCTCTCTTTAGCTCTTTCAGTCTGAGAACCTGGAGTTGCAGATACACATAAATCTTAAGTCACAGCAGCTGGGCATGATTATGAAGTTAGGGAACAGCTTAATTTTAAGAGTTCAAGTCTATGGTGGTTTGAATCAGATATTTTCCCATATTAGTATGTGTTCTGAATGCTTAATACCCAGCTGATGGCGTGTTGGGAGGCAGAGCCTGGCTGGGTGGGGTGTGTTGCTGGGGGCAGGCCTAGGAGTGTTATATCCAGCTCCCCTTTGCTAACACTTGGCTCATTCTCCTGCTGCTGTTTGTTGCCTGTTGTGGAAGGAAGTGATGTCCAGCCTCTGCGCCACCATCTTTCCCCTGCCAGCATGGAGCTTCCCCTGGATAATGTAAACCAAAATAAGCAAATTTCCTCCAATCAGCTGCTTTTTGTGGGGTGCTTTGTCCCAGCAATGACAAGGTAACTATAATAGAAAATTGATACCAGAGGAGTGGGGTTATTACTACTAGAAACCTAATTGTGGCTGTTGGCTTGTTGGAACTGTGAGAGGAATGTGGAAAAATTTGAAACCTTGGCCTAAGAAACATCTCACATTACTGTAAGCAGTGTTTCATGGACCATTCTGGTCAGAGTTTGTGAGACCTAAATGCAGAAAGAACTATGGACTGTAAAGCTTGAGTTATGAGGGGGAAAGAGCTTTCTCTAGATCGGGCTAGAGGTAGTTTGTGTGAGAGGATTATTGCATTATCCCTATGTCATGGGAACCTGTACAGGGTTGTATTTGCATAGGATTGGACTGGTATGAGCATGTGGAAATGGCACAGAAAGAAATGATCGTTTTAGGCCAGAGACAGTGCCCATTCAAATGCAATTGTTTGAGAGATTGTAACAATTCAGGTTGAGCCAGCTGATCATGGCTCAAATTTTATAACTAGGGGCTTAAAGTGGGGAGATGACTTTATGAGTAAAGGGCTTGCTTTACAACCACAAAGACCTGAGTTTAAGTTGCCAGCACCCATATAAATTTCTGAACATGCTGGAGTGTGC
This sequence comes from Dipus sagitta, assembly GCA_036346955.1. Lineage (NCBI taxonomy): Eukaryota > Metazoa > Chordata > Mammalia > Rodentia > Dipodidae > Dipus > Dipus sagitta. The sequence goes on along the minus strand of CM070770.1, from coordinate 66,028,678 downwards.
CTATAATTTCAGTGCTGGGGAGGCAGAGACAGGTAATCCCTGAGGTTTACTGCATAAACATATTAGCTGTATAAGTGAGCTCTAGGTTTAGTAATAGACCCTCTCTCAAAGAGTGAGATGGAGAATGACTGAGGAGGACACCTGATGTCAACCTCTGGTCTCCATACACATGTGCATACGTGTTCATGTACCTGCTCACACATGTACATGTACAAACATATATACACACTGCACACACACAAGTGCATAATCAATATAGACAGAAAAATGACCTGTTCAGAGTGGTGAGTTTTACCATCACAAAAATATTCTATATTATTCAAATATTATAATTCCATTATCTTTTCAGTGACTTGCTGGAAGTTAAAATTCATAAAAATTTAGTGCATATAGTTTTCGCTCTCAGATCTCTTCTACTTCACAAAATAAGCTATGCTTGCAAGTATATATGCATAGTGTGTTTTTAGTTTTTTTAATTTACCTCTTCTTTGTGAATTGTATTGATAAAGAAATCATCATCTATTAGGTACCTGCTGTGCGTAAGACATTGATCTCATCCTTTTGTGAGGAGAAGAGGGTCCCATGCTGAAGAATGAGATACAGTCCTCACACCCAGGCTACTTTCTACAGGACACAGAGGGACGGAACACACATACACAAAGCTATATGACAGGATGCTGCGATTATTCTGTCAGAATGCCCATGCTGTCTCTTCACATCTCAATACCATTTCTCCATCTGCCACTCCCTCCCACCCATTTGTCTTGATAATCTTTTGCAAAATAATTTTTTGGTCCCTCTTTGTTTAGGATAGAAATCCTTTCTAATTCCCCTAGACTTCTATACATATCTCAGTGTATTGAACACTTCATTGAAACAACATATATTTATTGAGAAATTCATAAGATGCAAAGCCATCACTAACATATTCCCCTGTCCTCATAGACCTCATATTTTTTGTGTGAATATACTGTTGCTAATGTTATTGTCTCAGCCATATAGGCTTTAAGTTCATTTAAATCAACTTTTATCCTAATGCATGGAGTTATAGAATCTAGAGCAGCTATACATTTGCTTTGTAAGTAGTGAATGAATAATAAAGTAATCTGTGAATGATCTGGACCAGGATTTCTCAATAATAGTAGTGTGGATATTTTATGTCAGACAATTCCTTGGTGGCTGACCTATGTACTGTAAGGTTTTGGCACTATCTCTGGTTTCTACCCCCTCAATACCCTGAGCACACCTCTCCATCTTCATGAAATATGAAAACTAAAAATGTCTCTGAAGAGTAAAGTCCTTCCCAGATGAGAATCACTGGACCAGATAATAAGCACATCAGCAGTTCATACTGAAGTTCTTACACTGGGTAGGGAAGCTATTAGGGAAGCATGAGTGTTCGGCATGGGTCTGGTTTGGGAGGATGAATAAAATATAGAGAGAAAGGTGGAAAGAGTCCTCCCAGTGTGGTGTTGCTGACATGTGGTGGTCAGAGAGCCTAAAATAATTTCACTTAGAGGAGCCTTGGAGAATGGACAATGTGTGTTGTTGAGTTGTCTGCGTGTATTTAAATTAAGTGAGTTTCCAGAGCTTGGTGGAGAATGACCTAATTAATGAATTACCTGATGGTATCAAATAGGGGATAGAGCATTGAGGAGGCCACAGTGGAGCATCTGTCTGCAGGAAAGCTATTTGCACCCTCAGGGGACACTTGTGGGTCATAAAATGGATGACATGCAGTTTATAATTTCTACAAAACAAATGATCTAACACTAATCTTCACTAGATGTGTCTAATTTTGTTGTCTTAAATAATATATGAGAATGTGATTAGTTCACTTAGCTTCTTTGTTTCTTGCTCTCCTCAGGTAAAATATAGACAATAAAGTTTTCCTGCTTCAAAAGTTCTTGTAAAGGTTCAACAAGGTAGGAAATGCTTGGATTCCATCACTGATAAAATTTTTCTTTCTTTCTTTCATTCTTTCTTTCTCTTTCTTGCCTTGCTGTGTACCCTCAATGTCATTATGTAGCACAGGCTAGCCTTGAACTTACAAAGGTCCTCAGCTCTTTCACTGCTGGGATTACAGGCATGTGCCAGCATATCTAATTAATCACTATCATTCTTAAACAAAAAAAGAAACCTGAAACACAAAGAATATCCTGTAAAAATCTTCTTATTAGTTGTTTGTTTCATATGTTAAAGAAAATTTAAAAATTGATTATCAACATAATACTGAAATAAGGGAAAACTTAAATAAATAAATCCTCTAGCATCTGTTGTACTTACTTATCTATTTAATTAATTCATTAGTTAACTTGTGTTTTTCAATGTTGGAAAATGTCTTGTGTATGCTAAGAAGCCCTCGACAATCCAGACCCTTGCCTGCTTTTAGTTACTTGCTTTCATCATTGATTTTAGAGGCTACTAGCAAAGAAGTGCATTCCCACTAGCTTTGCTGTGGGCAACACCACTGATGTGTGGTTACTATGGTAACGATTGTTTGGGTCAATTTTCAGCCACATTGAGGCTGCTTTTGTCTATCTCAAACTGTTTGAAGGCACTAGCCCTTCATGTGGACCTGGTGTAGAGGGCCAAAACACTACCTTCAGATCACGCTAAAGCTGCCAGTTGTTTAGACATATAAAAAGTAGGAAGATGGGCTACATGTATGCAGACCACTGATCCCTGATCGCTACCTCTCCTTACCTGAATCACCTTTGCCATACCTCAGGTCACCTTGCTTCCTAGGGAGTTCAATTCAAGTCTGAAGACTCCCTTTTCATGAATAAAACCCTCTCTTTCTTATAGTACTTCTTGTCTCAGGGGTTGGCAGGCTGTGTGGTAGGCAAAATGAGGCTAACTTCAGTAACAGCACAGCTAAGTCTCATTACTTTGATGGTTGGCTTCTACAGAGCTGTCATGAACACTTAGGAAAGTCTGAACTCTTGCTTTATGGGAAATACAGTTTAGATAACTGTGAGCCTCTAGTCACAACGGTGGCTTGAAAGCCAATACATGGTCTTTGTGTGTGTGTGTGCGTGTGTGTGTGTGTTTCTGTTTAAAGACACCTTATTTACTATATATTGTTGACGTATTAAAATTAAGTATATTTATATATGTTTTATCAACATTTTTGTTATAGTGCTGCTGGCAGATATGTGGGGGTGTATATGCACATCATATATTCACACATATTTTCTGTACAAGACATATCATAGCCTTCTGCCTTTGGGAATATTAGACATAAATTTAGTAGCATGGTTAGTACACATCTTCCACAGCCAAATTACCAAGAAAAAGTTCAAAAATATGGTGCAAGGCTTACCAAAAATGTACTTGTTTGCAATGGGAGAATTGCAACAAGAAGACAGAATAGCTCAGCATTCAACCTCAGCTGAGAATGTGCACTGGAAAACGGTTTACTCTCCTTGCTTGTCTGTGAAGAACCACAAAATACACCCTGAGTACTTATTTCACAAGTCAACAAGTAAATTTTAGTAAATAGGCAGATTTGCAATCATGGAATAAAAAAAAAACTAAGAATTGACTGTAATTGATTTAACATTCCACCATAGTTAATGATTTTTTGAGTTGGAATGAGAATGAGGAAAAAACTGTGAATGCCTAAATTTAAACAGTCAACTTATAAGTAAAGATTTTTCCAATTTCTATGTAGGTTAATATTTCTTCCCAATACATTTCAATGCATTGAGTAATACCAAACTTCATTCTGTATTACAGCAACCCTTAAAACATTTAATATGCTAATGTGCATTATGAAGCTTTCAAAATACTATAGTATTTCCTAAATTTGATAACTAAACCCTTTGGAATACTGCCGTAAAGTGCTTTGGACAAAACTATCTCATAATATCCCAGGGCCCAGAAAATTTCTATTTCAACAAAGGACATTGCATTGTAAGGACTGCCATTAACATGGACAAATTGCTAGTCTCTGGAATGTTTCTCAGCTGCATGGGTGGGGAAAGTCTAAGGCCTGTTTCGCCTAGACGCAATTGTCTTTCCCTCCTCCCTTGTTACATGTGATGAAGTCAAATTTCTGTGAGTGAGACAATTGCTAGGAGAATTCTCAGAAGGAAGAATGTCAATTGAAAAGTTTGAATTCTTGCTACTTTTCATCATTGGACATTTCCAACCTTAATAAGCAGTTAAAATAGTTAATATTAGGAGATAGAACATAGGCATTGCAACTCCAAACTCTGCTAGAAGAGAAAAGATTGAAAACATGATGGCTGAAGATTGACAACTGCTCAGCACCCCAGAAATTACCTTAGAAATGTGCCCTGTGACAGGTAAGCACTAGTTTAGCCCTTGGAAAAGAAAAATGTTTTTACATGTTTGCAGTTTGTGCCTCCAAAGTCCATTGTAAGACAGTTGTTCTGCTTCTTAACTTAGGATGTTTGTTAATAGCTTTTATATCTTTCCTAAAAGAAATGTCATAATTAATTTATTTTTGACACAGTGGTCTTTATCTTAATATATTGGAGATTCCAAGTGTATTTTGGGCATTGGCATATTGTCTTTCTACCAGAAAATTAGGATGACCATAGCAGGCTTTGAGAAATGAATTCAAGCCATGAGGATCTATGGAAGACAGGCTGAGAATGAGCTCAGGCCAGAATGCTGCACATGAAGCTCCAGGAGCCACTCATTGGCATGGTCTCACATTCCCCTCTCTCCATAGCCTTAGCTAATGCAACATGTGGGCCAGCTTCCCATCACTGTTACACGACTTGAAGAAGCCAACTGAAAGGAGATGAGCTGCATTGTGACCCACAGATTCAAAGCTTTCAGTCCATGGTTGCTTGCCTGTCACTTTGGGCCTATTGTAAAGCAGAATGTCATGGTGAGGAGTGCACATGGTTGGACAAAGCTGCTCACCTGATGGCAGCCAAGAAGCAGAGAGATGCAGAAAGTGACATTAGTCCCAATATCCCCTTCAGGGGCATATCTCTGGTAGCTAAACTTCCTTCCACAGGCCCTGCTTCTTAAATGATCCATCGTTTCCACAGAGCACCACAGAATGGTGACTGAGTCTTCAACACATAGCCTCCAACGCTTGACATTCAACATACACTTCATAATACACATAAAATATCATTGTGTTCAAGGTTCCAAGTGTGTGATTATGGAGATTTGGATTTAATTGAATACAATAGACATGCACTCAGTGGCTTGTTCCAATAATACTTCTCTTTCTAGGTAACAAAGTGGTAAGAGTAGGCAGTTATAAATGGCAATGGCCCCAAGAAATCATGTGTGTTCCAAATCTTCCTTGTTTTATGTACTTATTTTTAATTGATAGAACAATTAGGTAACTTTTAAAGTCGCAGTCTCAAGATGGTTTCTTCATCTACAGATATTCATACTCCATGCAAAATGAATGGTCAAGTGAAAAGAGGCAATGGGGAAAAAAGTATTCTTGCAATGTTTTCCCCTAGTATTTGCAATATTTATTTGGGATGGGCCTAGAATGCAAGTCCTCCCCCAAATTTCTGTTTCTATGTTATAGAACTGTATTATTATATGACCACATTAACAGAGGCAGGGAATTTCACTAATTTAGCTAGCCATATTGCTACCCACAAACAAAAAGAAACAGTTTTATTATGTGGGAGGAGAGAGGAAAATGGATATTAGAAAGCAAAAGGTTTCTGATACACTTGTAATGATGTTACATGGGTCAGATTTTTAAGAACCATAAAAGAATATGAGAAGTATCCAATGACAACTAGTGTATGTTTATAAAAACCTACACTGAAACAAATATTATATATGGATACCTTTTGAAAGAAATGAAACTCTCTGTCTTCCATATTAAATTTTAACACTTACCAAAGTAGTAGGAATGGATTTTTTTCATATTTTTTCAAGATAAGGTTGTTCTATTGCCCATGGTGGCCAGAATTTGCTATATAACCAGGGATGGTCTTAAACTTCTGTTTATTTTGCCTCTACCATATAAACTCTGGGTTTACAAGCATTCCCAGTACATGTGGTACTGGAGATCGAACCCAGAGATTCATGAGTGTTGGCCAAGCACTCTACTAGCTGAGCTAAATCCTCATCCCCCTTCATATGTTCTTGTCTCCAAACTTTCAGATAGTCGAAGATGTGTCATCCTATGATATGGTGACTTTTGGCCCAAGTCTCTATGGGAAAAAGTTAACTCATCATTTTTTTTTTGTGCCTGGCATACTCTTTGTATTGGAGGAATGCATCATTAGCAGTAAGTACTAGCCTGATGAGACAAAAATGCCTTTGATGGAGCCAGATACATGGACCCAATAAAATGACATTTCTCAACATGGAAGCAGGGTTAACTTCCCAATATGACCTGAAACTTATTAAACACTGCACAAATGAATATTTTATCTAGTCTTTTCCAGTAATATTTTGGTATTAGGTAGTTTCTTAGACATCATTGCCAAATACATTCATAGTCTGGCCGTTGCTAACTTTTATGATTCTGTGAAGGAAATGTGTATTCTTTCTTGGATGTATAAAGAAGGTTTTTTGTTAAATACTTTATTTACCTATTTGGTACGTGTATGTGTACGCAGTTCTCACTCTCACCATAGGTACTGGGATTACAGAAGCCTGTCAACATTCTGGTTTTTATGTGGGGTGTAGAGATCTGAACTCAGGTACTCCTCAGAGTTATATGACAAGTACTTTATCTACTGAGCCATCTCTCTAGCCCCTGAAGAAGGCACCTTCTTTCCTCTTCCCTTCCTCATTTCTTCACTAAAATTGTATTGAGCAACCACTGTGAACCCAATAATAACATTCATACTGGGGAAATGGAGACTTCCTAAGTCATAATTTATTAAGTCATTCTACAAATACTTCGTGTTTCTTATGTGGTCCCTTTGCCAAGTGATTAAGATACAATTGTGTGCAAATAAAAGAACAGGACAAGGTCTGAACCCTGAATTCCCACAGGAGGGAGATAAGTAAATCATAGTACATTGAAACAAGTAACATGATTAAACAGACACCAAGGTCAACTGAAAGTTGACTGGATTTGGTTTAAGCTGAGAGTAATCCACACTGCTATCTCCTTTTAGAAGAATAGCTATTTAACTAAAATGATTCTGTAATTTAAATTTTAAAATTTTATTATATTTCATTTATTTGAGAGAGAGAAAGAGGGAGAGAGAGAGAGAGAGAGAGAGAGAGAGAGAGGGAGAGAGAGAGAGAGAGAGAGAGAGATGAATATTGGTGTGCAAGTGTCTTCAGCCACTGAAAATGAACTCCAGACACATGAGCCACCTTGTGCATCTGGTTTACATGGGTCCTGGGGACTCAAACCTGGGTCCTTTGGCTTTATAGGCAAGTGCCTTAACTGCTAAGTCATCTCTCCAGCCCTAAAATGATGATTTAAAATAGCAGGAACATTGAAAAATCATTCTCTTCACTTAAATTTGCTTTATATTACATATAAAAATTGTATATTTAGAGCTATATACTTTCTGTGCTGAGATACTTTGAAGCTATAAAGGTGTGAGCTATAATAATTTGCCGTCAAGTTATTTATAAAAATCTTGGCTTTCCTATCAAGTTTTGCCCTAAGAAAAAGACAACTTTTTCATGGAGAAAAAAAAGGATATCATATGTATGTTATTATTTGTTGCCTGAAGGATGTTTCAATTTTATCTTGTCTTACAAAAATAAATTAGATTTTGAAAGTATTCATCAGGGAGATAGTCGAATAATGGTTGGAGAAGTGATAGGGTGTTTTTCAAGGAATAAGCCTTTAACCTGGAAGAATCATAGAAATTCCAGCCTACCCCTGGTATGCTATGTGCAATAGCATATGTGAATATAACAAAAAAGTCAATGAGTACTACAGCATTCTATGTTTTTAAAAATGCTTACAATGCAGAGTGCTTTGGTGTAAATATGATGAAACCAAATGAGTTTATCTCATGTCTACTAGAATGAATTACTTCTCATGTAGATGTGAATGAATTACTCCAAACACCATGGTTCTGTTAAAAGAAAGGAAGCCCTTAAATAAGCTATGAACAGAATTTAAAAGTTTGGTGTTAAGTAAGGAAATTCCTTAGCTTCTGTGTGAAATATGTGAAGTATAACAAAATATATGAATACTAAAGAGCTCATTTCATGTGCATATGCATGAATGTTATTAAATCATGTATCATGTAATGTTAAAGTATATTTTTTGATATGTGATATAAAGACTATAATGAAAATGAGTCACAAGAAGTGCAATGTGCATGCTGTGGCTTGAAGGAAATTACTATGACAACCATAACTTTTGCATTTCCTAATTTTTTGTTCAGTTTGAATTTGCAACTTAAATGTCACATTATCATAGGTTTTGGTTTTCTTTTCTTCTATGTAGTTCAAAAAGAAAAGTCATGCACCATTGCTCCTGTTAAATCCTCATTTAATTAAGTGTACCTCTTGAGGATGTCACACTTGTTCAGAGATCAAAATCAGGGTGGATATCTTTTCAGTTAGGAAAAACAAAAGGGAAAAGAAAGAATCCAGTGAAGTCTTACAGTAGGATTTGCAAAATACTTGTATGTTTAATTAATAAACAATGTACCTAATTCTTTTATTACTGATTTATTTCTTCTAAAGGGATTTACCAGTAGAAAAATATAACACAAGAAAAGGGGCATAGAATTTACTCTTAGGATATTAACCCAAGGGAATTTTATTTCCAGATTATTTAGAAAATATGAATAGGGAATAATTATTTTAACATGTTAAGGGGATGCATGACCAATTGTATCCTACATTTAACTTTATGGAGTGATCATTTTTTCCAGTTTGACTCTCTTTGTGCTTGAGTCTTCAGAATTTAGCTGTTTTTTTCATGGGGTCCAAGTATATCACACAGAATCCTGTAAATTGTCCCTGTATGATGGGTAGATTAGACATTTCTTCAACGCAACTCTGACAATGAGAATAGTCAGAGCAACAAGGGAGAAACTATATTCTAAGGAGAGGAAGAGAAGGAGCACTGGGAATCAGAAATGTAAGAACAACCAGAAAGAAGATACAGAGACTCATAGGAAAATCTCCACAACTCCATCTCTGGCTCCCTAGAATGAGGAGAACCTAAAGTCTAACTACAAGGTAAGCCTGCCGAGTGCTGGTCAGCCTGGCTCACAGCAAGCTGACACTTCTAGCTTCAAGAGAAGCCAACAGTACCCACAAGTTTTAAATCCTATAATGGGATTTGGTGTGGCAGTGACTTTTCCAGCATTGAAAGCTAACACTGGAGAAGAAACCCAGCCCGTTGCTCCTCCTATGTCAGAGCGCTCTAGCCACATGCCATGAAAAGAGGAAGCCCTTTATTTAACAGTGGGCTCCTCTGGGAATCTTAAAGGATGGAACAATCCCAAGCCAGCGTACCTGGAGACACCCTGCTTCAGTGTCTGGGTAGAAATGGCCATGAGAGTCAGTTTAGGAAATACAGAGGATATTATGCAGGCCTGCTGAGAACTTCATGGCCCACAGCACTCTTCATGTGCAGGGTGCACTAGTCAATAGCTCTTCCCTCTGTGTACTGTGTGTAAGGTTTGGGAGTGACCGAGACCACGCAGACCACTCTGAGGCAAAGATAAAAGCTTCTATTCAGGGAAAACACAAGCTTCCTGGACTGACTCTCAAGAGTGGAGCACAGCCAACTTGAAATTCCAGATAGTGCACTATACAGGGCCCTTCAGTTGGGAGAAGGTAAGAAAGGGAAAAGAAATCCTTTGTTCTTTACATTAGCCATTTCAAATATCTAGGGTTTGAAACCAGAAGTGGCCAGGTGGTCTGGGAGATAAGAGGGCAGGAAACCTGGACCTGAGGCATCATTAGACAAGGAAGGGATAATGGCTGGGTGGTTTTTTGAGGAATGTATAATGTCTCTGTCAACACATGGTGACTCCATCTTGGAAGCCTGTCCCAACTTAGCATTCCGGCCTTTTGTTAATGATAAGAGACAAAGGTTAATTTCTTTATGCTGACCATAAGAATGATGAGTTCTTATGGGAGAGGCTGGATAATGAAGTCGATGGGTCTCTCTTTAGGGCAGGTGATGTAGAGGCAGTTTCATGGTGGCTACAGGTGGCAGAGTGGTGAGATCAATAGCATCAGTGTAGCATGTTGTTATGACTTGGTCCTGAGCGAAGCAGAGACTTCTCTCATACCATCCTTGTATTGAGCTGGGTTCAGGGAAGTCACTGGCAGACACCTATTATAGGGAAGTTGAGGGAGATGGGCTCTGTGCACCCTGTGAGAAGACAGAAGGGAGAAGAAGGAAATTTGTAACTCTTGTCAATAGGTATGACATCAAAATGCCGGGTGTAATGGGAGGATGAACATTCACAGACAAGGAATAGAGGGCTTGGGGCAAGAGGGGAGGCAGAGGGGCATTTTGGGATTAAGGAAAGTATAGGAACACAGGGAGTTTAAGTTTGAGAGTGCCCATTGGGGTGGCAGTGTACTTATCCCTGGATGAGATAGGGTAAGGGTTAAGAAAGGTGGGGGCCTGAGGAATAGCTCTGATTCTGGCTAAGGCAAGTAGGAGGAGCTGGGGTCAGGGTAGGTGAAGTTAATTAGGGACAGATAGAGGTATAAGGCATGAGTTAATGTTAGAGTTTAATATTGTAAGTCAGCATCAGACGGGGAGCCTATTAGTCTGACTCATTGTTTATACTGTAGTTATATTTTTATCATTGGATGATTAAGACCATGTAGGCTGCCAGAATTAACTGTATAATTTAGAGGTCAATAATGGCATTGTAGGAGAGACTTTTAGGGACCTGTGAGGAGTTCTATGATTCTCAACATTGTCATCTTCTAGGATAAGTGAAGGCCATGCTGACAAAGTGGCCCTCCCTCTTTTGGGAAGCCTGGAGGACTGATTTTTCACTGAGGAGACTCTCCTGTTGCAGATACACGGACTTGGAATTCATCTGTGGGTCTCCATATCCTTTCATATCAAGAAGACAGGTAACTTACCAGAAGCTAGAAGTTAGTACTGTCCCATCATCTGTGTCCCTCTGACCCAGGAACAGAAAACAAAATATTGGTTATCCTTTTAACGTTAATGTTTCCAATTGATTTTGGCTTCTACATATGGTTATTAGTCACTCAGAGAGATTTTACATATCTGATTAGCAAAACAGATTAGTTAAAAAGGGTGCAGAACATATCTGGTTAGCAAAGCAGATCTGGTTAGAGAATGATACAATAGTTTAAAATCATTCTAATTAATATTTAAGTTTAGTTGTCAGGTGACAGTGTAAGCTATATCTGGGACATAGAAAGCATACACATTCTATCTTTTAAGTATCTGTCAGTTGTAAGTATAGGCAGAACATTTTATTAGCCCTGAAAACAATATTTTATCAATAACTTTAAGGCAGTTGATTTTAATATAGAAATTGTGTGCCAGGAAAAAAGACAAGACAGTATAAAAACAGCATCTGTGTTTGAAAACAACTTTGGTTAGTCTATATACCCATGCAAGTAACAATTACCCCCAAACTGGAAGCAGAACAGCAATCTAAGATTATTTTTTCTAGGGCAGGAAACATGCCTTACATATTCATATCTCTATAAGCAATGAACTTAAGATACCAGAAATGAGACAGTTAGTTAAGTGATACCTTAACTGAGACTCATTACACATAGCTCAAGAATGAAATAAAACTTGGTCATTGTTGAGATACATTAGAGACACAAAGTAATTTCTTAAATAAGTACCTTTTACCATTGAAAAAGTTTAAGGTTTAACTAAAGAAATATTTATGACTGCTATATGAAGCTTAGAAAAACTATATTAACATTGTTTGTATACAGTGGATTTTCCTAAAACATGGGGAGTTTTTCAGTTTTCCTAAGAACAAAATCACAAGTCGCTTTTCATAAGACTTAGATTATAACTTCAGTGATAATCATCCAGCATGAACAAGACAAGAACCATCCTAAAATTACAGAATTTTAGCTAGGCATGGTGATGCATGTTTATTGATAGGCAAACATCAAGGACATTTGTAAACCAAATTACAATATTCTCATATCTGAAAAAGTCTGATATTAACAAAAAGTAGCATTTATATATTTAAGAAACATGAAACTATAGAGAGTAAACTATGAACAAAAGATCTGCTGACAGAATTTAAAATAAACATAAAATCTATATTATATATTAACATTTTTGGCTTAAATATGAAGACATGAAAAGTGGAATACCATATATATATATATATATATATATATATATATATATATATATATATATTATATTATATAAAATGAGGAGATTTAGCACTTTTGAATGGTAAGTAAGATGTCCATCCAGTCTACAAGAATAGGGAAACTAGATTAAACTGCCATGATCTAATGGAAAAGGGTAACAAGTTTCATGGAAAAGAGAGGGAATGAGCATGCCAGGGCCACTTGCCACTGCAAACAATGTCTAAATGTATGCTTCACTATGTGCATCTGGTTTTGCAAATAAGCACCTATAACTGCTGAGCCAGAAAGAAATATGTTTAATCTCTTAACATACACAAAATTTTGTGGCACAATCTGTAAGTATTCGAACCTTAACCAACTCTATAATTCTGTGTATAGTACTTTGGTAAACTTGTTCAGTAATGATGTTAAGTTATATCTAAAGTATTAAGACTGATTGTTGGTGTAATTAAGGAATTACATCTTAAATCACAACATAATTTTGTTTAGAATTTTCTTTTACTGTTCACCATCAAGTAAATAGTTTTGAAGTGGGTGACAGATAAATACTGTTTAATGTTTCAAATGTAGCCTATTTGCCTTATAAAACAGGAAAAAAGAGTAATTCCTCTGTGAGTTATTTTAGGCAGGGTTTTAGATATAATAACCTTAGGAGAGAATTAAATATTAATGGGTCAGTTTTAATCTGATTAAGTACTTTGTTTTTAACCTTCTGTTTACACTAACTCACATCTTCATCTAAACACTTTACTCATACCTTCATCTACATATGTTTATTTTACAATCTATATAACCACTCTGTAACAATCATTTTCATCAAACATTTAACATCCAACACATAAAGTTTTCTCTCCAGTTTATCTTCTTCAGTCAGTTCATCTCATAACTACCAACAGAAACTTTCATTGCCCTTACCATAAGACTCTTAGTATGACCATTTTTTTCTCAAAGGCCTTTTGAAATAACTTTTTTTAAAAGAAAGAGTAGATCAGATTTAACTTATACTATTTACCCAGAATAAGCATAGATTTTGGAACTTTGCTTCTTATTACTTTCCTAAGATAACATTTTTTAAAAATATGAAAGCAGATTTGAACATAATTAGAAATTTATTTTACAAATTTAGTATCAAGTACTACTAAATTCGAATATAAATCTTGAGTCTACTGTCTGTTAGTAGTTCCATAGAAGCATAGAAAGATAAAGTAAATGTAAAAACAGTTAAAAAGTTCTTATTTTATTGACAGCAGCTTGGCATTCATTCATCATTATGCTGGGGCCAATATCTTGAGATTCCCTGTGCTTGCAGCCCCCTGGCTCTGCAAGGCAGGGAAGCTAAGAAAGAGCCATTTTTGTTTTTCTTCATAAATTCCAGGGAGAGTTTTGGATTTCCTTCAGGGCTACAAGGCTGCTTTCCTACCCTGCGATTTTACAACTCTTTACAAGTAGGAGAATCCTGCTTTTTTTTTTTTTGCCTATGATCTTAATTACTTTTAGTGCTCCTTCTGGGGGACACTCAACAGTAAAAATTGGGTGTGGCATATAGTACAGTGGGCTTGGTGGAGAACATCCCCACAATGCAGCCGCACTGCTCAGAACAGAAATCATTCTGCAGCCAAACCACATACATACTCATACACACACATTCATTTAGAGTGTACTTTTCATATTGACTCTAGACAGCCATTTCCCCTTCACCCATTCATTCATTCACTCATTAATTCATTTATTCAGAAGTTATGCATTCCCATTTTAAATTTCTATTCTATTTACAGCTCCAGAGACTAAAATCAAAACTTGTTACCAGGTAGGGGATCAGGAGAGGCTGAGGGAGCTGGAGGAGTTGGAGGAGCTGTTGGGGTGAGGTGGCTATAAGGACCTCGTGAGAAAAGCAGGTAGAGCAGAGAGAAGGCTGTGCACACAGATTGAAAAATTGGGTATTCTGGACCATTTGCCTGTACGTTGGCAGAAGTTCTTTTTTTAAATCAGTGAGAATTTGGAAATCAAAAGTACCATGATTAGGCCATCTGGACCCATTGTCCAGCTTATATTGTGGCCAGGCAGAGTTGCAAAGAAAGATATGATGTCATCCAAGAGTTGAAGAGTCTTTAAGTTCTTAAGGAGGCATGGTAAGAGTAAAAACAAGGGTGAGAGAAAGAAACCAGGGATTAAGCTGGGTTTACACAGAACACCACAATGACCCTCTGGCCTGTTAGGGTGAATGGGTTTGCATCTCCCACATGGGCAGAGGCCGTACAAGTCACAACCATTGGCTTTTTAGCCTGGTAGTGAGCAAGGAGGGTGAGTGTGTTCCTGCTGGTGAAAGCAGCTGGCCAAGAAGACAAGACATCAGGAGTGAGAGCAGGGACGGACAGGGAGTGTTCCAAGATGGTAACTGAACCAAAAATTGTCCTTTAGGGTATGGTAGACCAGAGAGCAAGAGACCTGAGGTGTCTTTCCATCTTATGTGGTTGACACGTAAAATGGAATGGCATGATTAGAAGCTGGAAGAGAGTCAGTGCCCAGACAGTCAGCGCGTCTAGTGCCAGAAGGTGCTACATGGGCGACTGGGGGAATATGACCAATATCTGTCCAGGCAACTCATGGTCTTACCTACTTAGCAGCAAATAACCTCTTGTGATGCCCACACAAGTGCAGTAGTGGCACACAGCCATGGTGGGGAACCAACTGCTCTTGATTTGGCTAACTGATCCCCTCAGTGGTATGGGACCCATGGCTGGTGCTGGGAAACAAGTCAGAACCATATCCAAACATAAGCCCACTCTCCATTATCAAGCTACCATCAATTGTGGGCTACAAGAGGGCCTACACCTATTAAATTCTCTATAAAAAAAAAGTAAGGGTTATCTCATTTGTCCTGGTGCTAACTTACTCTCCATTGGAGAATCTGCTTCTCTTTTTCAGATAGATGTAGATCCTAAGGAGAGAGCTACCCCATCATACCTCAAAAGGGCCCCAGCTGAAACTAAGAAAAATTGGCGAAACAAGCAAGGGTGTTGTTTTCCTGGTGAACCGGATACCAGCACAAGGGGGAAGGAGATCAGCACAGAGAAAAATCAACTCCTACCAAATCAGAGAGCCAGAGCCTCAGAGGCCCCCAACACCTCGTCACTGAAGCACACCAAAAATGAACCCAACATGGCCCAGGGAAATTTTGTGGAAGAGGGGGTGGAAAGAATGTCAGAGGCACAAGTTGGGGTCATCATATGCAGAGACATTTATCTTACCCATAACTGTGGGCTAACTCCACAATGCATGACCCATACACCTCAACAAGGAGGGGCCAAGGGGAGGGGATAGGTCACAGATGAGCCTAACAGTGGTACCAAACTGACTGTATATACTGAATACAAAACTAATTAATAAAAAATTTTAAAACAAAAGAGTGTGTCTTTCTTGAGACCTAGGTTTGGGGCCTAAAAGCAGCAGAAGGGTGTAGCCTGGCATGCCAGCACAGCTTCCATGAGGAGGGATTAAACCTCAGAGCAGGCCAACCTGAGAGGGACATTTACCAGGAAGGAGGCCAAATTGTGGTGGGTGTGAAAGCCAGTACCAGGCAGAGAAGTTCTGAAGCCCTCAGAGGGTCAAATGGCAGCTCAGTGGTCTGGTCAGGGGAAAAGGAGGTCTGGCCACCAAAGAGGGCAACTAGAAGCCTCCTGCGAGTCCTGAGCCCCAGGTGGAATGTTCTGGAGTGACCGAGACCAGGCAGACCACTCTGAGGCAAAGATGAAAGCTTTTATTCGGGAAAAACGTGAGCTGCCAGGACTGACTCTCAAGAGCAGAGTACAGCCAACTTGAAATTTCAGATAGTGTGCTATACAGGGCTCTTCAGTTGGGAGACGGTGAGGAAGGGAAAAGAACTCCTTTGTTCTTTACATTAGCCATTTCAAATAGCTAAGGTGTGAGACCAGAAGTGACAAGGTGATGTGGCAGATAAGGGGGCAGGAAACCTAGATCTGGGGCATCATTAGGCAAGGAAGGGATAAAGGCTGGATGGTTTCTTGAGGAATGTTGATAACCTACTTCCTATGTCTCTGTCACCACATGGTGACTCCATCTTGGGAGCCTATCCCAACCTAACACTATGGAGACCAGCCCTCCCAGCCTAACTCAGTGAGTTACTGTGTTTCCAGAGATGCCTCCATGCTATACAGTGGTTTCTTAGGGGAAAGGGTTTGAAAGTGCTGAGACCAGAAGTCAGATTGTGCCATTCACTGGGCTTCAGTGTGGAACTTAGTTTATTTCTTCCACAATCCAATGTGGTTGGGGATACCCTTAACTTGGATGTTTGTTGATACCCTTAACTTGGATGTTTGTTGTGCCTGTGGGAAAGCTACAAAAGAAGATGGCTCTGGACTGAGTGGGAACTTGCCCAGCCCACAGGCTGCAGGGGCTCCTGGTTAGCAAGGAAGGGGAAGCCTCTCCAGTGAATGCAACCTTGTTACTGATATCTACTTTTATTTTATTTTATTTTTTTATTTATTCAGTTGACAGAGAAAGAGGGAGAGAAAGAAATGGAGAGAATGAATGTGCCAGGGCCTCCAGCCACTGCAAATGAACTCCAGACACGTGCGCCCCCTTGTGCATCTGGTTAATTTGGGCCCTAGGGAATCGAACCTGGGTCCTTTGGCTTTGCAAGCAAACACCTTAACTTCTAAGCCATCCCTCCAGCCCAACATCTACTTTTATATACCTAGTTTTTTCCCCTTTATTTTGTAATAGGAATTTTAAATCTCTTGCTTTTTCCTCACATTTTTTCCTTTTTGCATTTCTTTTCTATAATGTTCCTCCTTCCATTTTCTACTTCCTTGTACCCTTTTTTTATTTCATACTTTTGTTGTTAATACTGTGGGGGTGTGTGTGTGTGTGTGTGTGTGTGTTTGGGCATGCAGTTGTCATAGCAAGCATGTGGAGGTTAGAGGACAATTTTCAGGTTGGTCTTCACTTTGCACCTTGTTTGAGTAGGGGCCCTCATTGTTCACTGTGCTGCATTCACCCAAGAGCCCCCAGGTGATCCTCCTTCTCTGCCTCTCTTCTCATCCTTGGTGCATTGCGAACACAGATGCTATAACAACAGTGTTTGGCTTTCCATGGATTCTTAGGTTCTGAACTCAGGTACTCATGCTTGTGCAGCAAGTACTTTATCCAGTGAACCATATTCCTAGCCATATTATGACTTTTATCTTCATTAAATCTTAATGTCATAGTTTATTCTCTATTATTTTTGCATATTTTTTTCTGTGACTATTGGTAGTATAATAGTTGGCTTTAACTTTTTAATGGAATTTCTTCATGTGGTTTGGTTCATTATATTGGTTTTGTCTTCTTATGTGTGTCACTAGCGATTGTGCCTATATGAGAATGTTGGTCATAAAGAAGACGCTCACATAAAAGTAGAAGAGCTATCCATCCCAGAAGGTGAACAAATCACAACATAGAAACACAAGAAACATGAAAAAATGCAATCTGGAGCCTTCAAAAGCCCCAAACTTCAGTAGCTGAATCCAAACATATTAAAGTGTATGAAATGACACAGAGTTTAAAATGCTAAATTTAAAATGCTCAGTGACTTCAAAGACAATCCAAATAAACAACTGAAAGAGGTAAGGAAGAATTCAGGATATGGATAAAAAATGAAACAAAGAAATACATCCTGAAAATAAGTGGAAATCTTAGAAAAGGAAATTTCAGTAAATAAAATTCTCAATGAATAGAACCAACATGCTCTCTCAAGCAGAATATATATCTTTGGTTCTCAAAGACAAGTCTGATGAATCACTACAGTCTATAGTAAATAAAGAAAAAATAAGAAATTAGGTATATCAGCAATGTGGGTAGATTCAGGTTAGGAGCTGTAGATGAGTGAGACTATGCGGCAATTATCTTTCTGTGATTTGGTGAGTTCACTGAAAATGATCTATTCCAGGTTCGATCATTTTTCTTTAAATGTCATTGTGTCATTTTTCCTTACTGCTGTGTAGAATTCCATTATGTAGATATTCCACATCTTAGTTATCCATTTGTCTAATGATGGACATCTGGGTTTATTCCTGCTCTTAGCTCTTACAAATTGAGCCACTATAAACATGGTTGAGTGAATCTCTCTGAACTGAGACATGGAGCTTTTAGGGTACGTTCCCAGTAAGGGAAAAACTGGGTCTATTGGTAACTCTATAGTCAGCTTTTTCAGGAGTTTCCATATTGCTTTCCAAAGTGGTTGTACCATCTTACATTCCCACCAACAATGCATGAGGGTTCCTATTTCTCCACATCCTCACCAGCAGTTATTTTCATTTGTGTTTTTTCATGTTTGCTATCCTTACTGGGGTATAGCATTTCCCTAATGATTAGGGATGATGAAAATTTTCTTAAGTGTGTGTTTGCCATTTTTGTTTCTTCCACTGTGAACTGCCTGTCCAGTTCTTTTCCCCATTTTGTGAGTGGGTTGTTTGACATTTTATTGTATAGGTTTTTGAGTTCTTTATAGATTCTAGAGATTAGGCCTCTGTCCATTGGATATTCAGCAAATGTTTTCTCCCATTCTCTGCGTAATCTATTGGCTCTGCTTATTGTATGTCTGTGAAGAAACTTTTCAGCTGCATAAGATCCCATTGGTTGAGTGATATTTTAAGGCCCTGTGCTACTGCGTTTTTTTTTTTTTTCAGGAAGTCTTTTCCCATTCCTAAGTCATGGAACATTCCTCCTATACCTTCATCGAGTAGTAGCTGAATTTCTGGTGTTATATTGAGGTCTTTGATCCATTTGGACTTGTTTGTTGTGCATGGTGAGATGTGTGAAGCAAGTTTCAATTTCCTGCATATGGTTATCCAGTTTGTCCAGCACCATTTGTTGAAGATGCTGTCTTTTTTCCAGTATATATTGTTAGGGCCTTTGCCAAATATCAAGTAGCTGTAGTTACTTGACCCAAAGTCTGGGTCCTCAATTCTGTTCCATTGGTCTATACTCCTGTTTTTATACCAGTACCATGCTGTTTTTATTACTATGGCTTTGTAATATAGCTTTAGATTAGGTATGGTGATGCCTCCAGAGGTGTTGTTATTACAACTTTTTTGCTTTTCAACATACAGTCTTACTTTAATCTAGCTTTCCCTCTAACTCATGAAAATTTCCCTGAGTAAAGAGATGAAAGATGTGAGCCACCATGCCTGGTAAGATCACAATTTCTAAGACCACTGAGGCTAAATAAGAAGCCAAACTTATGCATTTCTAACACAAAAAGGGGTACCAAGGTATAGAGTAAATACATGTGAAGTCATTCAGAGAAACAACTGCAAAAGCCTCCCCAAGTCTAGAGGAAGATATGGACACCCAGTTGCAATATACGTATGCAATCCTAAATAGACATAGTCTGTAAAGAAGCTCTCCATGTCATGTTAGAGTCAACATGTCCCAGAATACAGCACAAAGAATTCTGAAAGCAGTAGAGAGGAGTGCCAAGTTACTTAGAAAACACAAATCTATCTGTATATCCATCAAGCTGATTTTCAACAGGAACCCCAAAGAAAACATGGAAAAGTGTATCCCAAACCCTTAGTTGACAAAATAATTGTCAACTAAAATGACTATGTCCAGCAATGTTATAATCTAAAATCAAAGAAGAATAAAGACTAACCACAATAAATTATGGCATATGCTATAACAACTCAAAACAAAATTCCCACCATTGTACAAGGTGCTTGAAGGAAAACAACACACAGAAGAAGGAGATAGATATATGCAAACATGTCAGCTCAGGAAAGAATAAATCTCATTAGAAGTATATGCCGGGCTCCACCGGCGGGGGGCAGGTAGTGCTGAGGGAAGGACCAGGCCCGCTGGTTCCTCCCGAGGGGTTGAGGAGGAGATGAGCGTCCGATGACTCAGACCTCTCCTGGCCACCGGAGAAAAACCACACTGAGTCAGGAGTCTTGTCAAAGCAGGAACTCGATTTATTGCTATGAACAGTTGCCTATATAATATTGGGGACGAAGGCGGGGATTTTAGGACGGTGGGGAAAGGTAAGGGCCAATAGTAAACTGTGACTATTGAGATGATAATTCTAAATCCCATGCGGAAGTAGCAGGCAAGAAGCCATTAGGTGTCTTGCTGAGTCACATCTGGCCAGAGGCAGATCACCAAACTTTAGCTAGGCTCAGGAAGTTCTACTAGGCCTCACACCTGAGCCTTTCGGAGGCCAACAAGTATAGATAAATGAGAATTAAGAAAGAACATTAACATGATCAGCTGAGTAAGAAACTTATAGATGAATAACAAAGTAAGAAAAGATCATGGAATATGCAATGTAATTTAAAACCCTGGGAATGGTATATTCTTTATAATAATTCAAAATGTGAATAACCTTATCCCTCTAACCAAAGGAGTAACACTGGTTGATTGGATTGAAAACAAAATCCAACTATTGTCTGTCTTCCAGAAATTCACTCCACTGGCAAAGATATAATACACAGACTTACAATGAAAGGATTGATAGTCAATGATATTCCAAGAAAACTGAATCTGAAAGCTATTACATTCATTCTGGCAAAGTTAACTTAAAGTCAAAATTAGAAAATATAAAGCTACTGCATGTCAAATGCATATCAAAAGAAATATAACCATTACAAATGCATATTCACCAAACTTTGGTATACAAAATTTCATAAAACATGATACTATACACAAAGAGACAGACATTTCCAAATACATAAAAAGAAGCAACTTCATTATTCCACTCTTATCAATAGGTATATTATTTAGACAGAAAAGCCAACAAACTTTAGAGCTCACCTGTACCACAGGCCAAATACACATAACAAAGATAAACAGATTATTATACTAAGAATCTACATTATTCTCACCTTTAAAAAAGTAGCATATAGCTTGGCATGGCCTATAATCCCAGAATGCAGGAAGTTGAGACAGGAGGATCATTGTAAGCTCAAGTCCAGTCTGGGATTTAGTGAAACCCTGCCTCACTAACCCCCCGCAAGGAAAGGCCATGGTACTTTCTCTAAAATAGATTAAAATTTTGGACACAAAGCAAGTATTAACATATACTGAAAAATTCAAATAATTTTTGTATCTTATTAGAAAATAATGGAATAAAACTAGAAATAAACACATGCAGAAAATATACAAAAGATGCAAACACATGCATGATCACCATGTATTGAGGATATCAGGAATAAATTTTAAAATTTCTAGAATTTAATTAAAATAAGAACATAGTTTTCAAAGAACCTGTGGAATTCAATTGAGGTAGTCTTAAAATAGAACATTATAGCATGAGTATCTACATTAAAATGTCAGTGATGTTTCAAAAAATAACTTAGCCATGCACCTCAAGATCTTGGGAAGTCACACCAGCCAAAGTAAAAATTAGTAGATAAAAAGAAATAATACAGATTACAGTGAAAAGTAAATGAAAGACAAATTATAGAGTTATACAAAAGACCAATGAACTGAATTTAAAGCACATTTAAAAAGCACTCTGATAATTTGGTTTCATTGTAGGGATGCATGGATGGTTCACAAATCAATAAATACAATATAGGACATATGTAAAAGCAAGGAAAAATATATAACCATCCTAACAGATATAGAAAAAACCCTTAATAAGTTTGAACATCATGATAAATCCCCTGAATAAAATAGGAATAGAAGCTGTGGTAGTTTGAATTTGGTAGAGTAAATGTATGGCCCCACAGACTCAGGTGTTTTATTAACATATTAACTTGTAACTTGGATCTGCAGCTGCCCGGCTTGTGAAGGTGTCACTGGGCAAGGGTCCTGTGGCACAGCCTTAAGTTGAGTTTGGGGGCTGATCTTGATTCTAGTTGAAAGGTGTGAAGATAATAGTTTGAGTTCTGGCTGTTCATGTTTCTGATGATGGCTGTTGGTTTCTTTCTGCTTGGATCTGTGAAAGGGGCCCATTTCTTCCGCCATTGTTGGAACTTCCCTTAGATCTGTAAGCTTGAAATAAATCCCTCCCTCCCATAAACTGTGTCTTGTTGGAAGTTCATCCCAGCAGTGTAGCGCTGCCTGCAACAGAAGCATTATATTTCCGCATAATGAAACCTATACATGACAAACCTGTACACTATATCGTATTGAATGGGAAAAAACTGAAAACATATTTTCTAAAACCAGAAAAGAGACAAGGTTGTCTTTGACCAATTTTCTTTTCCAATGCAGTGCTTGAATCCTTATCCAGAGCAAAAAGGCAAGAGAAACAAAAAGAGTACAAATTGTAAAGATGTCAGAGTGTTCTAATTTACAATGATACAAATCTGTAACTAAACTGCCCTTAGACTACATGAGAAGACTTTCTGGTCTGATGAAGACTTTTAGCAGAGTAGTAGGATATGACAGAGCACAAAATTCAGTAGCTCTTCTATATCAAACCACTAATATAACATTTTCTATAAATTCTGTAAATGATATTTTCTATAAATATCAAATATATTAAGAAAGAAAGAAAACAAAAAGTTAAAATAATATAAAAACCTGGAAATAACCAAAAACATCTACAATGAAAATTTTAGAACACTGAAGAAAGAAATTAGAGAAGATAGGAAGACACCCATGTGCCCGGTTTGGCCAAATTAATATTATTAAATGGCTATCTTACAAAAAGTAATCTAAAAATTCCAAGGCAAATTTAATTTATACCAAAATTCAATGGCATTCGTCACATAAATAGAAAAAAAAGAAATTCCAAATTTGACATTAAAGCACAAAAGTTTAAGCCAAGCATGGTGGCACATGTCTCTAATCTAAGCACTGAAGAGGTGGAGGCAGGAGGATCAGAAGTTCATGGTCATCTTCAGTGGCAGTGAGTTCAAAGTCAGCCTGGGCTACATGATACCATGTCTGTCAAAGAAATTACTAATAGGCAAAGCAATCCTGAGCAAAAAGAGCGATGTGTGACCATACCTTATTTTAAATTATACTGTTAGGCCAGTTGCAAAAAGCTTAGTTCTGGCATAAAACAGACATATAGATCAACAAAATAAACTAGAGAGTCCAGAAATAAACTGTTGCAACTGCAGCAATCTGAATTTTAAGAAAACTTCCAAAAATTTGCATTGCAGAAAAGACAACTTCTTTAACACTTGGTGTTAGCAAAACTGTATATCCACTCATAGAAGAATAAAACTAGATTCCAATCTCATACCTTCTACAAAAATCAACCAAAATGGATCAAAGACCTTAAGGTTAATCTGAAGCCTTGAAAGTGCTAGAGAAAAATAAAAGGAGGAGTTACACTTTTATAGGCCTAGGCACTGGCTTTCTAAATAGGATGCTAATAGCTCAGAAAACAATAGCAAGCATTGGTTAATGAGAATGCATTAATTGAAATGCTTTTGCATGGAAATAATTACCAGAATGAAAAGACTACCTGCAAAATGGAAGAAGATATTTGTTATCCAAAAAAGTCATTAACATCTAATATATAAAGAATGTATTAATATCAAATATATAAAGTTCTTTAAAAGAAATAAAAGAACAAATACTGTAATCAATAAATGGACAAGTAAACTGCACAGCTATTTCTGAAAAGAGGAAGTTCTAATGGCAAATAAATAGATTTTTAAAAATCATCCTCACTCACCATGTCAGCACACTTTGATTTGCAGAAGCGAAATGCAAATCAAAACTACACTGAGACTTCATCTCACCCCAGTCAATATTGCCATCATCAAGATAACAAATGCTAATGAGAATGCAGCATTTGGTGGGAATTCGAATTTCAGCCACTCTGAAAATCAGTATGAAGGTGCCCTGAAATCTAAAAGTTGAACTACCCTGATCCAAGTACATCATTTCTGGCTACATATCTAAAGGAATCAAATTTAGCACACAATAGAGGTAGTTGTAATATCCCCGTTTATTGTGACATTATTCAAAATATCCAAGTTACGCAATCAGCCTAGATGCCCATCAAAAGACTGGATGAAGAAACGGTGGTACATAACACAAACAAAATAATATACAATGCCTTCCTGGACAGATCTTCACACCATTAGAGCCAGGGTTCTGTGTATGAGTTTGGGCATAGTAGCTTGCCCCCAAAATCCTCTCCCTTCTTTTTACCAGACAGCTGACATTTCTATCATTAGATCTAGGGTGCTGCATGTGAATTTGTTACCACAACTTTCCCCTAGTGTCCTGTTCCATCCCCTTTCCATAAATGGAGCCAGAATCCTATGCATGAGATTGGGCCCACAGCCAAACTGAGGTCACTTAACCTACTCCATACATGAAGCATCCCAAACAGAGGATACTGGCAAACAAACACAGGCAAACACCAAGAAATACCAAACACATTTCCAAATCTTTGGCACAGGGTGTCTGAACAACCTGTCCAATACAATAAACACAATTATCTCCAGGTAGGCAAATCTCAACACAAAACAGGTAACACAAAAAACAAGCTAGTATGCCTCCCTCCTAAAGTACAAATCTCATAGTAGAAGCCTTCCTTCCATTAAAGTTACTTAGACGAGATTCCAGACAAAGAACTCAGAAAAATGATTATAAATATTTATGAAGAACTCAAGGCACAGATAACATATGAATGAAATGCCTCACAAATTCAAACAGGATATGGATGAATGCCTAAATCAATTCCAAAAGAATACAAACAAATAGTAAATGGAATGGTTAAGTTAAACCAAGCTATACAAATGGAATTCAATGGCTAGAAATTCTGAAGAAAAACCAAAGTGAAATAAAGTTGCGAATGAAAAATATAATAAGTCAAATTAAAATATCCATGGAACAGTACACCAATAGAAAAGGTCAAGTGGAGGACAGACCATTTGCACCTGAAAGACAAGGTAAAGGGATCGGATCAGATAGTCAAAACTAGTGAGAAGTTTTGTAAAAGTGTGAATGAAACATAAGATTCATGGGGCACCATAAAAAGACAAAATGTTTGAATAATAAGCGTAGAAGGAAAATAAATTCAGACACACAGCATAGAAAGTATTTTCAATAGTTATAGAAGAAAATTTCCCAAATCTAGGGAGATGCCTATCTATGATGCATGTATGATAAAGATGTATACAGATTACCAAATATACAGTACCAGAGAAGAAACTCCTCACATCTCATTAGTCAAAATACTAAACACAGAGAACAAATAAAAGCTACTAAAAACCATAGAGAGAGACATTAAGGTATACATAAAGGCAAGATCATCAGAATAACAGGTGATTTCTCAGTGAAAATTCTAAGAGTGAGAATGGCTTAGAATGATATAATTCAAGTGCTGAAAGACGATAGCTGCCAATCCAACTTATTGCACTCTGAATCATTATCTTGTGTAGTAGAAGGAGAAAGAAAAAATTCCCATGATGAAAGCAGACTAATGGAAGATACTGGACAGAATATGTTGCACTGAAAAGAATAAAGATCACATTCAAGAGGCTATGGAACATAAAATATAAATGTTACAATAGTTGTTAAGCAAATGAACAACAAGCACTAAAAAATAATCCACCTAACAGGGATTAACTCACAGTTTTTTAAAAATATTTTGTTTATTCTTATTTATTTATTTGAAAGTGACAGACTGAGAAAGAGGGAGAGAGAGAGAGAAAGAGAGAGAGAGAGAGAGAGAAAGAGAGGGAGAGAATGGGTGTGCCAGGGCCTCCAGTCACTGCAAACAAACTCCAGACTTGTGCACCCCCTTGTGCATCTGGCTAACGTGGGTCCTGGGGAATTGAGCCTTGAACTGGGGTCCGTAGGCTTCACAGGCAAGTGCTTAACTGCTAAGCCATCTCTCCAGCCCTAACTCAGTTTTTAATAATCACACTGAATATTAATGGACTCAATTATCCAATCAAAATACATAGACTAACAGGCTGGATCAGAACTCAGGTTTCATCTTTTTGCTGTCATCAAACTGTCCTCACCATCAAAGACTGACTGCCTTAGGGTAAAATGATCGAAAAAATGATATTCCAAGAAAATGGAAACAGGAAACAAGAAGGTGTTGCTATTCTAATATCTGAAAAAAATAGACATCAAACTAAAACTAATCACAAGATATAAAGAAGGTCATCTTATTCAGAAAAAGGGAACAATCCATCAAGAAGAGTTTACAATTATAAACATATATGCGCCAAACACAGGCACACCTAACTTTGTAAAATCTACTAGATATAAAGTCATAGATATATCCTGACACAATAACAGTGGGTGATTTTAATATCCCACCATTACTAACAGACATCTGGATAAAAACATAAGCAGAGAAACATTTTAGTTAGTTGATAAAATATATCAAATGGATCTAATACACATTTTCAGAACATTCCATCCAAACACTATAGAATATACATTCTTCTCACAAGCCCATGAAACTTTCTGTGAAATGGATCACATATTAAGACACACAACAAGTCTCAGAAAGCAGAGGAAAACTGAAATAACTCCTTGTATTCTATTTGACCACAAAGCTAGAAATCAACAGTAAGAAAAAGTACAGAAAATAAACAAACTCATAAAGGTTAAACAACACACTACTGAAAATTGATTGTGTCACTGAAGAAATCAATAAAGAAATAAAAAGTTCCTATAATTGGATCAAAATGAAAGCAAAACATATGTGATACAATGAAATCTTCTGAAGGAAGTTTATATCTCTATATGCCTCCATTTCAGAGACCTCAAATAAATAATTCAATGATGCATTTGAAGGCCTTAGAAAAGCAAGAACAAACCAAAACCAAAAGTACTATAGGAAAAGAAATAAGATCAGGGCAGAAATCAATGAAATAGTAACAACAATTATGATGACAACAACAATAGAATGAAACAAAGAATTGGTTCTTTGAAAAGACAATCAATATGGTAAACTTCTAGAAAGAAGACTGAGAAGATTCAAAACAATAAAAGTAGAAATGTAAAAGGAGACATTACAACAGGTATCAGTGAAACTGAGAAAACTCATAAAGGACATACTTTAAAAGCCAATATTACATCAAACTGGAAAATCTAAAAGGAACTGAGAATTTTCTAGATGCACATGACCTACTAAATTCAAACCAAGATGAGATAAATGATTTAAACAGATCAATAACAAGCAATGAGATTAAAGTGGTGTAGTGGTTTGATTCAGGTACCCTGCATAAACTTATGTGTACTGAATGCCTAGGTCCCCAGCTGGTGGCAATTTGGATATTGAAGCCTCCTGGAGGTAGTGTGTTGTTGGAAGAGAGCTTATGGGTGTTATAGCCAGCTTTCCCTTGCCAGTGTTTGGCGCATTCTCCTGCTCCTTCTGTCCATCTTATGTTGGCCAGGAGGTTATGTCCACCCGCTGATCATGTCATCATTTTCCCCTGCCATCATGGAGCTTCCCCTTGAGTGTGTAAGCTAAAAATAACCCTTTCCTTCCGCAAGTTGCTCTTGATCAGTTGTTTTCTGCCAGCAACATGAAGGTGATTCCAACAAGCGGCAATAAAAGAAATCTCCCAGACAATAAAAAGTTGAAATCCTGATGGATTCAGTGAAGAATTATATAAGACCTTTAGACAGTAACTGAAACTGGAACAGGGGAGATGACTCAGAGGATAAGACACTTGCCAATCAAACTGTATTACCTAAAATCAATCCCTGTATCACTTATAAAAAGTGGAGTTCTGTAATCCAAGCATGCTGATGCTGACATTGGGATGCGTGGCAGAGATAGGCAGATTTTCCCCAAAGTCAGAAGCTTGTGGCAAACACAGCAAAGGACAGGAGAGCGAGATTCCAGATTGTGAGTTGGACAAGCAAGGATCGACTCAAAAGGAGATTTCTAACCTTCACATGCATTCTAGGCCAATATCACACACAGATATGCACACAAATAAACAACACACAATTGAAAATATTAAAAAAAGAATAAGTGAAATCAATGCCTCCCAAATTGTTTCATAAAATTAGAAAAGGAAAGAAAGCTTCTTAACTACCTTTATGAAGCAGCATTACCTTAACACCAAACCCAGATATAAATCCCACAAAAAGTAAACAATGTGCCAATATCCCTGGTGAACATAGATGCAAAAATCCTCAATAAAATTTATGAAAAATGAATTGAATAACATATTGAAATTATTATTAAGCTTGAACACATTGGCTACAATCAACAGATGCATGAATAATAAATCAATAATTTAGTACATCACATATGAAGAGTCAAAGACAAAAGTCACATGATCATCTTAATAAATGTAGACACAGAGTTTGACAAAATCTAATATCACTTAATGATAAAAACCCTAGAGAGATTAGTGATGGAGGGCACATATCTTAATACAATAAGGGTTATATATGACAAACCTATAGTCAACATTATTCCATGAAGATTTGGAAAAAGACAAGTGGGTCTACTCTCTCTGTTATTTAATATACTTCTTGACATCTTGGCTATAGCCATAAGACAAGAGAAAGAAACAAAGGGAGACAAATAGTTAAACTTCCTTATTTTCAAATGGTATGATTCTATGTATAAGAGGACCTAAAAACACCAGAAAATTCCTACATCTGATAAACCCTTTCAGCAAAGTGGCATGATACAAAACTACCACACAAAAATCAGTAGCTTTCCTATATACCAATGGCCAATATACTAAGAAGGAAATTAGGAAATAGTCATATTCACAATAGTCTTAGCAATTAAATACTTTAGGATAACCCTATCCAAAGTAAAAGTCCTCTACAATGAAATCTTTAAAACACTGAAGAAAGAAATCTAGGAAGACAGAGAATAAAGAGAGGCCTTCCATGCTCATTGATTGGAAGAATCAGTTTTGTGAAAATGGTCATCCTACCAAAATCAACATAGAGATTCAATGAAACCCCAATCAAAATTTCAGTATAATTCTTTACAGACAAAGGAAAACATCTTAAAATTCTTATGGGAATAAAAAAGGTACTAGATAACCAAAATAATCCTTATAAATTAATAGTGCTAGAGGTATCACCATACCAGACTTCTACTCCAGAACCATATTAATGAAAACAGCATGGTACTGGCACAAAGACATGTATTCCAATGGGATAGAATGGAGGATCCTGAGATATATTCAGATAACTTCAGATGACAGATTTAAAACTGGGTATCTATTTGTAGAAATATGAAACAGTATTTTTATTTCTCTCTCTCTCTTTCCCTCTCTCTCTCTGCATTATCATCATCTCCAAATGGAAAAAGGACTTTAATATAAGACCCAAAACTCTCAGACACCTAGTGGAATAAGTAGGGAATATAAACCCAGGTTGAAGAACAGGGAATGACTTTCTGAATAGGACTCTAGTTGCCTAGGAAATAAGGTAAACAATAACAAATGGGACCTCCAGAAACTGAAAGTCTCTGTACAGAAAAAGAAACTATCAAGCAAGTGATGGGGAATCTGACAACACATGGGGCCTCCTGAAACTGAAAATCTACTGTACTCCAAAGGAAACTATCAACCAAGTGATGGGTAATCTTACATAATGGGGAAAAATTATTGCCAGCTATCTGGCTATCTGGATTAATATCTAAAATATACAAAGAACTCAGAAAACTAAACATCAAGAAAATGAATAACTAAATCAAAATGTGGTCAATGTAACTGAGCAAATACTTAAAAAATGCAAATGGTTAATAAGTATTTTTAAAAGTTTTCTACATCCTTAGCCATGAGGTAAATGCAAATTAAAATGACTTTGAGATTCCATCTTACTTCAATAAAAATAGCTAGCGTCAGGAAAACAGATGACACCAAATTTTGATGAGGATGTGGGGAAAGAGACTCGTATTCACTGTTGGTGGGAGTATAGATGGGTGCAACAACTATAGAAATAAGTGCAGAAGTTTTTCAAAAGTTACAAATAGAACTGCCATATGACACAGCTCTTCCATTCCTGGGCATATGCACTAAGGACTATAT
Organism: Dipus sagitta; assembly: GCA_036346955.1. Taxonomy (NCBI): domain Eukaryota; kingdom Metazoa; phylum Chordata; class Mammalia; order Rodentia; family Dipodidae; genus Dipus; species Dipus sagitta. Next base: position 65,998,475 of record CM070770.1, on the reverse strand, counting down.
TCTAATACAGAGATACTTGCTCAACCATGTTTATTGGTGCTCTATCATAATAACTCTTAAATGGAATTAACTTAGCTGTTCCTCAAGTGATGAATGTATAATGAAGATATGGTACATGTACATAATGGTATTTCACTCAGCTTAAAAGGAAAATGGATGGATCTAGAAAAGATTATACCAAGTGAGGTGATCTAGGCTCAAAAAAACAAGCATCGCATGTTTTTGCTCCTATGCAGATTCTAGCTTTGAAATTTTAAATATGTGTGAAAGTTGGAACGAGAGTAAGCAAAGGCCAGGAAGCTAGAAATGGGTGTGTGAGGGTGAGAGAATGAGAAGAGGGCTTGAGGCAATGTGACAGTAGAATACATATGAAAGCAGAGAGGTGGAACACTAGGGGTGGAAAAGTTTCAGTGGGAATAGGGGTAGGGAGTGGCAGATAGGTGGGGGATTAACCCACACTAAAGATGACAAAGGTATATGGAAACCTTCATTGGTAGCTAATTAAAAATATTTCAAAAGAGTTTGAATAGAAGCACCTTGTATAGATAATTTAGAAAAATAATTGAAAGTAGAAAGGGGACTACTCGGGAAGAGGAAGGGGATGAGGGGACTATAGAGGTAAGTGAGAGTAACATGGTTTTATTATGATCAAAACTTGTCATATGATGTATGAAAATGGTCATAATATAGCCTATTATATGTAATATGTATATGCATATATATATGTATACATTAAAATATGTACACATTGAAAATGTAAAGATAGTTAATTAAAGTATACAAAGCTAGGCATAAGTGCTCATGCCTGTAATTCCAGCACTTGGGAGACCGAGGCCAGCCTATGTTACAGAGTGTGATGTAGTTACCTTTGTGTTGCTGGAATAAAATACCCAACCCAAAAATATGATGGGAGGAAAAGTTTTATTTTGGCTTACAGTCTTGATGGGAACTTCATGATGTCTGGAAAGAGCATTGCTTGAGCAGAGGCTGGACATCACATCTGTCACAGCAGGTGGAAAAGAACAAGATATCAAGACAAGCTTTGGCAAAGGGGAGATAAATATAACACCCTTAAGCCTGCCCAGAGTAGCACACCTTTTCCAGCAAAGCTCCATCTCCCAAACTGCCACCAATAAGGGATCAAATATTCAAAGCACGAGTTCATGGAAGATATCTGATTCAAACCACTGCCGAGTGAAATCTGGTCTCTTAAAACAGCAATAACAACAAACCCAAACCAAAATAATTTTAAAAGTTTACAAAGTAAACTTTCTTGAAATCCCCTTTTGCATGTGGTATCAAAACCATCCTTTCTGGTTTTGCTCTGTGCAATTTTGAGAATGAACAAATACCAGTCCTATAACATATTTAAGTCTTAGATACAGTTCCTTATTTCAGGAGTTAAAAAAAAAAAGTCCTGTAGGAGAAATAAATCACTATGTACAATCACTTTCTTTGTTTGTTTTACAGTTATTTGTATAGTCTATGTCAATATTTTACACACACACACACTTATACACTCTAAAGTAGAGTAATTACATGCATCAACATGTACAATTGTGGGAGAAATTGGGGAAGTAAAGGCATGAGCCAGGGCAGTTTGAATATTAGAGATTGAGCCACTCACTAACTAACCAATTCATCTAGAGATTGGTTTCTATGCACAAGATGGAATTTGCAGGGAACTCTAAGAAGCTCACCAAATCCTGGTGCTGAATAGAGCCAATGAATGGAAGTGCTGCTTTTTATGTGTTGACATCAGGGTTAGCTATGGTCTACGGTTATCAGCAGGGCAAACATTCTAGGAAACAACCAGATGTGGATCACAGGCCGTGTGGGACATGCAAGGTCTTGTTAAGCAGCATTCCATAAACTTCCCAGTTGTCAAGAGTAGTGACAGCTGCTTCATTTTCATTCAAGTCTTACTGATTTTTCTCCTTTGGCTAATTCTAACCACAAAGAAGGAGCATGTTTTAGTTTCTCACTTAATCAAGTGACTCTTGCACTATCTAACACAATGATCAATATCTTGTCCATGGTTACTCTTCCTGGGCTTCTCAAACATGAAGCGATAAAAATAGAGGGGAAATATTCTAAGGTGTTTCTTTTTTCTGATATTATTGGGATGTTTATAATTGAGATGAAAGGTTACTGGAGTAGCTCATGGACCTATGGTTTAGGGATAGTAAAAGTTAGAAGATAAGTTATAGTAATTCATATTAAAATACCTTTGGAGCCAGAAACTGAGGCTGAATGGATTGGATGATACATTTCAATTTTTAGTTTACTTACTTGAGAATAGGAAGCTAGGCAATTTGTCCAAGGCTGTATAACTATCTGATGCCTAAATCAAAATTTCAAATCAGGGACTGGAGAGATGGCTTAGCAGTTAAGGCACTTGCCAACAAAGCCAAAGGACCAAGGTTTGATTAGCCATGCCCCACATAAAGCCATATGCACAAGTTGCACAGATACGCATCTGAAGATCATTTACCTTGGTGGGCCCATTCCACCCCCCTCATATAAATAAATAAATAATAAATAAAGTGAAAAAGGAATAAAAACTCAGTTTTGCTCCACTAAACTCCTGTGCTCTTCTGTACTGTGGATGCCTTCTCAGTGGCCTCATGATTATAGTTTTCCTTTACTCAGTAGACAGATTTTGAATGACTGCACTGTGTGAAACCCTATAGGTGGTTTTCAGAATTTAATTGATAAGACAAGAATAATCTGCAACCCTACAGGTGGTTCTCAAAATTGATAACACAAGAATAATCTGCATCCCTTTGGAACTTATGATTTCTGGAGGAGACATATTGAGGCAACCCATAGGAAGAGCAGTCTCCTTTAGGTTCCAGAGTATCAGGACAAATGAGGTCCCATGGGTGCTCAGACAAGGAAGAGATACATTTTGAGTAGAGCAGGAAGAGACTCACAGGAACAACATGGAGTAACATTTAAGATGAGGTTCACAAGAGCCAGACTACTTGGGTTCAAATCCCAGGACCACTACTTAAGTGCCTTTCTCTCCTTGGGCAATGTATGCATTTTCTGTTGCTTCAAATTACCCCAGCTATGAAATTTGAATGATAACAGTAACTTTTTTCTTTTAACTGTGTATTGACAATTTCTGTGCATATAGACAATATACCATGATTATAATCCCTACCACCATTCTCTCTTCCCCCCTCTCTGGAATCCCCTCTCCATTGAATATTTTCTTCTTTCCAACTGGTCTCTTTTCTATTTTGATGGAATATTTTTCCTCCTCATATTGTGCAGGTCTTTTGTAGGTGGTGTCAGCCACTACGAGATCATGAATACCATGGGCACTTTGTGTCTGGAAGACAATATTGCAAAGCACTTCTCCCTTCCTTTTGGCTCTTACATTCTTTCTGACACTTCTACAGTGGTTCCTGAGCCTTGAAAGGTGTTATAAACATGCCTCACTTACTGCTAAACACTCCACTATCTCTTCTCAGGACTTGAGTGAGTTTTTAAGTTACCCTAGTGGTCAGTGCCATCTGAAAAAAGAAGCTTCTCTAACTAAAAGTGCAAGTAGTATTAATACATGGGAAATATAGCTTTTAACCCTTGGAGTAGTTACAAGTATTAGTTAATATTTGTAAAATGTTATAGATTTATTCTATTACTCAATGTCAGCATTATGGTCAAAGATTATGCCAGTAGCAAGTGATGGTAGTATTATCCTGTAATTCCAGCACTAACAAATAAAGAATGCAGCATTTAGTTTCTGTTCACAATTAATAATTGAAATAATGAAAGCAATGAGGAATAAATGAAAATGGGTTTGAAGAATAGCAAGGAAAAAGCTAAAGAAACTTAGGACCAAAACTAGGGATGAAAGCACAAAAAGTATGTGGTTAGTGAGTAGCTTCAGACAATGGCTGAAAAAAAATTTTAAAAAGTTTCTCACTAAACTGGGACATTCCTATTTTTTTTCATGTGTTTGTGTGTGTGTGTGTGTGTGTACGAATGGCTGATCAAGGAGCCTCAGTGAGCTTCCTATCTCTACTCCCTGTCAACACTAGGTTTGTGCAACCATTCCCAGCTTTTTATCTGGGTGCTAGGGATGGAATTCTTGTCTTCTTGAATGCACAGCAAGTGCTCTTGCCTGCTGAGCCATCTTCCCAGCATTTCTCTTTATTGTGAAAATGTTTTAAAGCACAAAAAGACTCATAATGCTATCAGTTCCATAAGACAGGTTGACCAGTATCAGGACTAAGTGTGGAGTGCTGGATGGCATCCAGACACAGCTTTCCCATTTTTTGTTTTCAGATGGCATTTCATGACATAGGCCAGACTAGCCTCAAAATACTGCTTAAGCCTCTTGAGTGCTTGTGTTACAGGATGGTGCCACCATGCCTAGCTCTTGGCATAGCCTTTGACTGTGATGAGGACATGGAAGTTATCTGAGCGAATATGAAAAAGACACACAACTCTGATGGCCTCAGGACATTTGGAACTGAAGATTTTTTAGGAAATAGGGGTTAGAGGAAGACAATCCAGATAGAGGGGCAGATCCTTCTCTCTGTCTCTGTCTCTCTCTCTCTCTCTCCTGTGAGTGACAGGAAAAGCTACAGGCTTTGACAAAGGTCAAAGGACTGAGGTCTTTAAGAGCAAAGGAAATCCATTATCTGCAAGGCCATCGTGGATGGGGGATTGTCAGTTGTTTTCTCTAAGCCTCAAGAATACCCAAACAATCAAATTCACTTAAAAACACATTTAAAAAATTTTTATTGACAACTTCCATAATTATAGACAATAAACCCTGATAATTTCTCCCTTCCTGCTTCACAAGTCCACTTTCTATCATATCCCTTCCCTCTCTCTATTAGTTTCTCTTTTATTTAGTTTAACTACCCCTGGAATTTGTAAGCCTGAGATAAATCCTTTTCTCCCATATGCTGGCTGTTTCTGGTTGGGTGTTTGTTCAGCAACAAAAAGGTAACTGTAACAATTACTGAGCTATCTCCCCAGTACAAGTTTTACTTTTTGTTTTAAGACAAGTTCTCACTAAATTGCCTAGGCTGGCCTTGAATTTTTTTCTGTAGTTCAAGCCAGCCTTGAACTTGGAATTCTTCTGCCTCAATGTCCTTAGTACCTGGGACTGAAGGCCTGTGTCAAAAGGCCTGAATACTACTTGCTAAAAACAGGTATCAAAGGAGAACTTCTTCAGTAGAAAAAAAGGAGCTATAAATATCTCACATCAAAGAATATGCTTGATAATAAATAGTTAAAAGACTTTGATTTAAAGTCAAAAACATAGCAGGGATTATAGTTCCCACTACTTCTGCCAATATAGCAATAAAACAGAAAAAATAAAACAGAAAAGTCAAAATGGCATAGTTGTTAACTTAGAAAACTAAAACACAATACTTGATAAAAGTCAATATAGGAATTTAGAAGGATTTATAGGTAAAACATCTATATATAAAGTAAATGATATTCCCATATGTCTTTAACAAAATGTTAGAAAATGGACTAAGAAAGGTACAACTTGATAAAGGGACAAAAATTCAAAATATTTAGGAATAGACACTTTAAAATCCCCCAAAATAAAATTAAAACTTTATTATGCACAAATTGAGAGATCATCCATAGGAAGCACAATGATCACAAACTTAATATAAACTAATTCCAATAATAATTTAAAAGAGAGTGGTGAGTTCAAGTCAAGTTTTTTTACTATGACCACCTCAATCCTCCACCTGCCTCTGCCCCCTCCCACTCCTATGTGTCAGCCATGACTGAGGTCAATTCCAGCATTTCTTTTTTAAAAAAATACTTTTATTTATTTATTTACAAAGAGAGAGAGAGAGAGAGAGAGAGAGAGAGAAATAGAAACAGAGAGAATGAATGCATAAATATATATGGGCATGCTAGGGACTCTAGCCATTGCAAACTAACTCCAGATGCATGTTCCACTTTGTCCATCTAGCTTTATGTGGGTACTGGGGAGTCAAATGCAGTTCATCAGGCTTTGCAGGCAAGTGCCTTAACAGCTGAGCCATCTCTGCAGCCCTCAAGCCCAGCATTTCCCTCATGACTACCTCTGTTCCTTCTAAGCTCCCTTGAGCCAGCCACGGGTGACTTAAGTCTGGCTTTTTTCCTTTGCTGCCTCATTTGCCCCTAGGTTCCTATGGACTGACCATTGCTGAGCTCAGGTATGGCACTCCTCCCGCACCATCTGTGTGGTTTGATTCAGGTGTCCCCCATAAACTTTGGTGTTCTGACTGCTAGGTCCTCAACTGATTGCAATTTGGAAATTAAGGCCTCCTGGAGGCAGTGTATTATTGGGGGTAGGTTTATGGGTGTTATAGCCAGCTTCCTCTTGCTAGTGTTTGGCACACTCTCCTGTTGCTGTTGTCCATCTGATGTTGGCCAGGAGGTGATGCCCATCTTAGGCTCATGCTATCACATCCCCTGCCATCATGGAATTTCCTTTCTAGTCTGTAAGCCAAAATAAATGCTTTTTTCCCCCCACAAACTGCTGTTAGTTGGATGTTTTCTGCTAGGAATGTGAACCTGACTGCAACAAAATCTACATTTACTGTGCTGTGGTGAGTTAGCTATTGGTGAGTTTATGTGGCAGCTTTTCCACTGTGCCCTGTCCATTACCCCTGAGGGCCGCTGATCAGACATTACTGAGTTCAAGAGTCTGCTGTTCTTCAGTACCCTCTTTGTTGCCCTGGGCTGCCACAGATCTGTCACTGATGAGTTCAGACACTGGCTTCTCCCTGACACCTTCTCTATTCCCCATGGTCTTCCAACAATTTGGCATTGCAACAGAAGCTCCCCAGTGAGTTAAGAGACAGCTGGAACCAAATTGAGATCACCTTACCTATCCTTCCCATGAAGCAGCACCAAGTGTCTCCTATGCAAGCAAAGACAAGTGCAGGCACACACACACACACCACCACCACCACCATCACCACCTTTGTAAATACCCTCTTAACGGGTGTGCTAGAGGAGCATGACCAAGTACTGTCTCTAGGTGGTTAGGCCTCAAAGCAAAACAAGTAACATGAAAATCAAAGCCAGTATGTCTTCTTCAGGAACTAAAGATACCACAGTAAAGAACACCTATAGCAGCTGCTTGGAGGAAACTCTAATGAAAGAACTCAAAAAATGATTATAGATATGTAAGGAAAAATCTCAAGCAAGTCATGGATAAATGCATGAATGAAATCCTGAATAAATTCAGAGGACACGAATAAGTGCCTAAATGAATTTCAAGAGAGCATGAACAGTAAAATGAAAACAGAAGTCAATCCAGGGTATCAAGAAGCAACTCAACAAAGAGAGAGATCCTAAAGAAAACCCAAAATGAAAGATGGAAAGAGAAATACAGTAAGTCAATCAAGAAGTGCCACAAAATCCTCATCAATAAGTAGATCAATGAAAGACAGAATACCAGGCTAGGGAGCCAGTGAAGAGCAATTGGATCAATTAGTCAAAAATCAGTGAGAAATTCCTGGCACACCCATCCTCTTTGTTTCTCTTTTTTTACTCTCCCTCTGCTTGCAAATAAATAAATAAATAAATAAATAAATAAATAAATAAATAAAATGTTTAAAAAGCATAAGAAAGGGACACGAAAGACATGAGAGATATGTAGAGCACCTAGAAAAGAACAAATGGACATAGAAGATCTGAAATCGCTGCTCCTGAAGCAAGTCCATAAAAATATATAATACGGCACATTCCCTTTATCCTCCTTTGAAGCCATCATTAGACTAAAACCAAAACCAGGTAGAGCTATAACAACAAAAATGCTATAGATCAGTATCCCTGATGAACATAAATTCAAAAATTCTTAATAACATACTTGCAAACTTAATTCACAAACATATCAAAAAGATCATTCTCCTTGTTCAAGTCAGGTTTATTTGAGAGATGTAAGGATTTTACAACATATGTAAATCAATAAACATAATACATCTCATATAAGTAGAATGAAGGAAAAAATTAGATGATCATCTCAATAGATGCAAAAATGTCTCTGACAATATTTCACATCCCTTCATGCTACAAATACTGGAAAGAAAAGCATTGAAGAGGACATACCACAACATAATAATAACAAAGACTACATACAATAAACCTGTAGCGGACAGCTTCAGGTTCACTGAGATGAACTTCCAGACCAGGCACAGTTATGGAGGAAGGGATATTTATTGAAGCCTACAGATCCAGGGGAAGATCCATAAATGGCAGAAGAGGCTGGCCTGCCTTCACAGGACCAGACGGAGAGAGAGGGAAGCACAAGCCAAAAGTCAAAAGCCACAGAGCACAGCACACTTCAGGAACTCCAGCTAGGCACACTTTGCATATCTTTAGACTGAAATATGAAACCCACCACCACACCTTAAGATCCACCCAGTGATACTGCCTCCAGCCAGGTGGCTGCAGATGCAAACTACAAACAATAAAGAACTGAATATATAGGGGGCCATCTATTCTATTCAAACCACCACATTCTGCCCCTGGCCCCCAATAGATTTATAGCCATCACACATTGTAAATTGTACTCAGTTCAATTTCAAAGGTCCCCACAGTCTTGACCAATTTCAGATATTAAGACCTGTAAAATCAAACAAGTTAAACATTTCTAACATATAAAGGCACAGAGTAAACATTTTCAACTGGTATAAGGCATAGCAAGGAGAGACTAAAACAATGCAAACTCAACCACCATCAAACAAACATCAAACTTCTGCAGTTCAAGTCCAATACAACCAAAGACTGACAATCTCCATATTTTCCAATTTTGCCCCTCCAGCTGGCCAGAGAAGCCAGAGAACATTTCCATCTCAGGCCAACAGTGCACTCTATGGTAGCGCTTGCATAGTCCTGGTATATCCAAAACATCTTGAGGTCTTCATGCAAACCATGGTCCATCTTCCAAAGGCTCTTTCAGCCTATCAGGGCATCAGGCCCTACCTCATGCTGCATCTCAGCAGCAGCTCCTGGAACCGTGTGCAGTTCATGACCACTCCTCACATCTTCCATGCTTCTTAATCCATTACCAGGTGTACAGGACACAGCCATATTCTTAATTCACAGACAAAATAAATCATAACCTTGAAAAGCAGCTTCCTTCTCCAGTCAACTCTTTCCAAAAGAGTTTGCGTTTTCATGATAGTCTTTCCTCAGGCATCCTTTCCATGGTAAAGCAATTGGACCATCTTCCTTTAAGACTGCTAATGTGCTTGACAATAGCAGATTCAGTAACCTAAAGCCAGTCTCAGTGCCTTTAATTTTAACTTGTTTGTGTTTTCCCAGCTCAAAATCTTAAATCTCTCAGTCCAATATTTTAGCCATCAGTCCATAACAAATGTAACCTTGATCAAACTCTCTGGGCCTCAGCAGCAGAATGGAGCCAGCCCTTATGCCAGTAGCCCAGTTCCAATAAAGTCCTCTGTAATCTTTCCTTCTCCCTAGAAAGCTCATAAGCCAAGCCTCAAAGTTCAACACTGCCTGCACTTAGCATTCTTAAAATCTCATCAGAATAGTCCATAAAACTTGGCTTGCCAATCCAGAAGGCATCTTCATTTGCAAGCATCATGTCCATGCCCATTCCTCGAAAACAAAGGTTCCAAAAGACCAGCATCCACATGGCCAGGTACATCTCAGCCCACTCCTCGGTACCAAGTTCTGTAGCAGACAGCTTCAGGTTCACTGAGATGAACTTCCAGACCAGGCACAGTTATGGTGGAAGGGATATTTATTGAAGCCTACAGAACCAGGGGAAGTTCCATAAATGGCAGGAGAAGCTGACCTGCCTTCACAGGACCAGGTGGAGAGAGAGAGAAGCACAAGCCAAAAGTCAAAAGCCACACAGCACAGCACAGCACACTTCAGGAACTCCAGCTAGGCACACTTTGCATATCTTTAGATTGAAATCTGAAACCCACCACCACATCTTAAGATCCACCCAGTGACACTGCCTCCAGCCAGGTGGCTGCAGATGCAAACTACAAACAAAGAAGCAATTGAACATATTGGGGGCCATCTATTATATTCAAACCACCACAAAACCTATAGACAATTTTATTCTAAATGGAGAAAAAACTTGCAGCACAAAGGATCTACTCTTTCCACATCTATTTAATATTGTGCTTGAACGATTGGCTAGAGCAAGAAAAGAGAAAGAAAGGGAAACAAATAGGAGAAAAAGTTGCCAAATTTTCCTTATTTGAAAATGATATGATTCTATGTATAAAAGACCCTAAATACTCCACCAAAAAAGCTTCTAGAGCTGATAAACCCTTTCACCAAAGTGGTAAGATTCAAAATTAACATACACAAGTCAATAACCTTCTTATATAGAAATGACAAAAATACTGAGAGTGAAATCAGGAAAACAGTCCCATTCAAAATATCCACAAAAGTCCATATCTTGTAATATCCCTACATGAGAAAGTAAAACCTCTACAATGAAAATTTTAAAGCACTGGAAAAAGAAATTGAGGCAGACACCAGATAATAGAAAGATCTCTCATGTTCATAGATTGAAAAAGTTAATATTATGAAATGGCTATTGTACTTAAAGCAATATACAGATTCAGTTCAATCCCAATGAAAATTCTAGTACCATTCTTCACAGAAATTGAAAAATTAATCTTAAAATCCATATGGAAGCATGAAACATTCAGATAGCCAAAGCAATCCTGAGCGTGAAAAATACTGCTATAGGTATCATCAGACCTGGCTTCAAATAATCCTACAGAGCCACGGTAATAGAAAGAGCATGGTACTGGCACAACAACAGACACATAGAAGAGTGGAATAGAAGATGCATGTATAAGTCCTTGAAACCACAGTCACACAACCTTTGACAAAGAAGCCCATAACACTAAAAAGAGAATTTTCCACAAATGGTGCTGAGGAAGCTGGTTATATACAGGTACAAGAATGAACTTAATCCCTTATCACTCACCTTGCATGAAAATCAACTCCAAATGGACTAAAGACTTCAATGTAAGACCCCAAGCTCTGAAACAGCTAGATAAAAAAAGTATGGAGGTGTAGGGAAGGACTTTCTGTGTAGGTCTCTGTAACTGAAGGAATAAGGTAATCAACAAATGTGACCTCATGAAACTAACAAGCTGCTGTACATCAAAGGAAATCATCAAGTGAGTCAAGGGACATCCACCAGCCTTCCCCACAATGAATTACTGCTGTTCTAATAACTCATAGCCCATAAGTCTATGTCAGTGATCCCATTAAGGGGGTCCCTCAGTGGAGTGGAGGTAGGGAGGAGGGGAATGATGGTACCAAGAATGCTTGATGTATCTATACAAAGTTTCAACTTAATAGAAAAAGAGACATCCTACACAATGGAAGGACATAGTCACCAGCTATACATCTGACACAAATTGAGATACAAAGATAGAATATGCAAAATAGAATATACATAGAACTCTCTCATCATAACATAGCAGCAAGGAAGCAGCAGGAGTGAACTAGCTAGCACTGGCAAGTAGAACTGAATTATAAATCCCAAGGCCTGCTCTCAGGATTATACCTCCTTTAACATGACTCCACTTCCCCAAAGCCCCAGAACTGTAACAAACTGCCACCATCTGAGGAGCAAGTATTCAAAACGCATGAGGCTATGGAGGATATTTTACATTCAAACCACTACATAGAGATAATCCTAATACATTATTAAGACTTTATTTTTGTTTTTTAAAAATATTAAAATTGGGCATAGTGGCACACACCTTTAATGCCAGCACTAGGTAGGAGGATTGCCATGATTTCAAGGCCACCCTGAGACTACATCGTGAATTCCAGGTCAGCCTGGGCTAGAGTGAGACACTACCTCGAAAAACCAAATACACACACACACACACACACACACACACACACACACACACACATATATATATATATATAGATAGATATATAGATAGATAGATAGATATAGATATATATATGTATGTATTTGGTATATATATATATGTATATATATATATTTGCAAGAAGAGAGAGAGGATATTTTTATTTATTTATTTGCAAGCAAAGCGAGCAGGAGGAAAGGAGGGAATGAGAAAAAAAGAGAGAAGAGAAGAGAAGAAACCAGAAGAGAAGAGAACAAAGAGGAGAATGGGCACACCAGGGCCTCCAGCCATTGCACATGAACTCCAGATGCATGTTCCACCTTGGGCACCTGGCTTACGTGGGTACTGGGGAATGAACCTGTGCCATGAGGCTTTGCAGGCAAGCCCCTTAACTGCTGAGCTCTCTCCAGCCCTGAGACTTTGTTTTGAATATATTTAGTATGGTGTCATCTTGGTTTAAGAGAGAAAAATAGAAACAGATCTAAGTATGCATACAACCTTGCAATATGGAAATGTGTTGTCATAAATCTGTGGGTTTAAAATAATTATTCATAAATTCTTCTGAAAAAACTAGTTATACCTAGGAGAAGCACAAAATGAACAAAAGGTAATTGAATCTGTTACTTATCCTCTATCCAAATATTAATTTTACATGTCTTGAGTATTTTAATGTAAAAGTCAAAATCTAAAGCTTATTCTTATAGAAGCAAGCATCTAAGCATATATTTGTGTCTTTATGTAGAAAAAATTTAATATAATATTTCTAAACTGTTGTACAGAATATATTAACAAGCTTGGAAATATTTTATATTTATTTTGGATCAAAATAGCCCAGTGGAAAAAGACAAAGCATAAATGAATACAGCAAAGTTTGCACATATTTCCAGTAAAAGATTTCTCATAGTAAAGGTATAGGATACAAAAATCACACAAAATAAGTAAGTCATATATTCCAAAAATAAAATTATCAAGAATGAAATTAAGAAAAACTTGTCATTTGCAATAGTGCCATCCAAAATAAAATACCTAGAAATAATCCACACCAAGAATGTGAATAATCTATACAAGTAAAATTTTAAGACACTGGAAAAAGAAATAAAAGAAGGCACCAGATGTTGGCGAGACTGTCCATGCTCCTAGAGTGGCAAAAATCAATATTGTGAAAATTGATATATTATCCAACATAATCTACAGATTTAATGTCATTCTCATCAAAGTTTCAGTGATATTCCTCTCAGAACTAGAAAAAGCAGTCTAACAATTTGTACAGAAACACAAAGATCACACAGCAGAAACAAGCCTAAGTAGAAAGAACACTTCTGGAGGTATCACAGTTCATGATCCAAAACTCTACTATTGAGCCATAGCAGCAAAGACAGCATGGTCTTAGTACGGAAAGGGACACATGGGCCAAGGGAATAGGATAGAGAGTCCATAAGTAAACCCACATAGATCAGTCACTTAATTTTCAGCAAAGGCATCAAAAACACAGTGGAAGGAAGCAGCTGACTCAGCAGATGATTCTGGCAAAACTGGAAATAATCCTTCAGAAGGATAAAAACAGATCCAATATTCACCCTGCACAAAGAGCAATTAGTAATAAATCAGGGGCTGGAGAGATGGCTCAGCGGTTAAGGCACTTGCCTGCAGAGCCTAATGACCTTGGTTTGATTCCCCAGTACCTACGTAAAGCCAGATTCACAAAGGGAGCATGCATCTGCAGTTCCTCTGTAGGGCCTGAGGCCCTGGTTTGCTTGCTTTCTCTCTCTCTCTGTCTTCTCTGTGTCTCTTTTTGCTTGCAAATAAATAAATAATAATAAAATTAATCAGACCTTAAAATAAAACTAGAATTGCCTAAAATACAGAGAAAAACATAGGCAATGCACTGTTAGTTGTAGGTGTAGGAAAGAACTTTCTGAAGAGAAAGCCAGTACACATAGGAAATAGTTCCGAGAATCAACAAATGAACTGCATGAAATTAAAACATTTCTTCACAGCAAATGAAATGATCAGCAGAGCAAATAGGAAGCCTACAGAATGGGAAATTTTTGCCAGACCTAAAAGGAGGTTGATATCTAGAATGTAAAAGGAGCTATAAAACCTAACCTCTGCCAATGAACAAATGGGCCAGTGAAATGAATAGACAATTGTCAAAAGAAGAAGCACAAGTGGCCAAGAGATATTTTAAAAAATATCCAATATCTTTAAACATCAAATAAATGTAAAAAAAAAAAAAAACAAACAAAAGCTATTTCTGGATTTCACCTTACCCCAGTCAGAATAGCTATCATCAAGAAAAAAAATGACAGTAAATGCTAGAGAGGGTTGTGGAGAGGAAAATTCTTATTCACAATTTGTGGGAGTGTACACTGGTCCAGTCACTTTGGAAATTAGTGTGTATGTTTCTCAAAAGCTAAAAATTGAACAACTATAAGATGCAGGTATACCACTTCTGAACATATACCCAAAGGACTCTATCCTACCACTGAGATACTTGCATATCCATGTTCTCTGCTTCTGTATCCACAATAACTAGGAAATGGAGTTAACCTAAATGTCTACCAACTGATGACTGGATAATGAAAATGTAGAAAATACACACAATGGGGTTTTACTCAGCTGTAAATAATGAAATTATGAAATGAGCAGGAAAATAAGTAGAATTAAAAAGATGATACTAAGTTAACCCAAACCCAGAAATTCAACAATCACGTGTTATTAATCATACATGGACCCCTACTATTAGTGTTTGCATGTATGTAAATAAGATGGCATGAGGCTGAGTACAAGAGACCATGAGAGTGGAACAAGAGGCTACAAATAGGGGGAAAGGGCAAAAGGAAACATGTATGTCGTATGAAAGCAGAGAGGAGGCTAACCCGGGGGCCGGGTACAAGTCTGAATGGAGAAATTGGGGAAGAAAATAAAAATTATTTGAAAGCATTATAATGGAACCTTAATCTTTTTAATTTTTATTTTTTTATTAACAACTTCCATACTTGTAAACAATATCCCATGGTAATTCCCTCTCTCCCCCCACTTTCCCCTTTGAAACTCCACTCTCCATAATATCCCCTCCCCCCTCAATCACTCTCTCTTTTATTTTGAGGTCATGATATTTTCCTCCTATTATGATGGTCTTGTGTAGATAATATCAGGTACTGTGAGTTCATGCCTATCCAGGCCATTTTGTGTCTGGAGGAGCATGTTGTAAGGAGTCCTATCCTTCCTTTAGCTCTTACCTTGTTTCCGCCACCTCTTCCGCAATGGACCCTGAGCCTTGCAAGGTGTCATTTCAGTGCTGAGCACTCCTCTGTCACTTCTTCTCAGCACCATGGTACCTTCTGAGTCATCCCAAGAAACCTTACTCTTTATATTATAATAAAAAAAATTTAATTCAATATAGTCAGATACTTCAATGGAAAGCAAGGTGTATATTTACGTATATAAGCAAAAGCAAAAATATTAATGCTAAGAAAGGTATGCAACAATGTTTATTCTCATTAGTATTCAAATATGTCAAACTTAAAATTATATCACCATGCCATTTTCTAGCTCACCATATTGGTAAATCTTAAGAAGTCTGACAAATCTTTATCAGAATTTATCAGTAAGACATGAACTCTCAACTGCTATTGGATCATATGACACTGCTCAATTAAAATAAAAGGTACATATATCCTATAACTAGCAAGTCTGCATTTATACTGAAGTATTTTTTCTTTTTATTATTTTGTAAGTTAGCAAAAAATAATGGTTTCATTATAGAAATTTTATTTATTTATTTATTTATTTATTTATTTCAGAGAGATATAGACAGAGAAAGAGGCAGAGAGAGAGAGAGAGAGAGAGAGAGAGAGATTGAGAATGGGCATGCTAAGGTCTCTTGCCATGGCTGACAAAAACTTCAGACACATGCGCCATTTGGTGCATCTGGCTTCACATGGGTAGTGGGGAATTGAACTTGGCTCATCAGGCTCTACAAGCAAGTGCCTTCAATGGCATAGCCCCCTCTCCAGCCCTCTTTATGGCATTTTTGCATGCATATAACATCTTACCTTATTTTTGTTTACTCCACCTCCTAAGTGGCCTCCTCCATCTTGCCTCTCCTTTTCCTTTCTCCAAACCTCTTTCTGCTTTCATGCCACCTGCGTGCCATTATCCTCTCCCATTCATTCTACATCTTCCATTTAAAATACTTGCCTACTGTACAATAAACAGAAGATTCATATCTAGAATCTATGAATATCGCCAAACATTAAACACCAAAACATCAGATTATACAACTAATAAATGAGGTAATCAATAGAATACATAGTTCTCAAAAAGAAGTAGAAATGTCCAGCAAATATTTGAAAAAGTGTTCAACAACTTAACCCATCAAGGAACTACATACACATCTAAAGTGCTTTTAGATTCCATCTCACCTCAGTCAGAATAGCTATGATCAAGGAAGCAAACAGCAATAAATGCTGGGGAGGAAGAAGGAAAGAGAAACTCATTCACTACTGGTGGAGATGTCACTATAAAAATCAGTACAACGTTTCCTCTAAACACTAAAAGTAAAACTTCCCTTAAAAACGCTTGCATATTGGGCTGTAAAAATTGCTTAGTGGTTAAGGTGCTTGTCTGCAAAACAAAGAACCCAGGTTTGATTCCCCAGGACCCATGTAAGCAAGATGAACAAGGTGATGCATGCATCTGGAATCCATTTCCAGCAGCTAGAGGCCCAGGCGCACGAATTCTCATTCTCTATCTCTCTCCCTTCCTCTTTCAAATGAATAAATAAAAATATTAAATAAAAACTCTTACACATTTGTTTTAGAATATGTTGGGAATTCATAATAATCTAACAACTGGAAACAAAATATTTATGCAAGAAGTTTCTTATCATATACTTGAGGACTATACAACAATATGGAATTGGATTTTCTTTCCTTTTTTTCTTTTTCTTTTCTTTTCTTTTCTTTTTTCTTTTTTTTTTTTTTTTTTTTTTTTTGGTTTTTTGAGGTAGGGTCTCGCTCTAGCTCAGGCTGACCTGGAATTCACTATGTAGTCTCAGGATGGCCTTGAACTCATGGCGATCCTCCTACCTCTGCCTTCCAAGTGCTGGGATTAAAGGCATGCACCACCACACCCAGCTCTGAAATTGGATTTTTTTAAAGAATGATAGAGTAAGGAATTTGGTGGGTCTTCTCAGTAAAATGACAATTTAGCAAAAAGTAAAAGCATGAAAGTTTAAATTCCATGGAAATTATCATAGTAGCTATAGAAGAAATACTCATTTAAGACATAACTTCAAAAAAATGCATAAAAAGTATCACAACTCATTACAAAGTAGGGCTTATTCCAGGTAAAGTTGGTTCAATATAAAAGAGTCTATCAATGGCCTGGCTTGATGGCTCACACCTGCAATCTCAGCACTCAGGAGACTGAGACAGGAGGTTTATCACCAGCTTAACACTAGCTGGAGCTACATAGTGAAAATCAGTCTAAATAATTGTCAATGCATGTAATGGAACATATGAAAGACAAAACCCTGCATGCAGCAAAAACATTTAAGAACATCCAAACTGGTATACAGAGGAGCCTCTCAACTGCTGAATAACACATATGAAAAACCTACAATGAATGTTATACTTGATAACAAAAACAAGAAGACTACCCCCTATTATCAGGAATAAGACAAGAGTGTCTAGTTCTGCCATTTTTAGTCAATATTGTTTTGTTGACTCTAGTCAGAATAATTAGGCAATACAAGGAAAAAAATCGACATGACTTCTGATATGCTCCACTCTGCTCTGTCCCCACACAACTTCAAACCCTCTTTGCCCTGCTCTGCCCCTGCCTGCCTGACTTCAGATCCACTCTGCTCCACCCAGCCCCAGCCCCACCCTCCCACTGTGACTTCCAACTGCTCTGCTCAGCCCTGTCACCACCCCACTAGATTTCATACCTGCTCTGCTCTGCCCCCACGTGACTGCTGACCCTTGCCACTCTGCCCAGACCCCTTGTGACCCAACCCTGCAGGACTTCAGATCCTTTCCACCCCCTGCCCAAGTGCACATCTCCGCCCCTCAAAGCAGTACCACTTACCCCACCCATCTTGACCACAGTCCCATTCTCCCTGCTCCCACACTGTCATGGGCAGACCACAATGCAAAAGGAATAACATTAAAAAATCAAATGCAAGTAAATCCAATAAGATTTCCCAGTCCTACAATGGACTTTTCTAATCAAAACATAGAACAATAGGATCAGAAAACCAAAATGAAGTTATGAGCAATGTAACCCTGACCAAGCTATTGGTAGAACTTGCAGAAAAGCAACAAAAGGCTGATAATCGTGTAGATGCTGCCATCATTAGACTAAACCTAATAGATAAGAAAATGGAAAGGGTCCAGAAACAGTTAAAGGATATAAAGGAAAGTGGGGAAAAAAAGAGGACCTAAAAAAAAAAAAAAACAGCTGGCTATACTAAATGAAAACATAAAGAAATGCAAGGAGGAATTCCAGGAACCATCAAGAAAATCAGAAAATGATGTGAAAAGGGAGCTTGACAGAGGGTTGGAAATCATACACAGAAAAGTAGTAGAAAATGCAAACCTAATTGAGCAAGCCCAAAACTGATTAGAAGCTCTCAAGAATAGAGTCAGCCAGTTGGAGGATAGAAACTCAGATCTGGAAGACAAAACAGAAGAAAAAGTTCAAGACTGCAAAAGTTTCAATAAGTTCAAAAATTTCTGTGAATAGAACATAAGGGAAATGTGGGATACCCTTAAATGTCCTAACATTCGGATCATAGGAATACTAGAAGGTGAAGAAACTCAGACCAAAGGCATGGAGAACTTATTTAACAAAATAATCAAAAAAAGCTTTCCCACTCTCTCAAAAGAAAGGCCCATCAAGATACAAGAAGCTAACAGAACTCCAAACAGATTGGACTAAAGGAGAAACTCTCCAAGACATATTGTCATTAAGACTCTAAACATTGACATCAAAGAGAAAGTACTAAAACCAGCTAGGGAAAAGTAACACATCACATTTAAAGCTAACCCCATCAGAAACACTTCAGAGTTCTCAATGGAAATCCTGAAAGCCAGCAGGGCCTGGAATGGAACACTACAAACTCTAAGAAGCTATAGCTTGCAACCCAAACTACTCTACCCAGCAAAAGTATCCCTCATAATAGATGGTGAAAGAAAAACCTTCCATGACAAAACTCAGCTTTACAACTACATGAACACAAAACCAAACCTACAGAGAGTATTTCAGGAAATTCTCCACACAGAAGAATCAAATAATCAACCTCAAGTGCCTACAAGAAGCAGATCACAATAACCAAACTCAGAGAAGGCATCAAAAACTTCTAAGTCCATGAAAATACCAAATCATATAAACCAATATAATATGGCAGGGAAAAATCAAACCTCACAGTCATTACCCTAAACATAAGTAGCCTTAATTCACCCATCAAGAGATACAAGCTAACAGGGTGGATCAGAAAATTAGACCCCTCAATCTGTTGTCTTCAAGAAACCCACCTCACCACTAAAGACAGACACCTTCTCAGAGTGAAAGGGTGGAAAATGATAATCCAAGCAAATGGGAATTAGAAACAGGCAGGCATAGCCATACTAGTATTGGATAAAATAGATTTCAAACCAAAAGTCATCAAAAAAGACAAAGAAGGCCACTTCCTACTGATCAAGGGAACAATCCAGCAAGTGGATATCACAACTATCAATCTTTATACATCAAACACAGGCATACCACAATTATAAAACAAAACCTACCTGATAATAAAACAGAAATAATCACCAACACCATCATAGTTGAGGACTTCAATATACCATTATCAGCAATAGATAGATCATCGAAACAGAAACTCAGCAGGGAAGTGAAAGAACTCAACAAAACCACAGAACATTTAGACCTAAAAGACATCTACAGAACGTCCTACCCCAAATCCAGACTACACATTCTTCTCAGCAGCGCATGGAACCTTCTCTAATAGAGATAATATACTGAGTCACAAAGCCTGCCTCCATATATTTAGGAAGATTGACTTAATTCCCTGCATGATATCAGATCACAATGCTATATTGCTAGAAATTAACAACAAAACACCCACAAAAAATCCCATCGGCTCCTGAAAACTGAACAGCAAACTTTTAAAGAATAAATGGGTAGTGGATGAAATAAAAAATGAAATTGAGAAATTTCTAGAAACTAATGACAATGAGAACACATCATACCAAAACTTATAGGACATAATGAAGGTGATCCTCAGGGGAAAATTCATAGCACTAAATACCTTCATAACAAAGACAGAGAGATCCCAACTTAACCATCCACCTAAAGGCACTGGAAAAGCAAGAAATATCCAACCCAAAAAGCTCCAGACAGAAAGAAATAATTAAGATCAGAGCAGAAATTAATGAATTGGAAACTAAGAAAACAATTAAGAAAAATGATGAAACAAAGAGTTTGTTCTTTGAAAAAATAAACAAGATTGACAAACCCCTGCACAATGTGATCAAGTGAAAAAAAAAAAAGAGGTGCTTCAAATTAACAAAATTAGAAATGAAAAAGGAGAGATCACAACAGACATAAGTGAAATTGGGAGAAACATCAGGTCTTACTTCAAAAACCTCTGCTCCACAAAATTGGAAAATATGGAATAAATGGAGAAATTCCTAGACACATACCATCTACCAAAGCTAAACTCAGAGCAGATTAACCTCCTTAACAAACCTATCACCCCCATTGAAATTGAAAAGTTAATAAGAAAACCTCCCCCAAAAGAAGAGTCCAGGACCAGATGGCTTCTCAGCTGAATTCTATCAAATCTTCATGGAAGAAGTGAAACCAGTCTTTCCCAAACTGTGCCACACAATTGGAGATCAAGGAAAGCTCCCCAACTCCTTCTCTGAAGATACTATCACCCTAATACCAAAACCAGGCACAGATGCCACAAGAAAAGAAAACTACTGGCCTATTTCACTGATGAACTTAGACACAAAGATCCTGAATGAAATCCTCGCAAACCTTAATCAAGCAGCACATCAAATCCATTATCCACCTTGATCAAGTGGGCCTCAATCCAGGAACATGGGGTGGTTCAACATACATAAACCTGTCAATGTAATACACCACATAAACAAGGCTAAACACAAAAACCACATGATCATTTGATAGATGCAGAAAAGGCCTTTGACAAAATACAACATCACTTCATGGTCAAAACATGGGAGAGAATTGGCATGGTCGGTTTATATCTTAACACAATAAAGGCTACATACAAAGCTCCTAAGGCCCAAATAATACTTAATGGAGAGAGACTGAAGGAATTCCCATTGAGATCAGGAGCAAGACAGGGGTGTCCACTCTCACCTCTGCTATTCAATATAGTACTGGAAGTCCTAGCTCAAGCAATAAGTCAGGAGAAAGAAATAAAGGGGATACAATTTGGAAAGGAAGAAGTTAAGTTAGGGCTATTTTCAGGTGACATGATTCCATATGTAAGAGACTTGAGAGCCTCCATTACAAATCTCTTAAAGGTGATAAACTCCTTCAGCAAACTAGCAGGATACAAAATCAATGCATTAAAATCAATAGCCTTTCTATATGCAAATAACAAAGATACAGAGAAAGAAATGAGTGACATTGTCCCATTTTCAATAGCAACAACAACAACAACAACAAAAATACCTTGAAATAACATTAACCAAGAAAGTGGAAGATCTATACAGTGAAAACATAAAAATACTCCAAAAAGAAATTGAGGAGGACTTAAGAAAATGTAAAGACCTCCCATACTCCTGGATAGGCAGAACTAACATTGTGAAAATGGAAATCCTTCCAAAGGTAATCTACAGATTTAATGCAAATCCCATCAAAATCCCAACAACATTCTTCACAGGGATAGAAAAATTGATCTCAAAATTTGTATGGAAAAGCAGAAGGCCTCGGATATCTAAGCATATCCTCAGCAAAAGAAACTCCTCTGGAGGCATGACCATACCTGATCTAAAGCTATGTTGCAAAGCCATATTAATAAAAACAGCATAGTACTGGCATAAAAACAGGAGTACAGACTAGTGGAATAGAATTGAGGATCCCGACTTTGGCTCTAGTAACTACAGCTACTTGATATTTGACAAAGGCCCTAACATTATAGGCTGGAAAAAAGACAGCATCTTTAACAAATGGTGCTGGACAAACTGGATAACCATATGGATGAAATTGAAACTCTAAGGAATACATAAAAGAAAGTAAAAAACCCCAAGTAATCAAATTAAGAAAGATTCACAGGTATAGAAGTAACATGCAAAAATCCATTATATTTGTACACACAAGCAATGAAGAATGTGAAAATGAGAAAGTTAATATCCTTAGGATGTTAATATTTCCACAAATAACTTGCAAAGTCAATGTGATTCCCATTACATTCCTAGCTGGCTTTTTGCAGAAATTTAGGTATGATTTTAAAATTCATATGAAAATAAGACAACCAGAATAGTCACAATGATTTTAGAAATAACAGAGCTGGAGCCCTCACATGTCCCAGTTGCACAACTTAATAAAAGTAACAGTGATCTCCAGGATAGTGTGTACAAACCTGAAGATGGATGTGAAGATACATGGAATGGAACTGAGAATCCAGATGTGAACCCTCACTTTTATGCCTAATTGAATTTTGATAAGGGTGGTAAGATAAATCAATGGAGATGGGAAGGAAGAATAGTCTTTCCAACAAATATTGAGATTACAGACATCCATAGGCAAAAGAATTGAATTACACCCCTAATTAATATTGTACCAAAGACATAAATATAAAAATTTAAAACAAAAGATAGGAGTAATATTTGTGACATTGAGTTAGCTATGTTTTTATTGCTTTAACACTGAAAGTATAAGAAACAAAAGGAAAAATAAATTGTACTTTATCAGAATTAAGTTTAGTGGGGACTGGGACCACAGCTCCATGGGAGAGCACTTCCAAGCTAACACTGGGTTCAAACCTCAGTATATACACTCAAAAAAGGTTTATGCTTCAAATGACACTATAGCAAAAGTGAAAAAAAGCTATGAAATAGGAGAAAAAATGCAAAACATTTATTTGATGGAGGACTAGTATGCAAGTATGAGAAGAATTTTTATTACCCAACAATAATAAGACAGTTTAGTTTAAAAATGGACACTGCTTTGAATAGACATTTTTCCAAAGAAAATACAGCATTGTCACTAGGCACATGAAAAATGCTCTCATGAGTCATTAGGGAAATGAGATTCAAAACTGTAATGAGATACCGCTTCACACTCACTAGAATGCACAATTCTAAGAGCAGGGCATAGCTGTTGGCTATAAGGAGAGAAATTTAACTCTTCTGATTTTTCAGGTTTCAGTCACTGTGACGCAACACTGGAAGTAATTAGTTTATAAGAAGTAATGATTATTTTGGCTCATGTTCTCAGATGTTTCAATCCATGGTCTCTTGGCCCCATAGCGCTCTGATGAGGCAGCACATCATGTAAGGGAGCACGTGGTGGAAGGAAGCTGCTCCTTTCATGAGACACTGGGAGGAAGAGGCTTGGTCCTGGGATCTCCTTTCAGGCTATGCCCCCACTTACCAAACATCTTTTCTCCAGGCTCCACTTCCTAAAGTATCACCTCCCAATTGCACCATAGCACCAAGCCTTTGATGCATGGGAGCCATTCAAAATCCAGTTATAGCACCTCCACCTGTTGCTACTATGCATAACATCATTGAGAAATCTCCTCGTGGCTTTGAATATGCTCTTGCATTTTCTTCTTGTGTTTATTTTTACTAAAAAAATCAGCTATCAGAAAATGAGTGATATTTTTTATTTTTGGAGGTATGCACTTAGAGTTTTGTGGTGTGGTGTGTGATGTGTACTTGTGTTTGCTGATACATGCTCTGTGCTGGATACTTAAGGAGAATGTCATATGTCTTTCTTTACTACTCATTTACATAAGTCCTTGTGACAGAATGTCTCATTCAACTTTGACCTGATATTTTCTGTCACTCACCCCAACAACTCTCCCGTCTCTTCCTTCTGCTGGACTGGGATTTCAAATGTGTGTGGACATAACAGTTTTCTCAGTGTGTGTTGGTGAATCCTGGTCCTGTCTCAGGTCCTCTCAGGCCCTCATGCTCACATGTCAGTTGTTCTTACCCGCTGAGCCATCTCTCTAGCCAGTCTTTATTTATGTATTTTTTGGCTATAATAATACTCTTTACACTCTATATTATGTAGGTTTGGTTATGATTTCATTTTGGTTTTACTTTTAACATACTTAGTTCTGAAAGAACCATTTTTTTTTAAACCCTGAATAACAGGAATTTGTGGGTAGGAGAAGGTGAGATATACAGGCCTACATGTGGATGAGAGTTCAGATGAAGAAAGAGGAAAAAAAAAAAAGTAAAGTCATCTCTTACAGAGGCACATAAACTGAAATACAAGTTATTTCTGGTGGTGTCTTAGGTGAGGCTATGAATGCCCAGTAGGAGGGATGAATAAAATTCTCACCAGTGGCGATCAGGGATATCAGAAGAACAGCTCACTAGAAGTCTTTGAGATGCATATAGATAGATATGTCTACACAGATTTATAAATAATATTCATATAAATAGAAAAATCATTTCCTAGATAATTTTATATAGCTAGTTATACAATATATGTTATCTCTAACTCTTATGTTATAAAGTATACATATGGTCTTCCAGCTTGTTTCCTGGCATATACTTGATAAAATTCTTGGAATCTTGACAAGTGTCTTTTCATGTGCCAATGGTTCACTGATAGCTGACATCCTTTAGGTGGCTTAGGGATTTGGGCTGGATGGAAAGCTGGAGGATCTTTTGGGAGTGAAAGACCAAGGCATGCTTAAGGAGTTGAGACGTACAGCCTCATATAACCATGGGGAGGGATAAAGCTGAAGTTTGGTCACTACTGACCAGTGATTTAGTAAGTCATTCCCATGTAATGAGTCCACCATAAAAACCCAAAGGACAGTGTTTGGAGAGCTTCCAGATAGTTGACTCTGGACATCTCTGGAGGGTGGTTCACAAGGACGGCCTGGAGGCTGCAAACCCCTTCCCAGAACTACTTTGACCTTTGTGTCTGTGTCCTTTGGAGTGTCCTTTATAACAGACTGGTGAATATAAATAAATGATAAGCAGTGATTTGCTGGGATAGTAAGTTATTTGAAGCTGAGGCTGTAAGAATTTTGATTTATAGCCAATGGGTCAGAAGCATGGGGTAACAGAAGTGAGGGCAGCTTTGTGGGACTGAGTCTTAGTGGGGTCAATTGTTATGTCCAGGCAGATCACATCAGAACTGAACTGAAGTGGAGAACACCCAGCTGCACTTCTCTGCAGGAAAGCTTCCCCTGATGACTGCTGTCCTGGACAAGTCCCCGTATACCTTCTGCGGGTCAGCAGTCACATAAATGTTCTTTGCTGAATGTATTATCAGAGTTGAATAAGAAAGTATTTGGCCCTCACTACTATCATATAGGTGGACTTGTATCTATGGAAAATAATATCCATGTAGATAATGTTGTAGATGATATCAATATCTAGTGTGGCTTAATTTCTATACCATCTCTTACCTATATGCATCACTATCATTTATGTCACTCCACATTCCTACATTTAAGATTTAAACATTAATATATTTGGTTTTAATATCAGAAAACAATTGTAAAGTCATTTTATGCTTTGTATTTTCTCCTGAAATAATTATCTTTTGTTTTTTCATTTAGATTTTTAAAACTTTAGAACACTCTACATTTTGAAATTTATTACTGAGTTATTTTTTGCAACTTCCAGATTTTGCAGCCTGTGGTGTTGCTTCCTCTCAGTTGGTTGGAATGTATCTGAATTTTTTTAACCAAGATAAGTATGTGAGTAGTAGTCCATTTTCTGGGCTCTTTCATACCTAAGAATGTCTTTCTGCTGCCTCTATGCAGGAGTAGTGCTTTTTCTAACAGAAAATTATTTGTTCATGGCATTTCTCTGAGAACTCCAGGTGTTGTTCCATTATTTCTTGGAATTTAGTATTATAGAAAAGGACTTGGGAGGTAAATTGATTATTACTTCTGTTAGAAATGCCTTATTTTATTCTGTCTGAATACTAGTAAGCTATTTTGTCTCTAGCTTTGTTCAAATTTTTTTCAGTCTGTATCTAGAAATGAGTCTTTTAATTAGTTTTGCCTGTAGCAAGCTTGTTCAGAGCATAGTTCTTCTCTGTTTACTGTGCTTTCATTCTAAGTTTTTGTTTTCTATAAGTTCTTTTACATGTCTTCTATTTTCATTTCCTTACAGAAAAGCATGAAAGTTTTGCTTCTATAGAATCAGACCTGATCTTCACTGAAATGAGAGTGAGATTTTACTCTGACGTTCTTAATGTTTTTACTGTAGAGTATTTAATGGATAAAATAAAAATAAAAATATATGAATTAAAAAATAAAAATTATATATATCTTTATTTGCACACGCTCATGAGAGAGAGAGAGAGAGGGAGAGTGAGAGAGAGAACACTAGAGCCTTCTGCTTCAGAAAATGAACTCCAGATACAGGTGCCACTTTGTGCATCTAATTTTACATGGGTACTAGGGAATCGAACCCAGGCCATCAGGCTTTATGTGAAAGTGCCTTTGGCCACTGAACCAGTTCTCCAGTCCATAGTCCATCTTCTTTTTACCAAATTGTTTTATTTTGTTTCTGTCTGTAATAGAGCCCAGCTGCCTGCATTTCTAGATGTTCGTGTGTATCTTTGGTGTTTTTTCTTTTAAGCCCTCTGGATAGTGATTTTTCTCCTTTCAAGAGTGATATGTTTTCACAGGGTTTGCATTGGTTTCTGAGAGCTGCCCTACTAAAGTATCTTCTATTGATGCCTACACAGCAGAAACTTCTTTGTTCATAGTTCTTGGGGCTGGAAGTCTAAAGAGTGTGTGTGGTAGAGGCTACACCTCATGGTACAAAGCTTCTAGAGGAAAGCCCTTCCTTGTCTTTTAGAGCTTCTGGAAACCCAGACAGGCCTAAGCCTGGGGCAGTATAGCTCCCATCTCTGCCTTTATGTTCTTCCATCTTAATGCATACATGGCATCCTCCTCTCTGTATTTGTGTCCAATTTTTCCTCTTCTTATAAAGACACTAATTATATTAATTTAAGGGCCTCTCCCATTCTAGTATGACCTCATTTCAAATCAATTACATTCAAAGCAACTTTAGTCTGAAGAGGTTCACATTCATAGGACTGAGATATAAGGAATTCAGTGTCCATCTATCTATCTGTCATCTATCTATCTATCTTATCTATCTATCTATCTATCTATCTATCTATCTATCTATCTATCATCTATCTATCCATCTATCCATCTATCTACCTATCTATCATCTATGTATCTAGTATCATCATCATCATCTATATCAATCTTTTGGCTTTATCAAGGCAGGGTCTCACTCTAGCCCTCGCTGACCTGGAACTTACTGTGTAGTGAGTCCCAAGCTGGCCTTGTATTCACAGTGATCCTCTTACCTCTGCCTCCTGAGTGAGTAAAGATGTGTACCACCACACAGGGCCAGCAGCATATCTTTTGTTTCTGGGGAGAGGTGGGTGGAGACACAGTGCAGCACACCCCATGCCTCATACTTGTTTACTTTCCTCCTTACTCCTCTTTGAGTCAGTGGTTCAGTCTGTTTAAACTGTTTATCTCTAGTGGATTTCCCTTGGTGCTATAAATTTCCTCAGTGATGGCTGAAGAGCAGCTTGACTATGCAATTTCCATCACGGTTTCTGATTTCTAGGCTTACTGCTGCTTTTGCAGGTGCACATCTATCTTATTTTATCCTGGCTCTTCCCCTTTCATCTGTACCAGTACAGAAATCCATGACATTTATTAAAGGATCTATATTTTTACTTATCTCCATCTGACTTCTGATCATTTGTTTTCTGGGAATTTCTATATTTCTTTAATGACTAGACTGCAAGGATTGGGAATAAAAGATGGAGAAAGAGTACTTTGTAGAACCTGAAGGAAGGCTGTGGATACTAATGTCATTTTTTGATTAATTCAGAAGCAGAGGGAGGGGGTGGTGCGGGGCTGGTGTGGGAGTCAAGTACGTTCACACATTCTTGCACACGTATGCTCACCGCAAGTCCTGAGTCCAAGTGAGCCACCAGTCTTAGAACATAGTGTCACTGAGAATCTTTGTCTCCAGTCTTTAACTTGTATCTTCATAATAAGTTAAATATTTACTAAGAAGTGGGATGTGTGGCCAGGTACAGCAGACAGCTCCAGGTTCACTGAGATGAACTTCCAGACCAGGCACAGTTATGGAGGAAGGGATTTATGGAAGCTTACAGATCCAGGGGAAGTTCCATAATGGCTGAAGTTGGCCCTGCTTTCCTAGGTCCAAGCAGAGAGAGAGAAGCCACAAGACAAATTCCTAAAATCACATCACAAACAAGCACACTTTAGGAACTCCAAATTCTTTGCATATCTTTAGACGGGAATTTCAAATCCAGCACTACATTCTTGGGCTGGACCCTAACATCTGCTCAGTGACACATTCTCCACTCAGGTGGGTGCAGATCTAAATTACAAACTGAAATAAAACATTGAACATTCTTTGGGGGGGGCATCTATTCAAACTACCACACCAGGTACGTAATTGTACCCTGCAGACAGTTCACTTTTCAACCTTGCTCTTTTGAGTTGGCAGTTAGGGAACTGAGGCATTTTTTTTTTCTTTTTTAAGTATAAACTGTCCAGTGGGGAAACTACTGAGCACTGTGATAGTGCCCTGAGATGAACCATCACAAATGAGGAGGCTTAAAAGAAAGGAAATTTATTCTCCCCCAGCTTTGAAAGTCTGAACTGTGAAATCAGTACCTCTGGGCTAAAATGAAGGCGTGGTGGGGTTGTATTAACCAGCCCTCACCCAGGATCTCAGAGATATCAGATGACAGCCTTTTCCATTCCTGGTGACATTGTCAGTCTTTGCATGTGGCAGTGCCCTGAAATCTCTGCCTCTATCTTCACCCCTCCTTCTCTCTGTGTGCGAAATCACTCTTTGCTTCCTTCCTAGAAGGACTCCTGTGCATTTAGGACCGGTAGCAAAAATTCTGTCCATTTCAATGTCCCTTAACCACATCTGCAATGTTCTTCCATTTACGAAGTGATATCTGTACATTCTAGGGCTTAGGAATTTATATAATTGAAAGCCATTACTCTGCCAAACACAAGCCCAATATAGCAATTGTGTGTGTGTACACACAACACAAACACACACAGTTTTCTCTCTTAAAATGCACGCAAAAGTTGTTCACTAGTACTTAAGTCCATCAGCAATAGAGGGGCAAGTAACTCGTGGCATAGTCATGCAAAAGCACTAAACTATGCTCACCAAGACAGGTAAGTCTCAAACACATGGCTGAAAGGAAGTGAATACAGCAGAGGAAGGCCCTGGATGGACTCAGTGGTTGAGTGCTTGTCTAGGGCAGGGTTGTGAATTTGAGCCCCCACGCCATAAGATATACAAGAGTAAGCCCTCAAAGAGTCCATTTACATTATAAGAAAAAAGGTTCAAGATGAATCTGTGGTTTCAAAGTTAAGAAAACAGTTACTCCAGAAGACCCATGACTTGAAGAGAATGCAGAAGGGATTTTAAAGCACTGGTTAGATTTCTTGATTTGAACAGTTTCCTTAGATAAACTCATTTTGTGAGCATTCAAAGCATCTCCCACTGAATATTACAAAAAGTGGATAATTAAGTAGACAAAAGTTAACAGTTCTTTCAGACCCAGGCAGAATCTCCAGGGTGGAGGTCAGACTGCTAAAGCCAGAAAGGGACATGATTTTAATCAAAGTGAGGTTTTAGAATTTCGAGGTTACTAAGCCTAGGACAGAGGAGTTGAGGTAGGTGCTTTTAAGAAAAGAATCAACTTTTCTTAAGTACCTTAGGAAAATGTTTAAATAACTGAATTAGTTGATAGACAAATTGGCAGATTGGTCACTAAATAAAGCAAAAGTGGCGTGAGAAGGGAAGAAGTTGTATCAGTGAATCCAAGAATTACACTGTCCAGTGTGATGGCCAATAAGTGCAGGTGCCTTATTTTTTCTTTTTCTTCTTCCCTTTTTTCTTTCTTCCTTCCTTTCTTTATCTCTCTCTCTCTTTCTTTCTTTCCTTTCCTTTCCTTTGTTTTCTTTTATCTTCTCCCTGCCTCCTCACTTTTTACCTTTCTTCTTTCCCTCTTTTCTTTTTCCTACTCTCCCTTCCTTCTTCCTGTCTTTCTTCTTTTTCTCCCTTTGCTCATCAGATTTTAAATACATAATATAAAAGAGGAATAATACCTGTGGTGGTTTGATTCAGGAGTTCCCCATAAACTTAGGTGTTCTGAATGCTAGGTTCCCAGCTGGTGGAGATTTGGGCATTAATGCCTCCTGGAGGCAGTGTTATGGGGGGGGGGGGGCTTATGGGCATTATAGCCAGTTGCCCATTCCATTGTTTCGCACACTCTTCCGTTGCTATTGTTCACCTTATGTTGGCCAGGGGGTGATGTCCACCCTCTGCTCATGCCATTGTTTTCCCTGCCATCATGGAGCTTCCCCCTCAAGCCTGTTAGCCAAAATAAACCTTTTTTTCCCCCACAAGCTGCTCTTGGTTGGGTGCTTCCTACCAGCAATGTGATCCTGACTGCAACAATACCTTTTCATGTTGATTATACGTTGAAAAAATAGCTTTTGAATATAATAGGAAAATTTTGAAATATAGTTAAATTCTATGTTTCCTTTTATTTTTAAAAATGTGGCTACTGGGGTGATCAACATCATCGGATATGGCTACCATTTGTGATATGCATAGTTTTTATTAGACAACATTGATTCTAGAACATGGTGAATATGAGAATGTGTCCTTGCTCTTCTGCCAACATAGGATTTGAAGAGAATCTGATTAGCTTTACTCCCATCTGAGTTGGAAGTGAGAAAGAGAAATATTATTTCTGAGCTTTCCTAACCATGGGAAACAAAATTGTCTAAAATGGTGAGTTCCAAACTAAGGAACCAGTGCTGATCTGCTTGTTCCACAAGCTCTTACCAAAGCCAGCATCTACAATATTACAAGCATATTTTTGTGAGAAGGTAGTGCTTGAAAGTGGGCTGAGGCCAGTCATAGGAGTCTAACCTCCCCAAATTCGGGCAGATTGCTTACTTGCAGGCCAGGTGGCTTGAGCCCAATGACATCATTTCTTTTCTTTAATTTTTTTTGTTGTTTATTTTTATTTATTTATTTGAGAGCGACAGACACAGAGAGAAAGAGGCAGAGAGAGAGAATGGCTGGGCCTCCAGCCACTGCAAATGAACTCCAGATGTGTGCTCCCCCTTGTGCATCTGGCTAAAGTGGGTCCTGGGGAATCGAGCCTTGAACCTGGGTCCTTAGGCAGGAGCTTAACCCTAAGCCATCTCACTAGCCCCAATGACATCATTTCTGAGAACCTCATGTTTTACAGTTGAACAGTGGCTTGCTAATACCTCCTAGCTAGGGTACCTGTTTGGTTTGAAATGCCACCTGCAGTACCCAGCACGTCAACCTCTGCCAAAATATGGTAGTTGCTTTCAATCTAGTGCTCATGACAGAGCATAAAGAAAATACAACAATAGTTCCTGATGCGAAAATTTTAACAGTTCCTATTGTATATCCTTGAGATACTCTAGCTATGGCAAACATTTGGTTTCCTTAGTAACACAGGTAAGCTCTCACATAGAAACCCAGGTCACGGGACACCTGTTTCATCAGTGTACCTTCAGCTGCAAGAACTCAGCACTGGAAGAATTACCCTGCATTCAACCCCTCAGGAACAACAACGCAGTTCCATGTGTCCCAGATGTAGCAGCCACTTCATCAATCATCCTCACAGCTCCCCATCAGCATGTCACCATGGCATCAGAGATCTGTTTTGGCAGGCTCGCTGCAGGGTGCATGTAATCAGGAGAGACGCCACACTTAACAGTGACTGATGCCAGTCTTTTGACAATCTCTCCTGCCAAACCCTTCCATCATTCCCCAGCAATGTTTTCCTGATGCTAAATAATTTCTCTGAATTATTACAGCCGCTTCACAGACTGACTTGCAGAGATGCCATTTGTCACAGCTGCCTCAGAAGGGATTTTATCGTATGCTTCTTTCTTTCCTTCCTTAACCTTGGACACATCTTTACATGTTTTTCCCATTCTCTTTAGTCATCACATTATGGCTTTTTGAGGGTGCATAAAAATGGGGCCTTCATTAGTGTAGTTTGGCAGATGTTTCACATCCATTGCCAGTTCTTCATGAGGCTGGTAGTGTGTCCCTAAAACATTATTATCATCACTATTATTGTTCCTTCATTTTTCTTTTTTAAACTTGATTTTTAAGAATTTGAGATTTCAGATACACCCAAATCATATACTTCCCTGATGATCTGGCATTTGTTGTTGGCCATAGAGGCTTTGGCCTTCCAATATAGAACTTATGTGACATAGCCCCAATTCCTCTTGCCCCTTCTCCACATTCCCTGGATTCATTCAAACTCCACTGTAGGAACCTCTGAGGTATCTTATACTTATTTTTACTGGGTATTTCATGCCAACTGAATCAATAATGTATTGCACGTATGGGTTTTGTAGAGGGCTTCCTTCCTTTAATAGAATACATGCAAAATTACATGAAATTTATTGTCTAAATTTCATTTTGTTGTCAGGTAATATTCTTTTGCAATATAAATACTACATTTTATTTATCAATTCATCACCCAATGAACCAATGAACACTTGAATTGTTACCATTTGGTGTTATTATAAATAATACTGCTATTAATAGGTACATGTAAGTTTGTGTGTATGCGTGTATGTGTGTGCAGTGTATTCAAGTTTCAATTTCTTTATATCTTTGTCAGCACTAGCTATTAACTTTTTATTATAGTGATAATAGTATTGCAGTTACCTTTCTTTTTTCTTTTTCTTTTTCATTCGTTTTTTTTTTTTTTTTGGTTTTTCAAGGTAGGGTCTCACTCTAGTCCAGGCTGACCTGGAATTCACTATGTGGTTATGTGGTTTCAGGGTGGCCTCAAACTCACGACGATCCTCCTACCTCTGCCTCCCGACTGCTGAGATTAAAGGCGTGTACCACCACGTCCGGATTGCAGTTACCTTTTCATTGCTAGGATAAAACACCCAACCGCCCTTACCTCTTTTCATTTGAAGTACAGAAGTTTTAATATTGATGACATCTAATGTATCTCTCTTTTTATTATTTATTCTTATCTAAAAAAATATTGCATAGTGGTCAGCAAGATGATGACATTGAGTAGTTCATAGCTCTAATTCCTACATTTAGGTCTAGGATCCATTCAGTTATTTTTTATGTATGATGGAAGACATACTGCCTTCTTTCTCTCCTTTCCTTCTTTCCTTCTTTCCTTCCTACCTTCCTTCCTTTTTCTCTGGTGCTAAGGCCAGAACCCAGGGCCTCACATGTAGGAGATACACATGCTCACACTGTGCAATCCACCATTCCAATTTTTTTCATTTGCATGTAGATATATAAGTGTTCCTTTACCAACATTTGTTTATAAAACTATTATTTCTTTTTATTTATTTTTTATAGTTAACAACATTTATGATTGTAAACAATATTCCATGGTAATCCCCTCCCTTTGAACCTCCACTCTCCATCATATTCCCTCCTCCTCTCAATCAGCCTCTCTTTTATTTTGATGTCATCATCTTTTCCTCCTGTTATGGTGGTCTTGTGTAGGTAGTGTCAGGCACTGTGAGGTCATGGATATCCAGGCCATTTTGTGCCTGGAGGAGCATGTTGTAAGGAGTCCTACCCTTCCTTTGGCTCTTACATTCTTTCTGCCACCTCTTCCGCAATGGCCCCTAAGCCTTGGAAGGTGTGATAGAGATATTGCAGTGCTGAGCACTCCTCTGTCAGTTCTTCTCAGCACCATGTCTTCTGAGTCATCCCAGAAGCTGACAATATATATTCAAGGTGTTTTGATTTAGATATGATATACATGCCCCTCCCCAGAGGTTCATGCTGAGACCTTAGTCTCCATGGTGGTGCCTTTGAAAGATGAAAGAATCTTTAAGAAATTGATTCGACTGCTTAAGATGCTAACATACCTAATAAGCATCTCGGGGACTGGACAATAGGGAGAGTGGGGTGAGAAGGGATGGTAAGTGGTGGGGGCTCAATACTGGATCCAAATGGAAATGGTACCATAAAGTCCTATATCCTGAAAGATAGACTAAAAGGTTGAACCTTCATCAGGTCCTTAGAGGGAACACCTGAATCACAGGAGCCTGGAAGGGTATGATGAAGACTAACCTTAATCTTCTCCTGTTTCTCTCTCTCTCCCTCTTCTCTCTTTTCTATTACCTGTCTTTTTCTTCCTTCTTTTCCCTTGGTGCTGACCTGTAACTCCAAGTACTAGCATGAGGTTAACATCCACAATGAGCTGCTGATCAGAGAGATCTACAAGTTTTCCCAAAAGAAGAAATATTTCTGTCAGAGCACTTGATGGCCCACAAAAGGTTAATGGTAAGACCCTACTGCTGAACACACCATATACTGTTGGTACAGAACATGGAGTGACCTGGCTGGAATCTGGAAGAGAGTCAGTCTGCAGACAGTTAGCTTGTCTAGTGCCAGAAGGTACTACATGAGCTACTGGGGGAAAATGGCCAATATCTGTCCAAGCAACTCATGGTCTAAGCTACTCAGCAGCAAACAACCTGACTTGATGCTCACACAAGTGCAATAGTGGCACACACCCACAGTGGTAATCAACTGCTCTTGATTTGGCTAATGGATCCACTCAGCAGAACAGAATCCATAGCTGGAACTGGGAAACAAGTCAGAACCATATCCAAAAAATGAGCTCACTTTCCAATATCAAGCTCCCACTAATCATGGGCTACAAGAGGGCCTACACCTATTAAATTATTTCTAAAATAATAATGGTTATCCCATTTATCTGGTGTTAACTTCACTCTCCATTGGAGAATTTGCTTCTCTTTTTCAGACGGATGCAGATCATGAGGAGAGAATCAGCCCATCGCACCTCACCAGGGCCCCAGCTGTAAACATAGAGTAATTGGGGAAATGAGCAAGAGTGCTGCTTTCTTGGTGAACCTGGTACCAGCATAAGGGTGAAGGAGATAGACACAGAGAACACTCAACTCCTACCAAACCAGGTATCCAGAGACACAGAGGCTCCCAAGACCTCATCACTGAATTAGACCTAAAATGAACCTGACATGGCTCAGGGAAATTCATGGAAAGGGTGTTGAAAGATGGTTAGAGCCACAAATTGGGACATTATGTACAGAGACATTGCCTCTTACCCATAACTGATGGTTATCCCAGAATGCAAGACCCACATTCCCAAATGAGGAGGGTACCTTTGGAGGGGGGAGGAATGGGAGGAGGATAATAATGGTACCAACATGGTTGTATACACACTGTGTACATAACTAATAAAAAAGAAATTTATTCCCTGGATGGGCATAGCTTAGGCAATAAAGTGCTTGAATGGTCTTAAATTCACTCTCTGAAATCCAAGTTATAAAACCTGGATGTTCTGGCATATACACATAATCCCAGCATTGAGGAGGCAGACCCAGGCAGCTATCTGGGACTCATTGGCTAGGCAGTATAGCTTACTTGTTGAATTTCAGGCCAATGAAAACCCTATCTTAAAAAAAAAAAAAGAGGTGGTTATGTCCTGAGGACTGACACTTGATTAATATTCCTATGCATGCACACACATACACATACACACAAAGAAGTGGAGTCTTGTGGGAGGTCCTTAGTTCTATGGGGACATGCTTTCTGGAAGTATATCTTATTGAACTCCTTCAGTTCTTATGGGAGGGTTGTTATAAAAGAATAAGCATGGGCTCTGCTTCTTGGGTTTGGTATGCAACTTCCTACCTATCTTCCATAAGTTGATGCAGCCAGGCTGGCTCTCTCCACAAAGCCTGTACTATGCTGCCTGGACAGCTCCAGAACTGTGAGCTAGACCAATCTTTTTTTATTAGCAGGCTTGGTCAAGTGTTTCAATGTAGTGATGAAAAGTGGTATAATACAATGGTCTCATATTTTTATTCTCTGTTCTTACTGCATTGATCTGTATGTTTATCCACTTAGTAGTACCACATAGAATTATTAATCAAGCTCTGTAGAAAATGTTACAGTGGAGAAGTATGAGTCCTCTAGATGTGCTCATCTTTTTTTTTTTCTCAATTTTTATTAACATTTTCCATAATTATAAAAAATATCCCATGGTATATCCCTCTCCGCATTTTCCCCTTTGAAATTCCATTCTCCATCATATCCCCTCCCCATCTCAATCAGTCTCTCTTTTATTTTGATGTCATCATCTTTTCCTCCTCTTATGCTGGTCTTGTGTAGGTAGTGTCAGGCACTATGAGGTCATGGATATCCAGGCCATTTTATGTCTGGAGGGAGCACATTGTAAAGAGTCCTACCCTTCCTTTGGCTCTTACATTCTTCCTGCCACCTCTTCCACATTAGACCCTGAGCTTTGGGAGGTATGATTGAGACATTACTCAGTACTCTAGTCACTTCTTTCCAGCACCATGATACTTTCTGAGTCACTGCCATCTGAAAAGAGAAGATTCTCTACCCAAAGTGAGAGTAGCCTTAATATAAGGGTATGAATATTAAGAGAAGTGCTTACTGGGCAGTTTGATAAGCATAGTATATACATTTATCCAGATATCAGATGTTACACCCCTAGGGCTCATGACTACCCCTGTTTTAAGGTTTCAGTATCAGGGATGTATTCCCTCCTATGGAGCGGGCCTCCAGTCCAATTGGAGGGCAGTTGGTTTCCACCTTGATAGACGTGCCACTATTGCACACGTTGGCTCATTTGGCCTGGCTGGCCAATTATAAGGCTTGCAGTGTCCACTGCTGAGTATCTTCACTGGTGGTATCTCTTTCTCCCATTGAACTACATGTAGAATGGCTTCTTCCATCTTTGTGTCAGCTGGTCTACATGGAGGAGTCTTCTTAAGACTGCTGTGGCTACTATAGGTACCTTAGGTTTATGTATGAATTTTGGGATTAGTTTAGTTTCAGGAACCCCTAAAAAAACTCATCTGTAATTCTAGTAAGGAGTACATTGAATCTGTATATCAAATGTTATATTCTGGTCTGCTTATTTACATTTAACTTCTCTCAACAATTCTATGTAGCCTTCACAACATAAGTTTGTACTTTTTAGTTAAAATTATAACTTGGTATTTAATTATTCTTGATGCTTTGTAAATAGAACCAGTTATGTCATTGAACTTTTATATAGTTCACTGTAGTACTTAGAAATATAAACAGAAATGCCCAAGATATTGACTCAACTTAATGAGTCAGTTTAGGGGTAGATAGACCCTGAGGGTAAAAGCAAAGAATACCCTTGAGTTTGTATGGGAGAAGGATCTTTTTTTTCTTTTCCTTATCTGCTTTCTCTTAAAATCCAACTGACAGGTGGATGTAACTAAGATTATCAGATACCTAAACATATGGCATGAGATCTGATTTTTCCTCTCTTTTTGTCCTAAAGGACTCCTTACAGTTCTCTTATAGCTTCTACCTTGCTGGAGACCAGAGATATCAGAAGAATACCCTCTTCTATGAAGTGCATTGATATGGCATTGGGGGCTAGAGTAATCAGCTCAGCCTCCATCCTGAAAATTCCCATAAAAGACCCCAATCAGAGAGCTGAGCTGTCCCATTTCATGAGAAACCCTTCTACTTTATGGCAGAACCTCTTCCTTCTTTCCCTTTAGCTCTATAATGAAATCTGAACTTCACCTTTTGTGTTCCATGGATTTCATTCTTTAAATTCACAAGACAAGAACCTAGAGGTCACTGACTCAGTGGAAGTTTTGTGTGGTTGTGAACACCCAGTACCCTAACTCCTTAGTTACACCCCAACAAAAAGGTGAGCAAAGCTCTGTCACTCTCAGAGATACCTCAAAGTTCTATATTATTAAGTGTCCATGAATAGATGAATTGGTAAAGAAAATATGGTGCAATAGCTAGATAATGAATCCACTTAGATGTCCACCACCTAATGGCTGCCTAAGAAAATGTGGTACATATGTGTAAAGGATTTTTACTCAGCTATAAAGAAAAGTGAAGTTATGGAATCTGCAGAAAATGGATGGGTTTGGAAAAAATATATTAAGTAAGGTAACCCAAATCCCGAAAGACAAAAATTGCATATTATCACTCATGTATGAATCCTGACTTTAATGTTTGTATGCATGTAAATTAGAGGATATGAGATTGAGTACACGAGAACCGTGAGAGAAGATGAGATTGGGGAGAGGATAA
Organism: Dipus sagitta; assembly: GCA_036346955.1. Classification (NCBI taxonomy): domain Eukaryota; kingdom Metazoa; phylum Chordata; class Mammalia; order Rodentia; family Dipodidae; genus Dipus; species Dipus sagitta. The sequence continues at coordinate 65,960,158 of CM070770.1, read as the reverse complement.
AATGAATATGTAGTATGAAAGCAGAAAGGAGGCTAAGTTGCTGCATGGGGGGAAGAGGTAGGAGCATATGATAAGATGGTGATGAAAGAAAGGGAAACAAAAATTTTTTGAAAGCACCATAATGAAACCTAATTCTTTGTATGATAATAAAAATAAATAAAAGAAAATGGGATATATATATATATCATATATATATATATCTCATATATATATCCCATTTTCTTTTATTTCATTTTGTATATATATATATATAAATAATATATATACATACATAACATATATATATATATATATATACAAAATTAAATACTATTTGACCTGTTTATCATGTGTTTTTGTTGATTTTTTTTGATGCAGGATCTCATCATAGGTTGGCCTGGGGCTCACTTGCAGCTCAAGCTGGCTATGCACTCACGTCCTCCTGCCTCCACTTTCTAAGCACTAATTACGGTCATGGTTCTGGGCTTTGCTCAGTCTTTATACTTGTTAGACAGCTCTTACATGTTGCCAACCATTCTTAATTAATTTTGTAGTTAGGTTTCTTAAAAATTTACTCATTTCATCTAATTTATCTGACTTTTAGCATGCAATTGTTAATTAAATTTCCTTTCAATTCCTTGCAATCTGTAAGTTTGGTAGCAATGCTCTTTTTCATCTTGACTTTTGTGAAATGAGTTTTCTGTTCTTCTTGATTATTTAGTCTAGTTATATTTTGTTAATTTTTCATTGAAGACAATTTTGACTTAAAATTAAATATTTTCTCTTGTGTGCTTTTTTAAACTTCATATTAATTTATATATATATGTATTTGGATACAACTGAAAGGAATTACATCTCATAGACACTCAAGCCTTGATGGTCTGACTGATAGCACATCTGGTAGGGGCAAGATTTTTCTCCTGGGACCCATCTTGGAACTGGCAGAGTTCTGGCTTATTTACAGGGAGTGCAGATGCCTATTTTACTTCTGGTTTGAAAGGAGAATCTGTGGGCTTAGAGGAGACTCTTGGTGCAAAAGCTTTGAGAAAGCCCAAGGTCTGAACCTGAGTGGTTCTCTTTAGCAATTTTTATAGGAAAGAACTTTGCCAATGAAGGATTGCTGCATGCTCAGATGCAGGAAGAAGTCACTCTCCACCTTCCACAGAAGGGGTAATATGACTTCCAGCAAAGCCAGGTTTCTCTGAATCGCTCCATAGGCAAGTGCTAGGGAAGCAGCCAGCACTGAATGGCACAGCTCTCCTAATCAAGCTGAATTCAAATCTAAAATTCAGGCTTGCAAGGTGGTTACTAATCAGGACACAAACTATTTCTCTATTTAGGACACTAGTCCTTGATATATCGAATTCCACAAACTAGCCGGGTGTGGTGGCGCATGCCTTTAATCCCAGCACTCGGGAGGCAGAGGTAGGAGGATCACCATGAGTTCGAGGCCACCCTGAGAATACAGAGTGAATTCCAGGTCAGCCTGGGCTAGAGTGAGACCCCATCTTGAAAAACAAACAACAACAAAAAAATTCCACAAACTAATAGGCTTCATCAAAATGAGTATCGATAGCAGTTTTCTCAAAAAATATTTAGTCCCATATGAGCTCTGTGTTTGATGGCCCCAAACTTCAGGGCCCAGGAGGGATCTCAAGGCTGGATGAGCCTCCCAAGGTTCACTAATTCTCGGAGTGAGACTCTGGCTTGTGAGAAGAGAGCCAAGGAATTCTATGGCTGTGCAATTACACATTTTTTCCCTCAAATCCTTGATATCTAGGGCCCACTTTATAGAGGAAAAGCCAATTTACTATAAAATCCTTAATAAAGAAAAGACAACAAAGATAATCCTCTTTAATCACATTGCATGCTCAATACCATTCCAAGTGAGAACTGCTAAATTTAAACCACAGACAAAGATGTACTAAAATTTTTCTCTGGATTTGTTTTCAGGGAGCATAAATAAGTGCCCACTATTCACCAGGCACTGGAACAAGCACCATTTGCACTGCAGGAGAGAAGTGGTCTCTGAATGCCTACTGTGCATGTTGTTATCTAGGAAACACATGTGAGGTTTCTTCAGACAGAATTATGGAAATACTAAATCGAAGCACACGGAAAATGTTACAGACATCCAAACGTCATTATAAAGACAATGAGGATGGGAGAGACCATGGACTATGAGTAATCAGAGAGCTACATGTTTTAATCGCAGGTCACTAGATTAAGTGAATTATCATAGTGTTGAGTATTCACAAGAATCCTGAGGCACAGATACAATTATCAAGCCCATTTCACAAATTAGGCATGCAGCAGGGGACATAAACAAATGGATCTGGAATAACCTGGGAAGATGAGTGGGCTTTTGACAGATGGAAGAAGATGAGGAGAGAGAAGGGAGGGAGGTACTCTGCTCTGGGCCCAGGAAATAGCCTGACATGGAAGGAGCAAAGGAATGAAAAACATAATTAAAGGAGAAATTGCGCTGAGAATTGGGGAAGGTTAGCATTACAGTGGACAAAGACAAGAGGTGCATCTGCACAGTGGCATACTATTCAGCCATAACAACCCTTGTTGTAGTATAGGCTCTTGTCAGGACAGCATGGATGAACCAGGAGGATGTTAAGTCCAATGAAATAAGTCAGGCACAGAAAGATAAACACTGCATGATCTTACTCATAAGTGTAATCTCAGAAAAATTAATCTTAGAGGAATTGAGAATACAATAGTGGCTAACAGAAGGTAGGAAAACAGCAGAGAGGTGGGAGAGGGAGAGGTCAATTGTCTGGTACAATGTTACTGGTGGGTAAAACAAGTTTTGATATTCTGTGGCACAGTAGGATGAAGGTAAATAGCATCAATGCATTATTTATCTAAGGAATTAAGTGAATTCACTATAAGGAAAAGATAAATGCCTAAGATGCTGGGCATGCTAAGTTCCCTGAATGGATAGTGTGCAATATAGATGTGAAGCAAGCATTTTAATGTCTCAGGCATCTTAGAAGACAAAGTCAGTGTCACTCCTACAGCCTTTCTTTGGTTCCCATAGCAACAGAGAGGGGCGTGACCTGAGATTGCCATCTTAAAAAGTACCAAATGGATTTTTTATCAGCAATTTTGGAATATTCTATTCATCAGGAAAATAACTCACTCAGTGTAAAACAACACACTGAAGGATAGTTTTCTATGGAAATTCAGGCTCACATTGATTTGCAGAACCAAGGATGGATACAACTTGGACAGGTGCTGAGTGAAGGCAGAGTGCCCCAAGTGGTCAACATGTTTATATCATGCTCCACAATTGAAATAAAGTCTTATTCATTCAAGCAATTGAAAAAAAAATCAGCAGAGTTGACTTACGGGGAAATGGAAAGAGAGGAGACTCCAAGAATGTGATACCTGAATATTAGGATTTGGGGTATTTAAGATGGTGAGAAATTAGAGGGAGGTGACCACACTGACTATTTAGTGTGAAGCGAAGGACAATGTCTGCAGACAGGCATGCTCATGAGGAAGCTGTTTTAACAAATCAGGTGAAGTATGGTCCAGCAGAGAGAAAAAGAAAGTCATCACGCTGCATAGAAACAATAGTATTTGGTGTGCTATGAGGAAGAGAGAAGGAGAACGTCAGAGAGAATAACAGTTATGAACCATGCTTAATGCCCTAAGCAGGGAAAGAAGGCTGGTGATGACTTTGAGGGCCTTGTGGCATATCTAAGTGGAAGTTTTGGCAGGTAGTTTTCTGATTGTGTCTAAATTTCTAGGCTAGAGTGAGACCCTAACTTGAAAAACAGCAAAGAAATAAAAGGAATGGAAGAAGGTTCCTATGGAAAATTAATGAACTCCAGAAAGGTATGCAACTAAAACAGATCAAAACTGTAGATACAGGAGTTGGGAAGATAACTGTATGGTTAAAGGCACTTGCTTGCAAAGACTGCTGACACAGGTTCTATTCCCCAGCACCCATGTAAAGTCAGATGCACAAAGTGGTTCATGTATCAGTAGTGGCAAGAGGCCCTCATGTACCCATTCTCTCTCTCTCTCTTTCTCCCTCTATCTGTTCACAAAGCAAACAAATTAAAAACTAGATGCAGTATATGGAAAAAGGAGTACATCACACAAACATTTTATGTTTTTACTTTTCAGTAGTTATACTTTTGGTAATAGTATTCTTATCTTGATACCATCCTATGAATAAATAAAGTAACTTAGTAGTTATATAATAGTCAATTTTACATTCTTAGTGTAAAAACTTATAAATAAAACAAAAGATATTAAGTGAAATTCCCGCAATCTTGAATTGGGATTAAAATATAAATATTAGCATGAATTTAAGAAGTAATCCTAGCCGGGCATGGTGGCGCATGCCTTTAATCCTAGTACTCGGGAGGCAGAGGTAGGAGGATTGCTGAGAGTTCGAGGCCACCCTGAGACTACATAGTTAATTCCAGGTCAGCCTGGACCAGAGTGAGACCCTACCTCAAAAAGCCAACCCCCCTAAAAAAAAGAAGTAATCCTACCCCCTTCTAATGAACAAGATGAGAAAAAAGTATTAATCCGTTGGTCATGAGCATCACTGTAGTCCAGATGTGGTATTGAGCACCATTCTCTATGGAAGGAAATTAGAACGTCTAAAGTAAGGCTGTTTCCAAATCTAGTGCAAGAAATCCACAAGATGAAGCTGGAGTACCGAGTCATGCCAGTGAGTAGAGTCTATCAGACTACTAGGGCCACAAAAAAGGCATTGAGAAGCTAACCAGAACCACTGGCCAAAACATCACAAGCACCAATCTAATGAATTGCAGTAGATTGAAACACACATATATGTACTGATCATAAGCTCATGATAATAAAATAGTCAACTGTTCACATTTGAAGTCTGCCTGGAAACTCATTTACTATTACGAAAACTAGTAAAAACAAGGTAGAAAAAAGGAGAAAGAAATTATATTAATTATGCAGGGAAATCATCTCCAAGCAACCCATTTATGAGGTGAAATGAAGGAAAGGTAAGGAAGTTCAACAATAATAGTAAGGATATGCCCTGTTTGTAGGCTTGTCTATGAATCTCTTTGTTTCAAAAGCTAGTTCAGTTGATTTTCATTAATACACATGACATGTAAAAATCCATGTATAACTCAGGAGACTAGAACAAAAGGGAAATGTGATAAAATAGGTTATGTGCGTATGTACTGTGTATGGACACATATGTGTGTGCATGCAATATGCATGTATGTGTGTGCATGTGTGTATAGAGGACAGAAGTTGACATGAGGAATATTTTCAATTACTCTCTATATTTTAAACATAATTTATTTATTTATTTGATAGAAAAAGAGAGAGAAAGAGAGAAGGAGAGAGGCAGATAACGAGATAAAGAGAATGGCCGTGCCAGGGTCTCCAGTGGCTGTGAATGAATTCCAGACACATGTGCCATCTTGTGCATCTGGCTTTTCATGGGTTTTGGGGGATCAAACCGTGTTTTTTTGTTTTGTTTTGTTTGTTTGTTTTTGCAGGCAAGCATATTAACCACTAAGCCATCTCTCCAGCCCTCTACATTACTTTTTGAGAAAAGGTCCTTCACTGAACCCAGAGATCATTTACTAAGTTAGGCTATCTAGCCAGCAAGCCTTGGATCCTTCTATCTCAAACTTCCCAGCACTAGGATTAATGGTATAGACTGCCATGCCTGTTTTTTACATGGATTCTAGGGATTGAACCCAGATCCCCATGCTTGCACGGCAAACACTTTACCAACTGAGCAATCTTCTACCCCTGGAACCCTTTTAAAACATTACTTTTTTTTTTTTTTGAATGTTGAGCCTCTTTTTCTTTTTTTTTCTTTTTTTCTTTTTTATTTATTTATTTTTCTCCATTTTTATTAATATTTTCCATGATAACAAAAAAAATCCCATGGTATTACCCTCCCCCCTTTCCCCTTTGAAATTCCATTCTCCATCATATCCCCTCCCCATCTCAATCTTTCTACTTACATATATACAATACCAACCTAATAAAAGCCCTCCTCCCTTTCTTTCTTTTCCCTTTCTATCTCCTTTTTCAACTTACTGGCCTCTGCTACTGAGTTTTTTCCTTCTCACACAGAAGCCCAATCATCTCTAGCTAAGATCCACATATGAGGGAGAACATGTGGCGCTTGGCTTTCTGGGCCTGGGTTACCTCACTTAGTATAATTCTTTCCAGATCCATCCACTTTTCTGCAAATTTCATAACTTCATTTCTCTTTACTGCTGAGTAAAACTCCATTGTATAAATGTGCCATATCTTCATTATCCACTCATCAGTTGAGGGACATCTAGGCTGGTTCCATTTCCCAGCTATTATAAATTGAGCAGCAATAAACATGGTTGAGCAAGTATCTCTAAGGTAATGAGATGAGTCCTTAGGATATATGCCTAGGAGAGCTATAGCTGGGTCATATGGTAGATCAATCTTTAGCTGTTTTAGGAACCTCCACACTGATTTCCACAATGGCTGGACCAGATTGCATTCCCACCAACAATGTAGAAGGGTTCCTCTTTTTCCACATCCCCGCCAACATTTATGATCATTTGTTTTCATGATGGTAGCCAATCTGACAGGAGTGAGATGGAATCTCAATGTAGTCTTAATCTGCATTTCCCTGATGACTAGGGAGGGATGTAGAACATTTTTTTAGATGCGTATATGCCATTCGTATTTCTTCCTTTGAGAATTCTCTATTTAGCTCCATTTCCCATTTTTTGATTGGTTTGTTTGATTCCTTATTATTTAACTTCTTGAGTTCTTTGTATATCTTAGATATTAATCCTCTATCAGATATATAGCTGGTGAAGATTTTTTCCCATTCTGTAGGTTGCCTCTTTGCTTTCTTCACCGTGTCCTTTGCAGTGCAAAATCTTTGTATTTTCATGAGGTCCCAGTGGTTAATCTGTGGTTTTATTGCCTGAGCAATTGGGGTTGTATTCAGAAAGTCTTTGCCAAGACCAATATGTTGAAGGGTTTCCCCTGCTTTTTCCTCTAGGAGTTTCAGAGTTTCAGGTCTGATGTTAAGGTCCTTAATCCATTTGGACTTAATTCTTGTGCACGGAGAAAGAGAAGAATCTATTTTCATCCTTCTACAGATATATATCCAGTTTTCCCAACACCATTTGCTGAAGAGGCTGTCTTTTCTCCAATGAATATTTTTGGCATTTTTATCAAATATCAGGTGGCTATAACTACATGGGGTTACATTTGGGTCCTCTATTCTGTTCCATTGATCTACGAGTCTGCTTTTGTGCCAGTACCATGCTGTTTTTGTTACTATGGCTCTGTAGTATAGGTTAAAATCAGGTATGGTGATACCACCAGCCTTATTTTTGTTGCTCAGTATTATTTTAGATATTCGAGGTTTTTTGTGATTCCAAATGAATTTTTGGATTGTTTTTTCTATTTCCGTGAAGAATGCCTTTGGAATTTTGATGGGGATTGCGTTAAATGTGTAGATTGCTTTTGGTAAGATTGCCATTTTCACAATATTGATTCTTCCAATCCAGGAACAAGGGATGTTTTTCCACTTCCTAGTGTCTTCTGCAATTTCTGGCTTGAGTGTTTTAAAGTTCTCATTGTATAGATTCTTTACTTCCTTAGTAAGGTTTATTCCAAGGTACTTTATTTTTTTTGATGCAATTGTGAATGGGAGTGATTCTCTGATCTCATCCTCTGTGTGTTTGTTGTTAGCATATATGAAGGCTACTGATTTCTGTGTATTTATTTTGTATCCTGCTACATGACTGTAGGTTTTTATCAGCTCTAACAGTTTGCTAGTAGAGTCTTTAGGGTCCTTTATATATAGAATCATGTCATCTGCAAATAATGATAACTTGACCTCTTCCTTTCCGATTTGTATCCCTTTTATGCATGTCTCTTGCCTTATTGCTATGGCTAAGACTTCCAGAACTATATTAAATAAAAGTGGGGACAGTGGACACCCTTGTCTTGTTCCTGATTTTAGTGGAAAAGCATCCAGTTTTTCCCCATTTAGTAATATGTTGGCTGTAGGCTTATCATAGATAGCCTTTATTATATTGAGATATGTTCCTTCTATTCCCAGTCTCTGTAGGACTTTTATCATGAAGGGATGTTGGATTTTGTCGAATGCTTTCTCTGCGTCTAATGAGATGATCATGTGATTTTTGTCCTTCAACCCATTTATATAATGTATAACATTTATAGATTTGCGTATGTTGAACCATCCCTGCATCTCTGGGATAAAGCCTACTTGGTCAGGGTGAATGATCTTTCTAATGTATTCTTGTATTCTGTTTGCCAATATTTTGTTGAGAATTTTTGCATCTATGTTCATGAGGGAGATTGGTCTGTAATTTTCCTTTTTTGTTCTATCTTTGCCTGGTTTTGGTATCAGAGTGATGCTGGCTTCATAGAAGGAGTTTGGTAGAATTCCTTCTTTTTCTATTTCATGGAAAAGCTTAAGAAGCAATGGTGTTAGCTGTTCCCTGAAGGTCTGGTAAAATTCAGCAGTGAATCCACCTGGGCCTGGGCTTTTTTTAGTTGGGAGATTTAAACATTACTTTTTACTGATTCTTTTTTTGAGGCAGTGTTTTACTGTGCAGTACTGGCTGTTCTGGTATTCACTATTTTGCCTCAGGATACTGTCAAGCTCAGCAATCCTCCTGACTCAGCCTTCAGGGTACTAGGTCCAGGTATTTATTATGGCTAGGTCATAATCCAAGTATTTATCTTATAAAGTCTATAATAATAAAGTAACTATATCCTATTTAAATGTCATTAGAAGGTTTCTTTCATCTGAAGCACTATTGGGAAGCTTTTATTATCTTATAGGTTTTTTTTTTTTTTTTGCCTTGGTAAGAGCCTGGTCCATATTTCTGTAGGTATTTTTCTTCCTGTCCAATTATGTGTTCACAAGGATTTTATTATTATTTTTTCTTAATGAGGGGAAGAAGGGAAGACTGTAACCAGAATGCATTTGTTTGAACAGTAAAGCTATTCAGATATCAGGAGGTGACTGATGGAATAATCCTGCCTGACAGCAGGCGACAAAGAACAAGCCAGCCCACTCCAAGACTGAACTCGCCATCCAAAAAAGATGACATCTGATACATTCATAGAAAGTAGTATCTAGTAGTCTGGGAGTTGGGGAGATGGCTCAGTGGTTAAGAGCACTTGCAGCTTAAGCATGAGGGCCTCTTGGGCCAGAGACCACCAAATTTGGCTCCCCAGAACTAACCTAAAAAACTGAGTGTGACTACTTACATCTGTAACTCCCTTCCCCAGGCGTGGAGACCAGAGAATCATTGGGGCTTGCTCACAGGTCTGATCATGAATGAACCATAAGAGAACACCTACTGTTCTCCTCTGGACACTGCCTGCACACACTTGGGGCACGGATCTGCTCAAACATGTGCAGATACCACACATCAAACAAATTCACCAACATATACTCTAGAAGGCCTGAGTCATTTCTGGTTTCATTTGCTCTGGCATTCAGAGTGTGACTTGTGACTTTAGGGGAAAGCACTGTAGGGGTCTGAGCAGGAGCGCTTGGTCTTTGATATTTGCAGAGTGAGGAGCCCAGTCCTACTTTGGCCTAAGGTAGAATGTAATATGAGAGAGAGAGAGAGAGCGAGAGAGAGCGAGAGAGCAAGAGAGCGAGAGAGCGAGAGAGAGAGAGAGAGAGAGAGAGAGAGAGGATTAGAGATAGACCAGGAGGCACAAGGACATGCTTTAAAGGATATGTTATGGTTGCAAGGCAGGTGAAGACTCCCAGGAGGAAAGTTTGCTTTTGTGGCTCACAGACAAAATTTGAACATGAGATGAAATTCAGTTTGAGCTTGTCTGGTGTTTCCTTATGACTAAAATGAGGTTATGCATTTCTGACACGAACATCACAGAGATGATGTTGTGTTATTTCTAGAACATAGTGTCCTGTGAGTTTTGTGATGTCAATGTCACAACTAGTGATATTAACCTCAGTTATTTGATTGGGGTATTAGTCAGTAGCAGTCAGTGTTCTCCAGAGAAATGGAACTAGTCAAGGAGGGGGCACGAGGGAAATCAAAGAACCCTTATAAGTTGGAGAAAACCAATGAGAAATGATAATCAAATCATTTCACAAAGTTATGGAGGATGATAATTCCCAAGATATGCAGGTGGCAAGCTGCAAATGAAAGCCAATAATATTGTTTCAATTCAAAGTTCAATGGCCTAAAAACCAGGAGAGCTGCTGGAATAAGTCCTAGTCTGAAGGCTGAATAGAACCCATGTCTGACTTCAAAAGCAGGTGAAAATCAATGTCTGGTGTTAAAAAGAATTGGGTAGAATTCATTCCCCTTATTGGCTTTTTAATTTTATTCAGTTATCCGACTAAATAGGTGAGGTCCACTATATTCAGGACAGCAATCTGCTTTACTCCATCTACCAATTGAGATATGATCCTTACCCTCATACACTCAGAATAGTGTTTGACTAAGTACCTGAGCATCCCATAGTCTAGTCAATTTGGCCCATGAAATTGTCGCAGGTGCAATTACGTGGTTTTCACTGTTAAATTTACTACCTCTAAGATATAATAAGTATACTGCACATAAAAGTATGAAGATTAGGGAAGATATGGAAAGGATGAGGAACCTTGGTAAATCATAGAAAACCAGAGTGAAATGAAAATCATTTGCAATTGGAGTTACTGAGTGGAATTCTGCAATGGAAAAGAATCTTTAAAAAAATAACTTTTAAAATATATTTTTTAATTTTATTTATTTTAGAGAAAGAGAGATAGAAACAGAGAGAGAGAGAGAGAGAATGGTCACATATGGCTTATGTGAGTACTGGGGGATCAAACTCGGGTCCTTAGGCTTTGCAGGCAAGTGTCTTAACCACTGAGCCATCTGTACAGCCCTGAAAAAGAATCTTTAATTAAAAAACTGAAGTTGGTATATAATGTATAGTTTAATTAATTAGTAGCTTGTATGATGTTAATTCCAAGAAGCTGATAATTGTGCACTTTTTATGTAAGATGTTGATATTCAAGGATGGTTTGTATAGAAGCACTCTGTAAGTCTCAAATTAGTTCAAAGTAAAACTTCTGCAAAAATTGAATGATTCTCACTGTTACCTTCACATACATACCGCACTGTGGTATATTCTTGAGGCCTGCTGTTCTTTGACTTTCTAGCCATGGATAGGGCAGCCATGTTATTAGTGCTGAAGGAAACATCAGATGATGAGGGACAGCTTTCCAGGCTTTCTGCCCCTTCAGAGGAAGTCAGCAGCTCTGTCACGTTCCATACAGTTTGCCAGAGGGTTCTGTGCTGGGTTGAAACTCAATTGTCACAGCAGTCATTACCATGGAGTGCTAGTAAATACTCAAAGGACTCTTAGAAAATGTTCCAATTACCAACATTTACTGACCCCAATCATGGCTGACATGGTGACCAGTTTGCTATCACTAAATGTGGAGTTGACAGAGATATGCAGAAGCATGCCTTCGACTTCTGCCATACCTACAACAGGCACTAGTCAAACCAGGATCAGCGATGGCAAATATGTTTTCTATATTTTATGTGGTTTGGGGGATTGAACCTAGGGCCTCACAAATGCTAGGCAAGTGGTATACCATGGAGCTATACCATCAGTCCAGTTTCTTTGTATTTTTAAGCCTAATTAAATTGAAAATTTATACATAGTCACACTGCATATAATGATGGTCAATGATGGTGATCTCCTAACACCATAAGGGGGCTCAAAAGTTTCATCCTCCTGGGAATATCATGATCGTATTTACACATGTTTACACATATAAAACGTTTACTGTAATGTAAAGTGCTCTGTTATGCCAGCAGCAGCCTCATCTTTCTCCTATTTACCATGTTTCTTGACTGCATCATTTTCTCCTGTGATTGATTTAATCTCATGTACTCTCATTCATCATAACCCTAAGGTGTATAAAATCCTAATATTCATAGTAAATGGCAGTGCCATAGGAATGAGCTAAAAATGGAAATAAAAGTGATTAAGGACCACTGAGGGGAAAAATCAATGATAGGTATTTTTTGGCAACCGTAAGTGCCTCATACCACCACATGCTATCAAGGAACAAGAGCACAGTGGCAGACGCTCCTATTGAATCTGCATGGTTGAAGACAGACTGATGACAAAGAAGAGCCTCCTCTAGAAATATAGAAGCTTCTAGCAATTTGGACTGGAGAGAAGATCCCAAGGCTTATTTGTCTATTACATGCTAGCCAAAGGGACACAGAAAAGAATAAAAGAAAAAAATAAACATTCCAGTTGCAATGCAGAATTCACTGAAAGCTCTGGGGAGCCCACATGATTCAAAAATCAGTATCTGTTAGCTCACATGAAAAGAACTGATGAGCCTGCCAGGCTGATGGAACAAAGGCAGCTGAAGAGTCCCCGGGACCTCTAGATAAACTGGTGGAGAAAAACTGTGAGTACACTTCCACATGGCTGAACCTGCCGGTTAGCATTCCCCCACTATGGAAACAGTTGTGCGAAAGCCAGGTGTGTTGTAGAATATACCAGCCTGATTTGCGTAAGCACTGTAATGGTGTTCAGATGCTTTCCTCAGAAACTATCTCTGCTCTTAAGTGATACAAGAGTGCAATTCTATTCTTAACAATGGCCTTGTTTAACAACTGGCTTGCATAATTTATTAAAATCAACCATTGGCTTCCATGAGATGGCTTCTGCAGGTGACTAATTTGTGCCCCCTTCACTGACATGGCACTTTCCTTGCCCTCTTCATTCTTTCATCTTGCTTCCCGACATCAGGTCCCAAGCCAACCACTTGTACCTAAATCATTTATTTCATCCACTTTTTGATGAATCTAAACTGGTGAGAAAAAAAACCTAATTTTCAACTTTAGAGATTTTACTTATGAAAACTAACTGGGAAGCAGATGTTCTATGGTGCCAGTAAGAAGTACGTATAACAGGTGACATTTATTGAATACAGTTGGCACTCCACATCCATGGGTTCCACGTCTACAGACTTTTCCAACTGTGGAGTAGAAATATTAGAAAAAATTAATTGTGTCTGTTCTGAACATATCATTTCTTGTCATTATTCCCTAAGCAGTATAGTAAAATGACCGCTTACAGAGTATTTATAATTTATTTTATATTATAAGTAATATAGAGATAATTTAAAGTGTAAATGAAGAAGTGTGTAGACTACATACAAATACAATGCCATTTCAGAGAAATGTCTTGAGCATCCTAACATTTTGCTATCCAGATGGGTGCAGGAGCCAATGTCTCACTAAAGGGAAATTGTATCTACTTTTTACCAAGCACTGAGCTAAACTTCTTGGTCCAAACACAAACCGAGATTATCACTTTCATTACCCTTCTATTACAATTACAGATCCTTTCCATGTCCAAAGCCATCAAATTAGCAGGAAGCCAAGCAGAGCAGTATGCAGGAAGTTTAATGCAGGCAGATCTGCGTTACGGGCACAGGTAAGATGGGCATCTATTTAAGAGACTCAAGCAATCTGGTTGGAATCTGGGAGCACATAGATGAGCACATGTGGTTGGCAGTCAGGTGATGGAGTTGCCATGTTTGGGGGCGGGGGAGCTGCATTGGCATCAGTTGGCTATTCAAGCTGGGTCTGTGAGCTGGAAGCAACACCCTTCTCAGGGCTTCTGTGTTTAATGCATAAGCAAATAATACAAATGTAAATTAAAACCCCACAGTGCCATCCTCTGTTTTCTGCTTTGTCAAATGAAAGCATCTACAAACATCTGTTCCTGCTGGATGGTTCTCTGTGGTGCCCTCTTCACTGTAACACTTAGAATAAGCAACAACCTATCATCTCTGGCACACCAACTAGATAGGGTAGAATATTCCATGGAGGCAGGAGGTGGAGCCAGGAGAAGCAGCTCTGTGCTTTGACTGTCCAGGACATGTACAAATGAGGGTCTAGGACTTGAAAATGAGCTTGAGGCTGTACACATTTGAGACATCCGCTTCTATTCAATGCTGGATTGAACTGAACTGTGGCCATAGGTTGCACTTAATGAGAGTATCCTGAAGAGGCACCACTGTACTTCCTCCTATACCAACTCCTAGTCTTGGATTATTGCCATGTAATTACTATTAACTATAAAGCTATCTTCCTTTAAATGCCACTTTTAGTTTTCAACTTAAAGGAAAGCAAAATGGTAAATTTAGCAATCATAAGCATTTTCAATTTGATAAGAGAATTAGCTTTCTTTACTCAAGTTTTAGATTTCTACTACAATTGCTATAACAGGAGGAAACAAACAAACAAATATATATATAAAACCTTAATGGGCTGCCTGGAAACCTATAAGTACCAGGAAGTGGAGAGTAGCATTATACATAGAGTTGAGGTACTGGGTCACAAAACAGATCTTTCTGGGGGGGGGGGGTGATTGTTTTTGAGAACTCAATGTTAAAACCTAAGCCAATAGCACATCACAATCTGAATGAGTTGATGCCAGCTAGAGGTTCAGAAGCGCTGATTTTCTGCATGTGTGAAGGACATATCTACAGCTAGGTAGTGCTCAGCACACCTTTAAATATTAACTCAGGATGGCTAGGAAGAGTTTTCTAGACAAGTAAATAACCTTTACATGTTTGAGAAGCAATGTGTTAATGATTGAACTGAACTGAATTGAATACTAAATCTGATGGCAGCAACTAAATAATTAGATTGTAATTTTTCTCAAAAATGAATACGTAGGGCTGGAGAGATGCTTAGCAGTTAAGCACTTGCTTGTGAAGCATAAGGATCCTGCTTTGAGGCTCAAATCCCCAGGACCCATGTAAGCCAGATGCACAAGGTGGGGCAAGTGTCAGGAGTTCGTTTGCAGTGGCTGGAGGCCATGGCATGCCCATTCTCTCTCTCTCTATCTGCCTCTTTCTCTGTTTGTCACTCTCAAATAAATAAATAAAAATAAACAAAAAATATGAATACATAATTTCACAACTTTTTCTTTGCTATACATTCATATGGCCTTTTTTTTTTTTTTGAGGCAAGCCAAACAGACTGGCCTTTTTTATGTGAGAACGAATGCATGCTTGTGTCACTTTGTGCACCTGGCTTATGTGGGACCTGGAGAGTCAAACATGAGTCCTTATGCTTCACGGACCAACACCTTAACAACTAAGCCATCTCTCCATCCCTCAAATAGCCTGTTAAAACCATAGGAATAACAGTGCTTCCTTTCTAAAATGTACCGTCATTTCCTAAAGGAAAATGGATCCCTGCAATTCTGTTCTGAATGGAAAATACCCAAAGAAAACATGAAAAACAAGGATGTACTTAGATTTATGGGGGATATAACTTAAAATTTACTCACATATGCTTCATTATTTCTCTGTTACCACTTTCTCTGCTTAAGTATGCTAGTTAAGAAGTGTAAATATCTTGACTTGGGGTTGGGGCTCGATAACGTAAATGAGACACAAAATGTGAGGAGGTACTCACTCTTAGGGTTATGCAAGGGTTTGATTCCACCACGGCGAGGCCAGAGCTCCTGCTTATGTTTGCACAGAGCAGTAAACCTGACATCAGTGGATTCACTGCCTGTGACTGTTGACACCCAGCACTGAAGTTCACCACTCATCTACTAACTTACTTCATTAGTGTAGTGGATTTAATGTAAAATGCCCCCTGTACACTTGTGTGCTTAATCACTCGATGCCCAGAAAAGAGACTATGTGAGAAGGTTGGCAAACCTTCAGGAGGAGATGCCTTGCTGGAGGAGGTGTGTCGCTGTGGGCTTTGAAGTGTTGTAATTGGGCTTCATGTGAGATTTGGTCACTGCTTTCTGTTGCCAGTGTGATGACGTAAGCCTGACTTCCTGCTCTGGCCTTCCACGTCTTTTCCTTGAGACTGTAAGTCCTTTAAAACCCCTTTAAACCCTTTTTCTTCCATAAGCTGCTTTAGTATTTTGCCCCTGCAACAAGAAAGTAATTGATGAAGTAAATTGCTACCAAGGAGTGGGGCTACTGTTGCACTAAACCTGACCATGTGGTTTTTGTTCTTTTGTAACCTAGTTTGCAGAGAAATGCAAAAGTGTTTGCCACTTTGGGCTAGAAAAGCCTTATAGTGCTATAAGCAGAACTTCATGGGCCATTCTGGTGGGCGTTTGAAAGACCAGAATGCCAAAACAAATGTGGACTCTGAAGGCTCTGTTCATGAAGTTTCAGAGGACTCTGTGGGGACCTGAGTCAGAAACAATTCAAGTGATGTTCCAGCAAAGAAACTGGCTGCATCCTGCCCATGTCCTCAGAACTTGTGTGAAGTGGAATTTGAAAGTAATGGACTATGGTACTGGAGGTATGGCTCAACAATTGAAAGTGCTTGCGTGCCAAACCTGATGGCTCAGGTTTGATTCCCCAGTACCCATGTAAAGCCAGATGCACAAAGTGGTGCATCCATCTGGAGGTTTTTTGCATCAGCAAGAGGTTCTGGCATGTCAATTCTCTCTCTCATTCTCTCTGTGTATGCAAATAGATAAAATATTAAAAAGAAATAATGGAGTAATGTGTTTGGTGGAGGAATTTTCAAGGCAAAATAGCATTGAGTCTATGCTGTTGCTTCTCTTAGCTACTCTCATTCAAATCTACAGTGAAAAACAGCCTAAGGAATAACAGAAAAAAAAATTAATGTGAAGCTTGGCAGGAAAGAGTATGAGGAAGTTTAAATTTCCAAGCAGAGGGATTACAGCCACTTCCACTGTTTTGCACTGAGACAATAGAAAAGATGCTTTGAGGTCAAGACTGAATTTAGTGAAGACTCAAGGTAGTAAAAATGCAAATTCTTTTAAAAGGAGGCAGCCTGAAGGGAGGGATCGGACTCCATACCTAGATGGCAGAAGAACCATCTATTACCATTGTTCACAAAGTACTGATTTTTGAGGCATGGCAAATTCTAGATGAAGGGTGTTATGGAGTATTTTACCATTGTACCAGAGAACCTCCAAAGCTAGGCACTGTGAGGAAGAGTAAAAATTCCTAAATGATGCTCCGAGAGAACACTGCATGAAGCTGTGAAGGTGAATACTAAGTTCAATGGCAATTCCAGAACACTGGAGAGACCAGGGCTATGGGACATGAGACAGCCACCAAGGAAACCTATATATATATATATATATATATATATATATATATATATATATATATATATATATATATATATATATATATATATATATATATATATATATATATATATATATATATATATATATATATATATATATATATATATATATATATATATATATATATATATATATATATATATATATATATATATATATATATATATATATATATATATATATATATATATATATATATATATATATATATATATATATATATATATATATATATATATATATATATATATATATATATATATATATATATATATATATATATATATATATATATATATATATATATATATATATATATATATATATATATATATATATATATATATATATATATATATATATATATATATATATATATATATATATATATATATATATATATATATATATATATATATATATATATATATATATATATATATATATATATATATATATATATATATATATATTGTTTGCCACTTTGGGCTAGAAAAAGCCTTATAGTGCTATAAGCAGAACTTCATGGGCCATTCTGGTGGGGTTTGAAAGACCAGAATGCCAAAACAAATGTGGACTCTGAAGGCTCTGTTCATGAAGTTTCAGAGGACTCTGTGGGGACCTGAGTCAGAAACAATTCAAGTGATGTTCCAGCAAAGAAACTGGCTGCATCCTGCCATGTCCTCAGAACTTGTGGTGAAGTGGAATTTGAAAAGTAATGGACTGTGGTACTGGAGGTATGGCTCAACAATTGAAAGTGCTTGCGTGCCAAACCTGATGGCTCAGGTTTGATTCCCCAGTACCCATGTAAGGCCAGATGCACAAAGTGGTGCATCCATCTGGAGGTTTTTTGCATCAGCAAGAGGTTCTGGCATGTCAATTCTCTCTCTCATTCTCTCTGTGTATGCAAATAGATAAAATATTAAAAAGAAATAATGAAGTAATGTGTTTGGTGGAGGAATTTTCAAGGCAAAATAGCATTGAGTCTGTGCTGTTGCTTCTCTTAGCTACTCTCATTCAAATCTACAGTGAAAAACAGCCTAAGGAATAACAGAAAAAAAATTTAATGTGAAGCTTGGCAGGGAAAGAAGTATGAGGAAGTTTAAATTTCCAAGCAGAGGGATTACAGCCACTTCCACTGTTTTGCACTGAGACAATAGAAAAGATGCTTTGAGGTCAAGACTGAATTTAGTGAAGACTCAAGGTAGTAAAAATGCAAATTCTTTTAAAAGGAGGCAGCCTGAAGGGAGGGATCGGACTCCATACCTAGATGGCAGAAGAACCATCTATTACCATTGTTCACAAAGTACTGATTTTTGAGGCATGGCAAATTCTAGATGAAGGGTGTTATGGAGTATTTTACCATTGTACCAGAGAACCTCCAAAGCTAGGCACTGTGAGGAAGAGTAAAAATTCCTAAATGATGCTCCGAGAGAACACTGCATGAAGCTGTGAAGGTGAATACTAAGTTCAATGGCAATTCCAGAACACTGGAGAGACCAGGGCTATGGGACATGAGACAGCCACCAAGGAAACCTGTGGACTTAGGGTAGAACCAGCTCAGGAGAGAGGCTACAGACATCCTAACTAAAGTGGCAGAGCTATCCAAGCCTTTTGGAGCCTCAACAATTTCATATAAGACTTTGAACTTTTGAACAGTGTTGGGACTGGTAAAGAATATAATATTAATTATATGGGGACTTCCTTTTTTAATTTAATATTTTTAGTTATTTATTTGAGAGAGAGAAAGTGGCAGATAGAGAATGGCATGCCAGGGCCTTCAGCCACTGCAAATGAACTCCAGATGCATCTGCTACCCTTGTGCATTTGACTTACATGGGTCCTGGGGAATTGAACCTGGGTTCTATAGCTTTGCAGGCATGCTGCACCTTAACCTCTAAGCCATCTCTCCAACCCACTATGGGGACTTTTAATGTTAGGCTCAATGTATTTATACATACATAATATATATATATATATATATATATATATATATATATATATATGATTAGATATGGTCATATTTTATATGCAAACATCACGTGTTGCTACCATCCTTTCCCTCCTCCCTGTCCCTTTTCTGAAGAGGCCTTCCTCACTGGGGATGCAGATCAACCCCATGGGTATTGTGGGTCATGCATTATGGAGCACCAGTTAGTTATGAGGGAGAGGCAATGTCTCTGTGCAAAATGTCCCAACTTGTGGCTTTAACAATCTTTCTGCCCTCTCTTCTGCAAGATTCCCTGAGCCATGCTGGGAGCACTTTAAGTCTAAGTCAGTAATGGGCACTTAGGAGCATCTAGATGTCTGGTTTGGTAGGTGTTGAGTGTCCTCAGTATCTTTCTCCATCACCCTTGTTCTGATATCAGCCTAACTGAGAGCACTGCATTCTTGCCCATTTCCTCAATTCCTCTGTGGTTTCAGCTAGGGCCAGGGTGGAGTGCACTTGGTCATTTATCTCCTCAAGTCCAGTTCCCATCTAAAGAAAAAGAAGCAGATTCTCCAATGGAGACTGAAGTCAGTGCTGGTTAAATGGGATAACCATTATTAATTCAGAGAAAATTATAAGGGTTTAGACACTTTAATAGTATAAGGTTAGTGGGAGCTTGACAATGGGAAGCAGAATCATTATCTGGATATGATTCTGACTTGTTTCCCAGTTCCACATATGGTTTCCTTTCCACTGAGTGGATCTGTTAGCTAATCCAAGAGCACTTGGTTACCCACCATGGCTGTGTGCCACTATTTCACTTGTGTGAGCATCACATCAGGTTGTTTGCTTCTGTGATGCTAAGACTTTGAGTTGCTTGGACAGATGTTGGCCACTTCCCCTGGTAGCTCATGTAGTGCCTTCCAGCACTAGATGGGCTACTTATCTGAGGACTGGCTGTCCTCTGGATTCCAATCAGGTCTCTCCATGGTCTGTGCCTACAGCGATTGGTGTTTTCATCTGTAGGGTCTTACCATTAACCTCTGCTGGGTAATCAAGTGCTCCTACAGAAGTCTGTCTTACTTGTTTTGGGAGATCTAGTAGGTCTCTCTGATCAACAGCTCATTGTGGATGTAGACCTCATCTTGGTACAGGGAATTACAGGCCAAGACCAAGGGAAAAGAAAAAAGCAAAATCCAGAGAAGAGAGAGAAACAGGAGAAATTTGAGTTTAGGTTTCATCTCACTCTCCAGGTCCCTTCGATTCAGGTGCACCCTCTAAGGCTTGCTTGAGGGTTCCACCTTTTAGTTAGATTTCCATAATAGCTAAAAACTGGAATCAACACAGGTGCCTATCATTGGATGAATGGATAACCAAGATGTGGTATATCTACATGATGGAATTCTACTCAGCAGTAAGAAAAAAGGACCCGTTGAAATTTTTAGAAAAATGGTTGAACATGGAAGAGATCATTTTAAGTGAACTCACACAATCACAGAAACACAATTGTCACATGATGTCACTCATCTGCAGTTTCTAACCTGGATCAGCTCAAGTTGATGACATAACTGAATAGCATCTTGAGGCTTGGACAATAGGGAGGGCAGGACTTGGGGGAAGGGAGAGGGTGGGGGGGTACACAAAATCTGAACCCAAATTGAACTGGTACCATAGAATCCTACATCCTGGAAATCAGACTGAATGTATTTTTGCATCATGAGGTGGTCATGAAACCTATGGGGGTCAGGGGAAGAATGTGAGGTTTGAATGTAAAATGCTCTCGTCCTACCCTAGGCTCATTTGTTTGAACACTTGATCCCAGTAAAGTGGACATGTTTGAGAATGTTATGGAGTATTCAGGAGGTGGAGTCTTGTAGGAGTAAGTATGTTGCTGGGAGCTGACCTTGAGGTGTTATAACTAGGCCCCATGCATGCTTAATTCCCTGCTGATATGACTTTGACTCCCCACTTGGCCTGACATGCCTCCCCTACCCCAAAATTTCTCCTTGAACTGTCAGCTGAATTAAGTGCTTTTACTTTTATAAGCTGCTTCTGGTTGGGTATTTTGTTCTATCAATAGGAAGGTAACTAATACAACTAGTATTGATTGAGCATTTTTTTTGAATAGAAAAAAAATAATTAAAGCATTAAATTGTACAAATTACAAATCTTTCCAAAATATACTTACATTAAATAAAATACGCATTTCAGTAAGATCTACAGTGAATGACTATGCATTCTGGGAAGCTTCACATCTAGGCAGGGCCAACATTCGTGGAAGAAGCTAAGAGAATGTGCATCCAATCACAGTTTATAGCGGGTTTCTTATTGCCAATCTGCCATTTACACTGAACATGTCATTACATCACTTGTGCAGACGCCGATTTTGTTGGGAAAAAGGGAAGCAAGCGCCAACCTCGGTGGTGAGCTCTTTACAACCTCAGAGGATTTCACCCACAGCCGAGACTATGGTTTGGAGAGAGAGGTGTTAAAGGAAGCAGGCGCTCTCTCTTGCCGTACTGTCTCGCTCCTGCCCTTCGTGGGCAGCGGCGAGGGGGGTCTTCTTCAGGACAACACAGTTGCAGGACTGGGACAGTCCCAAGGGGCTGACAGGGAGATGGGGCGAGGAGGACTACCTCGTGCTGTTTCACATTAGAGACAAGCTGTGACACATAGTCCACAGGCCCACAACCACCTCCTCTTATCATCTGGCATAGCGCTTGATGTAGTCCTCCACTTTATTCCGGAAGTCCTCCTTGTTTCGCAAATGATACTCTGCCGCTTCAATGTTCAGAGGATCATCAAAATCCAGAAGATCAGTAAATAAAGAGTTTAATCCCCAAACAACATCCTTTAATGTTCTCGTGGGAGCCCAGCCAGTGCCATCAATCGAATGCTCTCATAGTAAACTTAGACATATTTCCCCTGTTTCTGAGATGTTGGGATGCCAGATCTTGGTCAAGCATTTCACCTTGGGAAGCACCATGTTGTACGCATCAGGAACTTCAGTTTCAAACTGAAATTTTCCACCCTGGTAGTAACCCTCATCTGGGCTTACAGTTAGCTGAAAGCAATGAAGCTTGTTTGGATCAGGAAAATGCACTTTGCATGTACAAGGTAAGTTAGCTTCAAGTTCTGCAACTTCTTTCACCAGCAACTTGTCTCTCACAGAAACCCTCCGAGTGGAGTCCGACACAGCAGCAGATGTCCGAGGCCCTTTGAGACCATCCTCCCGCTTCAGTTTGCTTGCCAGCATTAGCATTCCTGCTGCCTTTCCTCTGGGCACCCCGATCAGGCGAGGTGGGCCAGTGCGCAACACCATGCCCGGCCGGAGGCGGCGGCGAGACGCGGCCTCATTGCCGCACCGGCTCCCGGCGGCGGGACCGGCTTATTGAGCATTTGACATATGTCTTACTAACCTATGTGTCCAGTTGACAAAGTAGTTTATGCTCCTCATGCTCTTCTAAGGGTACACAGACGATTTAAAAAATGAACATTTTTTGGCATGTGTATGCATGTGGCATCATGTATGTGGATATGTGTATTCATATGAATGTGGACTTGTTTGTGGGGGCGCATGTGCATATGTGCACACATGTGTATGTGTGCAGAGGTCAATGTCAGAAATTTTCAACTGCTCTCCATATTATTCTTTGAGACAGTCTTTTGCTGAACCTAGAGCTCACTGATTCAGATAGACTAGCTAGCCAGTGAGCCCCAGGTATTCCTTGTCTCTGTCTGCCCAGTGCTGGGATTACATGTCCGGACCACCATACCTGACATTTCATGTGGGAACTGGAGATTCAAACTTGGGTCCTCAGGCTGATGTGGTAAACACTTTCACCACTGAGCCATCTCCTCAGCCCCCTAAAAGAAACATTTTAAATAAGAGTGGATATGGTTTATCCAAATGGTATTCTGGATAAATGAAGAAAAAATAAGGGAAACTAAAAGTATCAAAAAGAGCTACAGTTTTTGGTGAAGATGTGTAGATTTTATGGAGATCGTTGGGCACCAGTAAGAAGAAGATATTTGACTAATGACTTGAGGGAAAGGAAAAGTAAGCTAGTTGGATGGTGAGACAGAATTCCAGGCAAGAGAATGGTCAGTTAATAGTAGGGTAGGGTAGCTAAGTAGCATGGGAAAGAATGGGTAAAGGATAGCCACAGATATAAGGGAGCATAGCTTGCACTGGCTGAACATTGAACGGATTGTGAAGTGAATTCTCAAAGATGTGGCCACTATAAGATTTAGGTCAGAAATTCTAAGTTTAGCAAGACAATTCTGGCTGTTTTTTGGTAATAGATTTGCATAGGTCATAGAATCTAGTGTCAAAGTGAGGAAAGCAGTTCAAAGGCTACGGAGATATTATTGTAAGCCAAAGATAATGGCAGATTGCTGACTGGGTTCTGAGGTAGAGTCATCAGAACTTTCAGGATTGGCTATGGGTGAAACAGTAGTCAAAATAACTCTAAGGTGTAGAGTGACTGGAAGGGAAAATTTCCAAGTACTGATATGGAAAAGAAATGTGGATGAGCAAATGTATAGGTGAAGACCTGTGTTGTAATTTTGGATAAACTTGAGAAGTAAGATGCTCACTAAAGTTCTTGAGAGACCAAAGCTGAAGAAACACATTTTGGAAACATCAGCAAGAAGAAATTACCTGAAGCTAAGTGAGATTACTAAAAGTACAGGAAAGGGAATATGTGCAGAACAGACCCAAGGAGTTCTGGGACACTCCAACATCAATAGAAGAGGAAGAACAAGTATGAGATGCAGATGTTGGGGGGGGGGACCTAAAACCCAGGGACTAGAGGAAATCCAAGCAGTCAGAGAGTTACCAAGAGGAGTCATGTAAATATTGCTAATGTAATGTCTTACACTGTGAGACTTGCAAGCTCATTTGTGAGCTATGTGGAGACCATCATGATTTTAGGAGAACTGGGCATGATACTATTGAAAAAAATTTCATGAAGTTTCGGTGTAAAGGAATGGTAGGTACAAAGGCTTTCAGGGCAAGTCAGGGGCAAAAATATTGGTAAAAGATAACATATAACCTATATAGTCTCTCTCTCTCTCTCTCTCTCTCTCTCTCTCTCTCTCTCTCTCTCTCTGTGTGTGTGTGTGTGTGTGTGTGTGTGCGTGTGCCCGCGCATGCATTCATGTGCACTTATTTTAAAGATAGAAAAATAAGATGGAAAACTTAAAGATGAAAAAATAATAGCATGCCTATATTCTGCTAGGCATTGACTCTTGCCAGTCTGACCATGCTTCTGGGCTACTTTACCATTCAAACCCCACTTTTGAAATATCTTTATATACACAACAAATAGTTTAATTCTTTTCATAAAATAAATGAATTTGAGATTATTTTAACAGTAAAATAGGCTATTGGACATTATAATATAACTTAAGAATTTTAAAATTAGCTTCATGGGTTGGGAAATTGGTTTGCACATAGGTCAAGAATCTAGAGAGTTCTAATGAAGGTAGAGAGGATAATAAAGCAGTAATTATATGTTATGTAAGTGATGAACTGCTGTGTTCAAAATTCATCATCATAGGGATTATGCTATAATGATCCTAATTTAGTTAGGGTATATAGATCCTCATATTTTAAAACCTAATCATGGTTTTCAAAAGGAGCTCTTCATGTGGAAGTGATGCCTCTGAAACTAAGCAAACAGCAGCCATGGACTCAGCTGCCAGGGTTGTATGCAAAACACTTTGCTTTTTCATTCAGTCTTTTCCATCAAATGCCTAATCTTATTAGGGTGGGGGAGCTATTCCTGAGGACTCCCATTCTATCAAGAAGAGGCAGGCTTTACGCAAGGTTTTAGATAATGCCTTTTTGCTGGTGCTGGTCTTCTGGGGTTACACATTTAGATTTAGACCTATGATGGTCACACTAATGTGCCTATGGAGACAAACCCAGACCATTAAAAATGGATACCTAAGAGCGTGTTTACAGAGTCTAGAAAACCATATAAATAGCCCTTGTTCATACTTAAAGAGAGCTGTTGTTATTTCTAGTTTCCTTATCCTGGGATAAGAAACAATAGGAAATGGGAAGGAGAGGTGTTGGTGAGGTCCCTGATGGAACACAACCTTCCTCAGTCTTGGATAATTTGTCACCCCTCTCTAGTGTTTTCTTCCTCTACTTCAACTGATATTTTTCTCCATCCCCCTTGTATCAAGTTAGGCAAGCTTGACACTCCCATTGGGAGCGCAAGGCTTAGTTCTGTTTATGTCTTAAGTCAGTTGCAGACCAGCCATGTCTCTAATCCATTCCTTGTACATTAGTGATTAAGGTTGAGTTGCCCTGTGGTTCATAACAGGGAGGAAATCATGCTGTAACCATGAAGTAGCCTTATAAAGTTTCAGTTTATGAATTCAATAGATCACTTTTGCTCACAGCCTCCTGTCCAAAGCACAACACATGGCCAAGCTTGCTGCTGACTAATCACTGGAAAGGATATCAGAGATTAGAAAGTCTAACACAGTTGTTATACTTTCCCTCTGGGGACATTAGGAGAATAAAACATCAAGTTTCTTTTCTGGCTATGGAAATGGTAACAATGAGAAACCAGTTAGCATTTTCTTTCTTATTAACTCAGTTTGCTGTGTTAACAAGCACTTTGAGGCTATCTTGATTCTAGAGGAAATTGGGAAAGTGGCCCTAACAATTCTGTAAGGTCACCAATGAGACTTTCATCAAGCATAAAACACATTAACTTATCTGCCACTTAACACAATTCCATGAGGTAGCTACTATTTTCAACTCTCACTTTTTTTGAAGTAGAGATTTTGGGCATGGTGATAAAATAAATTCCTGGGAAAGAAATGAGTCACTGATGCAGGCTTGGGACTTTAGGCTTTTTATTCAATGTTCTGACCTCTTAACCTACCATCTTACCATATTATTGAAGATGAGACCTGGTCAAGCAATACTTTTGGAATTCTAATAGACTTGTTGGCAATCACCCTGCTTCAGCCCATACAGTATTCTTCTAAAGACATATGGAAAAAAAGATGCTCCCTGCTCATTCCTGGGTGCCATTTGAGACTTAAAGTCTTGCTTTTTCATTTTCATATTGAAGCACAATTAAGGGAATCAAATGCTCATGGAATTTGACCTGGCAAGGGGGTTCCAGCTGTAATCATTCACTCCTAGGGGCCAGTTAGATTTTTAGATGCTCAACTGTAACCTCTTATTCATTTTCTGGGATTCTATAGCCCAAATCTAAGCCCTAAAATGTATTCTGTGACAAAATTACTCAAATTACTAAGATTATATATGCAAATATATCTGAAATTTCTACTTTCTATTCACTCCTTTCTGTCTTTTCTATGTCTGATATGAATAGCAGTGTTTATGACAATAGTAATCTAAGCATGTGATGTTCTAGGATTTTTTTTCCACCCTGTGTTAGCTACTTTTATCACTGCTGTGTCAAAATGCCTAACATAAACCAAGTTAAGGAAAGATGGATTTGTCTGGATTTTCAGCTTGAAGGTACAGCTCATCATGGTGGGGAATTCATGGCGGCAGGAGCATAGGGCTGGTCTCATAGCACCCTCAGTCAGGAAGCAGACGGAGATGAAAGCAGGTTAAACACCTAAGAACCTGTATACCTTCAGTCCAAAAGTACTAGCCATCATCTATTTAGGAAACACAATCATTCACTGAATATTTAATATCATATTGAATATTGCCAAAGGGTCATTATCTCAGTTTACTCTTTTATAACTCCTATTGGATAAGAGGGGTTTTTTTCTAATCAAATCTTCTATGCTGCCTAGAACCTTACATTTTTTCCCCATTTTTCAGATCTTTGAGTTGTCTTCAATTAAAACAAATTTCTCTTCATGCAGATCTAATCTGCTAATAAACCAGAATAGTGAGTTTTTAATTTAATCCTCTATAGTTTTCAATTATAAGAAGTTTAGGTTAATTGTTCTTCCTACTTGCACATTCTTTATAAAAATATTTGTTCTTTTTCCCAATGTATTCTATCTCTTATATTCAAACATGTATAATAATATTGCTAAAACATTATAAGTTTGGGCATGTTAATTATGTTATTCATTGTATTTGATGGCTCTGCTTATGCTATTTTTTCATGTGTTTTGTCATTTTTGACTGAGAGTTAAACTTTTCAAATAGAAGTCTTTCATCTTTGTAAATCTACTGCTTGTATATGTCAGTGTGTGTGTATACAAATGTGCCCATGTGTGTATATGAGTTTGTGTTCGGTAATGCTGGGATATTACACTACAAATATATGCAGCCCTCCAAAGAGCTGTTGCTCGAGAGTGTCTGAATTAGCTTAGTTTTCCAAGTTACAAGAATTGGAAGTAAAGTTAAACTATTCTGTTTGCATCTTTCAGTTCAAATCTTTCAGTATTGATGAACATTTCATGACAGGCAATTCTTGTGGCTATTTTGGGGACATTTCATTCTTTAGTTTTGTCATTAAGCATCCTTGGTTAGAAGATCAGTCCTCTCTCCCCTTTCAAACAAAATGGAATTGAACAATCCATCTTTCCCTTACTAGTGTGACGATTCTGGCCAAAGTCATGTTGGTCAGGCTACTTAGCCTTCTGGATCCTTTGCTTCTCACATGAAAGATAAAGAAAAAGAAAGAAAAATTTTAAAAAGACAAAAGATACACTACATTGAATTGCATAACATATGTATATAAAGTGTTTTGCAAAATGCTTGGCACATAATGTGAATTCAAAACATACTAGCTCTATTCTCTCAACAGAGCTAACTTAAAACGTAATGAGCAACTATTTGATACCATATCACATTCTCACTCATACGTGAAAGCTCAGATCCCCAATGTAATAGCATTTGGAGATGGGGAGGTCATTAAATCATGAAGATGAAGCCCTGATAGAGAAATCAGTTCTACTCCTTCATTCATTCATTTTCCATTGAGACAAGGCTTCACTATGTAGCCAATCCTGATATCTAACTCTTCATAGTTTTGCTTCAACTTCCTGAGTGCAGGGGTTAGTGCTGGGATTTCAGACCTGCGCCACAATGCCCAGGACAAATGAGCATCCTTTTAAGAACACCTTGCATCCCTTTTTCTGCAAGTAAGGACATAGCAAGAAGATGACAAGTTCAAACCAGGTCACAGGATTGTGAGTTTAGACTTCCAGCCTCCGGATCTGTAAGAAATATGCACACGCTGCCTATGTCACTCCATGAATGGTAATTTATTCCACCAGCTCAAACTGGCTAAGATACACATCTTATGCTAATTTCTAAACCAGGTTGTTGTGCCAGCTAATTAACAAATTGTGTTTCCTCCTGTGACCAGTTTCTTTATGGTGAAGATGATTAAACAGGTCTCTTCTATGTCTTAGACACTGTGTGACTGAACGTACTGTCAGGAAGGGTGGTATTTACATTTCATTTTATTGATGGGCAAACAAGTTTCACAAATGGCTTTATAAAAATTATGCATTTCTATATTTTGTAAGTTACAGAAACTTAGTCTTGGAGGGAAATGGAGTTGAGAACTAAAAGGATAGGCTGAGGGCAGGGTTGGGGGAGCAGACACCTGTTTGAAACTGTCCAGCACAAGCTGACAGCAACACTACAAACATCATTTCAACGATCCCTGTCCTTTTCATCTCGAGGGAAGTACACTTCTTGTCAGCTGTAGTATTTCAAACAGGGATTGCTTAGATTTTTATAAAGATCATGAGAAACATTTGAATGTCATGAGTGAAAGAGCTTGAATCGACTGGCACATCATATTAACAGAAGTAAATTCAAAATAGACATTCATCACATTTATAGCCTTCCCCCAGAGAACTGCAGGGCAACAAAACATACTGGTAAAATTTCCACCCAAAGAAACAACTGCTCAGCAATCACTGCCTTATCTGCTGATGTTTTATGCATGGGACACAGAAATATGATTCTACCTTTAAGATCTCCTCAACTGAAATATGTATGATTTGATTTCAATGTAGGAAACCTAATGTATAGGATTCTGACAAGAAGATAAACTTCCCATGGGCAAGGTTGCCTTTGATTTATTTGAAACATCTGTGTTATTTTTTACACTTGTATATCTGCCCAGAAGAATATTTACTTTCATGCTCTTCCTAAGAAAAATTTAAAATTTCAAAGGCTTTAATGGGGGAACAGTGATAATAATATAGATAAGCAAAATAAGAAACAAGGTTCAATTTCGCCATCATTTCCCACATTGCTCCCAATGTAACATTTACAAAGAGGGACTAATTTGGTGGATAAACTGAACATCTATGCTATGTATTAAAAACATCAAAACAACATTAGTTTGCAAATCATAGCTGAACCATAATGAAATCATTCCTAACAACAGAAATCAACCTTACACTGCCTTTTTTTGAGGAGTATGATTTTGTCTTCCTAGATTAAAATATTCCCCTGGTTACTTGTCAGAGATAATTGATTTGTAATGAGTGTTACATAAAACAGGGTGGAAGCACTCCTTAGAGAAGACTACTTTATGGATATGTAACCAGACCTGAGCAGTGTGAGGCCTTTGCTTGTGCATCTGACTCATAGTAAAAGACAAGTGACAGTCTTTTGGTTCACAGTGTTTCCCAGCTTTGATTAGAACCATATTTTTGCCCTAGACTCTTTTAACTGTGCTATTACTTCCATTCCTTTCCAAGTCTAGGCTATGGAACAAATTTATGATTTTGTGTGTACTTTGCAGTGACTAAATTAAGCAGGCACAAAAATCCTGTGATCCTCACAAGTGAAACAGAAAAGGCAGGCTTACCAGCAATTTATGACCACATGAACCCATTCCTGACTTCTGTCTACCTAAGGATTATACTGCAATGCACATGCACACAAGCGTGTGTGTGTGTGTGTGTGTGTGTGTGTGTGTTGGGATGGGAATGAAAAAATAAAACTGTTTAGATCAATATAACAAAAACTAAAAGGGTTTAAAGTCAAAGAACCTGTACCATTTTGGAAAAATTGTAGTTTTTTTATCAGAGTATGGCAAAGAAAAGCACAGTCTGATTACTGGAGAGAATGATGCTGAGGGGTGAAGATGGCTCCAAAACTTTGGAAATTTGAGAAAAATAATATTCTTTCATGATTGAAAATCCTACGGAAACATGGCTTAGAACATATCCCCCAAGGATTGAGGTATGTCTATTCTTAGTAACAACTTTGTGATCTGTTCCCATTCTTGGTATATGAATTCTCAGTATCTGAACTACAGAAAAGTCAGTGAAGCACATCTGATGCTTTGTCTCTCCTACCAGGTGCTCTTCAGGTCCTTCACTTCAGGCTGCTCTCCATATGCTGGTAGCAGCTCCAGTCTGTCTAAAACATTGACATACAGTAGTAACACGCTCCATGGCTTCCTGATGCCTGATTCATGGCAGAACCTTCCAGAACACATGCTCATCTTGGGCCCCACCATATCCTTTGGCCTTAAGTGTAAGAGTCCATATCGCTTTTCTGTGCTCCCAACCCAATTAGGAACTAAGACATAGTTCTTCTGGGTTTGGATCACACTCCCCTTCTTCTCCAACTGCCCATTTATACTCTTCTCTGATAAGAACTCCTATCCATTTGTACTCTTCTCTAATAAGAACTCCTGTCTCTAAAACAAAGGCATTCAAGAGCATCTAGTGACAATCTGGAAACTAATGAATTGTTAATTTACCCTATTACTAAGGTAAGGAGTCCAAAAGAGAATTTTGTAACTATCGTTCCGGAACATAACTAGAAAAATGTATGCTATAAATTCTTTTTGTATCCTATAGCAAATATAAGACAGTGAAATCTGATACTCTCCTGTTCCATGAGCCATAATGAGGAGCTGTACTTTAGGGATGCTCTAATTTGCTTTCTGAAGAATGAGATGTCAGGAAGGAGGAGAGAATTCAGCATGGAAGCCATCCTTAGAGGCTGTATTCAAATCCTCTGAGAATGCTCCTGGAAGATGAAGGCCATTCACGATCACACAAAGTAGGCTTCTCTAGGCCAAAAAGAAAGGGATGCCACAGAAGAGGACCAATCACAGAAAGAAGGAAGAAGACAATTTTCAAACAAGTAGAAGAAGGACAGGGAAGACCACGGGAGAATTACAACCTTGAACATGGTGGCTAAGCTATTTAAAAATCAGAGCTGCCTTTTTAATTCAATTAATAGAAATGGCACCTCAATAGTGATACTTCAGTGGTCCCTCTCCCTACCATGAGCTGGCAGCTATTTCTGTATTTTCTACTTCCAGCCAGGGATGTTTGTCAGAGCAAGGAGAAATGATGCACTTGTGACTGTGTAATGGGGACACTAAACACACATCATATACCATTATTAAGATAAGACGTAATAGGTATAACATGCCTGGAATATTTCCTGGGAATAGTAGGCACCTGTCAGTGACCACATGTGCACTCATGCACATATATACACACACTTCAAATGGCCACATAAAGCAAAATATTTTTCTGTTTTCTTCTTTGCTTTGTTAAACAAATTGGCTAGTAATATGTTTCTTTACACTTCATACATTTTTTTCCTACCCACTTCCACTATGGAAAGCAGGTGTTGCCACAAGCACAAGTTGGCTAAAAGAGAAATTTGGAGCATCAAACTTCATACGTAATACTGCCATAGAGTTATTTTATGATTATGAACTCTTCTGTTAATGAGTTATGACTAGATCAGAAAACTTCGAATGAACAGAATTTGTTTCCCTTGGCATTTATTCCCATGGCTGCCCATGTGCTTTTTTTCCTGGCCATTTTATTTTTTTTAAAGAAATGTAAAGTTCTCTGGTCTTAGATAATCTCAGTGTGATTAACCAAAAAAGCTTAGAACCAAATTAGGGGAATGACATGTTTCCAATGCCTGTGTCTTTGTGGGCATAAAGTGACTTCAGCATGATCTTGGGGTGCTCTAAGTCACTGTGGGAGCTGCTAACACTGTGCCACTTTCTTGTTGCTTTTTCATTATGGATTTATTTAGTTAGTTTATTTTTTTCCAATTTTTCGATGTAGGGTCTCATTCTACCTCAGGCTGACCTGGAGTTCATTATGTAGTCTCAGGCTGGCCTTGAACTCACAGTGATCCTCCTACCTCTGCCTCCCAATTGGTGGGATCCAAGGTGTGTGCCACCATACCTGGCTTTAGTTAGTTTAATTTTTTTAAATATTATTTATTTATTTATTTGTGAGCAAGGAATAGAATGGGCAGGCCAAGGCCTTGCGGCTACAAGCAAACTCCATATGCATGCGCCACCTTGTGTATCTGGTTTATGTGTGTCTGGGGGATTAAAACCATAGTCCTTTGGCTTTGCAGACACATGTCTTAACAGCTAAGCCATTTCTCCAGCCCCATTAGTTTAATTTTTAATATATACTTAGTTTTTAGATGACTCACATCTTGTCATACCCCCTTCTCTTTTGACACCCATCCCCACTTATACCCTTTCACCCCCACTTCCCTGCCCATTCACTTTCATATCTCTTTTACTTTCTTTATGTCTCTCCTTTGAAACATCTTTTCTTCCCTTCTCATGGGTTCCTTTCTAGTTTTCAGTCATCTACACACTCCCATCCTCTCAATAACACAACATATATAAGGGTTCTGAGCTAAAATAAATACGTGAAAGAGAGCATGCAGTATTTTCTGCACCTGGATTACCTCACTTAATATAATATTTTCAAGTTCCAATCATTTTCATGATAATTTTGTTTTTCTTTTCAACTGACTAGAATTACAATGTGTGCATATACCACATTTTCATTATCCACTCATTTGCTGACTGACATCTGTGCTGACTCAATTTCCATGTAACTGTGAATACAGCAGCAATAAATATGGATGAGCCTTTTCTGCATCTATCGAAATGATCATGTGATTTTTATGTTTAAGCTTGTTTATGTGGTGTATTACATTGACAGATTTCCGTATGTTGAACCACCCCTGTGTTCCTGGAATGAATCCCACTTGGTCAAGGTGGATAATGCTTTTGATGTGTTGTTAGATTCGGTTTGCAAGGATTTTGATTAGGATCTTTGCATCTAAATTCATCAGGGAAACAGGCCGGTAGTTTTCTTTTCTTGTGGCATCTCTGCCTGGTTTTGGAATTAGGGTGATGCTAGCTTCATAAAAGGAGTTGGGTACCTTTCCCTGTTCACCAATTGTGTGGCACAGTTTGAGGAAGATTGGTTTGAGTTCTTCCATGAAGGTTTGATAGAATTCAGCTGAGAAGCCATCTGGTCCTGGACTCTTCTTTTTTGGGAGGTTTTTTATTACTTTTTCAATCTCCATGAGTGTGATGGGTTGATTGAGGTGACTAATCTGCTCTGTGTTTAGCTTTGGTAGATGGTATGCATCCAAGAATTTATCCATCTCCTCCACATTATCCAGTTTTGTGGAGTAGAGGTTTTTGAAATAAGTCCTGATGATTCTCCCAATTTCACTTATGTCTGTTGTGATCTCTCCTTTTTCATTTTGAATTTTGTTAGTTTGAATCTTCTCCCTTTTTTGCTTGATCAGATTGGCCAGGGGTTTGCCAATCTTGTTTATTTTTTCAAAGAATCAGCTCTTTGTTTTGTCAGTTGTCTTAATTGTTTCCTTCATTTCCATTTCATTGATTTCTGCTCTGATTTTTATTATTTCTTTCCATCTGGAGCTCTTTGGGTTGGATTTTTCTTGTTTTGCCAGTGAGTTTAGGTGGATGGTTAGGTCATTGATTTGGGATCTTTCTGTCTTTTTTATGAAGGCATTGAGTGCTATGAATTTTCCCCTGAGGACCGCCTTCATTGTGTCCCATAAGTTTTGGGACGATGTGTTCTCATTGTCGTTCAATTCCAGAATTCAACATCACTTCATGTTCAAGACATTGGAGAGAATTGGCATGGTTGGTTCATATCTTAATCTAATAAAGGCAATATATGAATCTCCGAAGGCCCAAATAATACTTAATGGAGAGAGACTTAAGGAATTCCCATTAAGATCAGGAACAAGACAGGGTTGTCCACTCTCACCTCTGCTTTTCAATGTAGTACTGGAAGTCCTAGCTCAAGCAATAAGACAGGAGAAGGAAATAAAAGGGATACAATTTGGAAAGGAAGAAGTTAAGTTACCTTTATTCACTGATGACATGATTATATATGTAAGAGACCCGAATCCCAAAACTCCTGAAGGTGATTAACTCCTATAGCAAAGTAGCAGGATACAAAATCAATGCACAAAAATCAGTAGCCTTCCTTTATGCAAATGACAAAGATACAGAGAAAGAAATAAGGGACATAGTCCCATTCTCAATTGCAACAAAAAAATAAAATACCTTGGAATAACGTTAACCAAGGAAGTGAAAGATCTATACAACAAAAACATAAAAACACTCAAAAAAGAAATTGACGAGCAGCTGAGAAAATGGAAAGACCTCCCATGTTCCTGGATAGGCAGAATTAACATTGTGAAGATGACAATCCTACCAAAGGAATTACACAGATTTAATGCAATTCCAATTAAAATCCCTACAGTGTACTTCACAGAGATAGAAAAAATGATCTCAAATTTCATATGGAAAGGCAGAAGGCCTCGCATTTCCAAACATATCCTCAGCAAAAGAAATACCTCTGGAGGCATCACCATACCTGATCTAAAGCTA
Organism: Dipus sagitta; assembly: GCA_036346955.1. Taxonomy (NCBI): domain Eukaryota; kingdom Metazoa; phylum Chordata; class Mammalia; order Rodentia; family Dipodidae; genus Dipus; species Dipus sagitta. The sequence goes on along the minus strand of CM070770.1, from coordinate 65,925,403 downwards.
TATTACAAAGCCACAGTAATAAAAACAGCATGGTACTGGCATAAAAACAGGAGTGTAGATCAATGGAATAGACTTGAGGACCCGGACTTTGGGTCAAGCAACTATAGCTACTTGATATTCGATAAAGGCCCAAACAATATAGGCTGGAAAAAAGACAGCATCTTCAACAAATAGTGCTGGACAAACTGGATAACCATATGCAGGAAACTGAAACTTGACCCACACATTTCACCATGCACTACACTCAAGTCCAAATGGGTCAAAGATCTCAATATAAGACAAGATACTCGAATACTACTGGAAGAAAATTTAGGAAGTACTTTCCATGATATAGGAATGGAAAAAAACTTCCTGAACAAAACCCCTGTAGCTCATGAACTTAAACCATCACTCAACCAATGGGACCACATGAAGCTGAAGAGTTTCTTTACAGACAAGCATACAATAAGCAAAGCCAATAGATCACCCACAGAATGGGAGAAAATATTTGAGGGTTATCCAACTGATAGAGGCCTAATCTCTAGAATCTACAAAGAACTCAAAAATCTAAACAGCAAGAAGTCAAACACCCCACTCACAAAATGGGGCAAAGAGCTGAACAGGCAGTTCACAGAGGAAGAAATAGAAATGGCAAACATACACTTAAGAAAATGTTCATCATCCCTAATCATCAGAGAAATGCAAATTAAAACAACTATGAGATTCCACCTTACCACAATAAGGATAGCAAACATCAAAAAATCAAATAAAAATAAATGCTGGTGAGGATGTGGAGAAGTAGGAACACTCATCCACTGTTGGTGGGAATGTAGGATGGTACAACCACTTTGGAAAGCAATATGGAGACCTCTGAAAAAGCTGAGTATAGAGTTCCCTTACTGGGCATCTACCCTAAAACCTTCAAACCACAGGCTAGAGAGATTTGCTCAAACATGTTTATAGTGGCTCAATTTGTAATAGCTAAGAGCTGGAATCAACCCAGATGTCCATCATTAGAAGAATGGATAACTAAGATGTGGTATATCTACACAATGGAATTCTATACAGCAGTAAGAAAAAATGACACAATGAAATTTGAGGAAAAATGGTTGAACCTGGAACAGATCATTCTCAGTCAACTTATCCAATCACAGAAAAAAAAAAATCGCCACATAGTCTCACTCATCTACAGCACCTAACCTGAATCTACTGAAGATACCTTACATACCCAGCAAGCACTTCCTAGACTAGACACTAGGATGGAAGGGGAGGGAGGGAAGGGCGTCAAAGGGGTGGGAAACACAAATCTAGACTCAAACGGCAATGGTACCATAATTTTCTACTTACTAAAAGACAGACCAATTGGCTGATCCTTCACCAGGCCCTTACAGGGAACACCTGAACCACAAGACACTGGAGAGGGTAAGATCAAGACTAACCTTAATCTTCTACATCTTCCCTACGTCACTTCCCCTCTCCCTCTCTCTCTCTCTCTTCTCTCTAACTCTTGTATATTAGTTATCTTTTTCCTCATTTTCTTAGTGGGCACTGACCTGTAACTCCGAGAACTAGCATGGGGATATCATCCACAATGAGCTTTTGATCAGTGAGACCTGCAAGGTTTCCTAAAAGACAGACAGATTTCTGTCAGAGTACTTGATGACCCACCAAAGGCTAGTGATAAGACCCTACTGCTGAAGACACCTTATGTCATTGACATGCAAATTACAATGGCATGGCTGGAAGTTGGAAGAGAGTCAGTCCCCAGACAGTCAGCGTGACTAGTGCCAGAAGGTGCTACATGGGCGACTGGGGGAAAATGAGCAATATCTGTCGAAGCAACGCATGGTCTAACCTACTTAGCAGCAAATAACTCGTGATGCCCACACAAGTGCAGTGGTGGCACACAGCCATGGTGGGGAACCAACTGCTCTCAATTTGGCTAACTGATCCCCTCACTGGTATGGACCCATAGCTGGAGCTGGGAAACAAGTCAGAACCATATCAAAACATAAGCCTACTCGCCAATATCAAGCTACCATCAATTGTGGGCTACAAGAGGGCCTACACCTATTAAATTCTCTATAAAAAAAAAAAAGTAAGGGTTATCTCATTTGTCCTGGTGCTAACTTACTCTCCGTTGGAGAATCTGCTTCTCTATTTCAGATAGATGTAGATCCTAAGGAGAGAGCCACCCCATCATACCTCAAAAGGGCCCCGGCTGAAACTAAGAAAAATTGGAGAAACAAGCGAGGGGGTTGTTTTCATGATGAACCAGATACCAGCACAAGGGGAAGGAGATCAGCACAGAGAAAAATCAACTCCTCTCAAATCAGAGAGCCAGAGCCTCAGAGGCCCCCAACACCTCATCACTGAAGCAGACCAAAAATGAACCTAACATGGCTCAGGGAAATTTTGCTGAAGAGGGGGCGGAAAGAATGTCAGATTCACTTGTTGGGTCATGATATGCAGAGACATTTAGCTTACCCATAAGTGTGTGCTAACTCCAGAATGCATGACCCGTATACCTCAACAAGGAGGGGCCAAGGGCAGCGGGTAGGTCACGGATGAGCCTAATAATGGTACCAAACTGACTGTATTTGCTGAATACAAACTGACTAATAAAGAAAAAAAATAAATAAATATGGATGAGCAAGTATCTGTAGAGTCCTTTATGTATATGACTAGTAGTGGTATATAATATCCTCTCAGAGTTCTATTTTTAGCATTTTGATAAAACTCCACATTGATTTCCATAGTAGCCTCACCACTTTATATTCCCACCAACAGTGAATAAGGATTTCCTTTCCCCATAGTCTCGCCAGCATTATAGTCACTTTTTTTTTTGATAACCATTCTTAATGGGGTGAAATGGAATCTCAAAGTAGTTTTAATTTGTATTTCTCAGATGGCTAAAGATGCTTAACATTTATAAAAAAATCTTCATTGCCCATTTGTATTTCTTCTTTTAAGAGCTCTCTGCTGAGTTTCTTAGCCCCCAATTTAATTTGGTCTGTTTTCATGTTGTTCAGTTTTTGAGCTCTTCAAATATTCTGATATTAATCTTCTGTCAGATTTACACATGTACACATATTCATATATCTGCAATTTATTTTTCCATTCTGGAGGCTGTATCTTCACTTGGTTGACAGTTTTCTTTACAGAAGTCTTTTAATTTTACAGGATCCCATTCATCAATTGCTGGCTTATTTCCGAAGAAACTGAAGTCCTAGTCAGAGATTCCTTACCTTTTCCTATATGTTGAGGTGTTTTCTGTACTTTTTTTCCTAGCAGTTTTAGAATTTCAGGTCCTATGTTAAGGTCATTGATCCATCTGAGGTATATTTTTGTGCAAGATGAAAATATAAGGATCTAGCTTCATTTCAGACATGGTTATCCAGTTTTTCTAGCACCATTTGTTCAATAAGTATTTAAGGCATTTTTTTTTTTTTGGTCAAAAACCATGTATCTGCAACTGCCTGGGTTTATTTTGAGATCTATTCTGTTCCATCAATCTGCCTTGTTGGTATTTCTTTGCCAGAACCATGCTGTTTTTGTTATTATGGCTCTGGAGTACCACTTTAAGTCAGGTATGTTGCTACCACCCATCATATCCACCCCCCTCAAAGATTGCTGTAGCTACCTGAGATCTTTTGTGCTTCCAAATGAATATTCACATTGACTTTTCTTTTTCTGCCAAGATGGCATTGGAATTTTTATGGGGATGGCACTGAATCTGTAAATTACTTTGGTAAAATAGTCATTTTCACTTTGTTAGGTTTTCTCATCCAGGGGAGGCCTTTCTATCTTCTAAGGTTTTCTTCTTTATCTCTTGTGTGTTAACATTTTCATTATAGAGATTGTTCACTGTGGTAATCTGAATGTGATAGTTTGAATATATGACCCCCAAAACTCAGTTATTTTAAAAATTTATTTATTTGAGAGAGGGAGAGAAGGAGAGACAGAGAGAGGAAGAGGCAGAAAAAAAGAGAGAATGGGCACAACAGGGCCTTCAGCAACTGAAAACAAACTCCAGAAGCATACACCTCCTTGTGCATCTAGCTTACATGGGTCCTGGGGAATCAAACCCTGGTCCTTAGGTTTTTCAGGCAAACAGTGTAACTGCTAAGCCATTTCCCCAGCCCATCACTCTTTTTTTTTTTTTTTAATTAAACATTCCACTTGAGCTCCTAGTAGGCAGATCCCTGCTAGAAGGGGTGTATCACTGGGGGCAGATCTTGGAGTACAGCCCTAAGCTATGTTTGTGAGTGGATCTGATTCTAGCCCTACTGGCTCTTGGTGTTTGTTGGTGTTGGTTATTTTTCTTTCTTCTATGCTAATGTATGATGGAGTTACCCAGCTTCTTTTGCCATTGATGGAACTTCCCTTGTTTCTGTAAGCCTGACATAAGCCTTCTCCTCCCATAAGCTGGTTGGATGTTTGTCTCAGCAGTGGGAACTTGGGAACTAACTGCAACATTCACATTTTTTGTTAGATTAATTCCTAGATTTGTATTTTATTTGATGCAGTTGTGAATGGGGCTATTTCTTTGATTTCTTTCCCCTCAACTTGTATGTTACTAGAATTTACTAAGTTTTTATGTTAATTTATCCAGTGCAAAGAGTTTCATAATGGAATCTTTAGGATCTCTTTTGTACAAAATTATAATATCTGCATGCCAGTCTTGGTGGCACATGCCTTTAATCCCAGCATTCAGGAGGCAGATGTAGGAGGATTGCTGTGAGTTCAAGGACAGCCTGGAACTGCAGAATGAGTTCTAGGTCAGCTTGGGCTAGCATGAGACCCTAGCTCAATACCCTTCCCCAAATGAAATAAAATTATAATAGCTGTAATTAAGGATACTTTGACTTCCTCCTTTCCTATTTGTATCCTTTTTAATTGCTACTTTTGTCTTTGAGCTGTATGATTTTTAGTACTATAGTAATTAAGAGTAGGAAAATTTTAAAAAGAGTGGAGCAAGTGGACAGCCGTGTCTTGTTCCCAATTTTAGACTTGTGTCACTTTCAATGAAGAACTAAACACTTCTCCAGTGAACTGCGTGCAGAGAAAGACCAAAATCCACAATGAGTTGGATGTATGACATTAGTTATGAATGCAGAGGTCAGAGAGGAATAGCAGGAGCACCTCACCTCTTTGATGACTTTTCTCTAGGCACCCATGTTAATTTCAACCTATTAAAATAACTTTCAAATGCCAATTTTTACATTAAAATATTGTGAATTATATCATAAAATACAAATAATGCATGAGAAAAGCACATTTTGAGGCTGATGATATGTGAACATTCATGAAGTTGACCATCCTGGTGAAGCAGCACGCAGTGTTCTGTACGTCTCTTGAATGTGTCTTCTTTTTCTCTGTCCCTAACAGATGTCATTATTACATTGATTTTTCCCCATTGGCTTTATTTTTAAATGACTGTAGTAGTCAAGGCTGTCCACAAAACCCAAACCAATAGCATGGGTATAATCTTAGAGAACTATTATAAAGGATTGGCTCACATGTGTGTACAGACATTGGCAAATCACAAGACCTGTAGGCACACTGTATAAGCCACAGAGCTAATGGGGCTGATGGTGTAGCCCAGTTTGATATGAAGCTCAGGATGATATCAAGAAGGGCTGATGATTCTGAAGGCAGGATGAAACCAATGTCTAGTCTGAAAGCCATAATACTGGGAGAATTCTGTCCTACTTGGGGGCATTTATGTTCTATTTGAACCTTCAATTGGCTGGACGAAGATCACTTACATTATGAAGACCACCTGATTTACTCACTGTAAAAATTTCAATATTACTTTTATCTGAAATCTTCTAGAAATAACCAGAATAGTATTTGACCAAACGTTTAAAACCCCATAATACAAGCAAGTTGACATAAAAAATAACCAAACCAGTGGTTGGATCATAGATGGATGCTTATATAACAAAGCTTTTAGTTTTGCATTATTTAAAGTTTTATATAAACTTCTATATATTGCTATAAGCATAATTATTTGACATGCTTATTTCTGTGATTTTTCTTTTGTTTGACATCATGGTTGTAGCATGGCCAGTTTGTATATTCATTTCCGAATTATTAGTATTTCATTATCTGATATACTATAATGCATATCCATTCTGTTATTGATGGATATCTGTATTTTTATAGTACTAATGATAGCTGTGATGACTAATCTTATGCAGGTCTCTGCTCTTTTCAGTTTCTGTACTATCCTATCCTGAATCCCCAAATCCTCCTTCTTCTCTTCAGGAGGCAATATTTCAATTCAGCAGTATCTGTTGCACAATAGTAGTTAAAATACAACAAGTTTTCTATATAAAAGCAAGAAAAGAGAGAAAGAGAGAGACCCTTAATCCAAAGAAAGAATATCCCGGTATGAACCTGTGCAGCAAGCCTGGAGTCCACACAAAGCTTGGGGTAGCTCCTGTTCCCACCAATGGCAGGAGACAAACTGCAATGCATGGAGCATGCAGTAAGTTACTCAGGAGCCTATGGCACCAATAGCAGGACAAAATTGCCTCAGAATAAAGGCTCCTCTGATCCCACCTTTCAAAACTTAAAAGCAAGTTTCACAAAGATCCAAGATTTTCCAAGAAACTTATCTGGATCCCAGAACAAAGTTTTTGGGTATTTTTTGAACTAACAGAATATCTGACATCCATAGAGGTAAAATTCAAAGCATTTAGAATAGAATAAAAATTATCAGATATGAAATGAAACAGGAAAGTATAAGGAGAAAAAACAACTCTTGAAAAGTGACTGAAAAATAACAAAAATGATAGGAAAAGCAGTTACTACAACTGAAGGTTATATGTTCATGAGGGCAAGGGATATATGAACAAGTTAAGAGATATCAAACATAAAAGGGAGCCCAGATGGTCTTTTAGTTATGTAAAAATGCAATGTCTGAAATGAAAATTAGGGAAGTTGAGATTAAAAAGGATACTAGACATTACAGAAGAAAATGTTAATGAGTTAAAGATATAGTGATAGAAACTATTCAAAATTTCAGAGGGAACAAATACCACTGAAGAACAATGAAAAACAGTTTTAAGAATAACTAAGATATGCACATTTTGATGTGATTTTTCTGTATCCTGATTTTGGTTGCAGTTGCTTTGAGTGTGTTTGCAAAGTTGTAAGATTGTCCATTAATATTTAAAGATGGGTCGGACCAGTAGTAAGCAACTGGGCCAAGCTTCTAGCAAAATAATCTAGAATTTTGCATTTGGTTTATCTTCCTTTATGTTCCGTTCAGTATTTGCTTTCCATACTTTACAAGAAGACAAAGGTTTTCTATCTCAGCTCTGCCTCCTTGGGACTTACTTTTCTTCAAAATGGAGACATACTGATCCCTTCACTTCCTCAGTCAGTCACGCAATGAATAATACAGTATGTAATGGTTGCCTACCCAACACCAGTTACTTGGGGAAAAGACATAGTAGCAGCCCTCGAGGTAACAAAACACAGAACTCCAGGACAAGTAGAGCTGCAGCAGTAGCCAGAGACTGTTTGGCCTGACATCAAGTAACTTGAGATCCCAACAGTGAGGATGACTTGCTCAAAGGTCAGAAAATCAAATGCTACCCATGTTTTCCTGTTGTGAACAACATGTCTAAAACTAGAATGCTCTTTTTAGCCCTCCCCAAGTAGAGGAAACTTCCTCTTTCATTTTGAGAAAAAAAAGTTTAAATCAGTCGATGCTTATAAAAGATAATCTTACTTGATAATTTTACTTGAGTTGGGTTTCCAAAGAATTTCAGTCACCTACATTTTAAAATGCAGAGATTTTTTTAAAAGTTGTTGTTTTAAAAGATTGTTAATAACTGACTACTGGTGGTGGGTGACACATTCAGATGGGAGGACACCTACTGAAAACAAATAATGGAGTTCTGGCTTTCTACCCTTATGCTATCTACCTCTTATATTTCTGTTACCTGTGTGGTCCCTAGTAGACATTCTATTTGTAATACTTAACTAAACCCAATAAACTTATTACTAAACCAGTGGTTGGAGCTAACACCCAGCTGAGATTCTCTGGGCATCATATGTAATCTTTCCAGCAGATAGGTAAAACAGGTAACAGCCCAAGTCAGACTAACATGATACTGTGTAGTCGTGGAACCTCAAGAAAGCAGCTAGATTTCTCCAGGCTACTCATAGATACAGGGAGTAGAAAAAGATTCATACACCAATGGTAATTGCATGGCTCTCCTATTTCAATGTGTAAATTAATTATAAAAACTTTGATTTATTTTCACTTTTCAATTCAGGAGTTCATACAGAAAGACATCATTTCTTTTGCCCTTTGCTGGCCTTTTCTTTCTGGCTTTGCCTCGAAGTTCAGTCTAGTTCCATAAATCTGCTTTACAGGGCAGAATATGAGCACAGAAAGATACCAATAAGTCAAGTTGACTCCGAAGAACTTGACTCTTCCTTTATTGATATTACAGAAATGTTTACACCATTGTCAACTGGAGATGTTCATGTTCTCTGCAGGATTTTATAAAAGGATAAAGCAGATTATGCCTTAGAGTTGATGGACCCTGTCTGAATAGCTGGCTACTCAGTGGGGTTTTAAGGTCATAACTTTAGCCACTCAAGTTGCCACAGCATCATTCCAAAATCTCCCCACAGCTTGTAGGGTAAATGCCTGTCTGGAAGTGTCAGGCCAGCTGAATGCCAAATATTACATTGTGATAGCAGCACCCAGGACAGCAGTGGACAAACCTAAGTCTATGTTCATTCCTGGCCACAGACTCAATGGAGTTGGCAGCCTTGCTGTAATATAATGTCTTTGGGTAAAGAAAAAAGAAATGCTTGTGGCAATGACACTGAATGGAATACTAGGCTCAGTTATGCCTCCCAAGATCCATGTCACCTGGAAACTCAGGATGTGACCCAAATTTGAAAGGATAGTCTACAGGAGTAATTAGTTAAGTTGAGGAGAGGTCACATTGCATTGTGGTGGACTTTAGATCCAATGACTGGTATCTTTATAAGAGTAGAGAAACAGGAAACATACATAGGAAGAAGAAGGTCATATAAGGAACAGCAATTGGATGATATAGATACTTGCCAGTGACCAATAAGGACCCTCTGCCAAGCACTAGAAATGAGGAAGAGATGAGGAAAAATTAATCTCTAAAGCCTTCAGAGGAGAGGAGCTTGGCCCTCTAAATGCCTGGATTTCAGACTTGCATTCTTGAAGACTGTGGAAGAATATATTTCTTCTGTTTTAAGCTATCCATCTTGTGATAGTTTGGTATGGTATTCCTAGGAATGGCATATAAACTATACTTAAGACTTATAATTGAGAAAGGGCTGCTGATATTGCCCAGTACTGGGCTTGGCTATAAGCAAGTACAAGACAAGGGAAGACTTACAGATTGCAGGCCTCATGGAAGAGGGAAGAATGTGGGATCAAGAAACACTTCACAACATTAGGATAGCAATATGTGTAGAATATATGACACTCAATAATCAAAGCCTAAAATTCTAACGCAAAGTATCTGTGATAATGCCTTTGCTTTCATCAATATGTTTAAATTTGTGAGTAGGATAAAATACTAGTGTATAAATCTATAAAAGAAAACCACTTAAAAAGTGCTCCTTAAGGCTGGAGCTATTGCTCAGTGGTTATAGAGGCTTGCTTGAGAAGCCTGATGGCATGGGGTCAATTCCCCAATATCCAGTAGAGCCAGATGCACAAAGTGGCATGTGCATCTGGAGTTCATTTGCAGTGGCAGGAAGCCCTGGCATACCCATACTCACTCTTTGACTCTATTTCTCTCATAAATAAATAAATAAATAAATGATTTTTTGGGAGACAGAGGGAGAGAGAGAAAAGAAAGGGAATGCACACACACTCAGGCCTCCCACCACTGAAAACAAACTCCAGATGCATGTACCACCTTGTGTATCTGGCTTATGTAGGTTCTGGGGAATTTAACCTGGATTCTTAGGCTTCACAGGTAAGCACTTTAATCACTAAGCCAACTCTCCAACTCCAAATAATTTTTTTAAAGCAGAACCCTAGAAGAATAGATAGGAAGAAGAAAGTTCAGAAGAAGAAGAGGAGAACAGTGAGGAAAGTATTAAGAGTGATGTGGAACACACATGCTTCATGTGGCCCAGCATGAAGTTACAGTGGAAGGAACATGGTCCAGGCAATCAAAAGCAACATAGAAATAACTCAGAAGGGCTGGACAGATGGCTTAGTAGTTAAGTCATTTTCCTGTGAAGCCAAAGGACCCAGGTTCGATTCCACAGGGTCCATGTAAGCCAGATGCACAAGGGACACATGTGTCTAGAGTTCATTTGCAGTGGCTGGGGGCCCTGGCATGCCCATTCTCTCTCTGTTTGTCTCTCTGCTCTTCTCTTTTCTCTCTCTTTCTCTCTCTCTCTCTCTCTTTGCAAATAAATAAAAAATTAAAAAAAAACAAGAAATAACTCATGAACTTTGTTCTTTCTTGGACACCATAAAAGCATCCATAATTTCCATTGATGTTTGTTTAAAAACCCTATTCCCCTCTGTCCCCACTTGCCATCCCATGCCACAGTTGATTCCATCCCTCAAGCTCCCGCAAGGCTTCCTTTCATGCTTCTTTCCAGGCTGTTGATTCTCATTTTTCTCTAGGTTGTCCATTACCACAGCCTCAGGGGCAGTCTGGCAAGGCCAGATCTTCCTTGGGTAGAGGCAGAAGCAGGGGTGCTGGAGAAGTACAACAATTAAGCAGGCTCACCACTCTTTTCACTAGGAAGGGGTTAGGGGCAAAGAGCAAGGCTAGTAAACTCTAGAGTTTAATGACTGACGGCTTCATATGTATGGGGAGATGTTATTAACCCAGTTCCTTTGCCTGGCATGTGCTGCTACTTCTCTCCCATATGCCATAGTTGAGGGCAGATTGGTCACAGCAGAAATCCAGAAATAAACAAGTCAACATTTAGCACGTCAGTTTCAAAATATAGCTGACCCTTCATATTTGGGGATTATACACCTGTGGATTCAACCAATGTCTAATGTGCATAAAAATACTTTTTAAATTACTTTTCACTAAGCATGAACAAATATCTTTCTTGTCAGGATTACCTAACCAATACAGCACAACATTAATGTAGCATTTATCTTGTAGTAGATGATTTGAAGTATATGAGAAGATTAACACACACTATGTAAATACCTTTTTTAATATAAATGCTGTTTTATATCAAGACTTGAAAGTTTACCAAGATCAGGCTCTGGAGAAACTGAGAGATAATCATGCATGCTATAAATTGTCATAAAACACCAGCTTAAAAGGTGAACTTTTTGATCTTTGCCATTAAAAATATCCAAATGTGTGCTGTCATCCTGTGTTTAATACTGTCTCTAAGGTGATTAACATTTGCTGGGCTCATTAGGATAGGATGAGAGTGTCCAAAGGAAAGCATAACACTGTGATTCTGGAAAGATGGCCTGAGCACCTTTCCATCACGAGCTTGACCTGAGGGTGACATAGCCATGGGGCCCAGACAACATCCTTTCAGCCTATCTCTGCCTTCAGGGGCAGTTCTAATCAGTGAACACTCTTATCTGGCACATCCTAGGGCAAGTGGCAAGTTTTCTTCACTGGTCTTACTAGGTTTTTCCTCAAAGCTGCATGAAAAGGAGTAACAGAAGCAGATTCCCAGGGATGTTAACACCTCTAGGATCAACAAAATCCAGTGAGGTGGTGGGGGGTGCAAGAGCCAGGGAAGAGATCTCAAGAGTGTCTCCCTAGGGCTGGGGAGATGGCTTAGCGGTTAAGCACTTGCCTGTGAAGCCTAAGGACTCCGGCTCGAGGCTCAACTCCCCAGGACCCACGTTAGCCAGATGCACAAGGGGGCGCATGTGTCTGGAGTTCGTTTGCAGTGGCTGGAGGCCCTGGCGCGCCCATTCTCTCTCTCTCTCTCTCTCTCTCTCTCTCTCTCTCTCTCTCTCTCTGCCTCTTTCTCTCTGTTGCTCTCAAATAAATAAATAAATAAATATTAAAAAAAAGAGTGTCTCCCTAAAAGTTGCATCCTGAGTGACACAACTGCTTCTCTTCAGCCAGGTCTTCATCTTGTCGTACTTAGCAGTGGTAAAAGTGCCCCACTTTGGTAGTGCCAACATTGAACTCTGCCCCTTATTTCTTTGACATCTCTGGAAATCTATTTTAATACTTCTACTTACTAATTCTTCTCCGTTGTTCACCTTGTGTGTGCCATTTGCTTTGTTCTATTCTGATTTGTATGTTTACGTGAGGTGAGCAGGAAGTAACCTTCAGTGTTATAATGGGGGAGCAGCTCTAAATGCCTCACGTGAACAGTGTCATTGGAGCACTAAATATCCCATGCATTTTCAAACAGTGATAGTCAGAAGGACAAACTTCAGCTCCTGACTCAGTCAAGAGAGAGAGACCTTGTACGCTCAGATTTAAGCTCTCTTATGACTAGAACAGAAATGCACTGCTGACCTGCATAGAAAACATACTTCCCTTGTTTCTAAGATGTATCTTGAAGAATCTGAGTCCTGTAGAGAATGGACAAACAAAGCTTCATAGCAAACTGAAGAATGGTATAGATTCCCAAATTCTCAATGGTTTATCCTTATCAAAAGAGTACAAACTTCTGTCATCATCCTGGACAAAGCTTTCAAAAGCAAATTGCACTTGATTAGAAAGAAGAAAAGAAAAAATTAATATTCACTACAGTATGTGTTTTCCATACTTTTTCTGATTAGTAAACAGTTCAAGTATTAGCTTCCAAAGATGATTGACTTTAATTTTATTCATAAAGTTTGGGCTTTTATTATGTGAATCTTTCTGAAGTTTTTTTTAATGGAGAAGTAACACTGTTAAGTAAGTTCATACTCCCTGAGTGAGACATCACTCCAGATATGAAACAATATTAAACTTGACAAGCTTTTTGCCAAAAGTAGTTTGTTCCTGTTTTCATACATATGTAAAATTATATCATGGGAATTTCACACAGACCTCAATATAGTAAGTTCCATGATGTGATGATTAAAATAATCTCATGCAAAACCACTTGCTTTCTATCTAAAATACATTGTAAACAATTAAAGGGGCCACATTAGATTCTTGCTAGAATAGATTATAGACATAACTCATGAAAATATAACATTTGAAAGAGAGATAGTCACTCTTGGTGGCCACTAATCCTGGGTAGATCTCTGGTCCATGGAAGTGAATATAAGATGACAAGGAAGCCAGCTCCTTCAAGCCTAGTTCCTATGCTTCTTCTCATTAACATTATTAATAAATATCTTCTCAGATTTCCATCGTTGGTTTTAATAGTAATGGATTAAGTTAATTTGATCACAGATATATCAAAACCAGTGCCCCCAAATCATAGGAACATATATTGTCCTGTAAATGTCAAGCAGACTACAAACTACCTAGGGACTGAATTAATAAGAGCTGGCAGTCATTCTCTGAGAGAGCATGTTTGTGGAGGAGAGAGCTTGTGAGTCTAGCATGGTACATGATGTCCTGGCTCCCTGGTCATAAAGGAGATCAACTCCATCCCTCATAAATCAGTAATTCCTCCTGCAGCCTAACATGTCTCAGTTTTTTTTCTTTTTAATAATTTACAACTGGTGGAATCCTGACTAAAGGCAAGAGACCTCAACTGGAACTTAGAGTTATTTATTCAGTTACAGAGCTACTTCTCAGGTATATCTACTTGTCTTGGGCACACTGTTGGAGCTTCAGGGCTCAATTTCTGATATGATCATAGGAGAACACATATCTGCAGATGCAATAATAAAATAGCCTCCAAAAACTTGAACTGAGTGCTTTCCTTTGGGACTCAAGATATAAATTCAAGGCATAATAAGTTAGCATAGTAAAGGGATTGTACTTGAGGTTATCTTGAATATTGAATTGAAGTTAATCTCTCTGAAATGACAAAAAGCCAATGAGGGAGATGGATAGAGAGGTAGAGATGGAGGGCAGGGCTAGAGAAGTAATTCCTAAATATTAATGTGAGCTTGAAGCTATAGTAATCTTATTAAATGCAGTTGGGTTCAGTAGGTGTGGGGTAGAGCCCAGGATTCTCCATTGCCAACAGAACCCACTGACATGTAGGAATGATTGTGCTTTAAGGAATGGAAAGTCTTAGTTAGACTAGCAATAATATTACTGTAATAATAATGCTAATGAGTGGTGTTACCTCTAAACAAAGAATGCAGACTTTAGCAGGCAAGGAAGGAATAGAAAGAAAGAAATACAGACAAAAGAATCAGCAAAGAAAGAAAAGTTCACTAAAACAGGGTCCACAAAGCATGTCTTCCTGGCAAGAAATCTTTACTGTAGTTATTCTCTACTGTGATACGTCATTCTCTCACTTTCCAAAGAAATTAAACTTTTGTTATTCATATTAACTTCCATACTCATGAAGCAACCTTGTGAATTTTATTAGTTTCTTTGTGTGGCCTTTCAATAGGAAGAAAATGGCTCTCTATGGGAAGAAGAATGATCTGCCTCTTGTGAGTGAGAGTGATGTTATTCACCGTAAACTATTAAACTGTCATTGTGGTTTACACATCACAGCCTCCTGTGAGCTTAGTGGTGTGACTAGGAATCTGTAAATCCAGTCAAATCTGAAGCAGGGATGAGTTGAGTTTCTGAGCCTAAAAAACAGAGGTTTTAAAATGCTATTGCAGTCAGCTCCAAGTTTCTGTCCGAAAACACCTGACCAAGAGCAGATAATGGGAAGAAAGGGTTTATTTTGGCTTACAGACTCAAGTGGAAGCTCCATGATGATAGGGGAAAAAGAGCAGAGGGCGGACATCATCTCCTGGCCAACATCAAGTGGACAACAGCAACAGGAGAGAGCATGTCACACTCTGGAAAGGGGATTCTGGCTATAACACCCATAAGCCCACCCCCAACAAGACACCACCTCCAAGAGGATCCAATTCCCAAATTGCCACCAGCTGGGAACCTAGCATTCAGAACATATAAGTGTATGGGGGACATCTAAATCAAAATACCACATTCAACCAAAGTGTAATGCATTCAGCCCAACTTTAAAAGTTCCCATAATTTTTTTTTATCAGTCTCAATGCTGTCCAAATATCCCCACAGTCCAAGGTTTTTTAACTGAGCCATGATACAAAAAAAAAATACCCATAATAGCACAGAAAAACATTCACACTGCAAAACATGGTGTGGTGGTTTGATTCAGGTGTCCCCCATAAACTTAGGTGTTCGGAATGGTAGGTTCCCAGCTCATGGAGATTTGGGAATTAATGCTTCCCAGAGGCAGTGTGTTGCTGGGGGCAGGCTTATGGGTATTATAGCAAACTTCCCCTTGCCAGTGTTTGGCACACTCTTCTGTTGCTGTTGTCTACCTGATGTAGGCCAGGACATGATGTCCACCCTCTGCTCATGCTGTTGTTTTTCCCCTACCATCATAGAGATTCCCTCAAGTCTGTAAGCCAATATAAACACTTTTCCCCCTACAAGCTGCTCTTAGTCAGGTGTTTTCTGACAGCAATGTGAACCTGACTGCAACAGATGGCATTGGGCATAGCAAAGAAATATAACATTTAAAACAAATAGGACAAACATCAAACTCTGAGGATCTAAGTCTGACAACTCTAACCAGTGACAAATCTTCCAGTCTGATAAATCTAACCAGTGATGAATCTCTGGAGTTCCAATCCCCCCTCCCCAAAGCCAAGCTACTTACAATCCCAGAAAAATTCATCTAGTGCCATCAGCTCCCCTTGGCATCTTCACTGGGTCTCTGCTACAACCCACAGTTCATCTTCTTGGCTCCATTAGGCTTCCACACAGGTAATTCAACAAGCTGATTCACACTATCGATGACCATTTCCAAAACACAATACTGTGTTGCAAATTCAATAACCCTCTCTTTCCTGCATTTGTTATGTAGTACCAAGTGGCTACCAACTTGTTAATTCAGGGGAGAATAAAACAACTTTGAAGAACAGTACAGTTCTTTAGCATTCAGGCCTCTTCAAAAGAGTCTACATCCTTACTTTTGTCCCAATGCAGACCAACTGGTCCATTCTCAATCTTATAATCTCTCAAACAATTGCAGTTGAATGGACAGCAGTCTCAGCCCAAAGATTTCATTTCTTTGTTTGCCGTATTCCTCTGCTCACACAAGTCCACTTCTATGCAATACAACCCTCCACAAGTTCTCAGGACACAGGTTTAACAGCAAGCCTCTCTCAAACTGCTTCTAGCCTAGTCCTGACAAACCTTTCTTCCCCTTATAAGCCAAACGTCATAGTCCTCGTTCTTGCTGCATTTAGGTCATTCAACTCTGTTCGTAATGGTCTATCAAGCTGTACTTACAGCATTTTGAGGCATCTCTGAGGCCAAGATTTCAAATCCTTACACATTCCTCTCAAAAATCAGCTGCAAATGACCAAAAGCCACACAGCCAGGTATCCAGCAGCAGCAGCACTTCTCGGTACCAATTCTTACCAATTCTTCTGTTGCAGTCAGCTTCGAGATGCTGTCAGATAGCACCTGACCAAGAGCAGATTGTGGGAAGAAAGGGTTTCTTTTGGCTTACAGACTCAAGGGAAATTTCCATGATGGCAGGGGGAAATGATGGCCTGAGTAGAGGGTAGACATCACCTCCTGCCAACATGAGATGGCCAATAGGAACAGGAGAGTGTGCATGCTACTGGCAAGGGGAAACTGTCTATAAGACCCATAAGCCCACCCCCAACAATACACCACCTCTAGCAGGATCCAATTCCCAAACTGCCACCAGCTGGTAACAGTATTCAGAACATATAAATTTATGGGGGATACTTGAATCAAACTACTACAAATGCCCAGTTTAAATACTGCCACTTTAAGTCTACTGACAACAACTGAACACCTACCTGCCCAGTGTAACCTAAAAGGAGACACAACTGGGTGCTTTCTTTGAGATGTGATGCATTTCCTAAGACAGCTGGGAAGGCAGTGCTATGTAACTAGTTAATTGGTGTCATTTCATAGTTTTCTTTTTTTTCTCGTTAAGTAGATCTTTATAATAAAATATAATTTTGCCCTAATTTTCTGCATCATAGTTTGATAGAATTAGGAAGGTGAAGCTACTTCCTCATTCATCATTTGCTTTTCCTCACAGCTTTATCAGGTTTTATCATTTTTTTGTTCCAGTATGCTATATCCTCCAGTTATTCTCTTTATTTCTTCTTTCTCTTGACAGAAGCAAGAGAGCTGCTCAAATGCCTTTCTAGATTACAGGTTATGGATATGGGCTTAGAAGACAGACAGTAAGATTCACCTTTGCCTCTTATAAACTTATACCAGCATGTCACACTAATTAGAAATGATTAGACACAGATAAATTCATTCTCTGAAATGCTGTCACAGTTTGGCTAATAGATTCCACTAAGCTTCTTGCTTTTGTGTCCACACAAATGCTATTCAGTGGTATCTTGTCAAATAATCATCCAAAAATACAAGGGGCAGGGGGCTTTTCATGCACTCTTGTTTATTTGATAATTTAATATGTACTGTTTCAATCACAAGACTAAATTAGTTTTGATGCCAATATTTTCCTCCATTAATTAATGAAAATAGGAAGAATAGAAATTGGGGAGATGGGTGGAAGAAAGTATAATAGTTCATTATTGAACCTCCCAGGAGAAAATAAGCAAGGAGCAACAATTATCTTTTGCCCTGGTGAATGGGAGAGTGGCGGCAACTTTCAGTTGTGAAGCTCGCCCTGTAAAAGAGGAAACCCTCTGCTCATCGCATCAGACAGAAAAGCACCTGGCAGGCCACTTTGCTCTTCCCAAACAATGGAAACACAAAAGACACGTTCTCATTTTAAGTTTTCTGTGTCCTTATAAATCAAACAGATTTGTATTAAAACTTTAAATATCTGACTCTTTATCGCTGAACCAAACTCTGGAGCTGCATATTAAACATGGCTTCTCCCCTATTGCATATCTACTTCTCATTTCCTTTTTGCTATCTGCATGCATAGTCTTTTAGATAGTGCTTACATTTTGGTTTGTGGCAGTCTTAATTTCACATTATATTAATGGTTAGACCTATCTACTAGCTTTATCTTTTCAAAGGACATAGGTGAATTTTTTTATTATTAAGTAGCTAAATATGTTTCCCATGCCTGTGAGACCTACTTCTGCTACTGAATTCTCATCACAACGCACACACCACATGTGCTAAGACCTTCTGAAGTCCCTGCTCCTACTCCTCAGACATGGCAAAGTTCACAGAGAAAGATGTCCGCCCACTGCGCATGGAGTTTCTTCCTACAGACTTCCAGAGTGATCTTTTTACAATAACAGGAAGTGAACCTGACTCTCATTTCACAAACATTAACATGTGAGGAGAACACCAACAATAGAAAAAGCATAAATATATGACCATAAGTATTTTTACTTATTCATTTTTAATGTGTATATGTGTGTATGCATTCTACTTTGTGTGGGTACATGTGTGTGTGCATGTGGGTGCACATGCAGGTGTGTGCATGTGAGTATGCATGTGGAGGCTAGAAGACAATTTCAAGTGTTGTTCCTTGGGAACAGGGCCAACCTTATCTTTCATTGTGTTTGAGATAGGATCTCTCTCTGGCCTGGAGATACCTGACTAGGCTAGACGAGGTAGCCAGTGAGTCCTAGGGATTCACCTGTCTCTGCCTTCCCAGTACTGGGATTACACAATCTCACCCCCACACCTGGAATTTTTATGTGGTTCTGGGAATTAAACTCAGATTCTCATATTTACAAGCCAAGCACTTTACTGACTGAGCTCCCACTCTACATTTAAATACTTTAAAATGGAAAATTGGAGAACTACACAGAACACTTTCCAGTGAGCACAAAGGGCAGAAGATTCAGGAGGTGTAGGAGGAATTGTGTGATCTTATAGACATCCCACCATACATATAACGATAGGTGGCTGCATGGTTATCATTCACCTGGACTTGCTGAAAAGCAACTCTGCTGTCAGGAGGCCAGATTCAGAGAGATCTCTTTCAGATGTACTGAAGAATAGTCTCCACTCAGTTAAGAATGGCTTCTTTTTCTTTTTTAAAATTTTATTTATTTAACAGAGACATAAAGAGAGAGAGAGAGAGAGTAGAATGGGCATGCCAGGGATTCAGCCACTGCAAACTAATTCCAGACTCATGCACCACCTTGTGCATCTGGCTTACATGGGTCCTGAGGAATCAAACCTGGTTCTTTTGGCTTTGCAGGCAAGTGCCTTAACTGCTAAGCCATCTCTCCATCTCTTTTGTTTTTCTTATCCCTTAAAGACAGAGATTATACTCCAAGATGGGAGATTTTTTTTTCATAAACACTAGCTAGTAGCACACATTTTTTAACAACAGGATAACAGCAAACTTTTAAAAGATGTTCATTTCCTCCAAGATGGTGGCTAAATGTATCATAATATTTCCAATTAAGACACAATCAACACTGTAGTGATTGAAAATTGCCTCTTTGGATACATTCTGAACATCTTTAATAATGAGAAGTCTCATATTTAGCTGTTGGATAAAGAAATCACATTTTCCATGTGGTCATATGACTTATTTCAGCCAATGATACAGAAGCCTAAGTAATATATAGAAATACTGCAGGTTTGCTCTGGTGGTACCTCCAACCACTCTCATTCTCACCCTCTTTCTTTCCATCCTGTGAAATGGAATTTTAAATATTTATTTATTTATTTATTTAACAGAGAAAAAGAGAAAGAGAGAGAGAGACAATGGGCTTGCCAGGGCTTCCAGCCACTGCAAATGTACTCCAGATGTGTGTGCCTCCTTGTGTATCTGGTTAACGTGGGTCCTGGGAAATCAAACCTGGGTCCTTTAGATTTGCAGGCAAATGCCTCAACTGCTAACCACCCCTCCAGGCCCTGTGAAAGGGAGTTTTATTAGACAATTCAATGGGATTCTTTCCCTTCAACTTCCACTTCAGCTTGACCAAGAAGGTGCCAGGAGAAGAGCACTGGAATGGGAGGGTAGTATAGGAGAGCAGTGGAGTGGGAGGTTAGTATAGGAGAGCAGTGGAGTGGGAGGGAAGTATAGGAGAGCAGTGGAGTGGGGAGGGGTTAGTATAGAGAGCAGTGGAGAGGGGGGAGGATAGTAAGTAAGGAGAGCAGTGGAGGGAGGGGAAGTATAGGAGAGCAGTGGGAGTGGCAGGGTAGTTAATAGGAGAGCAGTTGTGAGTGGGAGGGTAGTATAGGAGAGTAGTGGAGGGGGAGGGAGTATTAGTAGACTAGTGGAGGGGAGGATGGGGGAAGTATAGGAGAGCAGTGGAGTGGGAGGGAAGTATAGGAGAGCAGTGGAGGGGAGGGTAGTATAGGAGAGCAGAGGGTGAGGGTAGTATAGGGATGAGAGTGGAGGCTGGAGGGAAGTATAGGAGAGCAGTGGAGTGGAGGGTAGTATAGGAGAGCAGTGGAGTGGGAGGGTAGTATAGGAGAGCAGAGTAGTGAGGGAGTTATAGAGACAGGAGTGGGAGGTAGTATAGAAGCGATGGAGTGGCTGAGGAGAGTATAGAGAGCAGGGAGAGATGAAGTGATGGGATATGAACATGGGTATAAGGAGCTGGATGGGGGAGTATGAGAGCAGTGAGATGGAGGGAGTATAGAGAGCAGTGAGGGGAGGGATATAAGAAGCAGGAGTGAGGAGTATAGGAAGCAGTGATGGGAGGAAGTATGAGAGCGGGTATGAGGAAGATAGGAGAGCATGGAGGAGAGTATAGGAGAGCAGGGAGGAGGGAGTATAGGAGAGCGTGGAGGGGGGAGTATAGGAGAGAGTGGAGGAGAGGGAGAGAGGAGAGTAGAAGCAGGGAGGGGAGGGTAGAGGAGGAGTGAGGGAGGGTAGTATAGGAGGCATGGAGGGAGGGATATGGAGAGCAGTGGAGTGGAGGAATATAGGAGAGCAGTGGAGGAGGAGTATAGGAGAGAGTGAGGAGTATAGAGCGGGAGGGAAGATGGAGCATGAGGAGATATAGAAGCAGGGATGGAGGGATAAGAGAGCAGGAGGGGAGGGAGTATAGGAGAGCAGTGAGGGGGGGAGATAGGAAGCAGTGAGGGAGGAGTATAGAGAGATGGGGAGGGAGTAGGAAGCAAGGAGAGGAGAAGGAAGCATGGGGGAGGATATAGAGCAGGGAGGGATAGAGAGCATGGAGGAGGAGTAAGGAAGCAGTGGGGAGGGATAGGACATGGAGGAGGAGTATAGACAGTGAGGGAGAGTAGAAGCAGGATGGATGGAGCATGGGGAGATGAGCATGGAGGAGGTAAGAGAGTGGAGGAGTATAGGAAGCAGGATGAGAGTAGAGAGCAGTGGGGAGTGTATAGAGAGAGGTGGGTATAGGAGACGGGGGAGTTGGAGCAGGGGGGAGTAAGAGCATGAGGGGAATAGGAAGCATGGGAGGGAGTTAGGAGCATGGGGGGAGTAGAAATGAGGGAGTATAAGAGCAGTGGAGTTTAGGAGAGCAGGAGGGATAGGAAGCAGTGGGAGGTATAGAAGCAGAGGAGTATAAGCAGGGAGGGAGTAAGGAGCATGGGGAGGATGAGAGCAGGGGGATAGAGAGCAGGGGAGGTAGAGAGCATGGGGATAAGGAGCAGGGAGGTGTGAGACATGGGGGTAGTATAGGAGAGGAGTGGAGGGAGGGAGTATGGAGGTGGGAGGGGTAGAGGAGAAGGGAGGAGTAGGGGGAGGTAGTATAGGAGAGCTGAGGGAGGTAGTATAGGAAGGTGGAGGGGAGGGAGTAAGGGAGAGGAGTGGGAGGGTGTATGGAGGAAGATAGGGAGGAGTGAGGGAGTAGGGGCAGGGAGTGGAGGGAGTATAGGAGAGCATGGACGGGAGGGAAGTATAGGAGAGCAGTGGAGGGGGAGGGTATAAGGAGCAGTGAGTGGGAGGGTAGTATAGGGAGCAGGGAGGGGAGGGTAGTATAAGGAGATGATGGGGGGGAGTAGTATAGGAGAGCAGTGGAGGGGGAGGTATAGGAGAGCAGTGGAGGGTAGTAGGTAGGATGGAGGCGAGGTGGGAGGAGTAAGGAGGAGCGTGGAGGGGAGTAGTATAGGAGAGCAGTGGAGTGGGAGGGTAGTATAGGAGAGCAGTGGATGGGAGGTAGTATAGGAGAGCAGTGGAGGGGAGGGAGTATAGAAAAAAAAAAGGGGGGGGGGGGGGGGGGAGTATAGAGAGCAGTGGAGTGGGAGGGTAGTATAGGAGAGCAGGAGTGGGGAGAAGGGCAGGAGGGGGTAGTATAGGAGAGCAGTGGAGGGAGTATAGGAGAGCAGTGGAGTGGGAGGGTAGTATAGGGGAGCAGTTGAGTGGGAGGGTAGTATAGGAGAGCAGTGGAGTGGGAGGGTAGTATAGGAGAGCAGTGGAGGGGGAGGGTAGTATAGGAGAGCAGTGGAGGGGGAGGGTAGTATAGGAGAGCAGTGGAGTGGGAGGGTAGTATAGGACAGCAGAGGAGTGGGAGGGAAGTATAGGAGAGCAGTGGAGGGGGACGGTAGTATAGGAGAGCAGAGGAGTGGGAGGGTAGTATAGGAGAGCAGTGGAGGGGGAGGGCAGTATAGGAGAGCAGTGGAGGGGGAGGGTAGTACAGGAGAGCTGTGGAGGGGGAGGGTAGTATAGGAGAGCACTGGAGTGGGAGGGCAGTATAGGAGAGCAGTGGAGTGGGAAGGAAGTATAGGAGAGCACTGGTGTGGGAGGGAAGTATAGGGGAGCAGTGGAGTGGGAGGGTAGTATAGGAGAGCAGTGGAGTGGGAGGGTAGTATAGGAGAGCAGTGGAGTGGGAGGGTAGTATAGGAGAGCAGTGGAGGGGGAGGGTAGTATAGGAGAGCAGTGGAGGGGGAGGTTAGTATTGGAGAGCAGTGGAGTGGGAGGGAAGTATAGGAGAGCAGTGGAGGGGGAGGGTAGTATAGGAGAGCAGTGGAGGGGGAGGGTAGTATAGGAGAGCAGTGGAGGGGGAGGGTAGTATAGGAGAGCAGTGGAGTGGGAGGGTAGTATAGGAGAGCAGTGGAGGGGGAGGGTAGTATAGGAGAGCAGTGGAGTGGGAGGGTAGTATAGGAGAGCAGTGGAGTGGGAGGGTAGTATAGGAGAGCAGTGGAGGGGAGGGTAGTATAGGAGAGCAGTGGAGTGGGAGGGTAGTATAGGAGAGCAGTGGAGTGGAGGGTAGTATAGGAGAGCAGTGGAGTGGAGGGTAGTATAGGAGAGCAGTGGAGTGGGAGGGTAGTATAGGAGAGCAGTGGAGTGGGAGGGTAGTATAGGAGAGCAGTGGAGGGGAGGGTAGTATAGGAGAGCAGTGGAGGGGGAGGGTAGTATAGGAGAGCAGTGGAGTGGGAGGGTAGTATAGGAGAGCAGTGGAGTGGGAGGGTAGTATAGGAGAGCAGTGGAGGGGGAGGGTAGTATAGCGAGCAGGGAGTGGGAGGTAGTATAGGAGAGCAGTGGAGTGGGAGGGTAGTATAGGAGAGCAGTGGAGTGGGAGGGTAGTATAGGAGAGCAGTGGAGTGGGAGGGAAGTATAGGAGAGCAGTGGAGTGGGAGGGTAGTATAGGAGAGCAGTGGAGTGGGAGGGAAGTATAGGAGAGCAGTGGAGTGGGAGGGTAGTATAGGAGAGCAGTGGAGTGGGAGGGTAGTATAGGAGAGCAGTGGAGTGGGAGGGTAGTATAGGAGAGCAGTGGAGTGGGAGGGTAGTATAGGAGAGCAGTGGAGTGGGAGGGTAGTATAGGAGAGCAGTGGAGTGGGAGGGTAGTATAGGAGAGCAGTGGAGTGGGAGGGAAGTATAGGAGAGCAGTGGAGGGGAGGGTAGTATAGGAGAGCAGTGGAGGGGGAGGGTAGTATAGGAGAGCAGTGGAGTGGGAGGGTAGTATAGGAGAGCAGTGGAGGGGAGGGAGTATAGGAGAGCAGTGGAGTGGGAGGGTAGTATAGGAGAGCAGTGGAGGGGGAGGGTAGTATAGGAGAGCAGTGGAGGGGAGGTAGTATAGGAGAGCAGTGGAGGGAGGGTAGTATAGGAGAGCAGTGGAGTGGGGGGTAGTATATAGGAGAGCAGTGGAGGGGAGGTAGTATAGGAGAGCAGTGGAGGGGGAGGGTAGTATAGGAGAGCAGGAGGGAGGGAAGTATAGGAGAGCAGTGGAGGGGAGGTAGTATAGGAGAGCAGTGGAGGGGAGGGTAGTATAGAGAGCATGGAGGGGAGGTAGTATAGGAGAGCAGTGGAGGGGAGGGTAGTATAGAGAGGCAGTGAGAGTGGAGGGTAGTATAGGAGAGCAGTGGAGTGGGAGGGTAGTATAGGAGAGCAGTGGAGGGGGAGGGTAGTATAGGAGAGCAGTGGAGGGGGACGGTAGTATAGGAGAGCAGTGGAGGGGGTGGGTAGTATAGGAGAGCAGTGGAGTGGGAGGGTAGTATAGGAGAGCAGTGGATGGGGATGGTAGTATAGGAGAACAGTGGAGTGGGAGGGTAGTATAGGAGAGCAGAGGATTGGGAGGGTAGTATAGGAGAGCAGTGGAGTGGGAGGGTAGTATAGGAGAGCAGTGGAGTGGGAGGGTAATGTAGGAGAGCAGTGGAGTGGGAGGGTAGTATTTGAGGGTGTCCACTTGCTGCATGATTACTCAGTTCATGCATGATTTACTCTCACTTCCTTAAATCACCAGGATGCTTCTAACTAGGGACTTATACTTTTAGTCTAAAGCCACTTGCAAAAACAAATTTCTGTGCTCAAACGTGTAAGATGGCATGGTACATTTGTTCCTCTTCTCTGATGACCCTCTCCTATATTTACGGCCCTCTCTAAATCAAAGAGCCACTGGGTCTGGAGATATGGCTTAGTGGTTAAGTGATTGCCTGTGAAGCCTAAGAACCCCTAGTTCTAAGCTTGATTCTCCAGGACTGACTTAAGCCAGATGCCAAAAGGGGCTCATGCTTCTAGAGTTTTTTTTTGCAGTGGCTGGAGGCCCAGCAGGCCCATTCTCTCTCTCTCTCCATCTTTATCTCTTTGTTTGTCACTTTCAAATAAATAAATAAAAATAAACACAAATTATTTAAAAAGTCAAAGAGCCACTTGTTCCTTCTCCTTATCCCTTCAGGCCCAGGGTAGCAATGACTCTCTCAGTTGATAGTTTTCAAGGCTCTGAACTATTCTCAACAGTCCTTTTATTAAAATCTGCTTCCTTACTTCATTTCAGTGTGCCATTTATTACCTATTTCCTAAAGAAGGGGTGGGTGCATTCTTTCCCTCCACATTCTTCCTCCTACTGGTTGGAATGCAGTGGGAATGAGTGAAGCAGAAGCAGCCATCTTAGATCATGGAAGAATATAATAGATGAGGAAATAGTAGGAGGGAAAAGACTCTTAGTCTGGGACTCATGGACTGAGGTATCAGCTCAGAGATACTGATTTCCAATTGACTTTTACTTCTAGTTCCAACCCTAGGGAGTTCCCTCAATGTGCACTGCTCCTGTATCCAGGTTGGATTTCTCCATGTCAGACATCCTCACTTGCTCACTGGATCATCTTCAGCTTTAGTCCCTTGAGGTAAGGCCTGGACTCCTATTTGGCCCCACATCAAATATTGGTAGCAAAGAGGCATTGTGATCTCCCCTGCATCTCCAGTTGTTGAAACTCAATGGAGCAGACTTGCAATGTCTCTTTTGCTTATACTGTGCCTGCAGTTTTTCCCACATCAGGGTTTCTAATGGAGTTCTGAGATTAAGCCCATCAGGTCCCATGTGCTATTGAGACATAAAGCAGTGTAGAAATTCCAGTTGATCATTTTGTCTTAGACTTAGAACATAATTTCATTGTCCTGAACAATTAACACCCAGTATCGTAGTTGGTGTGGAGATCCTAACAAAATAGAACTTTGGCAGGAAAATATATTTGGAAATATTTTTTAAATCCAATTTTATTAATTTACTTGGAGATAGCAATAAGAAGAGTCTTGATGGGTAATTGTTAACTGGCGTTATGACAACCAACATGGCACTGGTATGACCCTGGGGTAGAACTGGAATTCAGTGTTTCTTCCTTAGCAGCAGAAGCCCTACTTGGGAAAAGAACAGTAAGTGACAAGTGATATAAACAGTGGGTGTTTGGGAAGAATTTGTCCCCAAATGCCAAATCAATGTTCTTTTGAACATTTGGGGATTTGTTAAACTGTAGAATCTGGCTGAGTTGACGTGGCATGCAGTCAGTAGTTTAGACTCCTTAGGCTCCTGTGTGGCACCTGAAGATCATGGCTCAGTGTGCGTAGTGCAGTCAGAAAGGACCGGAGATAAAAGGACTTCACAAAGAAAGACAGGATTGATCTGAACACTCAGGATAAGAGGGGTAAAAATCTGGCATAGTTCATGCCTGTTATTCCAGCATTTAGGAGGTGGAAACAGGCATTCAGGGATAGTCTTTGCTACATAGCAAGTTGAGGCCAACTTGAACTACATGAGCTCCTGTCTCAAACAAAACAAGAACAACAGAAAGAAAGAATAGAATATAGAGAAGCTGAAAACAGACAGACAGATAGACACACACACACACACACACACACACACAAATGTACATACATGAGAAGGGCATGCAAGAGGGTGTGAGCAAGTGTTTGCAGGTAGGAATGAGAATTTGTGAGCAGATGAATGGAGAAGATTGGTAATGGGACTGTGAAGAAAGGTGGAACAAAATGTGGGCAGTGACTTCTGAACAATGCATAATTGAGTAAATATCATAAGTTGTCTCTGCCGGCAATGCCATCAGGTCAGGGCTATCTATGGGTTTGATGCCTTTGCAGCAACTGGACATAGGATGACTTGACCATAGGCCATAATTCCAGAACCATAGTGTTGTAGTTACTTTTGCATTGCTGGGACAAAGCACCTGACCAAAAGCAGCTGATAGGAGGAAAGTTTTTTTTTTTTTTCTTTGACTTGCAGTCTTGAGGAGTAGCTTTATGATGGCAGGGAGAGCATTGCGTGAGCAGAGGCTGGACATCACTTCTGCAATAGCAGGTATAAAATGGCATCAGGAGAGTGAGCCAATTTCTGGCAAGCAGGAGCTGCTATAACACCCAAAGCCTGCCTACAACAAAGCTCCACCTCCCAAATTGCCACCAGCTGGGGACCAAGCATTCAGAACACGTGAGTTTATGGGGGACATGTGGTTCAAACTACCACACATATTCTCTGACACTATATTCCCAAGTGTTGAAATCCCTAGTGTCTAGGAGCTGTGAGCATAGCTTAGTGGTATATGAAACAGTACATGTTAGGGTCTGGGTTTGAATCCCAACACCAATTCTATTTTTATTTATTTGTTTGAGAGAAAGACAGGCATATATATATGCACACCAGGGCCCCCATTCACTGCAAATGAACTCCAGATGCATGTGTTACCTTGTGTACCTGGCTTATTTGGATCCTAGGGAATGAAACCTAGATCCTTGGGCTTTGTAGGCAAGTGTCTTGACAACTACGCCATCTCTTCAGCCCCCAACACCAATTTTAAGTAACAACCACAGTCCCTAAAATCTAAAGTCCTAGATGCCAAAAATTTTAAATATTAAATTCTGTAAAATAATTAATTTTTTTTTAGTTTTCTATTTTTATTTTTTCTATTTACAACTTTCATAATTGTAAACAATATCTCATGGTAATTCCCTCCCTCCCCCCACTTTCCCCTTTGAAACTCCACTCTCTATCATATCCCCTCCTCTCTTAAATCTTTTAAAGGAATTTATTTACACAGTATAAAAAAGAGGATTTATTAAAATTTGACAGAATGCATCATAGACTATATACAGCAGGCTGTTCTAAGATGCATATATTTTAGCATAAATTCCCAGGAATACTAACAAGAGTGTTACTCGCATAACAACTATGAGATGAACTTTTCTCATAAAATTAGAAAGAAAAGTGAAATTAATAAATTTATAACATTTTAGGGAGGACCTTTGTGCACCCAGATTTTATAACTATAATCACCTAGAATACCATGGTAGACCAGGTTAGTATTTTTTGGTAGGGCAAGATGTATATGTGTGGCATGTATGGGTGTGCGTGTCGTGTCTCTGTATAGAGTGCGCGCAGTTTTGCCAGGTCTACGTGCATGCGGGTGGAGGTCAAATGAGATTGCTAGGTGTCCTATTGCATTGCTCATTTATATTTTCCCTTGAGATGTAGTCTTTCACTAGACCCAGAGCTGCTATTTTTGCTGAGATTGGCTGACCAGCAAGTCACAGAAATCCTCCTGTTTATACTTTCCACGGATGTTTATAGGGAATCAAACTCAGGGCAAATCAGGCCCTCAAAGCTCTCATGCTTGCATTGCAAGTGCTGTTACCATGGGGCCTTGCACCAGATTGCCCATGAATCCTGCTGGGTCCTTGTGTACATGTAGTCACTCTAAGGGCACAGTCTCTAGGAACTTTGTTATTCATGAATTCAGAAGTATGAAAGGGACATCTCTTCATTATCAGAGAAGTTTCAAGTGTTTAGATTCATGCATAATGTTCACATACAAAGTCACCATTGTGGGCTGGAGAGATGGCTTAGCGGTTAAGCCCTTGCCTGTGAAGCCTAAGGATCCCGGCTCGAGGCTCAACTCCCCAGGACCCACGTTAACCAGATGCACAAGGGGGCGCACGCGTCTGGAGTTCGTTTGTAGTGGCTGGAGGCCCTGGCGCGCCCATTCTCTCTGTGTCTCTCTCTCTGTCTCTTTCTTGCTCTGTCTGTCGCTCTCAAATAAATAAATAAATAAAATAAACAAAAAAGAAAACAAAAAAAAAAAAAACAAAGTCAACATTGTGATACTGTAGTTTCAAAGATTCAAACTTGCAAAGATGAATAAAGCACATTAGGATTCTCTAAAAGTTTTTTTTTGTTGTTGTTGTTTGTTTGTTTTCAAGGTAGGGTCTCACTGTAGCCCAGGCAGACCTAGAATTCAATATGTAGTCTCAGGGTGGCTTCAAACTCATGGTGATCCTCCTACCTCTGCCTCCCAAGTGCTGGGATTAAAGACATGCACCACCACCAGCTCTCTCAAAGTTTTTATGTAATTTATACCTCCATAGGAAATGAAATACAAAGTAAAGACACTTAAAAATGATGTTAATAATTTTAAATCAAAATAAACATCCTAAAAAGGCAAATAAAGCTAAAAAGGAAACTAGAGATATGAGGAAAGTGTATTACAGGGACAGATTCTGGGCAATTGCATGGAAGAAGTCCCAAAATTTGGCTAACTTTTGTCATTAGCTATGTCCTGAAAGTGTGTGTCATGATGAATAACTGCTGTTTCTCTTTCAGGGCACTACTCACTGGAAAACACATTGACATTCATTTCTACACGGCAGTGCTCTGTTTGAGATTCATCTATGATGCAGTACCCAGCAAGATGAGCAGTACCTGTCAGATGTTCCCATCTATGCCAGGCTTCTACACTGAGCTGGGTACTTGGGAATCCATTCTATGCACACTTATGTACAGACCAAATATTGAGTGGAAACAATACTGCAGATGGAACAGATGTAGATATGTCACCTACATACTTCCTTATCATGCAGGGCAGGTAATTATTCTAAAACCTGTCAGAACTTTCCTTCCTTCTTCACGCAAATGTGATATTAAAACTCAGCAGTAGGGTCTTACCACTAGCCTTTGGTGGGTCATCAAGTACTCTGACAGAAATCTGTCTGTCTTTTAGGAAACCTTGTAGGTCTCTCTGATCAAAAGCTCATTGTGGATGATAGCCCCATGCTGGATCTGGGAGTTACAGGTCAGTGTACACTAAAAAAAATGAGGAAAAAGATAACTAATATACAAGAGTTAGAGATAAGAGAGAGAGAGACAGGGAGAGGGGAAGTGAGGGAGGGAAGATGTAGGAGATTAAGGTTAGTCTTAATCTTACCCTCTTCAGTGTCTTGTGGTTCAGGTGTTCCCTGTAAGGGCCTGGTAAAGGATCAGCCATTTGGTCTGTCTTTTAGTAAGTAGAAGATTATGGTACCATTGCCGTTTGGGTCTAGATTTGTGTTTCCCACCCCTTTGATGCCCTCCCCTCCTTCCCCTTCCATCCTAGTGTCTAGTCTAGGAGATGCTTGCTGGGTATGTAAGGTATCTTCAGTAGATTCAGGTTAGGTGCTGTAGATGAGTGAGACTATGTGGCGATTTTTTTTCTGTGATTGGGTAAGTTCACTGAGAATGATCTGTTCCAGGTTCAACCATTTTCCCTCAAATTTCATTGTGTCACTTTTTCTTACTGCTGTGTAGAATTCCATTGTGTAGATATACCACATCTTAGTTATCCATTCTTCTAGTGATGGACATCTGGGTTGATTCCAGCTCTTTGCTATTACAAATTGAGCTGCTACAAACATGGTTGAGCAAATCTCTTTAGTCTGTGGTTTGAAGGTTTTAGGGTAGATGCCCAGTAAGGGAATAACTGGGTGTGTTGGTATCTCTATACTCAGCTTTTTCAGAAGTCTCCATATTGCTTTCCAAAGTGGTTGTAGCATCCTACATTCCCACCAACAGTGGATGAGTGTTCCTACTTCTCCACATCCTCACCAGCATTTATTTTTATTTGATTTTTTTTGATGTTTGCTATCCTTATTGGGGTAAGGTGGACTCCTAGAATTTCATTAGCTGGAAGGAAAACCAAGAATTAACACATTTTGAACTGATGTTGTCATTGCTACATCTCATGATCTATCTTTGTCTTGGAATTCTGAATTCAACCCCCCCATCTGAGATGCATTTTTTTGTTGTTGTTGTAGTGATTGTCTTATCAGGATTTGCACTTGAAACTGTAGTGTCCTATGTTTTAATCCTCTTCAATATAACTTTCAAGATTTCAGAATTCAGAGATTTTTATTTTTGAGATTTTCAGCATTTGGGATTTTGGCACTCAGAATTGTATCCTTCAGGATTCTGGTTGGCACCAATTGAGCTTCTGTGGGCAGAATCCAAACCAGAAACCCTAGGCAGTCATCCACTCCTGCTCAGTGTAGGAGACATGCCTTAACAGTCATACAGAACAAGGTTTCTTAAATGTTTTATACTTGCAATTCCAGGTATATAAGTCTATGAGATTCAAACATTTACTGATGATGAAAGAAATCATTTTTGAAAGGATTCTTTAAAAGATGATGGATGACACACATGGTCTGCTAGAATCTCCAGGGAGTAAACTGGGGAAAGTTGGATAACAGCTATCTGAAGATGGGGGAGGCGATGTCTTAATATCTCTGGCTTTAAACAAAGTGAAATAAGGACCTTCACAAGGTAGGGATGCCCAGAGTCTGCCCTGGAGGGACTGGGCCATTTCATTGACCTCCAAGCTGGAGCACCACAGTGAGCCACAGCTTACAACAGAGGCTGAGAAAATTGGCATTGTACTGTACATTCAGTAATGGACATCTTACTAAAGGGCTGAATAAGAGGGAAGATCCAGACTAGGAGTGTGCAGTGGGTCTAGCAGAGGGACGAGAGACATCGAGAAAGCCTTCTCTTCTTGACACATGGAATTTGACTTGGGGCAGTGGCAGCCAGAGGACACTATTTTGAAAAGGATCCCTACTGCATCAGTACTGTCTGCCTGAGACCCTCTGGGAATTACACTCTTGAGAAACTCAGAGCAGGCGTCACAGGACTAGACTCTGAAGCCTGGCCAGCAGAATACTGATAAATGGCAGGGAAGAACCTGAATCAGGGCTGTGCAGATTTAGCAAGGTGGAAATTCTATCAGCAGTAGAATTTAGACCCTGGTTCCAAGCAGTGCCTTGGACATGGGGATAGATTTCATGGGACAAGGGGCAACATTTGCAACCAGATTCCCCAAGGACTGTCCTGCCTTGTGAGTAGCATCTGAGGTGACATGTGAAGGGAATGTCCACTAACCAGACCTGCATCTGTAATCTCATCTCACAAATGAAGGCCTATAAGGAGAAAATCATTCACACCATCACTTCAAAGAACCTCCTAGCAGTGTGACCAACATCTATTACCCAACATCCCACAGAAATGCCAAAGATTTTACGACAGGCTTCTAGGAGCCAAGGAAGGAATGCTGAGTTACTTGAGACCAAAACCAGCAAGCAGGTCAGATTGAATTCAGACTCCATATCTCTACCCAGCTCTTTCCACTTCACATTTACTTGACTTTGATTTGATGCCCAATGTCAATTTATCAAGCTAACTCTGTCCTGTTTGGTTCTTTTCCTTTCTCTATCTTGTATTCTTTTCTTTAGTCTTTTCCTTTATTCTTTCTTTTTCACTTTGCCCAAAGAACAGAGGAAGAAGAGAGTTATGTCATTTGTTGGAAAAATGCATCTAAGAATCTTGCAAAGACAAATATCATATATTTTCTCTCATCTGTGTTTACTAGATTTTACATGGATATAAAAAATCATGTATGTCTATGTGACATGAAAGAGGATGTGAAACTGTCTCGGGGACAAAGAGGACTAATGGGAGAGGGAAAGCATGAGAAAAAGAAGGGTAGGGGATATGGGCTCAATGTACAATATGTATATTTGTGAAAAGTAAATAAAAAAGAATTATTTGGTAGATATATAAATTTTGCATTCAGTAAAGATGAAACTTAAATTTGCATACTAAGGAGCTGGGTATGCCTGTTTATTTTTACATAGAGAATTAAATTTTGGCTGAATAGAACAACAGCACTGTTTTTTAGAGCTGATTGACATTTTGATTTTATAATTATCAGTGCTGAGGAGGTTGTTTTACATAAATTTGTATCCCAAAATGGCAGAAGAATGTTTAGGGCCATTTCAGAAATTGTTGGAAATGCAATTCTACTTCAAAGCCAAAGCCCATTTAATTTTTTTTTAATGAAACTTAAGTCAACAACTTACAGAGCATTCTTTAAAACCAAGCTTTCTAAAATAACACAACCCAAAGATACACTGATCTGATAGTCACAGGCTGAGGAATGATGATAGGAAAATATTAACAGTCTTTGTTTTCTGTACTGGAACATACTTCAATATAAAGGTACTGGCAGGAACTTTCTGAACAGGACTTTAATAGTTTGGAGGTAATCCCAAGTATAAACAAATGGGACTACATGAAATTAAAAAGTTTATGCACAACAACAGAAACTATCAGCAAAGCAGACAGATAGACCCCAGAGTAGGAGACACAAATAGCCAATAAGTTTTTTATGTTTTCTTAATTCAACATTCTTAGCCATCAGGGAAATGCAAATCAAAACTACTTTGAGACACTCTCTCTCACTACATTAAGAATAGCTATCAATCAAAGAGATAGCAAATGTTGATGAAGATTCTGGAAAAGAGGAACCCTTATTCACTGCTGGTGAGAATGTAAACTGCTGTGGTCATTATAGAAAACACTGTTTTTTTTTTTTTCAGAACAATTAAAAATAGAACTAATATATGACTCAGCTATACTGCTTCTAGGCATATACTAAAGGATTATATCCCACCACAGAGATATTTGCACATCCATGTTTATTAATAGTTGCACTATTTATAACACTGAGGGAACCAAACAAGCCTAGATATACACCAACAGATAAATTAATAATGACATAAATATGTATATATGTATATATATATACATATATGAAAATTTTATAGGAAAATGAATGACTCTGGAAAGTATTAAGTGACATGACCATGACCCAGAAAGACAAACATTGCATGTTCTCTATCATATGCAGATCCTAGCTTTATATAAATAATGTTATAATATATTTTCACCATATATATATATATATGTGTGTGTGTGTGTGTGTGTGTGTGTGTGTGTGTGTGTGTGTGTATTTGAGTGTGGGTATAATATAGGCTGCAAAAATGGAAGACTCCAAAACAGAAAAAAAGAAGTACTGAAGGGGAAGAAGATCAATAAAATACATGGGACAAAAGGCTACTGAGGGTAGAAAGGTACAAGGGGAAAAGGGGGAAGGAAAATCAACAAAACAACAAATTTTGTTTGAAAATACCACAATAAAACACAACACTTTGTGCAATAATTTGAAAGGCCTTTGTTTTCTGTAATTAAGCTGTTATGTGTCTATAAGAGCAGAAAACTTTGTACATTTGTGGAAGCCGAAAATCACTATAGTCTGAAATCTGAGCCAAGGTGGTTAAGATACTCTGCCTTGGTGTTGCATGGTATGGCATAGCCATAAATTAATCTTAAGTAATAGCATAAAATTTGACTGTCAAAACATTTTTATCCAAAAGTACAATGGTTACTGGTCTGCTGAAAAAACTAAATATTCAAGTGGGCCTTGCCTTTCATGCTTTGATTTTTGAGGCTCTTCCCAGCCAGTTTCTCTCCAGTTGTCCTCCCTACTCTCCTTTGTTATAGAGAAAGCAAAACAAAACAGTGGAAAACTTGTTATGTCAGGTGGATGAGTTTGGTTTTGAATATACAGATTTAAGTTAGGGACAGAGCCTCACCACTAGTTCTATAATTCTGAAACTGTACTGTACAGTACTTTGGGATTCACAATGCCTCGTGGTCAACACCACTCAGAAGAAGACATCCTTGGCAAGTTATTTTTCCTTCTCTTGCAAATAAGAAATGGGCAGAGGACATGTAGACTCCTCAGGCTGGTACTTACTAGTAGGAACATTGGGCAAATGCCTACCTGATGTACATGAGGATTGTCAGAGGGCCTGCTAATGTTGCCCTCCATGACCTGCTCTCTAGAGAATTGACTCACCCATTCCTGGGATATAGGATTCCTATCTGAAAAATAAAAATAACACCTTAATCATGAGTATTCCTTTCTAGGATTACTTGTGGTGATAGGTGGCATCAGAGATGAGTATGCTGAGATAATGGGACAAAAATATACTGAAGGGCTGGAGAGATAAATTAGCACTAAAGGCGTTTGCTTGCAAAGCCTAAGGGAACCAGGTTCTATTCCCCAGTACCCACATAAATCAGCTGCACATAATGGTGCATGCACCTGGAGTTGGTTTTCAGTGGCTAGAGGCCCTGGCATGCCCACTCGCTCTTTGTTTCTATTTGCTTATTTCTTTCTTTCTCAAATAAATAAAAACATTTTTAAAAAAATCTATTTGGATTTTGTTTAGTAAATAGAAATTGGACAATAAAGAAATAGCATGGGGATTGGAAGTACCTGTAGAATGGTGGAAATCCATGACCTTAGAGAAGAAATTTTTCAGAGCACAACCTACTTTCGTGAAGGGGTCATTTGACTTCTATTTCATAAATATCAAATACGTAACTGTAAGTTCCTAGTGCCCCATGAAGAGCATTCCTACTGTCACCTTCCTTAGTCTTTGAAGTTATAAGGGACAGCATTTATTTACTTTTGATCTCCTGTGTCCCTTACTTCCTGCTGCTCCTGATAGTCAGTTCTGGGTTTATCTGTCCATCCTGTTGCTAAAGCAGGAACATCAAAGCTCGAGGCATGAAGGGCGGAGTATGTGATAGATGATCAAAAGAACCTATGGACAAGGACAAGCAGATGCGAGGAGCAGAGATATCAGGAAAAAGGCCATTAAAGGTAGCATGGAAATAAACATTCCTGGAGTGATTTTGAAACATTCATACTTGTCAAATTGAGGATTCACAATCTATTTTTAGAAGTCAAAAGAGCCCGCAGAATCATTGAGGTCTTAGGATCCTTCATCCTCTCTCACCCTCTTGACAAAATCACACCATTCCACTTTGGAAACCAGAAAGGTAACCATGAGGAGAGATCTTAAAGTGGTGGTGGTGAGGGAAATAGTGGAATAACTTTGACAAGAAGTTAGAAAGATAGTCTATTTGTGGGGTGGAAGGCATACAGCCAGAGGAGGAGGGCCCTGGGGGAAAGAGGTAAATTGAAACAAAGTATATAATGACATATACATATCAAAATGCCATAACAAAGCCCATTAATTTGTATACTGATTAGCTCAATTTAATAATAAATAAAATTCCTCCTTATGTGTCCAACATAGGAAAAATATATAATGTAATGTATAGCTTTAATTTTACATTTAATATCAAACTTAAAATACCAAAAATAAGCTATTGTCCCTTGAACGATTACTTCCAGAGTGTTGCTCAAATTTTACTGTGAGGCTTCAGTGACTGTGTAGACTCACTTTATCTTACTTATGTTGATGTCCAGAATGTTACTAATGTTTCTACTCAGAAAAAATTAGATCAAAGAGGTAAAAGCAGGGAAACCCCACCTTCTCTATAGAAGCCTATCAACCTAAGATATCTGCATATTTATTTAATCCCATTCATGTGGAGAAAAGCTAAAAATCTACAAGTAACAAAAAATATCTTAATTTTCTGTTTGAATAAATTCTACTTTATATAATATTTCACAATAAATTCATACTTGATAAACATATACTTTATAGATTTTAGACAAATATGTAAAAAAGTATTAAATGCATTGTCTTATTGAAAAACTCAAAAATTATTAATAAGTAATCTCAGATTTCCCAGGTATTTGAGTATATTGCTCTTCATTTTGAATAAGTCTCCACATGCATTTTTTTTTTTAAAGCAACAGACAAAAGTTGACACAGGAACTTGTCCTGTGACTCCCACTCAATCATGAGAGAGAACAATGGTGATAAGTAGATTGCCAGGGTTGGCTCATGGGGCATCTTGGAGACCCTGTGCTACTATGCAGATCACTCTTTACAGCTCCTCCCTCCCACCTGAACTCCGAACAGAATTTCAGCTAAGGAGGCCACGTTCCGGAATCTTGTATGCACAACAGCTACCCATTGTTTTACCCACTCTTACCCACAGATCACTTTTAATAACCACTAGAAGGACAGAAGGACTGGACCAGGAGAAAGATGGGAATGCTTGTCCTCCAGAGCCTCATCCTGAGAAAGGGCTCTACTAGGAAGGCATACTCTAGAAAAGGTTTCTATGCAATTCTTCACTGAAACCTCAGAGTGTGCTTCTGTGGTTCATTTACTTAGGGTCTTTCTCAACGTGTAATAGGGTTTCCCACACTCTAGCCATAGCCTTTGTGACACCTGGATGTCACCCCTGAGACTAGGAATTCCCCTTTCTCACCAGTCTGACAGTGGTTCCAGAATTCCTTCTGGCTAAATTGTCTAAGTCATAAGGAAGGTAACACTGAGTGCAATTATCAACAACAGGAATGGAGGTTTTTGCTTTAACATCACCAAGTGCAATGGAAGGAGTGTGCAGCTCATAAGAAAGAATCATTGACTCTATAAAATTAGCATAACCATCACACACTGGACCTCCCTCATGAATATTACAGGAAGATCTCATTATGTTCCACAATGCGGTAGGCAAAATATAGTGAAGAGCTTAGCAGCCCAGAACACTACTTGGTTTGTCCATACAATGGAAATAAATTACTTCTCTCAGCAACCCCTTAGGAATGTCCCATTTCTCTTCAAATATATTCTAAGATATGTCTGGGATTGGGAGACAGGATCTGCTCCAGCTTTAACTCATTTTGGGGTGTAAGTAAACTGCATCCTCTAAGTGAACTTCTAGAGACAGTAGCCTATTTACTGTCCTATGCTTATACACAATTTGATGTAATTATGATTAAAGTCAAATGCAACATGGGAAGGGACATGCACAGTAGAAAAAGGCTCATATAACCCAAGCCTGTCAATAAAAATAGAGAACTACCCTCACTATATATATCCCTTACTAACCAACTCCTCCTCTCCCTATGTACAATCAATGGCCCTTGAGTACTCAGTCTCTCAAAGAGCCTACTGCCTCCCTTGGCAGTGTATCTGAGACATGTGCTCTTGTTTTGCTCTTGACAAAACTTCTTAACCCTTGATGTTCTGTATGAGCATCTTTCCTAAGTCTTAGAAAGATGCCAAGAACCAGGGAACACCTAGACATAGACTGCTGATAATGGTAGGGAAACTGAAGGTGGGCAGTGTTTGACATAAACAGAATACTTGGATAACCAAGATGAAATGATATCTAACCCTGATATGTCCTCCTATTCCTTCTTTTGAGGGCATTGTAAAAGCCTTACCCAGATCACGACTTGAAATATTTCTGCCATTAGTTTGGTCATAATCTTCTCATCTCTTGCTCCATCCCATTGTCTCCTTCCTCTCCTCCTCTTCTCTTCCTCTTTATTTTATTGTGGTCTCCCTCCCTCTTTCCTCCCTCCTCCCCTAACCTTTTCTGTTTCCTTCCACCTCCCTTCTTCTTTGTTTTCTTTTTCTCATTAATTCTGTTATTTTTTATTTCCGTTTCTAAAATGATCCATATCCTTTCTCTCTTTCTTAATCAGCATGAAGTGGCCCTCTTTATTTTTATTTGATTAATTTTATTTTGAAGCCCATTTTGTCTCCCTTAAACAAATATGTTGATTAAATAGGTTCCCTCCTTTTGAGAAGAGCCTATGAATTAAAGCAGCCAATACTAATACTGGTGCATGCTGGTATTTTCAATGTATTAGGAATGGAAAAAGTTTTTTTCAATCATTTGGGAAATTGTCTTTGAAGAAAAGAGACTTTAAAGAAGCTATGAAGATTTGAAAGGTAATTAAGAAGATAAATTTGAAAGAAGTAATATAAGTCTGTTTAAAATAATTTTTATGATAGCATTTTTCAAGTCTTCCTTTTTATTTTTTATTTTTTATTTATTTATTTTTTTTAGATTTTTTTTCTTTATTAGTTAGTTTTGTAGTCAGCAAATACAGTCAGTTTGGTACCATTATTAGGCTCATCCGTGACCCACCCCCTCCCCTTGGCCCCTCCTTGTTGAGGTATACAGGTCATGCATTGTGGAGTTAGCCCACACTTATGGGTACGCTAAATGTCTCTGCATATCATGACCCAACAAGTGGCTCTGACATTCTTTCCGCCCCCTCTTCCGCAAAATTTCCCTGAGCCATGTTGGGTTCATTTTTGGTCTGCTTCAGTGATGAGGTGTTGGGGGCCTCTGAGGCTCTGGCTCTCTGATTTGGTAGGAGTTGATTTTTCTCTGTGCTGATCTCCTTCCCCCTTGTGCTGGTATCCGGTTCATCAGGAAAACAGCCCCCTTGCTTGTTTCTCCAATTTTTCTTAGTTTCAGCCGGGGCCCTTTTGAGGTATGATGGGGTGGCTCTCTCCTTAGGATCTACATCTATCTGAAAAAGAGAAGCAGATTCTCCAACGGAGAGTAAGTTAGCATCAGGACAAATGAGATAACCCCCCTTTTTTTAATAGAGAATTTAATAGGTGTAGGCCCTCTTGTAGCCCACAATTGACAGTAGCTTGATATTGGAGAGTGGGCTTATGTTTGGATATGGTTCTGACTTGTTTCCCAGCTCCAGCTATGGGTACCATACCACTGAGGGGATCAGTTAGCCAAATTGAGAGCAGTTGGTTCCCCACTATGGCTGTGTGCCACCACTGCACTTGTGTGGGCATCACAACAAGTTATTTGCTGCTAAGTAGTTCGACCATGTGTTGCTTCCACTGATATTGGTCATTTTCCCCCAGTCGCCCATAAGACAGATAGATTTCTGTCAGAGTACTTGATGACCCACCAAAGGCTAGTGGTAAAATAATTTTTTAATTGTGTTTATTTTATCTGCAACCAAGAAAATGTCTACTTTAGAGAGTAAAATAATCTTATGATCACAAATGACACATTTTGGTAGAGGAGGAAAGGTCAAAGAATTGAAGTTAAGGACTTTACTTAAGGATTTTAATTTAGTGTTAGAGATTTGGAATGTCTCTAGAAAAAAGAAAACTAGCTTGAAAAAATATGTCTTATATGTGCCCAAATTTTAAGGTAACCCAGAGAAGAGTAAATTTGCTTTATTCTGAGCCAAAAATGAGGCTAGCAAGGTTGGAGATATAGCCCAATTCAGCGGTGCAGTCCTTGCCTAGCTTGTGTGAGGTGCTGAGATCCTGGGTTCAATCCTGGGTTGGGGAAATGGGTAGGAGAGGGTGTGGGAGAGAATGAGGGAGGAGAGAAAGTGAGGGGTTGAGAGGGACCAGTGACCTCAGGAAATCATTTCCAGGGATGGGAACAACTGAGCATGATTTCCAGATGCAACAAGGGATCATAGAATTAGAGCTAGAAAAAGACAAGATTAGGGCAAAATCAGAATCATTTGTCGAGGTAAGGGAGTTAATATGTTATACTCTTACTCATTCATCTGAAAAGAGCAGGAAAAGGAGACTTTATCTGCTTCAAACTGCCTCTTCAGCCTGCAAGTGGCCTTTAAGAGTTTGTCAAAATTTGAGGGGGTTATTTTAAAAGCACGATGGAGGGTGCCCTTTCCTCTCTCCGGTATTCTCTAAAGGGGAGTAGTTCAGGGTCCATTTGTACTTAGAGGCATTTATCCTTCTCTGAAATCAGTTTCCTCCTTACCTTGAAACCTCAGCTCTCTGCAGGGCTGAAGGTATGCTCTGATTTGACCTGTTCCAATCTCTAGATTAAAAGGGATGGTCTTTGCAGCACTCTGGATCCTAAGTAGATGCTGAAGTTGTTTTTGACTGTTAGAAATAAAGTAGCTCTGAACACATGTGACCAAATCTTTGTGTGGACACTTGTTTTCTTTTCTCTTGAGAGAATGAATGGAGTTGTTTGGCTGTTTGTTAAATCCATGTTTAACTTATTAAGGAACTGTAGACTCATCTTCCCAAGTGGCTATATAGTTTTACATTCTCAGCATCAACATCGTAGAATTCCTGTTACTCACATCCTTGCCTGTGCTTGCTGTTATCACTCTTTTTGATTTTACTAGTTATTTCATGGTTGGATGAGGAGCCATGTCTCACTGTGGTCTGAATTTTCATTTTCCTGTTGATTAATTATTTTGTGCATTTTCTCATATAATTATTACCCACTCCTATAATCTTCCCTTTGTTAATAGTTGGAATCTTTTGCTCATTTTTTATTCTTAATGAGTTAGAAATCTTTACATAGTACATATACAAGTCTTTGGTCAGAAACAAGTGTAAATATTTCAGGTATTTTCTACTTCTCCTCCTCCTCTACCTCTTTCTCATCTCCCTTTTAATCTTTTTTTTTTATATTTTTATGCCATCCTTGGGATCAAACCCAGAGACTGTGCATTCTAGACAAATATTCTACCACTGAACCATTTTCTTTATGGTCTTTCTAAGAGTAAAATCCCTTAACTTTTTTTAAATATATATCCTTTATTTGAGAGCGACAG
Source organism: Dipus sagitta (assembly GCA_036346955.1). Classification (NCBI taxonomy): domain Eukaryota; kingdom Metazoa; phylum Chordata; class Mammalia; order Rodentia; family Dipodidae; genus Dipus; species Dipus sagitta. The sequence continues at coordinate 65,884,241 of CM070770.1, read as the reverse complement.
ACAGACAGAGAAAGAGGCAGAGAGACAGAGAGAGAATGGGCGCGCCAGGGCTTCCAGCCACTGAAAACGAACTCCAGACGCTTGCGCCCCCTTGTGCATCTGGCTAAAGTAGGTCCTGGGGAACTGAGCCTCCAACCAGGGTCCTTAGGCTTCACAGGCAAGCGCATAACCGCTAAGCCATCTGTCCAGCCCTCCCTTAACTTTTGAGAGTCTAAATTCTCAATTTTTTTTCTTATATTTCATGCCATTGTTATTCTAAGAAATATTTGTCTACTCCAGAGTTACTAGTATTTTGTACTTCTTTCTTCTGGGAGTTTTATATCTTTAGCTCTTTGCAACTTTTGAGTATATATAATAATTATAATGAATATATTTATATAATATTATATATACTATATGTATGATATAATATATAGCGTATAATATATATAATATATAATAATTATAATGAATATCATATATAAGTCCTTCAACTTAATTATTATCTGTAGTATAAGAGTTGATGTTAATTTTTTCCACATAGTCCAGTTATTCCAAAAGCACTTGTTGAAAGTAATATCTTTTTCCCACTATATTGCCTTGATATATCAGTCAAAAATTCCTTCATGGGGCTGGAGAGATGACTTAATAGTTAAGGCACTTGTCTGTGAAGCCAAAGGACCCAGGTTTGATTCCCCAGTGCCCACATAAGCCAGATGCACAAGGGGGCATCTGCGTCTAGAGTTCGTTTGCAATGGCTAGAGGCCCTAGAATGCCCATTATCTCTCTGTTTGTCTCCTCTCTCTCTCTCTTTACAAATAAATAAATTAAATTAAAAATTATTTTAAAAAAAGAATTCATTGTATGTAGTTTTACTTTCTCAACTCTGTATTATCTTCCATTCATTTTTTAACTGAGAGCAAACTGTTTTAATTACTATTATTTTATAATAAGTCTTACAATCAACTCTTGTTAAGTTTTCCAAATTCCTTTAGTTATAAGTTTGGCTTTGGTATTTTTTATTCTTTTACATTTGCATGTACCCTTTCAAATAGCTACAGAAAGTTCATCAAGATGTGTATTATAGTTTTCCAGGGAAACATCCAATAGGATATAGGTAGATACCAAAGGATTTTTTCTATGGGGATAGTATCACATGATTACCAAGGCCTAGAGATGTCATGGTAGGCTGCCTGAAAGCTGGAGAAGCAAGAAAAACAATACTTGACTCCATCTAATGAGGAAGGCCTGAGCACTAAGGAGATGAGAGTATGAAGGTAAAGTGTTGTTATAAACCCTGACATCCAAAGGCTGGTGAATCAGGAATTCCAAAGCTCAAGGCAGGAAAAGATTAAGAATCCAGAGAAGGAATGTGCTCTTCCTCCACCTTTTTGCTCTACCTAAGTCCTCAATGGAAAAGTAAGGTGCCAGCCACATTGCTCAGGACAGAACTTGACTTTATCCCCCAATTCAAATATAATATCTTCCAGAAATATTTTTGTAATCACACCTTGAAATGATGCTGTATCAGCTATATGAGCATCTGTTAGTTAGTCAAATTGATATGTCAAATTACCATGATAACATATTGAATTTGTGGATGAATTTAGGAGACTTTGGCATTTAACAATATTTAATCTTCCTATCTATAAACATGATATATGTTTTTATTTATTTTGTCTCCATTGTGCCCAATAATACCCTACTATTTTTAGTGTAGAGGTTATACATGATGCCTTCTTAAATTTATTATGAATTATTTTATTATGAATTATATTATTATATTATGAATTATACAATATTATAAATGATTATTATTTTCAAATATAATTTTACCTTTTTTCCAACTAACATATTTACAAGATTGTATTAACCTTATAACTTAGAGTCAATAAACCTTCACAAAGTTATTAGTCTTCACTTGTAATTGTAATTGGTACAATTATAAGTGCTCTGGTAATTGTTTAATACAATTGGTATAAAATGCATACCATCACATGATATATACTAATTGATAATTGCCTCACACATTAGTGTAATAATAATTATAATTACAATAGTAATTGTTTGATAATTGATTTGGATCTTTTGAATGAACAGCCATGCCATCTATGAATAGAGATAGTCTCACTTACTTTATTGTCTTAGCTAAAAACTCTGATACAATGGTGAATAGATATGAGTACAAAAGGAATCCTTAGCTCTTTTCCTAATCTTAGGAGAGAAGAATTCATATTTTTCTAATAAATTACATGAGCTATATTATTTTGTAAATGTCCTTCATTAGATTGAGAAATTTACTCAGTATTTTAATTACTTAAGTATGTATTCTAAATAAATATTGTTTTTCAACTATTTTTGTGCCTATTAAAGTAATTGTATATTTACTCAATTTTGTTATGTTAGTAAGGTAAATTTTTTTTCACTTAAATCATCTTTGTATTCCTCAGATACTTTTTACCAAATACTGATGCATTCTTTGTGTGTTCTACAAATGGCAAGTACCAATTCTCTAACATATTGTCAAGTATTTTGTGCATATATATGTCTATAATATTTATTACCATTCATTTGATATTCATCAGATTTTTTTTCCCAAGGCAGTCTCATTCTAGCCTAGGCTGGCGTGGATCTCACTCTAGTCCCATCCTTGAACTCATTGTGATCCTCTTTGCTCAGCCTCCCAAGAGATCGGATTACACACCTGCCTTTTTTTCCCCTCCTAATTTTGACTCTCAAAATGTGCTCTGAGAGGTTTCTTATTCTTTCCTGGAAGTTTTGGTGCATGGTTGGTATTGTTTTTCCTATAATGTTTTATAATATTTTTAAGTTAATACATAGGTAACAAACCTGGTTTGGTGGCATACACCTTTAATGCCAGCACTCAGGAGGCAGAGGTAGGAGGATCACTATGAGTTCGAGGCCAGCCTGAGACTCCATAGTGAATTCCAGGTCGGCCTGGACTAGAGTGAAACCCTACCTCAAAAAACAAAATGAAACAAACAAAATAGATAGTTAAGTTAATAGATAGAAGATGTAACCAGATACTTCCTGTCTCACCTCTCTCTCTTTGTGTATAGTGTCTCATCTTTTGTTGATTTTGGCAAGCAAAATAATTTAATAAAGTTTTTCTTATTCTTTCTAAGCAGTGAAATTTGTTAGAGCAGAACTATTACTAGTTTTCATTTAAAAATATTCTGGATCTGCAATGATAAAATTTTCATTCTTGTTACTTATGTGTTGATTTTTTTTTCTTTATAAGTTATATACATACTCAGCATGTAAACAGCCATGTTGGTCCCATTGTTAGCCTCCCCCCTGCCCTTCCCCTTCTGAAGGGCCCATCCTACTTGGGTATTTTAGCTATTATGAATTGAGCAGCTATAAACATGGTTGAGCAAATCTCTCTGAACTGAAGCATGGAGCTTTTAGCGTAAATACCCAGTAAGGGAATAACTGGATCTGTTGGTAACTCTATAGTCAACCTTTTTAGGAGTCTCCATATTGTTTTCCAAAGTGGTTGTGCCATCTTACATTCCCACCAACAGTGAATGAGGGTTCCTATTTCTCCATATCCTTGCCAGCATTTGTTTTCATTTGATTTTTTAATGTTTGCTATCCTTACTGAGGTAAGGTGGAATCTCATAGTTGTTTTAGTTTGCATTTCCCTGATGGTTAGGGATATTGAACATTTTCTTAAATGTGTGTTTTCCATTTGCATTCCTTCCTCTGAGAACTCCATGTTCAGTTCTTGGTCCCATTTTGTGAGTGGGTTGTTTCACCTTTTGTTGTTTAGGTTTTTGAGCTCTTTTTATAAGTACTAGAAATCACGCCTCTGTCAGTTGTATAGCTGGCAAAATTTTCTCCTATTCTGTGAGCAATCTATTGACTCTGATTATTTTTCTTTTATTATTTTATTATTATTATTATTTTATTATTATTATTTGTGAAAAATCTTTTCAGCTTCATGAGATCCCAATGGTTGAGTAGTTGTTTAATTTCCTGAGCTACTGGAGTTGTGTTCAGGAAGTCTTTTCACACTCCTATATCATGGAAACTTCCTCCTATTTTTTCTTCCAGTAGTAGCAGAGTTTCCAGTCTATATTGAGGTCTTTGATCCATTTGGAATTGATTTTTGTGCGTGGCGAGATGTGTGGATGGAGTTTCATTTTCCTGCATATGGTTGTCCAGCACCATTTGTTGAAGATGCTGTCTTTTTTCCACTCTATGTTGTTAGGGCCTTTATTGAATATCAAGTAGCTGTGGTTACTTGACCCATAGTCTGGGTCCTCTATTCTGCTCCATTGGTCTATAATCCTGTTTGTATGCCAGTACCATGTTTATTTTGTTACTATGGCTTTATAATATAGCTTTGGATTGGGTATGGTGATGCCTCCAGAGGCGTTTCTTTTGCTGAGGATGTTCTTGGATATCTGAGGCCTTCTGCCATTACATATGAATTTTGAGATCATTTTTTCTATCTCTGTGAATAAAAATGTTGGGATTTTTCATTGGTTTTGCATTAAGTCTGTATACTGCTTTTGGCAAGATTGCCATTTTCACAATGTTAATTCTGTCTATCCAGGAGCATGGGTGGTCTTTCCATTTTCTCAAGTCCTCCTCAATTTCTTTCTTGAGGGATTTTATGTTTTCATTATGTATATTTTTCACATACTTGGTTAATGTTATTCCAAGGTGTTTTATTTTATTTTTTTGTTGCTATTGAAAATGGGACAATGTCACTAATTTCTTTCTCTGTATCTTTGTCTTTTGCATATAGAAACCTACTGACCTTTGTGTATTGATTTTGTATCTTGCTACTTTGCTGAAGGAATTAATCACCTTTAAGAGTTTTGAGATGGAGGTTCTCATGTCACTTATGTATAAAAACATGTCGTCTGCAAATAGGGCTAAATTAACTGCTTCCTTTATAATTTGTATCCTTTTTATTTATTTCTCCTGTCTTATTGCTGGAGCTAGGACTTCCAGTACTATGTTGAAGAGCAGAAGTGAGAGTGGACACCCCTGTCTTGTTCCTTATCTCAATGGGAATTCCTTCAGTCTCTTTCCATTAAGCATTATTTGGGCTTTAGGAGGTTAATATATAGCCTTTATTATGTTGAGATATAAACTGTCCATGCCTATTCTCTCCAATGTTCTGATCATGAAGTGATGTTGTATTATGCATCTATTGAAATGATCACTTGGTTTTTGTGTTTAGGCTTATGACAGTTTTTGATATGTTGCACCAACCCTGCGTTCCTGGGATGAAGCCTACTTGATCAATGTGGATAATGCCTTTGGTGTGTTGTTGAATTCGGTTTGTGAAGATTTTGTTCAGGAAATTTGCATCTAAATTCTTCAGGGAAATTGTTCTATAGTTTTCTTTTCTTGTGGCAGCTATGCCTGCTTTTGCTATTTGGATGATACTAGCTTCATAAAAGGAGTTGGGGAGCTTTCCCTCTTCCCTGATTATGTGGCACAGTTTGATAAAAATTGGTTTCAGTTCTTCCATGAAGGTTTGATAGAATTCAGCTGAGGAGCCATCTAGTCCTGGACTCTTCTTTAGGGGAGGTTTTTGATTACCTTTTCAAACTCGATGGTTGTGATCGGTTTTCTTAGGAGATTAATATGCTCTGAATTTCATTTTGGTACATGGTATGTGTCCAGGAATTCATCCATCTTCTCCAAGTACATCAAAGGTACCTGGGGAACTGAGAGGTGGGAAACTGGGAGCTCAGGCATACTCACTCCACTTGCACTGCACTCTTCAGCATAGAGGAGCCAGAGTTGGGGAACCATGAGCCAGGAAATTGGGAAGCCAGGGGCAAGAGGCCAGTTTCCCCAGTGGCCCATGCACCCTCTAGCTCAGGACAAAAGGGATTTGGGGACTCAGGGGTGTTCAATCAGGAAGCCAGTGCAAAAGACTTTCTTCCACAGAACACATGCATGGTCCAGGCAGCTGCCATCCTGTAGCAGGGATACTGGAAGCAGGGAATTGGGAGGTCTATCATTATCAACTTGATCAATACTTTAATTGCTCATTGTACAGGTTTGAAAAACTGTGTATTGAGAACATGTTGATTGCAAAATGTTTTTCTTCCATGTACCCTATTCTGTACTCCACCTATTAGTCCCTCTATCCAAGTTCATATGTACCTTGAACTTTACTACTCTCAGGTAAGGCAGGTGCCTTAAACAACAAATCATTCCTATTCCTCTCCACACATAAACATGTATAAGTGAACTGGACATAATAATATAGGTATGTAAGTATATACAATTGATTACTTCATTTCTTTTATAACTTAGAATAAAGTTTATTGATTACATCAATTAAAAATAAAAAATAAGGTTTAGAGATGGCTCAAATTAAATGTGCTTTCCTGCAAAGCCTAATGACCTAGGTTTGATTCACCAGTACCCAAGTAAAGCTGGGCACACAAACAAGTCTTTAACTTCTGTCCCATCCTCCCAGAACCTGAAGAGCTTCTTTGAGCATTTATGGAAAGGCAGGTCTACTAGAAACAAAATTCCTCCATTCTCGTTCATCTGAAAAAGTTCTAATTTCTCTTTTACTTTGAGGTGCTAATTTCATAAAGAATTTTAGAGTATAATTTTCCCCCTGAACACTAAATATTTACTTCACTTCTTCCTAAGTAGTTTTTGGATACCCTGCCTTCCATCACAATCTCTTTATCTTTGACTTTCTCTTATTTGAATATGAGATGTGTATTTTTTTTATTTACACCGCTTGATGTTCTTTAATCTTCCTGGATCTGTAGTTAGATGTTTGACATTAATATGGGCAAATTATTATTCTTACTGATTGAAATTTTTCTTCTGTTCTTTTCTGTCTTTTATCAACTTTGGGGTTCACTGTAAGATATACCATTTGTAGTTGTCTTAACATTTTTGCTTATTCAATTCTGCTTTTATTTCAGAGTTATATTCTCTCTCTCAGCTCTCTTTTAATTTAAAAAGGTTTTATTGAGGCATCCTCAAACACAAAACATTTTCCTCAGCAATATTTAGTAAGCCTACCAAAGACATTCTCTATTTATATGATAGTTTCTTACCTCTACCATTTTGTTTTGATTCTTAAAATTTCAATGTATCTGCTAACATTACCTATTTTTGTGTGCTATGTACTTCATCCCTTAAAGACCCCAGCATCTTAGTCATAGATTTGCTAATTCCAACATCCCTAATCAATCATCAGGTTCAGATGCATATGCTCTGATTTTTTTCTTGGGAGACACACAAGATGTATTAGATAAATGGGACTGCTCATGCAGGATTAAAAATATGGTAGTAAGTTGAGGGGGAAGGGAAAGCATCCTGTCATCCTAGGATTAAGTATCCATCTCCTTATGAGCCTGTGGCTGTGCACTGTGAATCTGCCATATATTCCTCTGATAGAATCTTTGATGGACAGCAAGTGCAATAGTGGACTTGAACTGTGGGTTTGTTTCTTCCCATGGAAGTACCAGAGGATTGGGAAATGGGTAATTTGTCTGTTATCTGCTTGTGTTCCCCTTTGCCTCATTGGACATAATTATGGAAGCTTCCTTAAAGGTCCCTTCTGAGTAAATCTGCAATTGGGGTAACTTGTAGTTTGTGTAGGTAGTGAAGTAAGTGTCACTCCTTGTGTGCTATTAATGCTGTTGTTGAAAATAATAAACCTATACTCCCTCCACAAGTTTTCACTCCACTAAAATTATGCTTGATTTTTGTTAATTTTTAAGAGCCTATGGGTAGTTTTTTCATATTTTATCTAAGTTTATAGTCGTCTTTTTTGTGAGAGTGTTGTTCTGTTGAAAGCTTCTTCCACCACATGGGAAGCAGAACCTTGTGATTGTTTTCTTTGGAAATGTCCAAATAATCTTAGAAATAAGTTGCAAACTTGTATTAGTGGTAGATAAGCTAGTAATACTCTTATTTTTATAAAATCATAACAATAATAGGTGGTTTCTAGAGAAAGTGGGTACAAATGCCAAGATCAAGGAAGAAATAAGACCTTTCGAAGGCTCTCTAATGAATATTATCCTGTTATTGGTCTTATTGCCCAGACATATAATTACTGCAGATGTTATTAATGTTCAACTCAAATTCCAAAGCTAATACCTGCCATTTTTCATCTTTTACATCCTTTTTTTTTCAGAAGACTAGGGGAGATGACCTATTGATGCTTCCTAGAGGCACAACCTATGTAGCCACACCCATGGGTGTATAAACACCACAGCTCACTCACTCAAATCAGTGCAGGAGCGTCCTCCCTATAATCCTTCTCAACTCATCAGTTAGGAAGCATAGATTTTTGTTTCTAAAAAATGCCTTTGTAAGATATAATACACATTTATTTTCTTCTTGTGTCAATGTCAACTTTCTATGGATATTTACAAATGCTTGACCTCAATTTCTAGATTTATCTCACTGTTAACTTGTAACCAATAGGTTATAAACTGACTTCATCTACAGTTGCTCATCATGGAAATTGGCTCCCTAAACACATTTTTATTGGCTTTGTTTCTTTCCTTGTCTCACATTTCCACTTTCCTCCTGATGTTTCCTGGGATAACCTCCCAAAAAACCTTGTTTCTCTCAAATTCTTGCCTCTAGTCTACATCTAGTAGATTCTAACTTGAGACATGAATAAACCAAGATAAAGCATACAGTGTAACAGTAATAGGAGTGGTTAGTACTGAGTCAACAAACAAATTAAAATGTTCTCTTTTACTCAATCAAAAAAGGAACTTCTAAACTTTACATGTTAAACCACTGAATATAATTTTTGAATTTGGAAGAAAAAATTAAAATAAAAACACATGTGACTCAAACCCATAATTTTATTCCTAATTAGAAGAAATCTGATCTCCAAATTCTGATCATATGCTACTACTATCATAAGGAGGAAGAATGCCCTTTTTGTGAGTCATGTGATCTGATGATTTCTTTTGTAATATTACAATAGGATATCAAGATAATAGCTATTGCTCTGGCCTCAATAGTGATTTCTAATTGGACAAGAAATGTTTCTATATCTGTTAAAGTAAATGCAATCCTTTTTGTCCTAGGATGCCCTTTCTCAATCACTTTTGGGGGGTGGGGTTAAGGTAGGTCTCACTTTAGCCCAGGCCAACCTGGAATTCACTCTTTATTCTCAGGGTAGCCTTGAACTCACACAAATCTTCCTACGTCTGCCTCCAGAGTGCTGGGATAAAAGGTGTGCACCACCACACCTGGCTCATTTAACCACTTTTGACTGTATCTTTCAGTTTGAAAAAGAAAGCCAGGCATGGTGGCACATGCCTTTAATTGCAGCACTCAGGAGACAGAAGTAGGTAGATCACCATGAGTTCGAGGCCACCCTGAGATTACATAGTGATTTCCAGGTCAACCTGGACTAGAATGAGACCCTACCCTGAAAAACAAAAAAGAGAACAAAAAAAAAAGAATGACCTTGATGTCCAGAGAACAAAAATATCTTCCAGTTTGGACTGGAGTTTGGTTTTTTAAATTTTTTTGTTCATTTTTATTTATTTATTTGAGAGCAACAGACAGAGAGAGAAAGAGGGAGAGAGAGAGAGAATGGGCATGCCAGGGCCTCCAGCCACTGCAAACAAACTCCAGACGCGTGCACCCCCTTGTGCATCTGGCTAACGTGGGTCCTAGGGAATCGAGCCTTCAACCCAGGTCCTTAGGCTTCACAGGCAAGCGTTTAACTGCTAAGCCATCTCTCCAGCCCTGGACTGGAGTTTTTAACAAAAAAGTACCCAGGATGTGTTCTTAGTAGCAAAGAATTCTTTTTAGTACTGATGTGTATTATACAGTGAAACTCAGTACAATACTCAGATCGTGTAATGAAAAGTGCATGTTTTTTTTTTCAGTTCTAATTCTACACTTCTGCTTAAACTATGATTTTTTACAGTTATTAAAAACTTCTTGTAGTAGATTTAATGATTGTATTTATATCTCAGAACTATTGAGTATTGGTATATTTGAAAATATCTGTCTCAACTGAAAAGACAAAAACATAAAAAATTCTAATGCTATGGACTAGAGAGATTCCTTAGTGGCTAAGGCACTTGCCTGCAAAGCATAAGGACCAGGGTTCTATTCACCAGTACCCACATAAGGACAGATACACAAAATGAACTGGGAGTTCATTTACAGTGGCTTGAGGCCCTGGAGTATGCATTTTATCTCCCACTCTCTCTCTGCTTAAAGATAAATAAAATTACAATTAAAAAATTCTGATGCTTATAATGATTTTTTACTAATATACAGTTGAATATCTGGATGCTTATTAAGGTAATCTGTCTTGATTCCTCCCCCCCCTAATGGTGGGCACCCAATATGCATAGTTACTTTTTCATAAGCAGCCACTGGAAATATAGAAGAAGCCAATAGGTTGTCAGGAAAAGCAACCATATCTCAAGCCAAAATCTGATTCTTCCAGTTCAAAATGTTTCAATCATAGCTAAAAGAGCTATGCCAAACATCACCTAGTTTCTGACTACCATGAGTTCCTTGGTGTCCAGTCTGCTTCTTTTGGTCTCTGGGTTATGTATCTTTAACTTTCTGGCCTCTTTCATAAGTGAAAGGACTGATAACCATCAAACTTCAGATTTCTCAAGGATGGAAATAGCTGGAACTACAGCCTAGTGACAGCATAGCTAAGATTAGCTTGGGAAAAGTTTGCTTTTCTAACTAGGTTTTTCTAACCTGTTTTCTAACCTAAACTGGATGTTTTTCTAACATCAGTGCTAAGTAGCTTCAGTACATGGGCAATGACCCAAATTTCGCCTTCAAGGATGAGGAGCCAGAAGAAGGATTGTCACCAGCCTGAACCCTGAAATTACTGGCAGCCTGTTGTCTTATCAGGTCTATTTACTTACAGTGCCACTTGCTTGTAAAAGTTAAAACAAGATGCTGATCATCCCTTGCTTCCAACTGCTAACCAACTAGTCATCACTTGCTGAGGGGAGTTCCAGGTTGGCTCCATACTTTTTAGGTACCATGTTGACACTTAAAATGACCTTGGAATCATTATAATTTCATAGAAAATGTACCCATGACAGGTCTGACCACAGTGAAATTAGGGAAGAAAGTGGCACTCTGATTCCTGGAATCCCTTCCTTTCTTTCTGTAAAGGTCTGGTGACAACATCATAACTCAATGTTAATGCAAATTCAGACTCCAGACCTGCTATGGAGAAGATGCCTGTAGAGATGAACTTTCCTTCTCTATTCATTAATCAGCAAATAAAATGCCCTGCCTGCTCTAGAAAAGAATGAATTCAATGCAGGACTCTACTCTTATATAATTGGGGAAAAGCACAACGAAGAAAAGACATCATATAATGTTGAGGGATAAAGGATAGTGTACCAGCAGAGATGAGAATAGTGTTATTTATTATTGTTTTACCAGGTAAATTTGCCAATTCACTTTCCCCCTTTCTTCTTTAACCAAAAGGAGTTTTGTACTTAGATGGAGTAAGGTGCATTATGTAGGAGCATATTTCTTTGATTGTACCCTGCAGGATGAAATGAAGCTCAAAAAAAAAAAAAAAAGAGAGAGAAAGAAAATCAAAGCAATGCCTGCTGCATATGAGGCTGCAAGGACACTCAATGTAACCATATCATAAATCATCAAAGAGAAATGCCAGGGAAGATCTATGTCTCTAGGACAGCTTGCCTCATTCAATGTATCTAATGTGGCCATTACAGCAACTCTTTAGTTCCCCTTTTCTTTTGTTCAGTGGTAATTATCCTTCTGCTGGACCATTCATCTCTCACAAAGTTGTCTCCTGACTAAGAGATGCTTACAGCCAGTTCTGAGTTATGGATGATTAGCCTGGAAACCTTTACATTCCAGTTCAGTAGTGTTCAAAGTTAAATAAATAGAAACAAAAATCATATATGAAATAAAATGATCCTTGAAAAAGCTGGTTGAATCAAATGATAAATTTTGAGGAAAATACATTAAATTTTTGCTATGCCTCTTTAGTAAATAATAAATTATGAACTCATTTTGGATAATAAGTCTAAGGAAATGACCATAGTTTTATAAAAGGTCATGAACTTGCCAATTTTAAGAGCTCAAATGTAGTAGTACATCATAGTCCTTCTATGCTTATAAAGAGGCTGCAATGAAACCTTGATACTGTAGTTTGCAGACAGTGAGTTAAAAATGGCAGATGTAAATTCACCTCAAACCTGTGTAGTGAAAGCAATCACATTTTACAAAATTCCTTAGGAGGCACCATATCAACTATGAAGACTTATAGCTCAGAAGCTGCTCTGAAGATTTCAAAGGTTCAGTCCTTCTCAAGTTGGTAGCTGACTCTCCCATTGGAGACATATTTTATGGACAAAAGAGATTAATAGATTTAGCTCAGAATCTGAGGGGGAAATCTGAGCAAAATGTAAAGGCTCAGTCCAAAGGAAAACTATCAGTGAATAAAAATAGAACAAGTAGCATTAGTATTCTGATTTTCCCTAGTGCACTACTTATGAATCCTTCAGAAATAAGACACACAAAGAAACATTACAATAACATGAGGGATTTGTGTAAGCCTACAGAAGGAAAAAAATTAAAAGCTATTAGCATGAACAGGCAGCATTACAAGATTAGGTGAGCACCCAGAGCAGTTGCTTACGTGTAGAAGGCATAACAAATACCTTTTCTGATGAGGTGTGCAGTCAAATCTTTTCCCTGATTTGTAGCTACAATAGCAATATGGATTTCCTTATTCTTACTCACAGCAGTATGTGATACAAAGATTAAAAAACAGCTTTCCAGAGGCTAGGATACATTTAGTTTAACCAAAGCAGCCACTTTGTCATCCAGAGGACTGAGGCAACATCAGCAGACAGTAAAGCAATACTCTGCAGATCTGAAGCATTCAAATTCTTTTAAAATGCATAAGCATCTCTGGTATTTTGACTGTTTAAATGGCTCCATCCAAATTCTCTTGCCCTGTTTGGCTAAGTATACTTAACCTGATAGCCCATGGAGTTAATTATCACAAATCAGTACCTGCACTGTTCATAGGGCCAAGTCCAAGATAATTTATTACTTCCCTTTGCCTCCACTCTTCTCTCTTTAAAGGACATGCCTGGCCTTATACAGGGAATACTGTCTTCCTCTTGAGGATAGAAACAGGGCATTAAGCCTTGTTATTATTAGCTTGCAGTAAGTATCTCACAGCCTACTCAAGGATATTGGGAGCCAAACTCAACCCACCAAAAAATAAATAAATAAATAAATGAAGAGAAAGAAATCACTGTTTTGGTAAATGGCATGAAAATTATCCCTTCAGCCTTGCACTGACTAACATACCTTCCATACATTGAACGAATACATGGTCCTCATAGCACAAGTTGTTTTATGGTGAGAACAGTTCAGTCACATCCAACTCCAAATAGAATCTCTGTATTTTACAGGCATTGTATTTGGCATGTTCTAGATAGAGGGGGAAGGGCTTTAGAGAAGCTCAATTCATGCAGGAGGCAAAGACAACCATCAAGGATGGTTTGCTTTCTAATTATCATAGCCAATGTCACTTGATATCTGCAAAGGAGTTGATGCTCCTGCCTGCTAAATCTGTCCCTGCTGTAGTCCTGTGGACATGAAGTCAAAGCCTCATACACCATTTCTTTTCATCCCTTTGGTCACATACTGCACCATAATTCAGGGAATGGGCCATGTTTAACTATTTTACTAGGACAGGTGATTTCTGCCAGAATTCCCAAGGCTAACGTCTAAAAAGATTTAGTTCAGTGCTTTAGCATTTCTTTTTTATACTTAGTCACTGAGTCTGACAAAAATCTCCTTAGTAATGTGCTCAGAAAAAGAGAAAAAGCAGAAAGTCCAGTGCTTCTAGTACAAATCATTCACTCATTAACTTTCTCTGAATTTCTACATGCAAAATGCTAAACCAGACCTGAATCAAAGGGCCTGGGGGAGGGTATCATGAAGAATAACCTTAAACTTCTCCTGTTTCTTTATCTTTTCTTTCTTTCTCTTTTATGTTACCTATCTTTTTCTTCCTTCTTTTCCCTTGGTGCTGGCCTGTAACTCCCAGTAACAGGATGTGGTTAACATCCACAGTGAGCTGTTTATCCGAGAGACCTACAAGGTTTTCCAAAAGAAGACATATTTCTGTCAGAGCACTTGATTACCCACCAAAGATTAATGGTAAGACCCTACTGCCAAAGACACCATACGCTGTTGGTACAGAACATGGAGAGACCTGGCTAGAATCTGGAAGAGAGTCAGTCCCCAAACAGTTAGCTTGTCTAGTGCTACAAGGTTCTACATCAGCTACTGGGGAAAAAATGGCCAATATCTGTCCAAGCAATTCATGGTCTAAGCTACTCAGCAGCAAACAACTGGATGTGACACTTACCCAAGTGCAATAGCGGCACACAGCCATGGTGGGAAAACAACTGCTCTTGAATTGGCTAATGGATTCGCTCTACGTGATGGGACCTATAGCTGGAACTGGGAAACAAGTCAGAACTTTATCCAAAAAATGAGTTCACTCTCCAATATCAAGCTCCCACCAATCTTGGGCTACAAGAGGGTCTATACCTATTAAATTATCTCTAAAATAATAATGGTTATCCCATTTATCTGGTGCTGACTTCACTCTCCACTGGAGAATTTGCTTCTCTTTTTCAGGTGGACACAGAACCTGAGGAAAAATAAGCCCATCGCACTTCCCCAGGACCCAGCTGAAACCATAGAGTAATTGGGGAAATGAGCAAGAGTGCTGGTTTCATGGTGAACCTGGTATAAACACAACGGTGAAGGAGAGAGACACAAAGAACACTCAATTCCTACCTAACCAGAGATCCAGAGACACAGAGGCTCCCAAGACCTCAGCAATGAAGTAGACTTAAAAGAAACACAACATAGCTCAGGGAAATTCATGGAAGAGGGGACAGAAAAATTGTTGGAGCCACAAGTTTGGACATTGTGCACAGAGACATTGCCTCTTCCCCATACATGATCACTACCTCCACAATGCACAGCTCACAACCCCCATGGGGATAACTGGCAACCCCCACGAGGAGGTTCCCTTCAGAGGGTGATGACAGGGAGGAGGCTAAAGATGGTACCATCATGTGCTGTTTACACACTGAGTATGTACACATCTAATAAACAAAAAAAGAAAAAGAAAACCCTCAGTAGAATGAAGGGGTGGGAGAGTGGGTCTAAGAGTACAACCCTTTAAGAAAAATATCAATAAATGATAAAAAAAAATTAAAAAATAAAAATTAAATTTAGGCCAGGTGTGATAGTGCATGCCTAGAAATCCCAGCACTTGGAAGGCTGAGGCCAGATGATCATAAGTTCAAGTTTGGCCTGGGCTACATGATACTGTGTCAAAAATCCAAACTGTATGTATCTGGGGAGGGGTTGACCTTGACTTTAGATTTACACAAACTTGATTAGTATAAAGAGTTAACTTATTTCTTTTTTATAATCAAATTTTATTTGTTTGGAAAAGAAAGAAAGAAAGGCATATCAATCCTCACTATAGCCAAAACACTGCATAATTACAGAGGTGACAGTTGGGCCAATAAATTTTCCAACTTAAAAATAAAGACAGTGTGAGACTGCTTTCTGAGGAACAAGAGGGAAAGACTGAAGGTTCTGAGGCCTCATGAAAAATCCTTCTGAGAACAACACATGAATGTGGAGAGAGGGATTCAGAGTCTTAAAGAGGGGAAAGGTAGAATAAAAGTTTCTCAGTGGATGGAATATATATATATATATATATATATATATATATATATATATATATATATATATATATAGTGAATCTTGATGACCAACCTGTGTTTTTAAAGTTGGATAGACCTGGGTCCAAGTTTTGACCAACTTATTTTTAAAATATTTTATTTTTGTTTATTTATTTATTTGACAGAGAAAGAGGGAAGGAGGCAGGGAGGGAGAGAGAGGGAGGGAGAGGGAAAGAATGGGCATTCCAGGGCCTCCAGCCACCTCAAATGATCTCCAGATGCATGCAACCCCTTGTGCATCTGGCTAACATGGGTCCTGGGGAATTGAACCTGGGTACTTTGGCTTTGCAGGCAAACCCCTTAACCGCTAAGCCATCCCTCCAGGCCCCAACTTATTTTTAATAAATTGCTTAATCTTTCTGATTAAGTTTCTTAATACACAAAACAATGATAATACCTATGACGTAGTGTTGGTGTGAGGAATAGAAGCGATGATCCATGAGTGGTAGCTAGTGTTATGTAAGTGTGAGCTGAAGTTCCTAGAATAGGCTGTATACCCCTAAGGCACATGACATCCCCTGCCACAGGCTTTTGATTAGGTTTTCAGTACCAGGCATGTATTGCCTCCTATAGTGGGCCTCACATCCAATTAGAGAGCAGTTTGTTTCCCTCAGAGCAGACATGCCACTATTGCACCCGTTTGGTCATTTGGCCTGTCTGAAAAAACATGATGCTTCCAGTTTCCATTTTTTTTTTTTTTTCACTGCTGATGACTTCTGTATCCCATAGGGCTACATGCAGTGCAGCTTTTTCCAGCTTACATTCAGCTGGTCTGCAGGGAGAAGGTTTTCATCTCAGCACCAGCTTGATTTTTCAGTGACTTTGCTGCCCAGACGTGTGAAGTCTTCAGCAATAGGGTCTTACCATCTGTTACTCCTGGGAAACCAAGGGCTTTGGCAATAACCTATAATGTTTTGGAGGCAACAGAGACCTCCCTGGCCAACAACTCACTGGAAGGTATCCCATGGCACTGAAAATTTTCTACTAGCAACCTATGGCTTCTGGGTGTGCCATTATCCAAAAAAGCAGGCTTTCATGTTTTATTCAGAATATCTTGAATTTTTATTGACCCTTCCTCCTTCTCCTGTTCAATCTCTTCCCCTGGTCTCACTTACACCATTCCACTCCTTGTAATCTGTTCTTCAACTTATATGCATAAAGTACCATCCCTTAAAGTACATCCCTCTCCTCCCTCCCATATAGCTTTTTTTTCTACCTTACTGGCTTCTGCTACCAATTTTTGGTTCCAGCTCACACACAAGTCTACACATTTGTAGCTAGGATCCAAATATGAGAGAGAACATGTGATGTTTGCTTTTCTGGGCCTGGGTTACCTCACTTAGTATAATCCTTTCCAGATCCATTCATTTCCTTACAAATTTCATAATTTGAGTTTTCTTTACCACTGAATAGAAGTCCATTGTGTAAATATGCCACATCTTTATTATCCATTCATCTATTGATTGACAACTAGGTTGGTTCCATTTCCTAACTATTGTGAATAGAGCAGCGATAAACATGGTTGTGCAAGTATCTCTAAGGTAATGAGAAGAGTCATTAGGATATATGTTTAGGAGTGCTATAGCTGGATCATATGATAAATCTATTTTTAGGTGTCTCAAGAACTTCCATAGTAATTTCTACAATGGCTGTACCAGATTACATTCCAACCAACAATGGAGAAAGGTGCCTCTTTTTCTGCATCTTTGCCAACATTTCTTGTCATTTGTTTCAAAATATCAAAGTAGTTTTAATTTGCATCTCCCTGATGGCTAAGGATGTAGAACACTTTTTTAGATGCTTATATGCCATCTGTATTTCTTCTGGTGAGAAGTCTCTAGTTACATAGCCCATTTGTAATCGGGTTGTTTGATTTCTTATTGTTTTGTTTTTTGAGTTCTTTGTATATTCTGGATATTAATCCTCTGTCAGATATATACCTAGCAAGGATTTTCTCCCATTCTGTAAGTTGTCTCTTTCCTCTATTCACAGCATCTTTTGCTACACAAAAGCTTTGTAATTTCATAAGATCCCAATGGTTGATTAGTGGTTTTATTTCCTGAGCAATTGGGGTTATATTCAGAAAGTCATTGCCTATGCCAATATGTTGAAGGGTTTCTCCAACCTTTTCCTCTAGAAGTTTCAGAGCTTCAGGTCTGATATTAAGGCCCCTGATCCACTTGGACTTGATTATTATGCACGGAGAAAGACAAAGATCTATTTTCATCCCTCTACATAGAGATATCCAATTTTCCCAGCACCATTTGTTGAAGCAACTGTCTTTTCTCCAATGAATATTTTTGGCATTTTTGTCAAACATCAGATGGCTGTAGCTGCCTAGATTAATATCTGGGTCCTTTATTCTGTTCCATTGATCTACATGTCTATCTTTGTGCCAGTACCATGCTTTTTTTGTTACTATGGCTTTGTAAGA